>JASPKZ010007522.1:62500-745000 GCA_030220185.1 Diploptera punctata | reverse complement strand
ACCCTGATAAAAACCTCACCCAGGAAAAACTGACCCGACCGGGGATCGAATTGGGGCCCGCTGCGTGATAAGGCAGCACGCTATCTCGAGAACACAGCAGTGGACTAAAAAAAAAAAATATATATATATATATATAACTCTACAAAAAAAGTTCGCGACAGCATATGTTTATCTTTTACGGATAACTCACAAAAACTATTTTTGTCTTTCATTGATGCCAAGAAACTCAGGATAAGTAGATTCCCGGGCAAGTATAGCAGCGCACGGCGGGTATTCTCAAAATAACGAATTTTGTCTTCTCAGTTCATTTATGCCAAAAAAATCGGGATAAGTAGATTCTTGAGCAAAGCCGGGTAATCAGCACGGGGTAGCTAAGACTAATAACGATACAAATTTATCATTATTTTTCCTTTTACTTATTCAAATAAACGCAAAAACACATTATCATTTATTTAGGCATATTAGCTAGTAGAGAATAACAGATAGCGACTAAACACTCGGCGTGCCTGAAAACCTGCACAACAATTTCTCTATTCCTATTCAACTCGTAAAATGTTCCGCGAAAACACAAACGATTATTGAATGTGTCTCGTATAAAACACTCGAGTATTCAATGCAACGTGGTTGTGTCCAAATTTTAAGTCAATTGATCGACTTCTTTTCGAGTTTTGCGAACATAAACATACGCAGGCTGAATTTGTATACATAAAGACGGTTTTTAAAGCGTTTTTTTTTCTTGAAAATGTCCATTCAGAGTGGAATGGATGGGCTGGGTTCGATCCCGGGAAGCGGAAGGGTTGACATTTCTCTTCATCCATTCGTGTCCAGACCAACTCGAGCATCGATAACTTTGTCCGACACGCAACATTTTCATGGAGCTAAACAGATCCCCCTCCATACACCCAATGGGAGGATTCCTTTCATTTCATGCTTTAATATTCAAGGTCATGTCCATTTCTTTCTTTTTCCCATTTATCATTACAGCGTTGGAGCTTCCCTAGTTTTCACCTTCTCCACAATATTGTCTGATTAACTTTCCTTAAATATTATCCATAAACCATTTCCTCCGGAGGACGAAACCTCTTTTTCATAAATGAAAATAATAGTGTGATCCTCAAATATTTACAATAATGTGACGTAATATTTCATTACTGACTTGGTTCTCACATTCTCTTCCAGATGTCCCTGTGATATCAAACTCTGACAGTACTTTCCTTATAAGACACAAATAGCTTCAGAAGAATCATGACACCATTATTATTATTATTATTATTATTATTATTATTATTATTATTATTATTATTATTATTATTATTATTATTATTAATAGCACAGGACCACGATGACATAGAATATATGGCTAAAAAACTAAAAGAAGAGTATGAAAAATGGGGACTTTATATAAACATTGAGAAAACTAAATATCTGTGTATAGGAGAAGAAATGGAAAATATAAATTTCAACTAAAACCTAGTATTGAATGCACTTATTTAGGAACAAAATTAGACCATTCAGGCGATAACACAGTGGAAATTAAAAATAGAATCGCACAAACAAAACAAGCAATAAATGCTTTAAACTCTGTTTGGTGGAGCAAAAATATTACAAAAAATAGAAAATTACAAATATATCAAACCATAATTCAGAGCATTTTAACATATGGTGCTGAAGTCTGGCAAATTCCTACCAGGGAAATGAAAATAATTTTAAGTACACAAATGGATGTTTTAAGAAGATCAGCTGGAAAATCTAGAATGGATAGAATACGAAATAAAGAAATAAGGGAAATTATGGGTGTACAAGAGGAGCCGGACATCATAGACATCATAGAAATGAAAAGATTGCAGTGGTATGGTCATGTCAAACGAATGCCAGAGCAAAGATTGCCAAAAATTGTTATGGAATGGATCCCAATGGAAAGGAGGAAGAGAGGAAGACCGAAGAAAACTTGGATAGAAGGGGTACAAGCAGCTATGAATATCAGAGGAATGGAGGAATATCAATGGATGGATAGAGAGGAATGGCGTTTGGTTTCCGGAAGACGGCGGCAGCTGCCATGATACCGGATGATGATTATTATTATTATTATTATTATTATTATTATTATTATTGGTGGTGGTGGTAGTAGTAGTAAGTAGCAGTAGTAGTAGTAGGCCTAGTAGTAGTAGTAGTATTTTGAAATACGAAAATAAAAAAAAACTTTGAACAAAAACTTATGTGGATGGAAATGGATTTATTGAGGAGAGGAACAATATGTTTAAAACTATAAAAAATAAGAAATAAAGTCATACGAGAAAAAAAATGAATATTAGATATTCAATAGTAGATTATATAAGATATCCATCCATAGTAATTCTGCCCGAAGGCAGGTCTTTCACTGCAATCATAGCATTTTCATGCTATGCTCGCAGCTTTACTAGGGAATTGTGTAGGTGTGGTAGCTTCCCGTTGCTTTCCACACCGGTGAAGGATGATGATGATGATGGCCATATTATTTCGGGGACCGTTTGGGCCTTAAAGTTTTCCTGACATTTGTCTTACAGGTGAGGAAAAACCCCGATAAAAACCTCACCCAGAAAAACTGCCCCGACCGGGGATCGAACCCGGGCCCGCTGCGTGGCAAGGCAGCACGCTACCTCGAGACCACAGCGGTGGACTATATAAGATATAAGCAATTAAATTGGTATGGGCACATACGACGATGCAAGAAGAAAGGTTACACAGAGAAAAAAAATAACATTGGAATGGTGTCCATCTGGAAGAAGAAAGAAAGGAAAACCTCGAAACTCATGGATGCAAGAAATAAGAACTGGAATGAGAACAAGAAGATGGAGAGCACGGAGTGGATAGAAAGGCTCGAGTGGAGAAGAAAAAAATATAATTTTAGGCACAGAAATATGCATTAACATTGAAAATCTGTTTATAAATAAACGCTATTATTATCTTCTTTCTTTCTTCTTCTTCCTTCCAAGTATTAGACCGAGGCCTGTTACGATCCTATAGAAAATTTTCCCTCCAGCGTTTCATAGGACGGCCCAGAGATCTTCGTCCTCTTGGTATATAATTATAAACAGCTTTGGGGATCCGATTTGAACTCATTCTTTCAAGATGGTGTTTCCAATTTAGTTGGTACTGTTTAATATATTCCAAAATTGGCGTAGTCTTCAATTCTTTTAAGATATCGGTGTTCCTTTTCCGATCCCATCTGGTGTAACCCGCTGTTCTGCGCATGAATCTCATTTCACAAGCCGTTATTCTGCTTTCATGTTGTTTTTTTAGTGTCCATGCTTCACTACCATAGGTCAACACTGGTCTAGCCAAAGTGTTATATAAACGTAATCTGGTGTTTTTTTGTACAAGGGATGGTTTCATAACTTGATTAATAATTTCTAAACTTTTATTATAACTAGTAACTTTTTCAGGGATATCCTTTTCATCCCAGATCTATTATTATTATTATTATTATTATTATTATTATTATTATTATTATTATTATTATTATTATTATTATTATTATTATTATTATTATTATTATTATTATTATTATTATTATTATTATTATTATTATTATTATTATTATTATTATTATTTTGAATCACGGAAATTAAAAAAAAAAATTCGAACCAAAATTTATGTCGATGGAAATGGATGGAGAGGAACAATATGTTTAAAAAATATAAAACATAAGAAATAAAGTCAAACGAGAAAAAAATGAATATTAGATATTCAATAGTAGATCATATAAGATATAAGCAATTAAATTGGTCTGCGCATGTACGACGATGCAAGAAGAAAGGTTACACAGAGAAAAATAAAATATTGGAATGGTGTCCATCTGGAAGAAGAAAGAAAGGAAAACCTCGAAACTCATGGATGCAAGAAATAAGAACTGGAATGAGAACAAAAAGATTGGAGAGCACGGAGTGGATAGAAAGGGTCGAGTGGAGAAGAAAAAAAATATAACTTTAGGCACAGAAATATGCATTAACATTGAAAATCTGTTTATAAATAAACGCTATTATTATTATTATTATTATTATTATTATTATTATTATTACTATTATTATTACTATTATTATTATTATTATTATTATTATTTTGAAGCACGGAAATTTAAAAAAAAAACTTCGAACCAAAATTTATGTCGATGGAAATGGATTTCTTGAGGAGAGCAACAAGATGTTCAAAATTGAAAAAATAAAATAAATAAATAAAAATAAAGTCATATGAGAAAAAAAAAGAATACTAAATATTCAATGATTACATAATATATAAGCAATTAAAATTATATGGCACCAATTGGAATGCAAGAAGAAAGTTACCCAGAAAAATCAAAACATTGGAATGGTGTCCACCTGGAAGAAGAAAGAAAGGAAGACCTCGAAACTCGTGGATGCAGGAAATTAGAACTAGAATGAGAACAAGAGGACTGGAGGACATGGAATGGATGGAAAGCATTGAGTGCAGAAGGAAAACTATTATTATTATTATTACTATTATTATTATTATTATTATTTTTATTTTTATTTTTATTTTTATTACGAACGAGCCCATGTAGGACTAAGCAAAGTACGTAGAGGTGTTTCCTTTGACTCCATATTCCGCTCTTTTTTTTTTTCTTTTGCTCTGGGCTCTCTTTCCTCTCTTCTGTCCATGTTCCAGTTTTTTTTCTTGGCTTTGATCTATTGGTCAACCTGCCATTTGTGCACCTTAATTTTATTATTATATTTATTATTATTATTATTATTATTATTATTATTATTATTATTATTATATTATTATTATAAGAGAGAATACCAAAGAAGATCTTTAATTAAAAAGCTAATGGATAATGGAAGAAGTGGAAGAGGCAGGCCTACAGGACGATGGATGGATGGATGGATGGAGTGAAGAAAAGTATGGAAGCTAGAGATTTGAGGGAAGAAGATACTTTAGACAGGAAACCTCTGGCGGCGACAAATCACTTGGGGTTTGGATAGGAGAAAAGAAGAAACAGGTTGATGTGGAATACTCCTAAATGAACAAATATTATTATTAATATTACTATTATGGTTAGTATTATTGAATAATTTGCCATCTATTTAACATACTCCAGGAATGTCCCCATTTTCATTTTTAGGCCTATTTATATTGGTTCTAAGCTGCAACCATTATCTTTGTATCCTAATTCCTTGATATAATTCTTCGAAGTTCATATTTTGTGTATTCATTTCGAGATCTTCTAACTTCCTTTAAAGCTATCAAATCCACGGGAGGGTTATATAATTCCAGAGTTAATATTTCTAGTTTCTTACTACGTCCTAACATAGCATGTTCCTAGGAACACGGAATGTTAGGAAATTATATAGGAAACATATGGTGTTAAACATTACAGGTACCTTTCTCATAAGTAATTTCACGAGTGATTTCCAAATTATCGATAAATTCACGACTCACGAAGTGACGAGTGAATTTATCTAGAGGAATTTGGAGGAAATCAACGAGTGACATTGACTAGGATATTTTTAACGAAATAAAATGAAGCTTTTTACTCACAAATAATTATTTAAATATAGTTATTTTAAAATAGTTAAGTATCTAAAGTGTAAACGGCGAGGTTTGCAAACCAAACGAGCAACCGATTGGTACGCTTCATTTGCTTCTTTTGTTCGTCACAACTTGACAAGCAGATTCACTATTATTTATTGCCAAAGGAACGCAATATGTGTAAGAATGCACTCTAGTGTGAGAAAAAATTAAATACATCAAATGGTATATTAATTCATTTCTGATGTTCCATGATTGTAAATATGACAATTATATTTTTCTGGGAAAAAAATACATTTAAGAAAGTGCAAACAGAGGCGTTTTTTGGTGGGTTAATCAATTGTTACAAATGTTTTGATATTAACTACCGCAGGCGTTATGTGTTCAACAGTCATGCAAACCTTATACATACAAACTGATAGCCGTCTTTCTTAGATAGTCCGTCACTGCAAAAATAAATGCCAGTATGACCTATTCAGAATGTTAAAAAAGGAGGTGCTGCATTTATTATGATAAACTGTAGTAGGCAAATTCTAGGCGAAACACGACTGTGATTGGTTGTAAATAAAAAATCATTGTAACATGATTGGTCACTGACTCCCATTGGGGCATGAGAGATAAATAGCCAGCCTAAATTCTCTAAAAAAAAAAACAAACGAAAAGTAAACGCCTGATTATTCTTTCAGTTATATTTTAAGGATGTGAAACAAGGACTCTTAATTTAAGGAGGAGAAAAGATTACGAGTATTTGAGATAACAGTTCTTAGGAACATTTTTGGACCAAAGAGAGATGTACACACAGGCGAATGGAAAAGACTACGAAAGAGTGAATTATATGTTTTTTTTTGTGGGAAACAGATGCAATATTAAGAGTTAAGTATCGTAGACTGCGATGGACAGGACATGTGGCAAGAATGGGAAATGAAAGAGGGGTATGGTAACTCCTTGTAGGAAAACCAGAGCGAAAGCGTTCAGTGCTTAGGCCAAGAAATAGAGAACGGAAAAGGGTCATGGATACTCCTTGTAGGAAAACTATAAGGAATGCGCCCAATAGGTCAGCAAACAATGAGGTGAGGGAATAACTAACCATGAATTATATAGGAGATGATTAGAAAAAAAACATTAACTCAGGATATTGATGTGTGGAAAGCTTATGCCCGGACGGTCACGAACCTCGGGTTCAATAGTGTCGTTTATTGTTTAGTTATATATTAAACACATTCCTAGCGAAACAATTAGACAAGAACTAAAAAATTTAATCTAAATGAAGAAATACAAAACTATAAACAAAAAATGGCATGAACATATTTTAAGAATGGACTCTTCTAGGCTAACAAAGCAAGCAGCGTTGTACCAACCTCAAGGCTATAGAGATGTGGGACGTCCTAGACGACAACACCACATTAGGACCAGCAGCATCAACCATCATACTGGATGTTGTAGCGAAGAGGGATCTGGTGAAGATGGAACGGATATTCTGAAAGGCCTACAGGCATAAAGAATACATATTTTTATAAGTTGAGGACGACGGATCTTACCTAAGAAGGTATATTTTAACTTATTTTATTTTAAAACTATGTGAATCAAACTAATGACAAAACTTATGTAATATATATTTTCTGCACAACCTGTGCGCATTTATTTTATTATTATTATAAAGTAAAGTGATCCCACAACAGGCCTCAGGAGGCCCTTGGGGTAGTAGGAGGTTAAGGCTCCCACTTTTTCTAGACAATCGGCACTTTATGTCAGCCGGGTTGTCAGCCCTGCGTGACGGCCGCCTTTACCCCTAGAACAGGCGTCTGGTACTCATTTCCGTTAGAGGCTGAGTCGACCCCAGGGTCATAGTGCCGCCAGAGGGTTTGGGTCAGTTTAAAAATCCTGACCCCAACGGGACTTGAACCCATGACCCTCCGGCTTGTAGCTCAGTGCCTTAACCACTACGCTACGGCGTGCCACCTTATAAAGCAATATATTGCAAAATTAATTGTACAATAAAGGGATAACTTTTTCCTACTTTAACTTACTGTTATGTAAACTATATAAAAAGAAAAATATAAATTTTAATACAAATGCACTGATTAGTTCCATTTCTTCTCAAAGTGGCATAGCTCCCTCTCTCACTAGACCCCTTAATTGTTTGACAGCAAGATAATGTTTGTATTTTAAAACAACTAGGTAAAGGTAAAGTGATCCCACTACAGGCCTCAGGAGGCCCTTGGGGTAGTAGGAGATTAAGGCTCCCACTTTTTCTTGACAATCGGCACTTGATGTCAGCCGGGTTGTCAGCCCTGCGTGACGGCCGCCTTTACCCCAGAACAAGCGTCTGGTACTCATTTCAGTTAGAGGCTGAGTCGACCCCAGGGCCATAGTGCCGCCAGAAGGTTTGGATCAGTTTAAAAATCCTGACGCCACTGGGACTCGAACCCTCGACCTTCCGGCTTGTAGCGCAGTGCCTTAACCACTACGCTAGGGCGTGCCCCCATTTTAAAACAACTGCAATTGTTTATTGCTGCCTGAACTGGTTGCAGACAATTTAAATAACAGTTTCAGACTGAATATTAATTACAAATAAATGATTAGTTGTGATGTAGAGGAAGCGGCGAATGCTGAGGTTCATATTCTATAACCAGAAAAGTCGAAAAACAGATATGAAAAAGAATACAGAATATATAAGAATGTATTACTCAATATTAGAAAAACATATTTAAATATATAAGAAAAATGCTAATGAAAATCAACCAAATTTTGTGGCTAATGTTAATAATAATTGTAACAGTTGAATGCAGGCTTTCACGGCCGGTAATCGTAATGTTGAGTGATTCCGGGTTATGTGGCCGTGGTCCATAGTTGATGTTGATACCAGACGTTTCGCCCTCAACTGCGGAGGGCATCTTCAGTGGCGAGTGCTTCTATGCGTGTTTCCTGGTCGTACTTAAGTAGATCTTCCGACCAGGAAACACGCATAGAAGCACTCGCCACTGAAGATGCCCTCCGCAGTTGAGGGCGAAACGTCTGGTATCAACATCAACTATGGACCACGGCCACATAACCCGGAATCACTCAACATTAATAATTGTAACAACTGTTCAATCACTATACATTTAAATTATCAAAGTGAGAAATAAGTGTCATACAATAAAATTGTATTGCATCTAACTAACTAACTCGCTGGCACTATCGAACCCCTAGGTTCATGGCCGCGCGGACATAAGCTCTCCATACAACCCTATTCTGAGCTAATGTTTTCCAATCATTCCCTGTATAATCTACTTCCCTCAAATCATAGTTAATGTTATTCTCCCACCTCATTCTTGGTCTACCAACTGGGCATTTTCCCTCTGGCTTTCCTACAGCTCGGGTCCAAGCTCTGTGTGTTTGCGGTGGGAAGTGTGGGGAGTGGGAGGAGGTACACTTCTCTGCTTCTCATAGTACTAACAGCTGAGACAGCAAATTCCTTTCAGACACACGGAGCTGGGTCCCGAGCTATACGAGAAACTTCCATGCACGTCTTTCATTCCCCATTCGTGCCACATGTCCTGACCATCGCAGTCTACGAGAATTAACTGTTCTCATTATATCTGGCTTCCTATAAAGACCATGTAATTCACTGTTATGCAGTCTTCTCCATTCACCTGTCTGTTCATCTCTCTTTGGTCCAACAATTTTCCTAAGAACTTTATTCTCAAAAACTCGTAATCTCCTTTCCTCCCTTAAAGTAAGAGTCCATGTTTCGCATCCATATAATATAGCTGGTAGAATAATAGTTTTATATATTTTCAGTTTAACAATTGTATTGCATCATTCAATAAATATCCTCACAAAAATAAAAAAATAATGGCCTTCAAGGGCGCTCATCCAGTTCGGACAAAGATAATATTAGAAAATAAACCAATAGAACATGTAGTAACATATAACTTCCTAGGTTGCGAAATATCATACACAGCAGAAACAGATATAAATAACAAAATAAATAAGTTTAATTATATAACAGGAACACTAAAAAGAACTTTGAAAAATAAAGCCAGGGAGGACTCTATAATGAAATTACACAAGACAATGGCAGTGCCTATTATTACTTATGGATCCGAAACATGGACAGTGACAACACAACAATCTGCCAGGAAACAAGCTGCTGAAATGAAATTCCTCAGACCAATAGCAGGATATCAAAGAACAGACAAAAAAACATAACACAGAAATAAGACAACAACTAAAAATAGAGGAATTAAACTCAACAATAGAGAAATACAGAACAAACTGGAAAGAACACTTGGCAAGGATGACTGAGAATAGAATACCAAAAGCAGCATACAGCTATTCACCACGAGGAAGAAGAAGCTTGGGAAGACCAAGGAAAAGATGGAAAGAGCAGCAATTTGGAGCCGGAACAGGCTAGTAAATAAGCCTAAAGCGCGAAGAAGAAGAAGAAGAAGATCATTCAATAAAATTTTAAGTAGGTAACATTTTCACATTATAAATTATTTCAGTTACTTTTATTCCCTAGGGAAGTATGTTGAGCAATTACATGCCGTTGTCAACGGATACCAAGGCCTCTCTGGTAAATTCAACTTAATTCCCTAAAAACAGAATGATAGTTAGGCCATTATTAGTATAGGATGAACAACAGTATCTTACTTTGCGAGGAAATGATTAAAAACCTCGCTATCGTTCGGTTTTCAATTACCGAGAATTTAACTTTTTATAAGATTCACGCTAAGATTTTCACTTTACTTGTAAGATTCATGATGTGTTCCGTTGAGGTATTATTCAAAATTAAAATATAAAATTATGAAATATTCACCTGAAAGGTCCGTCTCCTCAACTTAATTAATTATTTAACTGTAGCGCTTTCGGGATTTGTCCCATCATCGGCAGGATTCAAAACTGGTGTTTCACTGGAGATGTGGTAGAGGGGGTTACATGTATTGGGTTCGTTTTCGTTTATCAGATTGTCGTAGTTGTGAGCTATCTGAGGCTTAAATGCATGTATTAAACGACAGAAATAAATAAATTCCTAAGACATATTTAAAAAGAACCCTGGCTGAAGAGGACATATTAAGTCCCTAAAACAACCTGAAAGTGGCGGATTTTCTTCTGCGCTTTCAATCATACACCTGAGCTGCTTTCATAATTTCCATCTCTTCGAGTACGTTTATCTTCGCTGGATTATTTTCTCTGTGCATTACTGTTAGGGTGTTTTCAATATTTAACATGTTGAGGAGACGGACCTTTCAGGTGAATATTCCATAATTTTATATTTTAATACCGAGAATTTGTGAAACACTTCACAAACATGCGTTATACATTATTTTTTTTAAAGATTGTGTTTTCAAAATAACAAATAATAGTAAAATAATAACATATTTGTTGGTAATATTTGCGTTTGTTATAAACAACTGACTAACGTTAACAGTCTGACCAATGTTTATATGGAAAATGCCGAAAATAATTTAGTTTGAGACTACAGCAGGCCGTGACACCAGTCAGGGATAAAAAGGCGGCAAGTACGAATTTATTGTTTTATATTGTTTCAAAGTCCACCGCTGTGGTCTCGAAGTAGCGTACTGCTTTGTCACGCTGAGGGCCCGGGTTCGATTCCCAGTCGGGACAGGCTCCTAGGTGAGGTTTTTTCGGGGTTTTTCCTCAACTGTAAGACAAATGTCAGGAAGCTCGAAAATCATCCGGCCATCATCATCCTTACCATTATCATTATCATCATCATCATCTTTCGCCGGTGTGGAAAGCAACGGGAAGCTACCACACCTATAAATCCCTCGTAAAGCTGCAAAACATAGCATCAAAGATTGCAGTGAAAGACCTGCCTTCGGGTAGAATTATTATACATGGATTGTTTCAAATAAAGTTCAGTTCATTTAAAATGCAGTGATTTGTTTAGTATAATGTACATTAACACTACATTTTGGATATATCTTTGTATATACATTGTAGGGCAGTGGTTTTACTTCCCGCACTAGGTGGGTAATTTGTAATATTACAATATATTTAGTTATTTATAGGTTGAAACTCCGAAATTTAGAAAATTGAACTTTCAACCATGGTCGCCATTGCTGCAAGTACGGCAGAACGCACTTTCGTGCAAGAAAATCAATATTGTAACACAGATATTGTTGTTCAACTGTTTGTTTGTAGAACCAAGACAAAACAGAGTCACAAGTCTAACTTCTCATTACACTGTGTTGCAATCTTATCTTTTAGTTCATGTAATTACAGATGCCAGACATTAAAACATTCATGATAATGTTTCCTAACAAAAATAGCCCTATAATTCAGGGAATTTTGAGTCTGAATGCTGGTAGTTGTGAGTGACATACTCTCTAAGTCTCCCGACTGTAGCAGGTATTTTGTTCCAATTTATTTGATAGGGGTTCCGTTTCCAATTCTTCCAGTACAGGTTGTTTATAATTTATTTTGTAGCGAATTTCAGCTGCTCTAATCCCACCTTTACCCTTTTTACAGTACGATTGGACAAAGTAGGCCTATTATCTGGTATCGCTAACTAAATAAATAACCGTATTCACCAATAATGACAGAAAAAATATGGAAAAATCTAAGGAGCATGTTCTCCGGGAGGATTTTAAGCCGCGGATGCCGAGTCTAAAGATTTTCAGGCTCGTAAAAGATCCCTATGCCTGAATAAAAATGCCAATAAAAATAAGAACAGAGTTAAATATTGAATGAGAAAATCAAAGAATATAGAGAGAAATGTATTCACGTAGACTTTCACGGCCGGAGTTGCTATGATCTTGAAGAAGATTTTCGGGCTATAGGCCGTGGTCGTGAGGCTTGTAGTTCCCCGACGTCTCTGGCGAAACGTTGGGGAACTACAAGCCTCACGACCACGGCCTACAGCCCGAAAATCTTCAAGATCACCATAGAGAGAAATGGTTTACACATTGTAGAAAGAATGAATGTAACAAGATTATCATAAGTAATGCCACGAGTGATCTAGAGAATTTGGAAATCAAGAGTGGCATTTGTTAGGACTATTTAACGAATAAAATTAAGCTGTTTACTCACAAATCATTGTTTAACTATAGTTATTTTAAAACTATTTATATATTTAATGTAAACGGCGATGTTTGAAAACAAATGAGAAGCGATAGGTACGTTTCATCTGCTTCTTTTGTTTATCACTGCAACCAGATCATACTATTTATTGCCAAAGGAACGCAATATTGTAAGAATGCTCTCTAGTGGAGAAAAAATGAAACACATCAAACTGTATATTAATTCATTTCTGATGTCGTATGATGTAAATATGACAATTATATTTTTCTGGATTGTTACCTGGGGGAAAAAAAAATACATTTAAGAAAGTGCAAACAGTGGTTTCTTTTTTTAGTGGTATAATCAATTGCTACAAATGTTTTTATATTAACTCCCGCATGCGGCATGTGTTGACATTCATGCACTATATATACAATCTGGTAGCCGTATTTCTCAAGGGCTCAGTCACTGCAAAATAATGGTATTTTGGTCAGACCTGTTCAGAATATTAAAAAGGAGGAGCCTTCTTTAATATGGTTATTATAACACTGATAAATATTTCGTGAAACACGACTCTGATTGGCTGTAAAACAGAAATAATTGAAACGTGATTAGCCATTGAGTCCCATTTGCGGCATGAGTTAAATAGCCAAGAGCAGCATACAACTACAAGCCAAGAGGTTCAAGGAATGTAGGAAGGCCAGTGAAAAGATGGACAGAACAACTGTGAGGCAGAACAGGCAATTTTTGCCTAGCCCGTGAAGTGAATAAGAAGAAGAAGAAGAAGAAGAAGAAGAAAGTACGTAATGTCTGATATAAGAAATGACACAGAGACAAAGTTACAGAAATACAATGCAATAAATGGAGACATACAAATAAATTTTGCTAAACAAATGTCAACCCCAACTAAATTGAGATTACACAACGTAAAATCAGGATTGAAATATAGCAGCGAAAATTGGATACTAAGTTCTAAAATAAAATCAAAATTGCAAGCGGCACAGATGAGAATTTTACGTCCACTCCTAGGTTTGACAAAAATGGACAAGCAAAGAAACACAGATGTACGCAATAAATTAAAAGTTCAAAATATAGTTGAAGAAATTTAGAATTATTGTAAGTAATGTCATGAGTGATTTCAAATTTATCTAGAGAATTTGGAAATCAAGAGTAGCATTTGTTAGGACTATTTAACGAATAAAATTAAGTTGTTTGCTCACAAATCATTATTTAAATATAGTTATTTTAAAATATCTATTTATTTAATGTAAACGGCGATGTTTGAAAACAAATGAGAAACGGTTGTTACGCTTGTTCATCACTGCGAACCAGATCATATTATTTATTCCCAAAGGATCGCAAATATTGTAAGAATGCACCCTAGTGGAGAAATTTATAACCAACATTATAGGTATTAATTAATTTCTGATGTCCTGTGATGTAAATGTGTCAAATATATTTTTCTGCAACGTTATTTCCTGGGAAATAATTCGTTTAAGAAAATGCAAACAGTGTTTTTTTTGTGGTATAATCAATTGCTACAAATGTTTTTATATTATCTCCTGCAAGCACTTTCAGCTGACATTCGTGCACTATATATACAATCTGGTAGCCGTATTTCTTGGAGAGTCAGTCACTGCAAAATAATGCTATGACCTATTCAGAATGTTAAAAAGGAGGAGCTTTCTTTAATATGATAAACTTGTTTGATAAATTCGAGGTGAAATACGATTGTAATTGGTTATAATTAAAAAATCATTGAAATGTGATTGGTCATTGACTCCCATTTGGGGCATGAGTTAAATAGTCAAAGCAATTTGTTACAACATGTCCAAAAAAATGGTCCCATCTCGATGTCCTATATTAGGATTACAGTATCAACATAAAGAACTTCGAAACAAAGGAAAACCAACATTAAGATGGACTGACCAACCTCATCTTGAGATCTCATAGGAACAGGCTCAAACGACCAAAACCTATACAAGTTAATGATGATGATGATGACGATAATGTTGTATACGTATATACTGAAAAGATTACAATGTATAGACATCTTATAAAGTTATAGGACTTTACTTTTTTTCCCTCTATTCGTCCCTGTATTCCCAATCTCCTTCCTCTAATCCGTTCTCCAATATTGATCTTTAACTAACCAACTCTCTAGCACTATTTTTTTTTAATTATACGATTTTTTACTAGTTTTTCCTTATTGTTTTACCTTTTTCTTTGTTTGTTTTTACCTGTTTGTTAACTTTCTTTAATTCTCACATGGACACAAGGACAGGACACACACACCCAGACCCAAGGTGGAGATTTAAAATCTACTACCCCGCCAGGAATCGAACCCGGGTCGCCGGAGTGGAAGATAGGGACTCTACGGACTACGCCACGGCGACGGACTTTTTGTGTTACCTTTTTGTTAACTTTCTTTTACTCTCACATATAGACACAAGGACAGGACACACACCCAGACCCAAGGTGGAGATTTAAAATCCCCTATCCCGCCGGGAATCGAACCCGGGTCGCCGGAGTGGAAGGTAGGGACTCTACCGACTACGCCACGGCGACGGCCCTATCGAATCCCGATCTTCACGATCGCGTGGACATAAACTGTCCATACATCACTATCCTCAGCTAATGTTTTTAAACATCCCCTGTATAATTTACCTCCCTCAAATCAAGTTAATAGTATTCTCTTACCTCATTATTGGCTTACCTACTGGGCGCTATCCGTCTGGTTATCCTACGAGTTTCCATGTCCTTCTTTCATTCCCTATTCCTGTCACATGTCCTGCCTCGCAGTCTACGAGACATAACTGTTCTTCATAGTTAAATATGGGAAATAACATTATGAGGTTCTTAATTCGTAAATTAATGCCATTTTTTAACATCTTACCTGATATTTTATGTTTTTTCAAACACGGGAACTAGTTTTCGAGAGAAGGATCTCTCTCATTTTCAACCGACATTATGAATTTCACAATTAAAAAGAAAACAAAACAAAAAATAATAATCTAATCCGAAAACGTAATAATGTACCTAAACCAAAAACTAAAAAAGGTTGCTTTAGAAATGAATCAATAAACCAAATTTTTCGTAAATTAATGAGTCATTTTTTAACATCTTACCTCATATTTTATGTTTCTTCAAACATGGGAACTAGTTTTCGAGAGAAGGATTTCTCTCATTTTCAACCGACATTGTGACTGTTTAAAGAAACGTAAAATATGAGGTAAGATGTTAAAAAATGACACATTAATTTACGAATAACTGTTCTTACTACATCTGGTTTCCCATAAAGATCAAATAACTCACTGTTATGTAGTCTTCTCCATTCACCAGTCTGTTCATCTCGAAAATTTGCTTAAGAACTTCATTCTCAAATACTAGTAATGTTTTGTCCTCCCTTAAAGTAATTTAATGTGATATCGTGAAAACCTATTAAATGCAGATTCTAATTTTTCATAGAATTCATCCTTGATCTGGTCATCCTTATCTTCTGTGAGACGTGTCCATGCAATCTTTTAGCTGACCTTGGGAGTCGAATCATACACTTTCTTTAGGTAATCTCTGCTCTGACACGACCACACTATTCTCATTGTCTACATTTACTGAATAATGTTGTTCCTTCATTCCCACCGTGATTACGGTGTTTCTGATCTGAATATCCAGCTGATCCTCTTAAACAGTCAATTCTCTTTTAATATAATCCAGTAAAACTTGTTTAACCCTTAAATTGTCAGTAAAACATTTTCTCGTGCCAGTTATTTTAATTTTCCGGACCGCAAGGAAAATAAATTCATGTTAAACTGTGTTATTATTATACATTATTGCGTAATTTGATATAAATTTAAGTAATTTTTACTCGTTTGTTTATCTATTGATCTAAAAACAATATTAAATAAATGAAATCAATGTATCCAAGAAGATACATTTTTAACCCTTAAATTCGTAAGGTATCCTTTTGGATACATCAACTGCTTTAATTAATTTGATATTTTAAATAAATCAGAAGAAAACAAACAAAAAGAAACCACTTAAATGTGTATCTAATTATACAATATACCTAATAATAACAGTTACACAAGATTCCGTTTTCACTGCGGTCCGCCACATTCAAATAATTAACAGAAGAAATTTGTGTTTTGCTAATTTAAGGGTTAATTTAAGGGTTAATCCGGAACGTGAATAATGCGAAAATCTGTCCAATATGAACAAATGTATTGGTCGCGGCAAAATAATAGTAATTTTACGTGTATTTCTTCTTCTTCTTCTTCTTCTTCCTTCCAAGTATTAGGCCAAGGCCTGTTACGATCCTACAGAAAATTTTCCCTCCAGCGGACGGCCCAGTGATCTTCGTCCTCCTTTTTCATGCTTTCGTCGTCATTAGTTTGATCCTTCCGGGAAATTCTCGTATAAGACTTGAAAGCATAATAATAGTCTCTTCGATTGGTTGCTGGCCAAAGGAAGGCAAGACCAGTGATGGGGCTGCCATCTTATAGCCTCTGGTCAGGCTTCTACGTGTATTCACTTTCTATAAAACGGAATCTGCCGAACGCGGAAACGGATATTTCTACACAATTCATGAAAAAAATGTTTACAAGGCGGAAATACTGAGAGAGAAATAAGTTTCCACTTCACTGAATTCCCGTTAGGCGAAATAACAATAAGGGATGATTTCTGCCGCCGGGTGAAGTAGATTTTTCTACCTGTATCTAAAATTTTCTTTCGGCCACACTGCACAACCGTTATACGAAATACAGGTTCGTTTAACAAATATTCGGCGTGTGACTTCTGTCTTACAAATAACCAGTGCACTGTAAAATCTTAAATTAGTTTAAGATCTGAGACAGATTGTGTACATTACTTTTATAGCTAGCGGTCTGAATTTCCGGAATAAAAAATGGCTAAATCATAATTATGTACCGTTGTTATTAAACGAAAAAGTGATTGAAGATAAAAAAAAACTCTCATTACGCGAAATAATTACTACATTTAAATGTGGAAAAAACCCAGTTTATGACATATTAAAATTAAAGAAAAAATAATTAATGAATGGATGCAAGAAAATGATCAAACGAAGAGGAAAACAAAAATAAACAAATAAATTAAATAAATGAAGAAATCAAGGAAGTAATGTGGGAATGTTTTACAAGTGCACCATCATAAAATCTCCAAATTTCCGGACCGATGCTCCAAAGTCAAGCTCTAACCGTTGCTACATCCTTAGAGAATTACGATTTCAAGGCATCTTCAGGTTGACTGTACCTCGTTCTCTATGGACTGTACAGTTTTAAAAGACGACACAATGTAGTGTGGAATGAAATTTGCAAAACATCAAAGAATGTGGACAAAAGTATAGTTAGTGAGAGGAAACCGAAACTGCATACTTTAATTTCAGGATACGCGCTTAAGAGACATTTTTAACGCCGAAGAAACGGATTGCTTTTTTTTTCGCGTTACCGTCGAAATCGTTAGTACATACCATACTTCAGTTTTCAACGGCAGCGAAACTACAATTAATCCAAGTACATAAAAAGACATATACGGTACTCTACAATTTAAAACTGGTTAATAATCTTTTTTTTTATAATGCGGAATCTTGTCCAATGTGGAAAAAAAATAGGTCCCATGCGATTTCACTTTGAACAAGTTTTACTGTATTTTGTTTCAGTTGTCAAGTCCACGTGCTCCCAACTGTTGTATTTTCGTATCTTTTGTAATATATATATAAAAAAAGTAAAGTGATCCCACAACAGACCCGGAGGCCCTTGGGGTAGTAGGAGGTTAGGGCTCCCACTTTTTCTAGACAATCGGCACTTTATGTCAGCCGGGTTGTCAGCCCTGCGTGACGGCCGCCTTTACCCCCAGAACAAGCGTCTGGTACTCATTTCCGTTAGAGGCTGAGTCGACCCCAGGGCCATAGTGCCGCCAGAGGGTTTGGGTCAGTTTAAAAATCCTGACCCCAACGGGACTTGAACCCTCGACCCTCCAGTGCCTTAACCACTACGCTACGGCGTGCCCCCTTTGTAATAGGCCTATATATATATATATATATATATATATATATATATATATATATGATATGATATGAAAAGAAAAAAGAATGCTTGAGTCGGGATTTGAACTCGAGTCTCTAAAGTCTGTACCTTTAGCGCTCTAACCAACTGAGCTACCCAAGAATTCCAAGACAAACATGCAATTTTTTCTTATACATGTAGTATTCTCAATTCACACAAGAGGTAGCGGAAATTTCTATCAACTGCCATCTAGCGGCTAACATAACAGTTAAGCAAATTATTAAAGAGAATATTTACTTTATAGCAGTAACGCTTGTATATATAGATATTATAAATATAGTTTTGACATTTGGCAATGAAGGCAAATATGATATGAAAAGAAAAAAAGAATGCTTGAGTCGGGATTTGAACTCGAGTCTCTAAAGTCTGTACCTTTAGCGCTCTAACCAACTGAGCTACCCAAGAATTCCAAGACAAACATACAATTTTTTCTTATACATGTAGTATTCTCAATTCACACAAGAGGTAGCGGAAATTTCTTTCAACTGCCATCTAGCGGCTAACATAACAGTTAAGCAAATTATTAAAGAGAATATTTACTTTATAGCAGTAACGCTTGTATATATAGATATTATAAATATATTTTTGACATTTGGCAATGAAGGCAAATATGATATGAAAAGAAAAAAAGAATACTTGAGTCGGGATTTGAACTCGAGTCTCTAAAGTCTGTACCTTTAGCGCTCTAACCAACTGAGCTACCCAAGAATTCCAAGACAAACATACATACATATATATTTAGAGGAATTAAACCCAATGGGTACAACTAGGACACGACACACACCTATACCCTGACCTATCTAAAGTGACCCTCGTCAAAACAAAATCATGTGACCTGCACGTTTTTCATTGGTTATGGACACCGACGTACGTTGTAGAAGCAATAAGTACGCGAAAAAGTAGTTCCCTTCATTAAATTAAAAATATGTCCTCTGAATATAATTGTTATTCTTCGTGAATGAAAATAATAATATTCAAAACATACAAAATATTCTAAAATATACCTAATCAATTATTACAACTTAAAATAATTTATTACACATGGGTGATGCATTTGAGTCATGCTTCAGTCGATTCTCATGAAACAAAATGGCTGAAAGTATCGAATCTTCTGTTGTTGTGTCATCTCCCTGTCGGAAGTGACAGTAATTTCAAAGGGCGGAAGGATATTGCTTCTACAAAGTACGTCGGTGTCCATAACCAATGAAAAGCGATCAGGTCACATGGTTTTGTTTTGACGAGGATCATTATTAAGAACGGACAGGGTATAGTCCCAAGGTTGAGATTTTGTTATATTTTTATCCACAACATTGCATTTAACATTTTTATTGTCGATATTCTTTCAATGCTGAATTCAAATACCTAGGAAGAATAATCACAAATAGGAATGAGATGCACAAAGAAATTAAACATAGGCTCAATTCTGGAAATGCGTGCTTCATTGCAGAGACTCTTGATGTCCCAACTCCTTTCAAAAAACGTTAAACTGAAAATATATAAACCTATTATTCTACCAGTTATATTGTTTGGGTGCGAAACTTGGACTCTTACTTTAAGGGTGGAAAGGAGATTACAAGTATTTGAGAATAAAGTACCAGGAAAATTTTTGGACCAAAGAGAGATGAAGAGACAGGTGAATGGAGAACACTACTTAACAATGAACTACATGGTCTTTATAGGAAGCCAGATATAATAAGAACAGTTAAGTCTCGCAGACTGCGATGGGCAGAACATGTTGCACGTATGGGGAATGAAAGACGTGCATGGAAGCTTCTTGTAGGAAAGCCAGAGGGAAAACGCCCAGTTGGTAGACCAAGAATTAGGTGGGAGAATAACATCAACTATGATTTGAGAGAAGTAGATTATACAGGGAATGATTGGAAAGCATTAGCTCAGGATAGGGATGTATGGAGAGCTTATGTCCGCGCGGCCATGAACCTACGGGTTCGATAGTGCCAGTGAGTAAGTATGTAAGTAAGACATTCTTTCAATTCCATATTTAGTGTGTGATCAGCCTCATGGGCTAGTGGTTAGCGTTTCTGATTAAGTTCATGAGATCCCGGCTTCGATTCCCGGTCAAACCATAGGAATTTTTCTTTAAAGGGAATTATTCCTGTGGTTGCTCATGGTCTGGAATTTAGGTTAAGAACTCTCCTGGCGCTTCATTATAATTTAACACCCATTATATCATCAGGGTAACGTAACTCTGCCTTCCAGTTGCCCAACCCTAAGAAATGGATTCAAATTCCGCCAATGCCAGGAGAGAAAACCAGAAATGTCATAAAAGAAAACCTGGTGGCATTAGACAAAAAAAAATATTTAGTGTGATTATAATATTAACTAGCGTAGTGGTAAAGGCACTGCGCTACAAGCCGGTAGGTCGAAGGTTCGAGTCCCGTTGGGGTCAGGATTTTTAAACTGACCAAAACCTTCTGGTGGCACTATGGCCCTGGGATCGACTCAGCCTCTAACGGAAATGAGTACCAGACGTTTGTTCTGGGGTAAAGGTAGCCGTCATGCAGGCTGAGAACCCGGCTGACATCAAGTTCCGATTGTCTAAAAAAAAAGTGGGAGCCTTAACCTCCTACTACCCCAAGGGCCTCCTGAGCCTGTTCTGGGATCACTTTAATAAAATAATATAAACACATTTCTTCAAGGGAAGGAGTTCGTTGAAGTTCCCGAGCACTACGTCACAATACAGAAGCAAACGGCTCGTGCGAAAAAAAAACGTTAATTTAATTGTTTTTATATAGAACATATGACATGTTGCACGAATGGTGATAGAAAGACAAGCATGAAAACTCCTTGTACGAAAACCAGAAGAAAAGCGCCCACTAAGTAGGCCAAGAATTAGATGGGAAGACCATGATATGAGGAAAGTAAATTATACAGAGGATAACTGGAAAACATCTCTGGATAGGGATGTTTGGAGAGCTTATGTTAGCTCGGCAAACAACCTACGGTCTCGATTGGGGCATTGAGACAGTAGTTATAAATTTTTAGAAATAACTTCGGTGGTCTATGGGTCAAGTTCGTTGACTGTGGTCCCGATGGTCGCAATTCAAAACCAACAGGATCGACTAAAACCAACCGGGATCGACTGATTTTTCAGTTGGAAAAATCCTACAGACAAGTCTTGCGGGAGGATTTCTAGATGTGGGTCCTGAATCTGAGGATTTCCGGACTAAACGAATCTCAAGACTAAATTAGAGCCTCTGGACAAAGTTTAAACAGCCTTTACCATCCAAGTAATATGTCAGTTGCCCAGTAGATGTCTCTTTGAGGTGATGACCTAGCCGTTTGTTACTCGGTGACATCTGTAGGGTTTGGTTCGTTCCGGCTTCAAGTATTATAGATGTTGTGTCCATCTCTTTCGTGGGCGTCTCCGATCTGTTTTTTCTTCCTCTCGGTTGATAGTTCAGACTTTTCCTGGGCAAACTGTTGATATCCATTCTGCAGACATGTTCATACCGCTTTCTCCTATGCTATTCTATTTTATCTGTCAAACTGGGCATTTGTAGTTCTTTACGCATATCTTCACTTTGTTTTTTATCTATAAAAGTATATCCTGCGGAAATCGTAAATATTTCTGTTCTGCTGCTTCTATTCTTTTAACTGACTGTTTTTTCAGAGTCCATATTTCTGAGTCATTCAATATTGCAGGTATAGCCAATACTTCATAACATTTTTAATGTGAAGGGTGCTTCTATTAATTTGCATTCTGATATTATTGTTGCAATGTGTAAAGCTATATTAAATAGTAGGTCCACCGCTGTGGTCTCGGGGTAGCGTGCTGCCTTGTCACGCAGCGGGCCCGGGTTCGATCCCCGGTCGGGACAGTTTTTCTGGGTGAGGTTTTTATCGGGGTTTTTCCTCACCTGTAAGACAAACGTCAGGAAAACTTTAAGGCACAAACGGTCCCCGAAATCATATGGCCATCACAATCATCATAATTCATATTCATCTTAGGTAAGCTTAGGATTAGGGACTCTCCTGGCGCACCATTATCATCATCATCACCCATCATATCATCGGGGCAACGTAACCCCGCCTTCCAGTCGCCCCAATCTCAAAAGTGGGTTACAAGTACGCCATGCCAGGAGAGAAACCGGGAATGTCGAAAGACGAAACCTTGGACATTTGGAAATATATATATAAAGTCCACCGCTGTGGTCTCGAGGTAGCGTGCTGCCTTGTCAGGCAGCGGGCCCGGGTTCGATCCCCGGTCGGGGCAGTTTTTCTGGGTGAGGTTTTTATCGGGGGTTTTCCTCACCTGTAAGACAAATGTCAGGAAAACTTTAAGGCCCAAACGGTCCCCGAAATCATATGGCCATCATCCTTATCATTATCATCATCCTTCACCGGTGTGGAAAGCAACGGGAAGCTACCACACCTACACAATTCCCTAGTAAATCTGCAAGCATAGCATGAAAATGCTATGATTGCGGTGAAGGACCTGCCTTCGGGCAGAATTAATATGGATGGATAGTATATTAAATAGTAGAGGGGCCAGCCTGTCTCCTTATCTAGTTCCTTTCTCTAATTCAATTTTTTTAGTTATAGTCTTTCCTAAATTCACTGTTACCTTTGGTTCAGATGAACAAATATCTTAGGGCCATTAAAATAAAATACAAAGTGAATCAATTGGTTTGGTTTCGGTTGCGTGAGTTAGTGAGTGGAATGTAGGTCTGTCACTCGCAACAAGTGTATCTGGGTCACGCACTGACCCGCCACATTCTTATTTACAACTTTTGGAAAACACCGCCATTTCCAGTAAAACAAACGCAGGCAATAAAACACAGGGATATGCGCTTGGGATAATATTTTCAAGTGAGCATCGGTCTCAGAGGTTAAGTTTTTTTGATTTTGGTCACGAGGGTCCCGGGCTCAAACCGCCCGGGGTGGATGGATTTTTTTAGGATGGAAAAATTCAAGGGGCACCATTCCGGGAGTATCTTTAAATCGTGGATCGCGAATATGAACATTTTCGGGTTCGTAAAAGAATCACAAACCTAAAATTATAGCATCTGACTCACATCATTGGCTGAAATTGAGAATGGGGATACGTTTCTAACACTTTGTCATGACCTTTAGCCATTTTACTTCACCTCCTCATGATCCATTTTTTCTTCCTTTTCTCAACTTCGTCTGCTTTTTTTTTTCATCTAATGTTTCCATTGAATTTAATTTAGAATTAATAGAACTATTTTTAATAAGACTCAACAGATTTTAGGTTATGCGGACGATGTGGTCATTACTGGAAGAAGGATTCAAGATGTTGAAGAAGCCTTATTAGCGCTGTGTAACGAAACTCAAAAGTTGGGATTTTAAATAAATACAAATAAATCAAAATTTATGTCAATTACCAAAAAAAAATTACCAAATAAAGGAAGTCAAAATTGGTGTACTCTATATAAGTTTGAAATTTAATTTAGAATGTATTTAGAATGTATATATATATATATATATATATATATATATATATATATGGTATGATAAGAAAAATAAATGCCTGGACGGGATTCGAACCCATATATATATATATATATATATATATATATATATAACTAAGTTACTGGCACTATCGAAACTCAAAAGTTGGGATTTAAAATAAATACAAATAAATCAAAATTTATGTAAATTACCAAAAGAAAAAATGACTAAATAAAGGAAGTCAAAATTGGTGTACTCTGTATAAGTTTGAAATTTAATTTAGAATGTATTTAGAATGTATGTATGTGTGTATATATATATATATATATATATATATATATATAAATCAAACTAAGTTACTGGCACTATCGAGTCCGTAGGTTCATGGCCGCGCGGACATAAGCTCTCCATACATCCCTATCCTGAGCTAATGTTTTCCAATCATCTCTTATATAATTTAATTCCCTCAAATCATGGTCAATGTAATTCTCCACCTCATTCTTGGTCTACCAACTGGGCGTTTTGCCTCTGGTTTTCCTACAAGAAGCTTCCGTACACCTCTTTCATTACCCATTCGTACCGCATGTCCTGTTCATTTCAGTCTACGAGACTTTACTGTTCTTATTATATCTGATTTCCTATAAATATAATGTACCTCACTGTTATGTAGTCTTCTCCATTTTCCTGTCTGTTCATCTCTCTCTTTAGACCAAAATTTTTCCTAAGAACTTTATTCTCAAATACTTGTAACCTCATTTATCTTCCTTATATATTGATGCTCCCTTAGCGGGAGTTACTTAACCAAGCTAATTTAGTTACGCTCATTTACCTACAGAAGAGAACGAATGACATGTGCTTAAAACATCGCCTCAATGACACATCTGATAGGCAACTCATGTATTACTTAGATTGATGAAGGTCGATTACATTTTGCACAGAACCTTTTTAATCAGGCTTGTGACCTTTTTACGAGCTTGAAAATCTTCAGACTCGGGACCCATGGCTTAAAGTCCCTCCCGGAGGACTTGTCCCTTGAAACTTTCCATCCTAAAAAAACATGTTCTTGGTTGGGTATAAACTCATGACCTTTGGGACAAGAGGCAAGGAACATAACCACTATACCACCGCGACCAATCATGTCTATATATATATATATATATATAGTGCGGGGTATGATGACGTATATCAAGAAACAAATGTTTTCAGGACAAGCAAAATAAACTTCAAAGTGATCTCTAAAAAAAAGTGTGTTTGTCTAAGTATTCTGTGTTTTGGAATATAAAAAAATAAATATGCTAAAATATCGAATATCTAGTCGAACGTACTTTTTTTTTAGAGATCATCTTGAAGTTTATTTTGCTTGTTCTGAAAAGTTATTTTTTAAGTCAATTGTACCGCGCACCACAGTTATATAATTGTCATTTACCAATATATATATATATATATATATATATATATATATAAGCGTTACTGCTATAAAGTAAACATTATCTTTAAAAAATGTGTACTTGTTATAGTAGCCACTAGATGGCAGTTGGAACAATATTCTGCTGCCTCCCGTATAAATTGAGAATAATATATATTTATTATTTGAATTATTTGAATTATATGAATTGAATATTATTAAACAATTGGCTGTTAATAATGGATACGACCCTGAAATTATAGAATGTTTAATTAAGAAGATTAATTACAAAAAAGCAATTAACAAAGTTTTTCCTGTACCCAAAGAAAACAATAAGAAATATGTCGTAATGTCATACATAGGCCCACTTTCAAATAAAATATCTAAACACTTCAAAAAGTTGAACATTAATGTGGCATTTAAAACTAATAAAACTCTACAAAATATAATAAAAAACAATAAAACCAAAACAAAAAAAGAAAAATTATCAGGTGTATACAAATTGAAGTGCGGCACATGTGACAATGTCTATATAGGACAAACTGGTAGACCTTTTATATCTCGGATAAAGGAACACATGAGAGCATATAACAGAAATTTAGAAAATTCAAACTATGCTAACCACCTATTCCAATTTAATCATTGTTTCGATCCAAATTTTGAAATTTTACATATTTGTGATAAGGGTAAGAAGTTAGATCTTTTGGAGGCTGTAGAAAAGTAGTAAAACACTGTTAAATTCTCAACTTGATTTGAATGAATCCCCTTTGTTAAATTTAAAAATTTAAATAAATATTGTTGTATTGTTGCTTACATCAGTTGGAACACAATTCATAATTTAACATGTCTGAAGAAGGTACAGTGTACCGAAACAGCTGTCACTGAATTATATAATAAATATGAAAATCAAATAAAACTACGTTTTATTTTTATTTAATTAATTTATTATTTTTATTTATTTCAAGGTTGTTTTTGTTATTAAACAGGTATTCTCAACCAAAATATACATTTTTTTTCCTTCCACACTTCCCAGTCTTGCGTGTCATATTTCTCTTCTTCATGTTGTCTTGAGTCAACCGCTGAGGCCTCGAGGTAGCGTGCTGCCTTGTCATGCAGCGGGCCCGGATTCGAGTGTTCCTCCGGACAGTTTTTCTGGGTGAGGTTTTTATCGGGTTTTTTTCTCACCTGTAAGACAAATGTCAAGAAAACTTTAAGGCCCAAATGGTCCCCGAAATCATATGACCATCGCAATCATCATCATCATCCTTCATCAGTGTGAAAAGCAACGGGAAGCTACCACACCTATAATTCCCTAGTAAAGCTGCAAAGCGTGGCATGAAAATGCTATGGGATTGCAGTAAAAGACTTGCCTTCGGGCAGAATTACTATGGATGGATAGATGTTGTCTTGAATTCCCTTTAACCATGTTGGCTTTGGTCTACCACGTTTCCCTTTTCCTGGAGGTATCCATTTCAATACTTCTTTGTTTGTTTCTGTGCCCCTTCTACTCTTATATGTTCATAGCATCTTAGTTGGATTTCTTCAATCTCTTGTACAATATCCTTTTATACATTCATTATTTTTCTTATTCTATTATTTCTTATTTTATCCAATTTTGATAATCTTGTCGCTCTTCTTAAAAAGTAAATTTCTGTGACTAATAATTTACTTGTGTGTGTTTTTGTTTTATCGCCCATGTTTCTGCACCATATAATAAAATACTCTTCACAATTGTGTTATATATTAATAATGTAGTCCTCTTGACTATATTCCTACTCCATAAAATAGAATTTAATACACCAATAACTTTCTTTGCATCTATTATCTTTTTTTATGTCTAATTCAGATGATCCATCTTGTTGAATTATTGGCCGCGGTGGACTAGTGGTTATGCTCCTTGCCTCTGGTCCCGAGAGTCGCGGGTTCAAACCCGGCCGGGGTCGATAGATTTTTTAGGACGGAAAAATCCAAGGAGCAAGTCCTCCGGGAGGGATTTTAAGCCGTGGGTTCCGAGTCTGAAGATTTTCAGGCTCGTAAAAAATCCTTAAGCCTGAATAAAAAGGCCTCTAAGCAAAATTTACCGAATTTTCCCGTACTAGTACTACCTTGGTTTCCTAGATGTTAGTATGAGGCGGAACGCTGACCACGGACCACTCAAAAAGACATCTATACGAAAACAAGTGTAACTAAATTAATATGGTTCAAATTCTTCCCTGTAGGGGGATGCACCTAAATCTCTGTAAAGGAAAAACATAGGCTTACAATACAAAAAAAGTAAAAAAAATATAAAAGAAAAAGAAATGTTTGTGTTAGGATTCCTGAGTAGCTCAGTAGGTTACAGCGCTAACGTATAAATTTAGAGATATCGGGTTCAAATCCCTACTCAGGCATTTATTTTTATTTTCATATCATATATATATATATATATATATATATATAACTTCTAGTCAACTTGCCGTGAACATGGGAGTTGTTAATCTGTCAGCTTTCAGTAAACACGAGACTAAAAGAAATTTAAACACACCAAGATGGGAACATTTTGCTTTTTTAATTTGTATTTTTCAATAATAATTTTCCTGAACGTGTCGTTCATAAGTTTGTAGATGGCTTTGACAGGCCCAACGTTGTTTTGATCTTCCTCTGATTGCGAATAGTTAATTTGGTACAACAAACATTATTTGGTACTCGGTTTAGGTCCATTCGCTACAAATAATCCACGTCACTATTTTCGTCATTATTAGTAACTGAAACAATGAAAATGTAGAGTGATGCAGCAGTAAGGTAGTTAGTGTGGGATGCGGCAGTAGTAGCGAACAGATTTGAGCAGCCTAAAACGAGTTTCGGTTGCATGTGCAATGTGCATGAGTTGCATTCGCAGTGCATCAAGGCTATGGCCATAAAATAGCAGCAGCAGAGCGGTGGGACGGGGGAGGGGGAAGCTTGGCCTTAACTGCGCGGCCGCGTACGTCAAGAAACCTGTTACTGATATAGAGTTCCAAAATCACAGCCACCTGGATCCTCCATTCAAAACAAATATAACCACATTTAAAAATACGTTCAACAAAACCAAAATATTTCTAGGCCTTTAATAAATACAAAAATTAATAATCCGGCACGCAGAAACTGTATAAACTAAATGAATTCCTGGAATTTATGGTCTGAAATTCCTGATTTACGAAATATATATTTATTTCATTCGTAGATGAAGGAAATCGAAAGTAAAATGACATTCAACGGGAAAGACCATATGAGGTGTAAAATCAAGCAATAATACCAGTACAATACAACAGGTGAACAATTTCAATTATTTAGGATGCAATGTATCATACTGCCAGAAGGAAGATATTAATATTATATTAAATAAGTTTTATAGAATCTGTGGCGCTATAAAACGGACGCTGATATATAAAACTTTGAGGAGTACACAATTACAACTAAACAAAATTATGGCAGTGCCTGTCTTAACATACTGTATACAAGTGAGAATTGTACTCATAACCGCTCAGACAAATATATATATATATATATATATATATATATATATATATATGTGTGTGTGTGTGTGTGTGTGTGTGTGTGTGTGTGTGTGTTATAACTATATAAACTAAACGTTCAGAGTTTAGAGACTCGGGTTCAAATCCCGACGCAAGCAATCATTTTTCTTTTCATATCATATATATATATATATAAGTCCACCGCTGTGGTCAAGAGGTAGATTGCTGCCTTGTCACGCAGCGGGCTCGGGTTCGATCCCCGATTGGGACAGTTTTTCTGGGTGAGGTTTTTATCGGTTTTTTTTCTCACCTGTAAGACAAATGCCAGGAAAACTATAAGGCCCAAACGGTCCCCGAAATCATATGGCCATCATCATCATCATCCTTATCATTATCATCATCATCATCATCCTTCACAAGTGTGGAAAGCAACGGGAAGCCTACAATTCACTAGTAAAGTTGCAAATCATAGCATGAAAATGATATGATTGCAGTGAAGGACCTCCCCTCGGGCAGAATTACTATGGATGGATGGATATATATATATATATATATATATATATATATATAGAAACTACAGAAATGAAGTTCTTACGTTCAGTAGCAGGTGTGTCAATTTTGGACAGAAAAATAAATGAAGATATTAGAAAAGATTTATATATTTTTAATTTAACAAATAGAATTGACAAAATGAGAAACAACTGGTATGAACATGTTAAAAGAATGCCTACAGATAGAATTGCCCAGCTGTTATTAAAGTACAAACCAATAGGACATAGAAATGTTGGACGCCCATTTACTAGATGGGAAGATTCATTAAATCCCACTTGATGTGAAAACAGGTCAAAAGGCTTAATTTCATGACGTAGAAGAAGAAGAAGAAGATTTCATTTGTTAATAGAATCGTATTTATTTTAAATTATGATTTTCATAAAAACAGACAATTTAAGTGGCATGGTCATGTAAAAAGAATAACAGAAAGCAGATTCCCAAGAATACTAGAGTGGGTGCCACTTGGTAGAAGAAGAAGAGGAAGACCAAAAGTAACGTGGGTTGATGGTGTTTTGAGCAGCATGAGGGGGGTAAGGATTGGATGATGGAGATTGGAATGGCAGATATGTGGAGGAGAATGGACACAGGAATAAGCTGCGAAATGTGCTAAATAATAATTACATTAAATCGTATGTATTGAGAATCGTTGTGAGGAAACAAATATAGCGGCCGGAGAGGAGATTTTTTAGATTATGGGTTTCGAATAAACACACTTCTAATGGTCCGATTTCGCTGATCTTTGGAGGATACTTTTTTTCGTTCTGTTTCGATGGCATTTATCGATTTTTGTTACAAAACATCGAATTTTACGCTCACTAGAGAGATTTTTAAAATTTTTGTTTCAAGCCAATTCAACTCCTAATTGTCCAATTTTGCTGATTAATTTACTTTTTAAATTATTTTTAACAGTATATCCCGAGTTTGGTTCCGAAAAATAAATTGTTCTTTCTAGAGAGTTAACACACACACACACACACATGGTATATATGGTATGATAAGAAAAATAAATGCCTGGACGGGATTCGAACCCGGATCTCTGAGTCTGTACCTCAGCGTGATATCCATTACACTACCAGGCGAATCCAATTCAAACACTTATTTTTCTTATATATGTATTATACTCTCCATTATTACTAGATGTCGCGAGAACACTGTCTTCACTGCCATCTAGTAGCTGACTATATCAAGTAAGCAAATTAAAGAGAATATTTATTTTACTTTATAGCAGTGACGCTTTATCGATGTTATAATTAAATCTTTAACATTGAGCAATGCAAGCTTAATATGGTCCAGGCATTTATTTTTCTTATCATACCATATATATATAAGAAAATATATTAACATTACCTTTAAGATATTTTCTGTATATACATTTACGTAGTATACATAATAGAGGGCAGTGGTTTTTACTTCACGCACGTGGGTGTAAATGTAATATTACAGTATAGTTATTTATGTTGGCAATGGCGAAATGTAGGACGTTGAACTTTCAATCATGATCGCCATTGCTGTAAGTACGACAAAACGCACTATGGCGCAAAAAATATATAAGAGAAGCAGCCATAGACTGCGATGGGCAGGACATGTTGGGCGTATGGGAAATGAAAGATGTGTATGGAAGCTTCTTGTAGGAAAGCCGGAGGGAAAACGCCCGGTTGGTAGATCAAGAATGAGGAGGAAAAATAATATTAACTATGATTTGAGGGAAGTAGATTATACAGGAAATGATTGGAAAACATTTGCTCAGGATAGGGCTGTATGGAGAGCTTGTGTCCGCGCAACCATGAACTTAGGTTCGATAATGCCAGTGACTAATACTAAGACTAAGCAGCCATTTGAAACAACTGACATTCGTAATAATTAAACAATGAATTGTTTTATATTAAATTAATGTTGGGAAGTAAACATTATGCGGTATAATCATTGAAATTCATCGGAGAATATGTTTTGACAACTCACCTCGTATATTTTATGTTTTTTTCACGATACTGCAGTTTCAAACGGAATCACGTCCGTCATCAGTCGGAGTTATGGCTGACGATGGACGTGATCACGTATGAAACTGCAGTATCGTGAAAAACATGAAATTTATGAGGTGAGTTGTCAAAAAATGTTCTCCGATGAATTTCAATGATTGCGTATTTATTTAATTTATTAAAATTGTAATTATATATTTTAAAATTCTCCCATATAACTTATATAAACATGTGCTAGATAATACTTACTTACTTACTTACTTACTTACTTACTGGCACCCGTGGGTTCATGGCGCGCGGACATAAGCTCTCCATACATCCCTATCCTGAGCTAATGTTTTCAATCATCCCTTGTATAATTTAATTCCCTCAAATCATGGTCAATGTTATACTCCACCTCATTCTTGGTCTACCAACTGGGCGTTTTCCCTCTGGCTTTCCTACAAGAAGCTTCCATGCACGTCTTTCATTACCCATACACACAACATGTCTTGCCCATCGCAGTCTTCTCCATTCACCTGTCTGTTCATCTCTCTTTGGTCCAAAAAATTTCCTAAGTATTTTATTCTCAAATACTCGTAATCTCATTTCCTTCCTTAAAGTAAGAGTCCATGTTTCGCACCCATCAGGTGCTAGATAATACATTTTTTAGCCGAGCGGTTAAGGTAGGAAGCCTTGGCGCAGAGCTACGGGACTTGCGCTGGTTCGAGTCTCCATGGGGGAAGAAATTTTCTCATGGTATTTCGGCCAGTATGGGACCGGTGCCCACCCAGCATCGTGAGGCAATTGGGTAGCTACAATAAGTAGCGGCTCCAGGTTAAGGAACCAGCTATAACGGGGGGGAGGGGGACTCGACATGCTAACCACATGTCACCCCTGCACTGGCTGTTGATCATCTACCTCTGTGATTGACACATGTGGATATGAAGGGCCAGCAGCCGGCCGGTAAAAGTGGAAATACCCTCAATCGGAATCGGAATGTTTTTATTATTATTTATTTCTAGTGTTAGAGAGGGAACTACATTTTCTTACACGCTTAAAGGTAAACAGTTATTCAACCAATGAAAATGCAGTCCACACATTTGGTTTGTTCACATTACAACTCAAACTTTGCTCGGAAGAAGTATAAATAAAAACTAATCCTGTATCCTGTGAGATACATCCTTGTATATAAAAATGGTGTGAGTCTGTTTGTCTGTCTGTCCTTTATGGCTAAAAAAATTACTTCATCGGTATGAATGGGAATTTTTTCCATCATTTAGAGCATTTTCTGGGACAATTATTAACGTTTATAAGATATTACCTTACGTACTGATATGGCCGGAGCTAAAAGGAAGGGGGCATCAGTGCACTAAAAAAGTAGCTTTTTGGACCCTTAATGGCTTATACTACCTAAAACTCCTGGCGCGACAGGCCTAGAGGGCCCTTAGCCTACCAGCCGGCTGCTGGCCTCACATCCACATGTGTCAATCACAGAGGTAGATGGTCATCAGCCAGTGTTGGGGTGACATGTGGTTAGCATGTCGAGTCCCCCAGCCGTTATAGCTGGTTTTCTCAACCTGGAGCCGCTACTTATTGTAGCTACACAAATGCCTCACGATGCTGGGTGGGCACCGGTCCCTTACTGGCCGAAATACCATGAGAAAATTTCTTCCCCCATGGAGACCCGAACCAGCGCAAGTCCCGTAGCTCTGCGCCAAGGCTTCCTGCCTTAACCACTCGGCTACGGCGCGGGACTTATACTGCCTAAACCATAACAAAAACACTAAATTAATGTACACAGAATTGAATATTTAAAAAAATCTACATGGAAAGTCCGCGACAGCATATGCCTATCTTTTTACGGATAACTTCATTTCCCAGAGATGGAGACCCTGGGTTTAAATCACGATTAGGCAGAATTTTTTTTCTCTTTAGTTGTATTAAGGGGGGCGCGCCGTAGCATAGTGGTTAAGGCATTGCGCTACAAGCCGGAAGGTCGAGGGTTCGAGCCCCGTGGGGGCCAGGATTTTTAAACTGACCCAAACCCTCTGGCGGCACTATGGTCCTGGAGTCGATTCAGCCTCTAACGGAAATGAGTACCAGACGCTTGTTCTGGAGGTAAAGGCGGCCGTCACGCAGGGCTGACAACCCGGCTGACATCAAGTGCCGATTGTCTAGAAAAGTGGGAGCCCTAACCTCCTACTACCCCAAGGACCTCCTAAGGCCTGTCGTGGGATCACTAAGTTGTATTAAGATATACTAGGACACGCTGTATTTTGCATGTAGCAAGCTGCTACAGATGGACAGTCCTGAAGTCGATGACATGGACTTCTAGATACCAATATTATTGTAACGAACTCAAGGGGCACTACGAACCCGTAGCTTCATGGCTGCGCGTACATAAACTCTCCATACATCCCCTATACTAGGCAAATATTTATCTCCTGTAAATTTTACCACCCTTAAATCATTATTAATTTTATTCTCCCACCTCATTCTTGGTCTATCTACTGGGGACATTACTTTTAGTTTTCCGACAAGGAGTTTCCATGCCTCTCTTTCAATCCCAATTCTTGCAATTGTCCTGCCCATCACAATCTATGAATTATATCTTAATAAATATTGAAATCAAATAAAACTAAGTTTTATTTTTATTTAATTAATAAATATGTATTTTCATCAAGTAAACACCAACTCAATTGATTATTTTTTTTATTACTTATTTCTAGTATTAGAGAGGGAACTACATTTTCTTATACGCTTAAAGGTAAACCGTTTCCATGCCTCTCTTTCAATCCCAATTCTTGCAATTGTCCTGCCCATCACAATCTACGAGACTTAGGCCTACTGTAATTGTTCTTATTTATCTGGTTTCGTATAAAGATCATGTAACTCGCTTTTATGTTGTCTTCTTCATGCGCCTGTCTGTTCATCTCTCTTTGGTCCAAAGATGTTCCTAACAACTCTATTTTTAAATAGTTGTAATATTTTGTCCTCCCTAAAAGTAAGAGTCCATGTTTCGCATCCATATAACTGGGAGAATAACAGTTTTATATATTTTCAGTTTGTTTTTTGAGAGATGTTGGGACAAGAGTCCCTGTAATGCATTATAGTACGGTATGCATTTCCAGAAATGAGCCTATGTTTAATTTCTTTCTGCATCTCATTGCTATTTGTTAGTATTGTTCCCAGGTATATGAATTCATCCACTTCTTCAAAATTTCCCTCATTTTGTCATTAAGTGTCCATTTTCATTATAAGTTATAATGTACAGTATTTCTATGTATGAACATATATTTAGTTTTATTGATGTTCACTTCCAGCCCCAAGTTTTTTAGTGTTATTCAATAGAGTGTACACGTTAGCCCTTAGTATCTCCTCACTAACTAACTGACACACTGGCGCTATCGAACCCATAGGTTCATGGCCGCGCAGACATAAGGTCTCCGTATCCTGAGATAATGTTTTCCAATCATTCCCTGTATAATCCACTTCCCTAAAATCGTGATTAATGTTATTTTCCACCTCATTCTTGGTCTGCCAACTGGACTTTTCCCTCTGGTTTTCCTACATGAAGCTTCTACCATGCACGTCTTTCATTCCCCATTCGTGCCACATGTCCAGCCACCGCAGTCTCTCTTCACTATCGACTAATAATACATCATCAGCATATATGAACAACTAATTAAAACAATTGAGCTGTGCGCTCTCTTTAACGGCCAAGGGTTTGTTGGCATGCTCTACGACCAAAAAATTGAATTTTAAGGGAGAATTTTAAAAGTAAACGAGACTGTAGAATTCAAATACCTAGGAACAATACTAAAAAAGGAATGTGGCGCAGAAAGAAATTAAACATGTTCAGTTCTGGAAATGCATGCTATTATGCATTACTGGGAGTTTTGTTGTCCCAACTTCTCTTAAAAAAACATTAAACTGAAAATATATACAAATGTTTTTCTCCCAGTTAAGTACATTACATGGTGTGAAACATGGGTTCTCCCTTAAGAGGAGTCAGTCTATCTCAAGTGGTCTAGTGCCCCACGCTCAACATGTTTAATTTCGCTGAAACTTGGTGTAGGTATGGGACCTCTTTAGAAATGAACCTCTGCAAAATTTCAAATCATAATATCAAGTGTTTGGGAAACTATGATCTTTCATATGGAGACCTGTTTGATGAATCCATCAAGAAACCGATCAACATTCAATGTTTAACTCTTTGTTACTACAAGGCAAATGCAAGTAGGGACATCGTATATCTATGTCTTGCACAACTTTTTATCCTAAATCCAAAAAAGGTAGTCCGACGGAAGGAAGTCCACTTTAGGAGTCACCAGCGTGGATCAAAGTGCCTAACCAAATCTGTCACATCAAATTTTACTACTTCTTTAGGGCCAAATATTTCAAGTACAAAAAGCAAACGGAGACTACTATTACGAGTAGCCTATTTCAGCATAAAGATCTTAAGGACATTTTGGACCAAAGAGAGATGAAGAAACATATGAATCGAGGAAATCGCATAACCGTGAGCTACATGACCTTTACAGGAAACCAGATATAATAAGAACAGTTAGGTCTAGTAGACTGCGATGGGCAGGACATGTGGTACGAATAGGGAATGAAAGAGGGGTATGGAAGCTTCTTGTAGGAAAACCAGAGGTAAAATGTCCAGTTGGTAGAACAAAACATGAAGTGGGAGAATAACATTAACCATGGTTTGAGGGGGAGTAGATTACACAGGGGATGATTGGAAAACATTCGCTCAGGATAGGAATGTACTATATGGAGAGCTTGTGTCCGCGCGGCCATGAACTTGCGGGTTCGTTAGTACCAGTCAGCTATTGCCATAGCATTATTCATCATCATCACCATCATCAACAATCACGGATTAAGCCCATGTGGCTTGTTCCGGTCCCATAGATTCTCATTCAAAAGTTGGATCCATCTCTTCTTCAGTCTACCAACATTCCTGCGTCCTTTTGGTTTGTATTTAAGTATAATTTTGGGAAGGCGATGATCTTCTATTCTTTGAACATGTTCTTTCCATTTTTTCTAGATTATTTTATTCAAAGGACAGAAATAAATGTGCGGAGAAGGCACCCATTTTCCAGGGAAAAATGTGGAGACCCATTCCCGGGGTAACAAGGGAGAAGTCCTCAAGAGTCCTTAGGAGCGGAAGAGGCAGCTCTCCATTTGGGGTTCATACAACTGGGGGCTATGATGTCTAGCCTTAAGATGGCAATCCCATCGTACATCTTACTCTGCGGAACGCCAGTAACGTACCCAGAGGAAATACTTTATCATAGATAATGGAAACATTATTTAAATTTTATTGTATTCTTCCTCCCGATCATAGCCTAACCGCTCATTTTTAGGTGAATTTGCACGCCGCACGCCACTCGGACCTGCCTGCAAATGAATATAACTATGGGTCATACACACCGTTTTTTGACAACACAAGAACATGAAGGCCTAACCCGAATAAGTTATCAGCTCAATTCAGTGTCTCCTCCTAAACAACACGAAATACACCATTCTAACATGTTCACTTGGCGAATATGAAAATGATTACTGTGATGGGCAGATGATGTGTGGGCCCTAAAGTGTCCTGGCATTTGTCCTATAGGTGAAGAAAAACCCGGGGAGGAAAATATCATCCAGGAAACAAGACTCGACCGGGGTTCGAAAACGAACCCGCTGTGTACGAGGCAGCGACATTACTCAGAAATCACAGCGATGAACTTTATTAATTTTTTGCGCGATAGTATGTTTTGTCGTACTTACAGCAATGGCGACCATGATTTAAAGTACAACTTCCTACATTTCGGGATTCCCAACCTAAATAACTATACTGTAATATTACATATTACCGACCTCGTGCGGGAAGTAAAACCACTGTCATTTATATATACTACGTACAATGTATATACAAGAATATATCCAAAAGGTACATTATGCTAAACAAGTCACTGCATTTTAAATGAATTGAACTTTATTTGAAACAATACAAAACAATAAATATGTACTTATGACTGGTGATTTTATGATTGGTGTCACGGCCTCCTGTAGTCTCAACTAATAAACATTGCCCACACATTGTTAAGGTCAGTCAGTTGTTTATAACGAACGTAAGTATTTCCAACAAAGATGTTATTATTTTACTATCATTTATTTTTTTGGAAACACCATCGCGCAAAAAATAATGTACAATGCACGTTTGTGAAGTTTTTCACAGAATCTCGAAATTAAAAACCTCGCTATAGCTCGGTTTTTAAACATTTCCTCACATCGTAATATACTATTGTTTAACGTACAGAAAAATTATTATTATTATTATTATTATTATTATTATTATTATTATTATTTTCTGCTACTATAACAATCAGTGACGCTTTAGTTCGTAGCTACTAGGCAACAAAACCTATACGTTATATTCTAACAAAGCACGCTATCAAAACATAAAATATAGTTTCAACAACACATAAAATACATTTTAATGACTATTTAACTCATGCCCCAAATGGGAGTCAATGACCAATCACGTTTCAGTGAATTCTGTTTTACAACCAATCAGAATCGTGTTTCACGAAATATTTATCAGTGATATAATTACCATATTAAAGAAGTCTCCTCCTTTTTAATATCCTGAACAGGTCTGACCATTATTTTGCAGTGAATGAGCCTGTAAGAAATACGGCTACCAGATTGTATATATAGTGAATGAATGTCAACACATACCGCATGCGGGAGTTAATATAAAAACATTTGTAGCAATTGATTATACCACCAAAAAAAGAAACCACTGTTTGCACCTTCTTAAATGTATTTTTTTCCCAGGTAACAATCCAGAAAAATATAATTGTCATATTTACATCATACGACATCAGAAATGAATTAATATACAGTTTGATGTGTTTCATTTTTTCTCCACTAGAGAGCATTCTTACAATATTGCGTTTCTTTGGCAATAAATAGTATGATCTGGTTGCAGTGATAAACAAAAGAAGCAGATGAAGCGTACTTATCGCTTCTCATTTGTTTTCAAACATCGCCGTTTACATTAAATATATAAATATTTTAAAATAACTATAGTTAAACAATGATTTGTGAGTAAACAGCTTAATTTTATTCGTTGAATAGTCCTAACAAATGCCACTCTTGATTTCCAAATTATCGATAAATTCACGACTCACAAAGTGAGTCGTGAATTTATCGATAATTTGGAAATCACTCGTGGCATTACTTATGATAATTTCATATAACTACATAAATAAACTTTCCTTGGCTTTTCTGGAAGTATATTAATAGATGCATCTTGTACTGCTTTTAAAATGTTTCCTGATAAACCGTGAAAATCACCTTCTCCGCTCATTTTAACTTTAAATCCACATATAAAACTAACACCAAAAATTGCAGAATACAACACCAATGTTTGTTTACTTATCGTGTGTTTCCCTAAGCCCACAATACTCTTTCTCAAAAACACATTGTTTCCGCAATAAATAAATAAATTTCATTAAATATACAACATATATTAAAATACTCTGACGTAGATAAAACATTCTACACAACACATCACAAAATTGGGTTTAGTAACTACTGTAGTCGTCTAAAGCCAGTATTCAAGAACCAAACTTTTCGCGAAGAGTTCTCAACCTGTCTCTCCATGGTTAATTAAGTGGGTCATGCAGAACCTACTCTAACTGGCTCACTCTATACAATACCATGTGCTAACAATATATTTATTAAAAAATACAAAGCCCTATCATCTTAAATGGCACTACAGCCCAATAAGGACCTTCGCCTCCTCAATGAGCCTCCTCCAGACATCCCTCTCCATAGAAAGCCTTTCCCAATAGTTTATTTGATTTTTTTAAGATCCTGGCGCACACAATCCCGTCATCTATTCTTAGTTCTTCCTCTTAATCTATTTCCTTTAGGTTGTGAACAGAAGATTTGTTTCACTTTATTATTTGGCATTCTATTAATTATGTCCAATACATCTCGGCCAAGCCTTATGTGTGAGATAAGATCAAGATCTCCTAATAATTGTATTAATTCTTTATTAAATCTCCTTCTCCAGATGTTAGCTACACAAAACGGCTCCCAATATTCTTATCACTGACTTTCTTTCAAAAATATTTAAATGATTTCAGATTACCCAAGTTTCAGAACCATAATTAACGATTAGACTAATTAATGTTTTTATCTTGATTTTGGTGCATCTAAGAACAGAATGGTCTTTAATATGGGAAGCAGAGCATAATACGCTTTATTTTCAATTCCAATTCTTCTATTTATTTCAAATCTTAAATCGTTTTCAAATGTTTCTCTTTTTGATATTTCAAAAATTGTATAGGAGAAATTGCCATTTAAAACAATTGAAATCTGTAACAATTAAACAATGACATGCTTATATTAAATTAATGTTGGAAAGTAACAATTATGAGGTGTAATCATTGAAATTCGTCGAACATTTTTTTGACAATCCACCTCATAAATGTCATGTTTTTTCACGATACTGCAGTTTCAAACGTAATCACGTCCATCGTCAGTTATATTACCCGTTTCAGGAGTAAGCGCAGTTGTTGACGGAGGGCACTGCAGTCGTGTTTATGCAGGAATAGAACACGTGACACTGCAATCTATGAGTGCGGAGGGGAATGGGACGTGGGACGCTGACAGTGAACACTGCCTTAGATGACGTCACGTGTAGCAACAAAGAGAGCTTCGCAATTCTTCCGCCTGCAGAGATATTTTGAACGACTAATAACTCCGACTGACGATGGACGTGGTTATGTTTGAAACTGCAGTATCGTGAAAAACATGACATTTATAGGGTGAGTTTTAAAAAAATGTTCTCCAATGAATTTCAATGACATGCTTATTTATTTAATCTATTAAATTTTAATTACATATTTTAAAATCCTCCCATATATAACCTATATAGGCCTGTTGGCTCGTTCCGGTTTCATGAAAGCTAGAATTGTTAAAATTGTTCAGATCATCTGTGTGGGCGTCCAACACTTCTCCTTCCATGCGGTTTATAATTTATCAATAATTTTGGAAATCTTACTTCTGGCATTCTAATAGTTCATTATACCTTCATTTCTTTTCTTATCCAGCAGAGTATATCATGCTATATTTCTTAAAAATCGCATATCAATTGCTTCCAATCTTTCTTCTTGTATTTTAGTGATCGTCCAACATTCTGATCCATACATCAATACGGGAACAGCTATTACTTTATAAAATTTCATTTTTGTTTATTTTCTTGTGTTTTAAGGGTTCTTTTAATAGTATCACACATTATTTTACTTATGAACTGCATGGTCTTTATAGGAAGCCAGATATAATAAGAACAGTTAAGTCTCATAGACTGCGATGGGCAGGACATGTTGCGCGTATGGGGAGTGAAAGACGTGCATGGAGGCTTCTTGTAGGGAAGCCAGAGGGAAAACGGCCAGTTGGTAGACCAAGAATGAGGTGGGAGAACAACATTAACTATGATTTGAGGGAATTAGATTATACAGTGAATGACTGGAAAGCATTCGCTCAGGATAGGGATGTATGGAGAGCTTATGTCCGCGCGACCATGAACCTACGGGTTCGGTAGTGCCAGTGAGTAAGTAAGTAAGTATTATTTTACTTATTTCGAGTGTTAGAAAGCGAACTATACTTTCTTACACGCTTAAAGGTATATTTCTTAAAAATCTCATATCAATTGCTTCCAATCTTTGTTCTTGTATTTTAGTGATCGTCCAACATTCTGATCCATACATCAATACGGGAACAGTTATTACTTTATAAAATTTCATTTTTGTTTCTTTTCTTGTGTTTTTAAGGGTTCTTTTAATAGTGCCACACATTATTTTACTTATGAACTGCATGGTCTTTATAGGAAGCCAGATATAATAAGAACAGTTAAGTCTCGTAGACTGCGATGGGCAGGACATGTTGCGCGTATGGGGAGTGAAAGATGTGCATGGAGGCTTCTTGTAGGGAAGCCAGAGGGAAAACGGCAAGTTGGTAGACCAAGAATGAGGTGGGAGAACAACATTAACTATGATTTGAGGGAATTAGATTATACAGGGAATGATTGGAAAGCATTCGCTCAGGATAGGGATGTATGGAGAGCTTATGTCCGCGCGGCCATGAACCTACGGGTTCGGTAGTGCCAGTGAGTAAGTAAGTAAGTATTATTTTACTTATTTCGAGTGTTAGAAAGCGAACTATACTTTCTTACACGCTTAAAGGTAAAACAGTTATTCGACCGATGAACAATTAAATCCATACATCTAGTTTGTTTACATTTCATCTGGAACTTAACTCGATAGAGGAATACCATCATTTAGTTTATGTGACTATGTGCCTGCAAATACTAATTTTAGAGCCATACCAAGTTATTCCACTCTTAATTTTTTGTATTGCGTTTAATGGGAGAACCTAAATTTGACTGTGCCATGCAACGTTCTGCCATGAAAATATTATTATAAACTCATGTTTTTTTTTGTATTTCGAATTTAAAGAGGTGCTTAATTGTTTGTACTTATAACTATTAGTCCTTTAAATTATAATATAGTATTTATTTAATTAAAAAAACATGGTCTTTATAGGAAGCCAGATATAATAAGAACAGTTAAGTCTCGTAGACTGCGATGGGTAGGACATGTTGCACGTATGGGGAATGAAAGACTTCCATGGAAGCTTCTTGTAGGAAAACCAGAGGGAAAACGCCCAGTTGGCAGACCAAGAATGAGGTGGCAGAATAACATTAACTATGATTTGAACGAAGTAGATTATACAGGGAATGATTGGAAAGCATTAGCTCAGGATAGGGATGTATGGAGAGCTTATGTCCGCGCGGCCATGAACCTACGGGTTCGATAGTGCCAGTGAGTAAGTAAGTAAGTAATAAGTTTTTTAATGTTGTTACAGTTTTTTCTCATTTCCCTAAAATCTACTTTTTGTTCCTTACGAGACTATTCCGGGAGACTCCACAATTGAATAGTTGCCCCGAAAACAGATCTAACACATAAACTGCTACTCACGGCTTGACTAACTGCTTCCACCATTTTGTTACATATTAGATCACTATTCGCTTGAATGTCAAGTTTTAAAAATAAATAAAACAGATCTGGAAGACAGCAGGGATAGTTTTACATCCACCATGCCGTGATATTCTCCGGATATATCACGAATCCACTGAAAACTTAACTTTCGAATTTTTGTAAGTTGGATCTCTTTTCGGTAAACTGTATTAATACAGTAATAAGACCGATTGTAACTTATGGCTGTGAAACATGGGTACTGAAGGAGTCTGATAAACAAAAACAATAATCTTTGAAAGGATGATCTTACGGAGAATTTTTGGACCAACTAGAAAAAGCGACGGCTGTTCCTGTATTGATGTATGGATCAGAATGTTGGACGATCACTAAAAGACAAGAACAAAGATTGGAAGCAGCTGAGATGAGGTTTTTAAGAAATATAGCAGGATATACTCTGACGGATAAGAAAAGAAATGAAGATATAAGAAAGGAACTAAATATTTTCAAACTTACAGAGCGAATAATTAAATATAGGAACAACTTGAAAGAACATATTGATAGATTGCCAGAAGGAAAATTTCCAAAATTATTGCTAAATTATAAACTGCACGGAAGGAGAAATGTTGGTCGCCCACACAGAAGATGGTCTGAACAATTTTAACATTTTTAGCTTTCATGAAACCGGAACGAGCCCACAGGCTTAATCCCTGGATGATGATGATTATGATGATAGAAAAAGCCATGGCACATGGCGTATACGAATGAACTCTGAATTAAATAATCTAATACGAAATAAAAATGTAATAAACCACATTAAAGCTCAAAGACTGGACATATAAATAGAATGCAGGAAGACAAGCTTGTAAGAAGAATATACAAACAGAAACCAATATGCACCAGAACAGCTGGACGCCCAAAAAACAGATGGCAGGATGATGTTATAAAAGATATATTGGAGATGAAAATTGGAAATTGGCCAGTCTGTATCCAGAATAGATCCAGGTGGAGAAAAATTCTTGAGGAGGCCAAAAATTCAATTAGGTTGTAGTCGCCTACTAAAGAAGAAGAAGATATCTTTTCGGGGCAACTATTCAATTATTGCATTTGTTTAAGTCTTGACACAACACGTCAAGTTGACGAATGAACTCTGAATTAAATAATCTAATACGAAATGAAAATGTAATAAACCACATTAAAGCTCAAAGACTGCGCTGGTTTGGACATATAAATAGAATGCAGGAAGACAAGCTTGTAAGAAGAATATACAAATAGAAACCAATATGCACCAGAACAGCTGGACGCCCAAAAAACAGACGGCAGGATGATGTTATAATAGATATATTGGAGATGAAAATTGGAAATTGGCCAATCTGTATCCAGGATAGATCTAGGTGGAGAAAAATTGTTGAGGAGGCCAAAACTTCAATGAGATTGTAGTCGCCTACTGAAGAAGAAGAAGATATATTTTCGGGGCAACTATTCAATTGTTGCATTTGTTTAAGTCCTTGACACAACACGTCAAGTTGACGAATGAACTCTGAATTAAATAATCTAATACGAAATAAAAATGTAATAAACCACTTTAAAGCTCAAAGACTGCGCTGGTTTGGACATAGAAATAAAATGCAGGAAGTTCACCTTTTTTTATGTATTTCCATAACTCTTTTTTTCCCCATTTACGTCCAAAATTTGCACCTTCAAATCCTTTCTTTAGTCATATTTTTATGATTAAGTCCTCTCTTGGCGTATCACTACCACCATCATCACCCATCATGTATCATCGGGACAGCATAAAACTGCCTTCCTGGCTTCCCTATCTCAGAAGTGGGCTACAATAACGCCGATTCCAGGAGAGAATACTAGAAATGTCGTATGAAAACTTGGTGTTGAATAAAAAATAAAGAAGAATATAGGTACAAATGGAAACCAATTTGCACCAGAACAGCTGGTCGCCCAAAAAAACAGATGGCAGGATGATGTTATAATAGATATATTGGAGATGATAATTGGAAATTGACCAGTCTGTATCCAGGATAGATCCAGGTGGAGAAAAATTGTTGAGGAGGCCAAAACTTCAATGAGATTGTAGTCGCCTACAGAAGAAGAAGAAGAAGAAGAAGAAGAAGAAGAAGAAGAAAAAGAAGATATATTTTCGGGGCAACTATTCAATTATTGCATTTGTTTAAGCCCTGACACAACACGTCAAGTTGGTGTAGAACTCGACAGAGGATGTCCTGGCTTTGAAACAAGTTGCAGTTAGTTTAATCATTACCGTAAAGCAAATTTCGAGAGACAATAAAAAAAAAGTCTTGCAAAGACATCCGGAGTGAAATGAAACTGGTTGGTGATTCTCTGGATTGTGCGCACTGGTCCTCGGTTCGATGCTCGCATCGGTTAAAGTGGAAATTCTAGTAGGGATGGCGACATTTAACGGATTTTTTTTTATTTAAGTTTGTGAAGTTTTCTCAGAGCTGTAAGTAACAACCAGTTTTGAGTCAGTAATTATTATTCTTATTATTTAATTATTTAGCAGTTATTACATTGTTTCATATCTTCCTGCGTCTAATTAATCTATTGTAATTAACCTCAATTTTTTTCTGTCGTTCAAAACTCCATCGTTAAATCTTAATTTTCCTCGTGTTTCTTAGAAACACCATCAATTCACATTTATTTTTGGCCATCCTCCTCGTCTACCAAATTACGTTATTATTATTATTATTATTATTATTATTATTATTATTATTATTATTATTATTATTATTATTATTAATATTATTATTATTTTTTATTGCGGATGAGCCCATGTAGGACTACGCAAAGTACTTAGAGGCGTTTCCTTTGAGCCCAAATTTCTTTCATTTTTTTTTTTTTGCTATGAGCTTGTTTTCTATCATCTGTCTAAGTTGTTCCAGTTTTTTTCTTCGGTGTGTCCTCTTGGTCAACTTGCCACTTATTCACCTTAATTCTAAATATATCTCTGTTTGGGATAGGTATCTTCTTTAGTAATTCCTGCCAATTTTAAGTCCTTTTTGACTTCATCAATCCACTTCATAGTATCCACTGGAGCTTTACTTCTGTTTTCGTAGAATTCCATTATCTGTTTTGTAAGCCTATTTGAGTTCATTCGTTTAATATGGCCATAAAATTTTAACCATCGTTTTCTAATATCACTATGAATTTTTGTATACATTTTTATTTCCTTTATACTTCAGAGTCTAAATACTTCACCTATGACTTGTGGACCTAAAACTTTTCTTTTTTCACTATATTTTCGATATATTATTATTATTATTATTATTATTACTTATATTTCTGAGTTGCATAATTTTATGAGAAACCAGATATAATAAGAATACTTAATTCTCATAGACTGCGATGGATAGGACATGTGACACGAATGGAGAATGAAAGAGGGGCATGGAAGCTTCTTTTAAAAAACAGAGGAAAAACGTCCAGATGGTAGACTAAGAATGAGGTAGGAGAATAACATTAACCATGGTTTGAGGGAAGTAGATTATACAAGACATGATTGGAAAATATTAACCTAGGATAGCGATGTATGGAGAGCTTATGTTCGGTATTTGTAATTATAGCTGGATTTATTCAATGATATCCATTATTTACAGGACTTTCCATAAATCCTAAATGATTAAAAAATCCAATTTATAATTATATTTGCAGGAGTAAACCTAACTTTTTTCCTCACGGCCACGAACCTACAGGTTCGATACTGCTAGTTAGTTAGTTAAATGTAATATGTACACAATTTATCGGACTGTGAAGAATAAAACGAGAAAGACGAACACATTTCTTCATATAAAATACCGCCTATACTTGACGTTGTTAAAACAGAAAAAACAAACATTGAAATTCGCCATATTGGGAATATAGCAGATGACAGGATAACTAGGCAAATAATTGATATGAAAACTTTCAAACATCAAGCATCCAAATAATGCTAACTAACTAACTCATTATTTTGAGTAAGTTGCTGAAATCAAATACCTAGGAACAATAATCACAAATAGGAGTGAGATGCACAAAGAAATTAAACATAGGCTCAATTCTGGAAATGCGTGCTATTGTGCATTACAGGGACTTTTGATGTCCCAACTCCTTTCAAAAAACATTAAACTGAAAATATATAAAACTATTATTCTACCAGTTATATTATATGGGTGCGAAACATGGACTCTTACTTTAAGGGAGGAAATGATATTACGAGTTTTTGAGAATAAAGTTCTTAGGAAAATTTTTGGACCAAAGAGAGATGAACAGACAGGTGAATGGTGAAGACTACATAACAATGAACTACATGGTCTTTATAGGAAGCCAGATATAATGAGAATAGTTAAGTCTCGTAGACTGCGATGGGCAGCACATGTTGCGCGTATGGGGAATGAAAGACTTGCATGGAAGCTTCTTGTAGGAAAGCCAGAGGGAAAACGCCCAGTTGGTAGACTAAGAATGAGGTGGGAGAATAACATTTATGATTTGAGGGAAGTAGATTATACAGGGAATGATTGGAAAGCATTAGCTCAGGATAGGGATGTATGGAGAGCTTATATCCGCGCGGCCATGAACCTACGGGTTCGATAGTGACAGTGAGTAAGTAAGTAAGTAAATAACTTACTCATTGGCACTATCGAACCCGTAGGTTCATGGCTGCACGGACATAAGGTCTCCATATATCCTGTCCTAAGCTAATGTTTTTCAATCATCTTCTACTTTTTTCAAATCATGTTTAATATTATACTCCCACCTCATTCTTGGACAACCTATTGGGTGTTTTATCTCTGGTTTTCCTATAAGGAACATGCATACCCCTCTTTCATTCCACATTCGAGCCACATGCCCTGCCCATCGCAGTCTACGAGATCTAACTGTTCTTATTACCAAATTTTTAGAAATACCTTATTGTTCTTATTATATCTGATTTCTCATAAAGATCTTGTAACTCACTGTTTAGAAGTCTTCTCCATTCACCTGTCTGTTCATCTCTCTTTGGTCCAAAAATCTTCATAAGAACTGTATTCTCTAATACTTGTAATATTTTCTCCTCCCTTAAAGTAAGAGTCCATGTTCCACATCCATATGATATAACTGGGAGAATAACAGTTTTATATCCATCCATAGTAATTCTGCCCGAGGGCAGGCCTTTCACTGCAATCATAACATCTTCATGCTATGCTTTGCAACTTTGCTAGGGAATTATAGGTGTGGTAGCTTCCCGTTGCTTTCCACACCGATGAAGGGTGATGCTGATAATGATAAGGATGATGATGACCGGATGATTTTCGGGGACCGTTGGGCCCTAAGCATCCTGACATTTGTCAGGAGGTGAGGAAAAGCCCCGAAAAATACCTCACCAGGAGCTTGTCCCTACCGGGAATCGAACTCGGGCCCACTGCGTGACAAGGCGGCACGCTACCTCTAGACCATAGCTGTGGGCTGTTTTACATATATGCAGTTAAATGTTGGGACGACAAGAGTTCCTGTAATGCATAATAACATGCATTTCCGGAATATAGCCTATGTTTATTTTCCTTCCGCACCGCATTCCTGTTTGTAATTATTGTTCCTAGGTATTTGAATTCAGCCACTTCTTCAAAATTTATCTCATTTGTCATTAAGTTTTATACAATTCAAGTAAATATTTAAATAAATTCCTCTCCAAAGAATTATTTATTAGGATGTGACACTGTAATCGGTTTCAATGAAACAAAACGTGAGGTAATGCACCTGATCCATACACTGACTGTTTATTAAGACTATGTAACTCATGCCCCAAATGGCACTCAATGACCAATCACGTTTCAATGATTTCTGTTTTACAACCAATCAGAGTCGTGTTTCACGAAATATTTATCAGTGTCATAATTACCATATTAAAGAAGGTTCCTCCTTTTTAATATTCTGAACAGGTCTGACCATTATTTTGCAGTGACTGAGCCTGTGAGAAATACGGCTACCAGATTGTATATATAGTGAATGAATGTCAACACATGCCGCATTTGATAGTTAATATAAAACATTTGTAGTAATTGATTATACCACCAAAAAAAGAAACCACTGTTTGCATTTTCTTAAATGTATTTTTTCCCAGGTAACAATCCAGAAAAAATATAATTGTCATATTTACATCATACGACATCGGAAATGAATTAATATACAGTTTGATGTGTTTCATTTTTTCTCCACTAGAGAGCATTCTTACAATATTGCGTTCCTTTGGCAATAAATAGTATGATCTGGTTGCAGTGATAAACAAAAGAAGCAGATGAAGCGTACCTATCGCTTCTCATTTGTTTTCAAACATCGCCGTTTACATTAAATATATAAATAGTTTTAAAATAGCTATAGTTAAATAATGATTTGTGAGTAAACAGCTTAATTTTATTCGTTAAATAGTCCTAACAAATGCCACTCTTGATTTCCAAATTCTCTAGATAATTTCACTCCTCACTTCGTAAGTTGTGAATTTATCGATAATTTGGAAATCACTCGTGACATTACTTATGACTATTTAACTCATGCCCCAAATGGGAGTCAATGACCAATCGCGTTACAATGATTTTTTTATTTACAACCAATCACAGTCGTGTTTCGCCTAGAATTTACCAACTATCATAATAAAGAAAGCACCTCCTTTTTAACATTGTGAATAGGTCATAGCATTATTTTGCAGTGACTGACTGTTTAAGAAATACGGCTACCAGATTGTATATAAGTTATACTGCATGAATGTCAACACATACCGCATGCGGGAGTTAATATAAAAACATTTGTAGCAATTGATTATACCATCAAAAAAAAAAGAAACCACTGTTTGCACTTTCTTAAATGTAGTTTTTCCCAGAAAAATATAATTGTCATATTTATATCATAGGACATCAGAAATGAATTAATATACAGTTTGATGTGTTTCGTTTTTTCTCCACTAGAGTGCATTCTTACAATATTGCGTTCCTTTGGCAATATATAATATGATCTGGTTGCAGTGACGAACAAAAGAAGCAAATGAAGCGTACCAATCGTTTCTCATTTGTTTTCAAACATCGTCGTTTACATTAAATATATAAATATTTTAAAATAACTATAGTTAAATAATGATTTGTGAGTAAACAGCTTAATTTTATTCGTTAAATAGTTCTAACAAATGCCACTCTTGATTTCCAAATTCTCTAGATAAATTCATGACTCACTTAGTGAGTCTTGAATTTATCAATAATTTGGAAATGGCGTATGATTGGAACTTAGAAAATAAATTCGTGTTACATGTTGTAAAAAATTTCCAAATAAAAAATCTATGTGCAATTAACGCCACACTGGCTAACATCCATTGGTTACTATCTTCAACCAGTTCACATCACCGGTTCCTAAAGTAGATTAAGGGTCAGTTTCACCAACAGAGGTAACTGTATTACACCAGTTTTCCCCTGTATAATGCATAGCTTAAACTGGCGTAATACATTTACCTTTGTTGGTGAAACCGACTCTAAAGTCCGAATGTCATACCCGCACTTATTCCTAAGATACTGTCACGCCACTACAGGCGCTGGCAATTCCTTTGTGGTAGTAGGAGCTTAAGGCTCTCGTCTTTCCAGGCAATCGGTACTAGATGTCAGATGCATTGTCAGCTCTGCGTTACGGCTGCGTTTACCCAGATTCTGTTAGAGATTGAGTCGACGAACACCATAAAATATTAATCCGAATGTCTCAATATCCATAACTCACCGGCACTATCGAACCCGTACTGTCCATACATGCCTATCCCGATTCAAAGTTTTCCAACCATCCCCTGTAAAATTTAATTCCCTCAAATCATGGTTAATGTTATTCAGTCATCTCATTCTTGGTCTACCTACTGGGCGTCTTCCCTCTGCTTTTGCTATAAGACGTTTCCATGCCATTCGTACCATATGTCCTGCCCATCGCTGTCTACGAGTGTTCTTATTGCATAAACGAAATTTAATTTGGTATATAGATAGGATTTAATTAACAAAAGAAATATATATTCCGTAACTAACTAACTCACTATTACTATCGAATCCGTAGGTTTATGGCCGCTCAGACATAAGCTCTTCATACATCCCTATCCTGAGCTAATGTTTTCTCTCTTTCTCTCTCTCTCTCTCTCTCTCTCTCTCTCTCTCTCTCTCTCTCTCTCTCTCTCTCTCCATGTGTGACAGGCCTAGAAGGCGCTTGTCCTACCAGTCCTACCAGCCGGCTGCTGGCCTCACATCCATATGTGTTAATCACAGAGGTAGACGATCATCTAGCCAGTGTAGTGGTAACATGTGGTCAGCATGTCGGGTCCCCCAGCCGTTGTAGCTGATTTTCTCAACCTGGAGTCGCTATTTATTGTAGCTACCCAAATGCCTCACGATACTGGGTGGGCACCGGTCCCATACTGGCCGAAATTCCATGAGAAAATTTCTTCCCCCCTGGAGACTCCTACCAGCGCTAAACTCTGCGCCAAGGCATCTTGCCTTAACCAGTCGACTACGGCGCGGGACAATGATTTCCATAATCTCCTGTATAATTTAATTTTTAATGTTATTCTCCCACCTCATTATTGGTCTACCAACTGCCACTTGTCCTACCCATGGCAATCTACGAGATTTAATAATAATAATAATAATAATAATAATAATAATAATAATAGCTTTATTTTTAATAATAGTTTTATTTTACCTGAGAGAGTTAAGGCCTTAAGGCCTTGTCTACCACTCAACCAGTTAGAAAAAATAGAAAAAATATTCTTACATCTAAATTACAGTAAACATAAATATACATGGCACGTTTCCCTATACAATTATTATTTACAAAATATTTTGATTCAATCTAGATTTAACGAGTTAAGTATAAAATGTACATGATAGAAAACTCAGATAAAAAACTGTTAATGTCATAGAATAAATTTAGTTGTCGAGAAAAATTAATTTTTTAACAACATGTATTTATACAAGCGTGACTTAAAAGTGCCAAGTGTGCGGCAACCCCTGATATCTTAACTGTTCTTATTATATCTGTTTTCCTATAAAGATCGTGAACTATCACTGTGTCCGTCGCCGTGGCGTAGTCGGTAGAGTCCCTACTTTCCACTCTGGCGACCCGGGCTCGATTCCCGGCGGGGCAGGGGATTTCTAATCTCCACCTTGGGTCTGGGTGTGTGTCTTGTCCTTTTGTGTCTATATGTGAGAAAAACAGAAAGTTAAGAAAAAAGGTAAAAACAAGAAGGAAAAGAGTATAAACGAAAAGAGGGGGGAAATGTCCGTCGCCGTGGCGTAGTCGGTAGAGTCCCTACTTTCCACTCTGGTGACCCGGGCTCGATTCCCGGCGGGGTAGAGGATTTCTAATCTCCACCTTGGGTCTGGGTGTGTGTCTTGTCCTTGTGTGTCTATATGTGAGAAAAACAGAAAGTTAACAAAAAAGGTAAAAACAAGAAGGAAAAGAGTATAAACGAAAAGAGGGGGGAAATGTCCGTCGCCGTGGCATAGTCGGTCGAGTCCCTACCTTCCAGTCTGGCGATCCGGGCTCGATTCCCGGCGGGGTAGAGGATTTCTAATCTCCATCTCAGGTCTGGGTGTGTGTCTTGTCCTTGTGTGTCTATACGTGAGAAAAACAGAAAGTTAACAAAAAAGGTAAAAACAAGAAGGAAAAGAGTATAAACGAAAAGAGGGGGGAAATATCCGTCGCCGTGGCGTAGTCGGTAGAGTCCCTATCTTCCAGTCCGGCGATCCGGGCTCGACTCCCGGCGGGGTTGGGAATTTTAAATCTCCACCTTGGGTCTGGGTGTGTGTCCTGTCTTGTGTTTGTATGTGTGAACACGACAAAAAGGTTAACAAAGGTAAAACAAAAAGGAAGAACAGCGTAAACGAAAGAAAACGACAAAGAAATAAATTTAAAATAAAAACTGTTATGACGTAATCTTCTCCATTCACCTGCCTGTTCACCTCTCTTTGGTCATTTTTATTTCTTCCGATTGAGGGTCTTTCCACTTTTCAGCGGTTGCCCTTTTACCAGCCGGCTGCTGGCCCTTCACATCCACATGTGTCAATCACAGAGGTAGATGATCAACAGCCAGTATAGGGGTGACATGTGGTTAGCATGTCGAGTCCCCCAGCCGTTATAGCTGGTTCCTCAACCTGGAGCCGCTACTTATTGTAGCTACCCAATTGCCTCACGATGCTGGGTGGGCACCGGTCCCATACTGGCCGAAAAACCTTGAGAAAATTTCTTTCCCCATGGAGACTCGAACCAGCGCAAGTCCCGTAGCTCTGCGCCAAGGCTTCCTACCTTAACCGCTCGGCTACGGCGCGGGACATTTTTATTTCTTAAGAACTTTATTCTCAAATCATCGTAATGTTTTCTCCGTAAACCAGGAAGATTCGAACATAAATTTAACTCGCTTAGTTTAGACAGCTCCTGAATTACGTACTTTTTTTGTTAGGATGTATTGTAATTACAATGCAACTCTATTGAGAAGACATTGTTTGCTCGGATGAGTTCTTGGTACTTTCTATACCTTGATACAGTCGATACTCAAATAATAATAACTAGGGCACGGAAGTTAAGGACCTATAAAATGCCTATAAAAGACCTTTAAAAAGACCTAAAGATATCCTAAAAAAAGACATAAAAACTGGGAAAAAAATATGTAAAAGTGTTGCTGTTGTTAATGAGTGGATAAAGACAACCTCGCTGCCTTCACCTTCTGCTCAAAGCAATTTTCACGAAGTGGTAACTTATTAGAAATTTTGAAGTCCTACAAGAAGTATCTATGCCGCTCTTCATTTTCCATTCTATAATAATAATAATAATAATAATAATAATAATAATAATAATAATAATAATAATAATAATAATAATAATAACAATAATAATAATAATAATAATAATAATAATAATAATAAAACTGCAAAGTAGAATACAAAGCGCAGAAATGAACTTCCTTAGAAGAACAAAAGGCTGCACAAGATTGGATCGGATAAGGAATGAAGATATAAGAACAGAGTTAAATATATATCCATTGGATGAGAAAATCAGAGAATACAGAGAGAAATGGTTTACACACGTGGAAAGAATGAATGTATCAAGATTACCAAGAGCAGCATTCAACTACAAGCCAAGAGGTTCAAGGAATGTAGGAAGGCCAGTGAAAAATGGATAGAACAACTGTGAGGCGGAACAGACAATTTGCCTAGCCCGTGAAGTGAATAATAATAATAATAATAATAATAATAATAATAATAATAATAATAATAATAATAATAATAATAATAATAATAATAATAATAATAATAATAATAATCAAACGTTGTGTTCCCTTATTGGAAGTGTTGGATGTGAGCGAACTGCCAAACGATACTGCGCGCACATTTCTTTTGTGCTTGCAAACCCTAAAACTTTATTGTTTCCAACCTATTTGTTGCCTCCAGACAAAGTCGTACGTTATTCTTCTGCTTGTTGCAATTATTGTAATTCTAACCCGGGCTTAAAACAAACCGCGTTCAGTGAGATTCTTTATGACCAGAAATGTTTGCTATAAATAAATATCCTCAACTCGTGTCCAACTCAGAGAAGCGATGAGATGAAGGCCCAGTGAAACAAACTCTTAAAATACTTTTTTGTGCGATAGTGCGTTTTTTATTAATAACTTGACTTGTAGTCTGTAAAAAAATATGTGAGATTATTGCTTATCTTCTTCTTCTTAAACATAATTTGTAGGATTTTTATCCAGTTCATTTCCAAAATCACTCCTCGGAGGAATTTTCATAATTATTTAAAACAGTTATTTGTTTCTCCTGTAAAATTTACCAAAATGGAGTTACAAGGTTTTCATTGCCCACCATCGTAATGTAAAGGTAGACAGGTGTTTATAGGCTTTTTGCACAATGGAGTTTTTTTTTCATAGCCTATATGTAACGGTGTTTTTTCCTCATCTGTAAGACAAATGTCAGGAAAACTTTAAGGCCCAAACGGTCCCCGAAATCATATGGTCATCATCATCATCCTTTTCGTTATCATCATCATTATCATCCTTCACCGGTGTGGAAAGCAACGGGAAGCTACCACACCTACAATTCCCTAGTAAAGCTGCAAGCATAGCATGAAAATGCTATGATTGCAGTGAAGGACCTGCCTTCGGGCAGAATTACTATGGATGGATATGTAACGGTAAACACTGCTTAGTTTCTGAATGACTTTTTTTTTGTTAAGATGTATTGTAATTGAATCAGTCATTTCGAAAAGGGATCGTCTACGATTTTTTGTGAAATTCACTTTTTTCGTTATTCCATGTTTACATACGTCCTTACATCGATTCCGCATGAAAAATGATCAAATACACAATTCTTTTACCACTTTCTGACTTCACCTTTCATTTCGAAAAAGGATCAACTCGCCGAGTTGTTCCCTTTTCGAACGGACTGACGCACGAATGTGATCTTGACTTCAGCTGCATATGTATCCTCTTGCAGTGTTTCTGTGTCATCAGAGTAAGCAATATTAAAACCATGCTACAATCGTTATTTATGTATTATTTATTTAATGCAAGGCACTCCGTATACAGAGTATGGGTAAAGGTATTCCAAAAGAACAAAACCATTATTTTGCAATAAATACATTTTACGAATTTGAGTGTAATAGTGACAAGCCTAGAATCGTAATCGGCCGGAAATTCATTGACACCATTTTCGGGGAACAAGAGTTCAACTTGCTCAAACCATAACCCCCAGAAATACTGCAAATACCAGATTTGAAAACACACCCTGCCTACACCAGCAAAGTACCAATCAATCACAAAAAAATGGATGATGTAAATAAACTTCATCAGTACATTCCTGATGTCCATCGACATTTTTATGATGATTTATTCAAATGGCCTATACAGCCGAAGTAGTAGAGAACGCCGAAGATGTTCAATGATGAAATTTTTCGGATGTACTTTTTTTTATAGTCACTTCCAAATGATGAAAAGTAATAAAATGTATACAGTATTATTCCATGTATGTAGTTATTTCGCAATAATATTTTTTTTTTCAAATAAATGTGTTTAATTTTGTAAAAGTTTCTTCGTTCATTTCGAAAAGGTATCATCTCCGGAAAATTGTAATTAGTTTTTTGGGAAAACCATAATCAAGAAAGTCATGTAAATCGGTAAGTGAACGTGAATGGGCATGAAAATTATTCAGTAGAAATTTCAAATTCATAGCTTTATCCTGGACAAACTGAATCAGTTTTTTCCCTCTCCTGTAAAATTTGATCAGCTGTAGATGATCCCTTTTCGAAATGACTGATTCAATTACAATGCAACTCTACTGAGAAGACAGTAGTGAGATGACATTGTTTGCTCGGAGTGAGTTTTGTCCTAGAGAATGTAAGCGCTTACATTTGGACGCGTCCAAAAAATGTACTGCTGTAGGTATAGAACCAAGGCCAACAAGGTGACCTTTTACTATTAGATTTTTTAGCTGCATTCTTAATTTTTCTAGCATTTCCTATACGCTTTTGTCTAGGTCTAATTTCTACCAGTTTCACCTTGAGGGGCCCGTCCTGCACAAGGTTATGCAGGACCAATTATTACCACTGGTTATTTGGAAATCCAAGGGAGAAATCTGTATTCAAACCCGGTTCTATCAGATTCCACATGATGTTTCATTTATTGTTTTCACAACAGCCACTTACATCTCATAGCAAAAAGTAATAATTTGGTAACGTCCACGAGAAAAAACAAAATATACAAAGTCCGTCACAAAGGAATTGAGTGAACTAACTAATTCATTGGCTAATCGAACCCGTAGGCCGCACGGACATAAGCTATCCACATATCCCAATCCTGAACTAATGTTTTCCAATCATCCACGAATAATATATTTCCCTCAAATAATGTTAATGTTATACTCGCACCTCATTCTTGTTCTATCAACTGGGTGTTTTCCCTCTGGTTTTCCTTCAAGAAACTTCCACGCCACTCTTCCATTCTCCATTCATATCCTGACCATCGCAGTCTACGAGCCCTAACTCCTCCTGTTATATATCTCCTATTAAGACCACGTAGCTCTCTGTTATGTAGTCTTATCCAAGCTCCTATCTGTCATCTCTCTTTGGTCTAATATTTTTCTTAAAAACTTTATTCTCAAATATTTGTAATCTTTTCTCCTCCGTTAAAGAGTCTATTTATCACATCCTTATAACTTCATCCATAGTAATTCTGTCCGAGGGCAGGTCTTTCACTGCAATCATAGCATTTTCATGCTATGCTTTGCAGCATTACTAGGGAATTATAGGTGTGATAGCTTCCCGTAGCTTTCTACACCGGTGGATGATGATGATAATGATAAGGGTGACGATGATGGCCGGATGATTTTCGGGGACCGTTGGGCCCTAAGCGTTCCTGACATTTGTCTTACAGGTGAGGAAAAATCCCGAAAAAACCTCACCCAGGAGCATGTCCCGATCGGGAATCGAACCCGGGCCCGCTGCGTGACAAGGCAGCACGCTACCTTGCGACCACAGCGGTGGACACATAATATAACTGGAGAATAATAATTTTATATATTTTCAGTTTAATGTTTTTTTTTTTTTGGGACAAGTTGGGACAACAAGAGTCCTTGTAGTACGTAATAATAGCATGAATTTCCATAATTAAGCCAATGTTTAATTTTTTGTGCACCTCATTCTGGTTTGTAATTATTATTCCCAGGTATTTGTTTTCAGCCATCTCTACAAAATTTCACTCGTTTATATATATATGGTATGATAAGAAAAATAAATGCCTGGACGGGATTCGAACCCGGAGTCTGTATCTCAGCGTGATATCCATTACACCACCAGGCGAATCCAATCCAAACACTTATTTTTCTTATATATGTATTATATTTTATTTTTCTTATCATACCATATTAAGCTTGCATTGCTCAATGTTAAACATTTAATTATAACATCGATATATATATATATATATATATATATATATATACAGGGCAAGTCAAAATGTTGTGCAGGTTTTCAGAAATTTATTATGTGAAATGTAATGAACATATAATATCGTGAGACATATTGTATGAAAGGTAAACTCTCAAAGTTTTTTTTTAAATATTCACAGATGTTCTATGTGAGCGCCTTTTGTTACACGACAGATGTCAAGCCGATATTCAATCTCCTGCCAAACTTTCTGTAGCAGTCCGCGGTCGATATCAGCAATGGCTGCTGTGATGCGGGCACGCAGTTCATTCAGTGTTGTTGGAAGTGGTGGTACGTAAACATGATCCTTTACAAGACCCCACATGAAGAAATCACACGGGGTTAGATCTGGTGAACGAGGTGGCCAATGAATGAGTTGTTGATCATCCTGAGATGCACGGCCTATCCAGCGTTGTGGTAAAGCCGTATTCAAATGGTCTCGAACACTGCCATGGTAATGTGGAGGGGCACCATCCAACTGCAGAATGAAATCTGGACTATCCGCTTCAAGCTGCGGAAGGAGCCATTGTTGTAGCATATCAAGGAAAACATGTCCGTTCACAGTACGTTCATGAAAGAAAAAGGGCCCATAAACCTTTGCATGGGAAATGGCACAAAAGACATTCACTTTCGGAGAATCGCGTTGATGTTCCAGAGTTGCATGGGGGTTACCAGTTCCCCAAATCCTTACATTGTGTCTATTCACTTTTCCTGAAAGGTGGAAAGTCGCTTCATCACTGTAAACTACCCTCTCATGGAACTCATTCTCTTCCATTAATGCGAGAAAATCAACACAGAAGGACGCTCGCAAAGCATAATCGGCGGGTTTTAAGGCTTGAACCAGTTGCAAGTGGTAGGGTTTCATCTGTAAACGTTTCCGGAGAATCCGCCATACAGTTTTTTGTGGTAGTTGAAGTTCTGTCGCTCCCCGGTAGGTGGATTTCTGTGGACTCCGCACGAAGCATGTGCGAACGCGTTCGACTGTCTCTTCACTCGTCGACGGACGGCCAGTCGATTTTCGTTTACAGATACAGCCTGAATCCCTAAATTGTGTGTACCACTTACGAATGGATCTCCCATCCGGCGGGTCTTTATCGTATCTGGTACGGAAATGTCGTTGAACACTAGTCACAGAGTTGTTTACATGGTAATCAAGCACACAGAAAGACTTCTGATCCCCAGTCAACGCCATTTTCCTTTACTGCTCTGCTGTTGACATCTTGCGGGTGAACGCGGAACTTTAGAAGTGGACAACTAAACTTTGAGAGTTTACCTTTCATACAATATGTCTCACGATATTATATGTTCATTACATTTCACATAATAAATTTCTGAAAACCTGCACAACATTTTGACTTGCCCTGTATATATATATATATATATATATATATAAATTATCTCTTTATTTATTAGTTGTGGTTATTTTCGTTGTCTACTGATGAAGATATGTAAACAGAGAATTCAAGAATATTTTTAAGAGAACAACCTCATTCGTTCGGAATTCTCTATTAATTGCGTTTAATGGAAAAATACCAGCGAGGATTAAGATTTGAAACGACAATTTTATACTGGAGCAGGTCGACTACTTCAAATATTAAGGTTAAACACCAACACACCTTGAAGAAAGAGATTTCTAATAAAATCCAAACAACAAATAATATTTCCAGTTACAAACTTACAATATACAATTTTGGCATGTACAAGTGTCAGTTATGACATAAAGCCTGGACCATTAGACTCCAAGAGAAATGTCGTTTGACAGCTGCAGATATGAAAAACAGTCTTTTGGATCACAAGAGAAAGACTTACGTCACAGAAGAATTAAAAGTAGCAATCATTGTTCATTGCCTACACGACTGGCCTCAGCGTGTGAGAAGAATCAAACTTGCCAGAATACTCTACTTCAAACCCTAGAGGAAGACACCTACTGAAAGATCTCATGAGAGAAGGTTTGGAGGCCATTTAGCCTAACACCTCTGTCGTCTAGGAAGTAAGTTCCTTGCCTCTGGTCCCCAGGGTCGCGAGTTCAAATTTACATGCACCACACTCACCATATAGGGACACAACTTGTCAGGAGAGGATTTTTGATCACATACACACACACACACACACAAATATATATATATATATATATATATATATATTTCTTATCATGTCACATTAAGATTGCATTGCTCAATGTCAAAAAATTGATTATAACATCGATAAAGCGTCACTGCTATAAAGTAAAATATTCATAAGTAATGCCACGAGTGATTTCCAAATTATCGATAAATTCACGACTCACGAAGTGAGGAGTGAATTTATCTAGATAATTTGGAAATCAAGAGTGGCATTTGTTAGGACTATTTAACGAATAAAATTAAGCTGTTTACTCACAAATCATTGTTTAACTATAGTTATTTTAAAATATTTATAAATTTAATGTAAACGGCGATGTTTGAAAACAAATCAGAAATGTGAGGTTATATTCATTCACTGCTGCTTGATCATATTATTTATTGCCAAATAAGATCGCAATATTGTGAGAGTGCACCCAAGTGGAGGAATAATGAAACACATCAAACTATGTATCATAATCAACATTACGGGTTATTCATTTATTTTTTTTAGTAAACAACTCAGTAAAATCAAGGAATCGTTTCATTATTTGCTATATTCAATGTATTTGTTGGAGAAAAATAATGCTTTGACCTGTTCAGAACATTAAAAAGGAGGAGCTTTCTTTATACACAAAAGCAGGAGCTGATAAAGAGAAATCGATAAATAGCGAGGTGAAACACGACTGTCATTGGTTGTAAAATAACATTCATTGAAACGTGATTGGTCATTGACTAACATTTATGGCATGAGTTAAATAGTCTCTTTAATTTGCTTACTTGTTATAGTTAGCTACTAGGTGGCAGCGAAGACCGAGTTCTCGCGACATCTAGTAATAATGTAGAATATAATACATAGGCCTATATAAGAAAGATAAGTGCATGAATTGGATTTGCCTGGTGGTGTAATGGATAACACGCTGGGGTACTAATCCAGAGATCCGGGTTCAGATCCCGTTCAGGCATTTATTTTTCTTATCATGTCATATATATACTTTTTTTTTGGCCACACAAGGACATGGAAGGTCTCCTTGGATGAACTTTGATCTCAAATACTCATAATATTTTTTTTCCTCTCTTAAAGTAAGAATCCATGTTTCGCATCATATCGCACCCCGGCAAGAATAACGTCAAAACTCAAAAAAACCTCATTTTCCAGCATAGAAAACAGAAAGTTCACTTATGTTTAGGAATAGGTATATGTACAACTTTTACTGTGATTAGTTAGGAATTGAGTTACTGACTTATTTTATACAGTTTAAACAGATATTGTATTTTGAATTGGAGATTACTCAAATTCGTCCATTTTTTAGTTTTGGCGTTATTTTTGCCGGGGTGCGATATCATATAGCCTATTGGAAGCAAAACTGTTTTATATATTTTCAGTTTAATATTTTTAAGAGAAGTTGGGACGACAAGAGTCCCTATAATGTAGGCCTATAATAACATGCGTTTCCAGAGCTGAGCCTATGTTTAATATTTTAATGATGATAATAATAATTATAATAATAACAATAATAATAATAATTCTATTCTATAGTGTTCCACCCTAGGGCAGGTCTTTCACTGCAATCATAGCATTTTCATGCGATACTTATCAGCTTTACTAGGGAATTAGGCCTATAGGTGTGGTGGTTTCCCGTTACTTTCCACACTGGGGATGATAATGATGATGATGATGGCCAGATGATGTTCGGGGATATTTAGGGTCTGAAACCTACCTGACATTTGTCTTAGAGGTGATGAAAAAACCGAGAAAAAACTCACCCAGGAAGTTTGTCCCGACCGGGAATCGAACGCGGGCCCGCTGCGTGACAAGGCAGCACGCTACCTCGAGACCACAGCGGTGGACATAATAATAATAATTGTATTGTATTGTATTGTAAGCCCATGTTTCCCTTTACAGAGATTTAGGCGCTCTCCCCCTACAGGGAAGAATTTGAACCATACTAATTTAGTTACACTTGTTTTCGTATAGATGCCATTTTGAGTGGTAGGGGCCTACGTGGTCAGCGTTCCGCCTCATACTGACATCTAGGAAACCAAGGTAGTACTAGGACGGGAAAATTCGGTAAATTTTGCTTAGAGGCCTTTTCATTCAGGCTTAAGGATTTTTTACGAGTCTAAAAATCTTCAGACTCGGGACCCACGGCTTAAAGTCCCTCCCGGAGGACTTGCTCCTTGGATTTTTCCGTCCTAAAAAGTCCATCGACCCCGGCCGGGTTTGAACCCGCGACCCTTGGGACCAGAGGCAAGGAGCATAACCACTAGTCCACCGCGGCCGATAATAATAATAATAATAATAATAATAATAATAATAATAATAATAATAATAATAATAATAATAATAATAATAATAATAATAATAATAATAATAATAATAATAATAATAATAATAATAATAATAATAATAATAATAATAATAATAATAATAATAATAATAATAATAATAATTGTGAAAAAATAATAAAAATAATAACGATAATAATAATAATAACGTTGAAATGAAGTTGACAAGGAGCATATTAATTGCTGCTGAGCACAAAAACTAATTAGCGAGTTTTTTTTATAAATTTAGCTTATGTAAGCAACGCACAGTTTCCCAACTTGTTTAATTTCAACACCTGCCACCTGATCTCTCCCCGCAGGTCCCTCTTGACTTAATACGTCATCATTCTAGTGTTAGGCCTTGTTGTCTTCTGTATATAAACAACCCTATACTCGTACCAGGACGAGGGATGCAATAAGATGAAGTCCCTATTACTGAAGGTCTGTGATTGACAAGGACCACGTCAGGGGCACATGAAATGAGTATTGTGGAATGAAGTTCTTGGTGGAGGAAAACCTGCGCTTATTGTGACACCCGAGGAGCAATGATCGAGTGGAATCATTAAGTTAACTTAGCAGTATTTGGGGGGCACACCTTAGCGTAATGGTTAAGGCACCACGCTACAAGCTGGAAGGTCGAGGGTTCGAGTCCCGCTGGCGGCACTATGGCCCTGGGGCCGACTCAGCCTCTAACGGAAATGAGTACCAGACATTTGTTCTGGGTAAAGACGGCCGTCACGCAGGGCTAACAACCCGGCGTACATCAAGTGCCGATTCTCCAAAAAAAGTGGGAGCCTTAACCTCCTACTAACCCAAGGGCCTCCTGTGGCCTGCAGTGGGATCACTTTACCTTCTAAGAGTATTTGAAAATAAAGTTCTTAGGGATTTTTTTTTTGGACCAAAGAGAGATGAACAGGCAGGAGAATGGAGAAGACTTCAAAACAGTGAGCTTCGTTATCGTTATAGGAAACAAGATATAATAAAAACAGTTAAGTCTCGTAGACTGCGAAGGGAGGGCTTACTTACTTATTTACTCACTGTCACTATCGAACCCGTAGGTTCATGGCCGCGCGGACATAAGCTCTCCATGCAGCCCTATCCTGAGCTAATGCTTTCCAATCATTCCCTGTATAATCTACTTCCCTCAAATCATACTTAATGCTATTCTCCCACCTCAATCTTGGTCTACCAACTGGGCGTTTTTCCTCTGGCTTTCCTACAAGAAGCTTCCATGCAAGTCTTTCATTCCCCATACGTGCAACATGTCCTGCCCATCGCAGTCTACGAGACTTAACTGTTCTCATTATATATGGCTTCCTATAAAGACCATGTAGTTCATTGTTATGCAGTCTTCTCCATTCACCTGTCTGTTCATCTCTCTTTGGTCCAAAAATCTTCCTAAATACTTTATTCTCAAATACCTGTAATATCCTTCCCTCCCTTAAAGTAAGAGTCCATGTTTCGCACCCATATAATATAACTGGTAGAATAATAGTTTTATATATTTTCAGTTTAACGTTTTTTGAAAGGAGTTGGGACATCAAGAGTCTCTGCAATGCATAATAGCACGCATATCCAGAATTTCTAAGGGAGGGCTAGTGGCACGAATTTGGAATGAAAGAGGGACATGGGCATGTCTTTCAGGAAAACCAGAGGGAAAACGCCTAGTTTGTAGACCAAGAATGAGGTGGGAGAATAATATTAACCATTATTTGAGGGAAGTAGATTATGCAGAGGATGATTGAAAAAACATTAGCTCAGGATAGGGATGAACAGCCATGATAATGGGTTCGATAATGCCATTGAGTTAGTTATTTAATAGCGTAGTTAATTTGTGACAAGTTAACAGGCGCACATAGTACGTATTTATTAATTTAACTTATTTAATCTTTCTTTTTTACTGTAGGTATTTCTACATGTCCATGCCACCCAGTGCATAGAAGGACATGGCCTGTCATGTGAGAATTTATTACACGAATATACCTTTTTTGGCCACAGAAATACATGGATCCCTTCCCTGAATGTGTGATCAGCTCAATATCACGGCTATCACCGAGACAACACAAACATGTAATATAAGACACACCATTAATTTACACTAGACAATGCGAATACAAGCTGCTGAAATGAGATTCCTTAGACCTATAGCAGGATATCAAAGAACAGACAAAAAACATAACACAGAAATAAGACAACAACTAAAAGTAGAGGAATTAAACACAACAATAGTGAAATACAGAACAAACTGGGAAGAACACTTGGAAAGGATGACTGAGAATAGAATACCAAAAGCAGCATATAGGTATTCACCACGAAGAAGAAGAAGTTTGGGGAGACCAAAGAAAAGATGGAAAGAGCAGCAATTTGGAGCCGAAACAGGCTAGTAAATAAGCCTAAACCGTGAAGAAGAAGAAGAAGAAGAAGAGGCAAGGCGAATGATGATAGTGATGGCCTGATGATGTTCGGGGAACGTTTGTACCTTAAATTTTCCAGAGTTGTCATGTAACAAACTGTATGGGGCGAGAGCCCTAGTAGCCCTTGGCCTACCAGGCGGCTGCTGGCCCCACATCCACATGTGTTAATCACATAAGTAGATAATTATCCTGCCAGTGTAGGGATGACATGTAGTCAGCATGTCGGATCCCCAGTCATTATATCTGGTTTTCTCAACCTGGAGCCGCTACTTATTGTAGTTACTCAAATTCCTCATGATGCTGGGTGGGCACCGGTCCCTTAATGACCGAAACTCCATGGAGACTCGAATCGCGCAAGTCCCGTAGCTCTGTGCCAAGGCATCTTGCCTTAACCACTCGCCTACGACGCGGGACAGACTTGCCTAATAGATCAGGGAAAAACTCGATAAAACCTTTCTTTACTATTATTCAATGCCCCAGGTTGTCATTTCGACATTTCTGTGTTCTCTCTTGGCAATGGCTTAATTGTAACCCACTTCTGAAGTTCGGGCCCCTAGAAGGCGGAGTTATGTTACCCCGATGATATCCATCCATCCATAGTAATTCTGCCCGAAGGCAGGTCCTTCACTGCAATCGTAGCATTTTCATGCTATGCTTGCAGCTTTACTAGGGAATTATAGGTGTGGTAGCTTCCCGTTGCTTTCCACACCGGTGAAGGATGATGATGATGATAATGAGAAGGATGATGATGATGAAGATGATGGCCATATGATTTCGGGGACCGTTTGGGCCTTAAAGTTTTCCTGACATTTGTCTTACAGGTGAGGAAAAACCCCGATAAAAACCTCACCCAGAAAAACTGCCACGACCGGGGATCGAACCCGGGCCAGCTGCGTGACAAGGCAGCACGCTACGTTGAGACCACAGCGGTGGACCCCGATGATATAATGGGTGATAAATGACAATGAAACGCCAAGAGAGTTCTTAACCTAAACTTAACCTAAATTCGAGACCATGGGCACTACATGAATTTTTCCCTTTAAGGAAAAATCCCTATGGTTTCACCGGGAATCGAACCCGGGACCTCACGAACAGTAGTCAGAAACGCTGACCACTAGCCCATGAGGCTGGTCATCCATAAAACCCTTACCCAGGAAATTTAACCCGACCGGAAATCGAATCCGGACCCTCTGCTTACTACGTAACGATGGACTTGCTTGTTTTATTTTAATACTGTGGGCCCTGGCTCCACGACTAAATACAAAAACTTGAGTAGCTGTGGTCGGCCCAAAACAATCACTTTGACAGGCTACAATTGGTTGAGCTTGTCCTAAATTGTCGGGCGCGCTTTCTCATATAAAAAAGATTGCGCAATCTGTGCGCGTGTGTTTCATTATGGCCTCCAGATTCCGATCACAAAGCGAGATGCAGATGTCGCTAGTGAGCGATGACGTCACTATCTCGGGGAACCCGGAAATGCAATTTTCGTTTAACCTTGGCACCGCACAGTATGTCCCGAAACAAAAATCAACACAGAAACACCGGCAGCATAAAATTACTGCCTCACAACCTCACTCCCATCCGTAAATGTTCTAATATAAAAAAAATACTAAATACATTTTTTAAATCTTTTTTTTCTATTTGGTTTAACGTGCACATTGTTATATAAACTTATTCATTCTTATGTCATTGTGTGTTACGCCTTGGAAGCTCATTTTAGGGCTAAAAGGACCTTTGGAACATGGATTACTTGTGACGGTAAGATAGCGTGTAATTTACCTACGGATTTGGTGCTAGCCGAGCGGTTTAGCTGATGACTTTATTTGTTGAGGGTAGTTGAGATGAATAAATAAATAATTAAACAATTATAATATTCAATTGTTAAAATCATCATTACTTATGGAGCAGAACTTTGGCCATTAACAACAAAAACAAAAAAGTATATTTTGGCAACGGAAATGGATTTTATACGAAGGGAAACAAGAATTTCAAGAAGAGTAAAAATTAGGAACTCAGTTATAAGGAAGAAAATGAAGATTGAAGACACTATTCTAGATTATATTAAAACTCAGCAATTAAGATGGTACGGACATGTCCAGCGAATGGAAGAGGATCGACTACCAAAATCTGTTTTGGAATGGAAACCTGGGGGAAGACGAGGCAGAGGAAGGCCTAAAACCTCCTGGAGTCAGGCAATATGTTTATACATGAAGGAGAAACATCTACAACCGGGAGATTGGATGGACCGACAAAATTGGCTGTTAGGAATCGGACGATGTCAAAGACATTAATCAACCGATGATCTATCTATCTATATTTAAAACTATAAGAACAAATTTATATATCATTACAAGTAATTAACTAGTCTAACTTATTGTTTTTATTATTGATTTCGTACATCTCAATGATGGATAAATCATATTTGAAGAGAAAAATTATACGCTCAGACCGGGACTTGAACCCGGGACCCTTGGTTCTCTAGACCAAGTGCTCTACCAACTGAGCTACCTGAGCAAGTACCGATCTAAACGCAAATCTTTCTCTATATACATTGTAATTCCCATCCACCAAATGCTGTGAAGCCATGCTTCTATCTTGCAAATGGAGGCTCCTTTATTAAGAAGACATATTTGGGAATTATACATTACAGCCAGTACGGCTTTTTCCAAGTTATTATTATTGATTTCGTACATCTCAATGATGGATAAATCATATTTGAAGAGAAAAATTATACGCTCAGACCGGGACTTGAACCCGGGACCCTTGGTTCTCTAGACCAAGTGCTCTACCAACTGTATACTATTACAATGTATATAGAGAAAGATTTGCGTTTAGATCGGTACTTGCTCAGGTAGCTCAGTTGGTAGAGCACTTGGTCTAGAGAACCAAGGGTCCCGGGTTCAAGTCCCGGTCTGAGCGTATAATTTTTCTCTTCAAATATAACTTATTGTATTACCTAATTCTTTGGAAGAGAGAGAGAGAGAGAGAGAGAGAGAGAGAGAGAGAGAGAGAGAGAGAGAGAGAGAGAGAGAGAGAGAGAGATTGAAACTAGGCCACATGGCCTGACAGGTTGTTATAAATAGGATAACTAGGCCTAAATATTTTTAATTAGTTATTTAAATAGTATATTTTAATTAGTTATTTAAATAGTATATTTTTAATTAGTTATTTAAAATATCTAGTTCTAGTTACCCTATTTATAAAATTGTGTCCTTTCATCGTGTCTTTGGTTGTCTTCTATTTTCTCTTTTCTTTAGGTATCCATTTTCTTATTCTCTTCATTAGAATTAAACACAGGCTAAATTCTGGAAACAGGTTACTATGCATTACAGGGAATCTGGTCATCACAAGTTTTCTAAAAAAATGTTAAATTTAAAATATATAAAACTGTTATTTTTCAGTATATTATATGGATCTTAATTAATTGCTTCTTACGTTAGGTTAGATTAGATTTATTTAGCTTGCATTCTCTTCCACTCACCAGGACAAACATATGTTACATCAGAATATAACAATCACAATTAACTCTAATATTAAATACTAAATAAAAATTTGATCAAAAAGATAATATCTATTATATTACGATCTATAATGCAACCAGTTAATGTTAGTTAAAATTAAGACTAAAACTAATAATAAAGTGTATACAAGCAAGATATATTAAATTGTCCCTGTCTAATGTATATAAAAAACAAAGAAAAATAATGAGATATAGAAAACTAATTTTACGATTATACAATATTTAAAACAAAAGAAAATATTTGTTAATCTTAATATTATTTTCATAAATAATTAAATGTATTAATTGTTAAAAGAATACTATCAGTGAGGTGTATAAGTTAGTTTGTTATTAAATAATTCTTTAGTTTGTTTTTGAAGGGTGTTATAGTTTGACAGTCTCTGACATAGGGCGGAAGAGAATTCCATGTTTTGGGATGAGAAAAGATTGCGAGTATTTGAGAATAAAGTTGGTAGGAAAAAGTTTGGACGAAAGACAGACGAACCGACAGGTGAATGAAGATGACTACATGACAGTGAGCTAGATAATGTTTTTGGGAATAGTTAAGTTTCGATATGCAAGACATATGGCTGAGTAGGGAATGAAAGAGAGACATGGAAACTTCGTTATCATATTATAAAGGAAAATCGCAAAGTAAGTAGACCAGAAACGAGAAGGGAAAATAACATTAACCATGATTTGAGATATGTGGTTCAATTAGAAGATATTTGAGAAATAAGACCACAAGGGAAACTCAATTAAAATTTTACAAAACAGTAGCCGTTCCAACGTTAACATACGGGTCTGAGACTTGGCCTTTAACGATCTCTGATAAAAATAAAATTGAGACAATAGAAATGAGATTTCTCAGATCAGTTGCAGGTGTATCTCTAAGAGATCAAAAGAGAAGTCAAGATATCAGAGATGAATTACAAATATATAATATAAACGAGAGAATACACAGAAATAAACGTAATTGGTTTGAACATATACAAAGAATGCCAAATAATCGTTTATCAAAACAGCTGCTTCATTATAGGCCTCTAGGCCGAAGAAATGTAGGAAGACCAAAACGTCCTTGGAAAGACGACCTGCACCTGCAGCATATAGAGCACCGGGGAGCGGAACGGCCCAACAGACCCATACTTTGAAGATGATGATGATGATGATGATCTGAGGGAGGTGATTTACACAGGGGAAAACATTAGCTTAGGATAGGGATATATGGAGAGGTTATATCCGTGAGGCCATGAACCTTCGGGTTCGACACTGCCAGTGAGTTAGTTAATCCCGCGCCGTAGCCGAGTGGTTAAGACAAGAAGCCATACGGGACTTGTGCTGATTCGAGTCCTCATGGGGTTTCGGCCAGAATGGAATCGTGGTGCCCACACCTCATCGTGAGGCATTTGGGTAGCTAAAATAAGTAGCGACTCCAGGTTGAGGAAACCAGCTATAACGTCTGGGGGACCCGACATGATGACCACTTGTCGCTCCTACACTGGCAGGATTATCATCTACCTCTGTGATTAACACATGTGGATGTGAGGCCAGCAGCCGGTAGGCCAAGGGCCTTCTAGGCCTGTTGCGCCATGGGGGGGGAAGTGAGTTAATTAGCAAAATTTCATATCAAGTTTCAAATGATCTGGAATGCAAACTAGAAAAAAAAATCCAATTAATTGATTAAAAGTGAGAAAGGAAATTATTTTGAAACTTTATATAATTTAGTTTTACCAACGTTCTGATATGAGTCAGAAAACTGGATTGTAACTACGTCACAGAGGAAGAGAATAGAGACCTCAGGCTCTCCACAAAACAAATGAGTCAATAACAAGCGTATCAGAAATAATTGACGAATGCAGATCAAATTTATATTTACATTTACAATGGATGCAGCCAAGATTAATTCGATTGCAGTCACACAGGTTCACATGGAAAGAGAAGATTACAAACCATAAAAAGTGTTCGCGAAAGTGGATATAGGTTCTGGAGATGAAAAAGATCAAATGGTCCAATCCATGAAGCGTATCATCAAATAGCCTATATTTGCTTGTTCCATTACAATATTCATTTTTTAATAACTTTTTATTGTGGATTAACTTGTGAAATCAAACAAATTAGGATTTTTTTTTCTTTGTGCCAATAAACCTGCAGACTATTTAACTCATGCCACAAATGCTAGTCAATGATCAATCACGTTTCAATGAATGTTGTTTTACAACCAATGACAGTCGTGTTTCACCTAGCTCTTTATCGATTTCTCTTTATCAGCTCCTGCTTTTGTGATAAAGAAAGCTCCTCCTTTTTAATGTTCTGAACAGGTCAAAGCATTATTTTTCTCCAACAAATTCATTGAATATAGCAAATAATGAACAGATTCCTTGATTTTACTGAGTTGTTTACTAAAAAAAATAAATGAATAACCCGTAATGTTGATTATGATATATAGTTTGATGTGTTTCATTATTTCTCCACTTGGGTACATTCTTACAATATTGCGATCTTATTTGGCAATAAATAATATGATCTAGTTGCAGTGAATGAACATAACCTCACATTTCTGATTTGTTTTCAAACATCGCCGTTTGCATTAAATACATAAATATTTTAAAATAACTATAGTTAAACAATGGTTTGTGAGTAAACAGCTTAATTTTATTCGTTAATTAGTCCTAATAAATGCCACTCTTGATCTCCAAATTCTCTAGATAAATTAACTCCTCACTTCGTGAGTCGTGAATTTATCGATAATTTGGAAATCACTCGTCGCATTACTTATGAAAATTATCTTCATACGTGTAAATAAATGAGAGAAAAAAGCTATTTGACAGATTTGAATGGGATTTTTTTCTTCCATAATTTGGTTAATTTTTCTAAAACAATTAATATAAATATTAACATAAGTACTGTAGGACCGGAGCTAAAAAAAAGCATACGTGTACTAAAAAAGTACCTTTTGGACGCTGAAATGGCTTACACTGCCTAAATCATAACAAATACACCAAATTAATGTACACAGAATTGAATATATACAAAAAGTCAACAAAAAAGTCCGCTTCGGCATAATATGTCTATCTTTTACGAATAACTCACAATAAACATTTTTAGTCTTTCAGATGCCAAGAAGATGGATAAATAGATTACCGCTGAACTCCGGGAAATCAGAACGGGAACTAAATATATTGTCACACGTAGAAATACATTATATAATGGAAATGGACTGCTAATGACAAATGAGGGAAATTTTTAGGAAGTGGCTGAATTCAAATACCTAGGAACAAATAATCACAAATAGGAATGAGATGCACAAAGAAATTAAACATAGGCTCAATTCTGGAAATGCGTGCTATTATGTATGCATTACAGAGACTCTTTATGTCCCAACTCCTTTCAAAAAACATTAAACTGAAAATATATAAAACTATTATTCTACCAGTTACATTATATGGGTGCGAAACATGGACTCTTACTTTAAGGGAGGAAAGGAGATTACAAGTATTTGAGAATAAAGTACTTAGGAAAATTTTTGGACCAAAGAGAGATGAACAAACAGGTGAATGGAGAAGACTACATAACAATGAACTACATGGTCTTTATAGGAAGTCAGATATAATAAGAACAGTTAAGTCTCGTAGACTGCGATGGGCAGGATATGTTGCACGTATGGGGAATGGAAGACTTGCATGGAAGCTTCTTGTAGGAAAACCAGAGGGAAAACGCCCAGTTGGTAGACCAAGAATGAGGTGGGAGAATAACATTAACTATGATTTGAGGGAAGTAGATTATACAGGGAATGATTGGAAAGCATTAGCTCAGGATAGGAATGTATGTCCGCGCGGCCATGAACCTACGGGTTCGATAGTGCCAATGAGTAAAAGTAAGTTTCCAAAAATAACTACGATATAAATTTATAATTAGTTTTCTTTTTACTTATTCGACTTAACATAAAAACACATTTAATTTATTTAGGCGTAGCAGCGTACGCCGGATATGAGCTAGTTGATAATTCTGTGTCTTCTTCTGTCTTCCAAGTATTAGGCCAAGGCCTGTTACAATCCTATAAAAAATTTTCCCTCCAGCGTTTCATAGGACGGCCCAGAGATCTTCGTCCTCTTGGTATATAATTATAAACAGCCTTGGGGATCTGAATTGAACTCATTCTTTCAAGATGGTGTTTCCAATTTAGTTGGTACTATTTAATATATTCCAAAATTAGTGTAGTCTTCAATATTCTTTTAAGATATCGGTGTTCCTTTTTCCGATCCCATCTGGTGTAACCCGCTGTTCTGCGCATGAATCTCATTTCACAAGCCGTTATTCTCCTTTCATGTTGTCTTTTCAGTGTCCATGCTTCACTACCATTGGTCAACACTGTTAATAATAATAATAATAATAATAATAATAATAATAATAATAATAATAATAATAATAATAATAACAATAATAATAATAATTTATTTCTATTTATTGAAAATTTTCATCATTGAGGGTTTTCTCCAACCAATAATAGTAAATAAAATGAGTTATTAAAAAAATGACTATGGACTTATAGACTATCAGTTTGTAACAGACATTCACAAATTTCCCTTAATTAAAGTTCTCCATCGTTATCTGTCCTCTGTGTCTTTATTCGTTACACCAAATTTCCTCATTGAATGATGAATGTTATTCTTCCAGGAGGTTCTTGCTCTTCCTTTTCTGCTCCTTCTTTCAATTTTCCATGCATGGACGGTCTTCGGTCCATCTGCATTCTTCTTACGTGTCTATGCCATATTAGCCTTCTGTGTTCAATCTCATCCATTATAATTCTTTTTGCATTCATCCATTTTCCAATTTCTGTAATTCTAATTATTTCCAGTCGAGATTTTCTGGCAGCTCTTCTCCAAAAATCCATTTGCTCGAAATTATTCTGTTGGAATGTTGTTGTGTCATTGTCCAAACTTCCGATCCATATAACATTATACTTTCTAGTATGAACTTATGAATTAGTTGTTTTGTTCTGTTAATGATGTTTTTACTCAATAATACAGAGTTTAACATTCCTATGGTTTTTGTTCCATTACTGATCCTTTTTAGCTATTTCTTTATCTTTACCCCATAAATATATAATTCCTCTGGGCCATTTGTTAAATACTCTGTTTTTTTTTTGTTGATTTTCAAGCCCCATTTCTGATATGTTGTTGACAACTGATTACACATATAATTTACATCTTCTCCATCCTGGGTTATAATTATCTGATCATCGGCAAGAAGTAAGTGATGTACATATCTTCTTTCTGTTAATTCTAGTCCCATTCTTGCATACTTAGTGACCATTCTACTAAACATAAACATTATTATTATAATAATAATAATAATAATAATAATAATTATTATTATTTTATTGTTATTATTATAAATTATTAATATTATTATTTATTTATTTATATACAGCATTTTAATGTTTACACATCTTTCTGTGCCTAAAGTTTTATTTTTCTTCTCCACTCGTCTCTCTCCACCCAATCCATGTCTTCCAGTCCTCTTGCTCTCATTCCAGTTCTTATTTCCTGCATCCACGAGATTCGAGGTCTTCTTCTCCTCCTTCTTCCAGGTGGACACCATTCCAATGTTTTCCTGGGTAATCTTTCTTCTTGCATTCGTCGTACGTGCCCATACCAATTTAATTGCTTATACCGTATATAATCTACTATTGAATAACCAATATTCATTTTTTTCTCTTATGACAGTATTTCTTATTTTGTCTAATTTTGAACTTCTTGCTGCTCTCCTCAAGAAATCCATTTCCATCGACATAAGTTTTTGTTCTAAGTTTTTGTTGATAATAATAATAATAATAATAATAATAATTATTATTATTATTATTATTATTATTATTATTATTATTATTATTATTATTATTATTATTATTATTATTATTATTATTGGACAATACGAAGAAGAGATGAAAGCCGAATAACAGCAAATGAGATGCGATTTATGCGCCGTACAGCAGGCTACACAAAGTGGGACCATAAAATAAATGAGGAAATGATGGAAGAGTTGGATGTAGAACCCATTCTTCACCATATACAAAACTACCAGAACAACTGGAAAGCCCATCTTCAACGAATGCCGTCTCATAGAATTCCAAAAGCCATACTTCGCTACTGCCCCAAGGCAATAAAAAACGCTGGGACGTCCAAAAAAGCGCTGGATGGAAAATTCCTCTTTGAGACCGTAACAGGCCACACGGCCTAATACTTGCATGGATTATTATTATTATTATTATTATTATTATTATTATTATTATTATTATTAAAGGATAGTTTACTCTCCGTCTCGTGTCGTAGCCGACCTAAAATGTTAACATACAAACAAAGGACCTTAAAATACGAGCCTCAAACGAGAATATTATGAGAACGTGCTGATACAGTATATGACGATGTGAGATTAGGAAGTGTTTTTTTACATAATCGAGGAAAATTCCGTAAAACACTTCACAAACATGCGTTGTACATTATTTTTTGCGCGATGGTATTTTCAGATTAATAAATAATAGTAAAATAATAACATCTTTGTTGGAAATGTTTGCGATCATTATAAACAACTGACTGGCGTTAGCAGTCTGGCCAATGTATAGGCTATATGCTAAATGCCGAAAATAATTGTTGAGATTACAGCAGGTCTTGATATCAATCTCGCATAAAATGGCTGCAAGTATGAATGATTATTAAATTAATGTTTTTATTACCTCACCTCATATCCTTTTTCTTCTATACTGCAGTTTCGGAGCTTATCTCCATCGTCAGTAGCCTCTGGTCGACCGGTGTTATGTCGTTTCTTGCCGGTTTCCTTCTTACTTCTATTGGTGGACCGATGAACCTCTGGATCAGGTCGAAATTTGCGGGAGTTTCAAAATTCATGAGTTTGTCTTTTTTGTTTTTTTGGATATGGATTTTTTCCCAGACTGTGTAAACTAAAGGAACTCACAGTCTGGGAAAAAATCCATATCCAAAAAAAAAACAAAAAAGACAAACTCATGAAATTTTGAAACTCCCGCAAATTTCGACCTGATCCAGAGGTTCATCGGTCCACCAATAGAAGTAAGAAGGAAACCGGCAAGAAACGACATAACACCGGTCGACCAGAGGCTACTGACGATGGAGATAAGCTCCGAAACTGCAGTATAGAAGAAAAAGGATATGAGGTGAGGTAATAAAAACATTAATTTAATTATTAAATTAAACGTCATAGTGCTCTTTCCCTGTGAAAGTTAAATGAATGATTATATTCAAAACGACGAAATTGAAGAAGCGTGGGAAGTTGAGTGTGCTTCGTTAGTGCCAGAGAAATCTAAATTAAGATATGAAAAAACATACATTTCATTCAAAAGTGGCTGCAGAAGAAGAATTGTAGTGTAAGTTTAAAAGTATGGTTGCTTATTTCGTGCCTAGGAGTGAAACAATAAAGTCTCCAGCGAGTTTGTGGGTAGAATATTCAATGCTGACGATGATAAATTTAAAATAAGGTATCAATATTGCAGATTTTGTTTCACTAGTTAGCTTCCTCAAAAAAGAAGAATATTGGACGTAAAGCTGAAAATTCTAAAAGTTTCCAGTAGAATTTTGTTGAGTCAACTTTCAATATTGTTTCAAATAAAGTTCAGTTCATATAAAATGCAGTGATTTCTTTCATATAATGCATATTAACACTACCTTTTGGATATATTTTTGTATATACATAAAGGGCAGTGGTTTTACTTCCCGCACGTGGGTTGTAATATTACATTATAGTTATTTAGGTTAGCAACCCCGAAATGTAGGAAGTTGAACTTTGAATCATGGTCGGCATTGCTGTAAGTACGACAAAACGCACTATCGCGCAAAAAACAATTTAAGTTTTAAAATTCAAATAATAAGGAAGAATTTTTTGAATCAATTACTTTAAATATAATTAAATGAAAATTCTACCAAACATTCCCCAAATATTCTTGAATAATTTAATGCAAATTTTATGAAAATTGGTTAACAATTGTATGAGATATACATTTTGGATCACTATGGTGCAAATGTCCACCGCTGTGGTCTCGAGGTAGCGTGCTGCCTTGTCACGCAGCGGGTCCGGGTTCGATCCCCGGTCGGGGCAGTTTTTCTGTGAGGTTTTTATCGGGGTTTTTCCTCACCTGTAAGACAAATGTCAGGAAAACTTTAAGGCCCAAACGGTCCCCGAAATCATATGGCCATTATCATCATCATTATCATCATCCTTCACCGGTGTGGAAAGCAACGGGAAGCTACCACACCTACAATTCCCTAGTAAAGCTGCAAGCATAGCATGAAAAATGCTATGATTTCAGTGAAGGACCTGCCTTCGGGCAGAATTACTATGGATGGATGGTGCAAATAGCAACAAATTAAATTGTTATAAACAAATTTCATGAAACAAATTTAAAATGATTCTGAAATTCTGTTAGTTGTAAGGTTATGATATCAAAAATAAATATTTTCAATTGATGTATATGAAAAAAAAAATGTCTAGTGTAAATGGCCACCTTATAGTCCAAGATCCGGCTACAAGATTACTACGTTCATCGAATGTATGAACAAAATCAATTTTTTTTAATAAAATTGTGAATTACTGAATACATTTTTGAAGAGTTGCCTATTAAAATTCGGCCGCCAGTATATTTAATTAAAATACAATTAATTTATGATTTTGAAATAATTTGATTCACTTGTTATTAAAATAAATTATAATCCAATTCGCTGAAATCGATGTATAAGCTTGAAAAGTTTTGGTTGCCATTGCACACTTGACCGTAAACCTCCTCGCGGCTACAGCAGGCTGTGACACAAATCAGTAATAAAATGGCGGTAAGTACGTATTTATTGTTTTATATTGTTTCAAATAAAGTTCAGTTCATTTAAAATGCTGTAATTTGTTTCGTATAATGTATATTAACACTACCTTTTGGATATATTTTTGTATATACATCGTACATAGTATACATAAAGGGCAATGGTTTTACTTCCCGCTGCGAGGGAACAATATAAAATAATAAATACGTACTTATCGCCATTTTATTACTAATTGGTGTCACAACCTGCTGTAGCCGCGAGGAGGTTTACGGCCAAGTGTGCAATGGCAACCAAAACTTTTCAAGCTCTATACATCGATTTCTGCAAACTGGATTATAATTTATTTTAATAACAAGTGAATCAAATTATTTCGAATAAATAAATAAATTATATTTTAATGAAACATACTGGCGACCGAATTTTAATAGGCAACTCGGCAAAAATGTATTCAGTAATTCACAATTTTATGAATAAAATTGATTTTGTTCATACACTCGATGAACGTACTAATCTTGCAGCCGGACCTTGGACTAGAAAATCAGTACTACCTAACTATTTAACTAACTCACTCACTGGCTCTATCGAATCCGCAGGTTCCAGTCATCCCCTGTATAGATGGCTTTCCTAAATTCTGGTTAATTTTATTTCCCCATCCCATTCTTGGTCTATATTCTTAGTATGCCCTCTGGTTTTCCTACAAGAAGCTACCGTGCACCTCTTTCATTCACAATTCGTGACACATGTTCTGCCCCTCGCAGTCTACAGGACTTAACTGTTCTTATTATATCTGGCTTTCTATAAAGACAATGTAGCTCGCTGTTATGAAGTCTTCTCCATTCACCTATCTCTTCATCTCTCTTTGGTCAAACATTATTCCTAAGAAATCTATTCTCAAATACTCGTAATCTCCTTTCCTCCCTTAAAGTAAGAGTCCATGTTTTGCATCCATATAATATAACTGGGAGAACAACAGTTTTATATATTGTTAGTTTAACCTTTTTGAGAGAAGTTGGGACGTTGTAATGCAACCAGAGTTGAGACTGCGAGGTATAATAAAGATTAAGACACGCGGATTGTTGCGATAAACATGGACGGACGCACCAGGAAGTCTACTGATATTGATTCTGAACGCGGAAGTGGCGCGAGCGACGCCGACGTCGGGACGGATGTCAAGGTCATGTCTAGGTCGCGACAGGTGAGCTTCAGTTCAATTCTGTAACGTATCTGGGTTCAATTCCCGTCTACTTGCCAACCCTAACCTACAACATTAAATGTTTCTTTAACAATTGGAATGTGAGTCCGTTTCTACCTTCGAAACCGGCGACCCGGGTTCGAAACAATAACAAACAGTTAATCCTGTTCACAAAAAAATAGGACATAAAAAATGAAGGGCACAGGAGAAGAAATTTGTATCAATAAACCAATTTTTTAACAAAATGGAATTTGAGGTGATATTAGATTCTCCTTGGAAAGCAGTATCATTTAGAAGCGTGAAACAGTAAAAATTTACCGTTCAGTTATTTTGGAGCAGGTGAATAATTTTACATATCTAGGATGCAATATCTCATATGAAGAAGAAAAGGATGTAAATGCAAAAATATCTAAATTTTTAAGAATTTTAGGGTTAATAAATTCTATCTTCAAGCCACAGTTAGTCCAAAAGCATTCAAGACTGAAAGTGTATAAAACACTGGCTCTTCCAACTCTTTTGTATGGTAGCGAAGTATGGACGTTGAAACAGAAGGATATACAGAGACTTAGATCTGCTGAAATGAGATATCTTCGGAGGACTGCAGGATACACACTACTAGATCACAAAAAAAAATGAAGATATCTTAGAAGAATTACACATGGAATCTTTAGAAAACAAAATTTCTGATTATAAGTCAAGATGGATACAACATGTTCATCGAATGGAAGATCACAGAATACCCAAACTAATGTTAAGATATCAACCTGCAGGAAGAAGAAGACCAGGACGTCCACTCAAAAGACTTCTGGATGGTGTTTCTCTTGAGGCCGAAACAGGTCAACAAATGGCCTAAATTTGTGAATGTACTATGATGATGATGAGTTATGGATATATTTACCTCCAAAGTTTGACATTCTGTACGGATTTGTGGATGTTGTACAACTAAAAGTATGTTCTCTTGGTTTCAAGAAAAAGGTGACCTTTCCCCCCCCCTGTACCCTTAAAACATTATTAATTAAAAGAAAGTTTGTTGTTTCTTGGTTATGAATTGGGAATGGAAATATATTGAATAAGAATAATCAATAATACGCAGTTAAATAAAATTATCTCACATAAAAATTCCCTACAGAACAAATAACATACTAAATAATATAATTTCAAATAAAATAGAAGAAACGAACATATACAAAAATAAAGGAGTTTATAAATTAAATTTCAATAGCTATGACAAATTTTATATTGGAAGAACTACTAGAAACTTCACGACAAGATTTAACTAACATTTCAGAGATTTCCTGAAAAAATGAGGGCAAATCCGGTTTTCAAAACACATAATAGAAGCAGGACATCACTTCAACACAATAGACAATGTACTATCGATCCCACATAGAGAAAACAATACACCGAAAATCAACGTTCTCGAAAAAACTAGAAATAATCAAGGAAACCAGAAATAAACACCTGCTGAATGAAAACGCACCCAGCAATATAAACCCTTTGTACAAAATACAAAATGAAAGCAGAAGATTATACTTAAGTTATCGAAAGGCCTCCTATAAAACAACACTGCAAATTATTAAGGAGGGCTGAGATATCAGGTACTGTTTTATAATTCTTAAAACTATAATACAAAACTGTGAAAAGGAAGAACATATTACGGGTAAATCTCGTAAATCTCCGCCTTGGTTCTGAATAGCGTTATGTCCTTGTATTTGTCAAAAATTAAAAAGCTAAACTGTGGAATGCAGGCTTTCACGGCCGGTAATCATAATATTAAAATATTCCGGGCTATGTGGCCATGGTCTATAACTGGTGTTGCTTCCAGACGTTTCTCCCTCAACTGCGGAGGGCATCTTCAGTGGCGAGTGCTTTTAGGTGATGCTCCCTTGTCGTAGACTCGACTATGTCAACAAGGGAACGCCACCTAGAAGCACTCGCCACTGAAGATGCCCTCCGCAGTTGAGGGAGAAACGTCTGGAAGTAACACCAGTTATAGACCACGGCCACATAGCCCGGAATATTTTAATATTTTAAAAAGCTAAACTTGTTTTTTTTTTTACAATACTACCATGGTGTAATATTCGACATTCTGATACTCTCTCCTGGCATGGCGTTATTGTAACCCACTTCTGAGGTCAGGGCACCTGGAAGGCGGAGTTACGCTGCCCCTAAGGAATATGATAGGTGTTGATGATGGTAATGATGCGTGAGAGAGGCCTTAATCCTAAACTTAATGAATATTTTAATGATGGCCAGATGATGTTCGGGAACCGTTTGGGCCTTAAAGTTTCCTGATATTTGTCTCACAGGTGAGGAAAAAAACCCGAAAAAAATCACCCAGAAAACTTGTCCAGACCGGGGATCGAACACGGGCCCGCTGTGTGACAAGGCAGCACTATACGTCGGGACCACAGCGGTGCCCGTCCAATTTAAGTCCAATTTTGCTGTTTTACGGAATATGGTTTTCTTTTGTTAAATAAATCGAAATATGATAAATGAGGAAAATTTTGAGAAAGTGGCCGAATTCAAATACCTAGGAACAACAATCACAAATAGGAATGAGATGCACAAAGAAATTAAACATAGGCTCAATTCTGGAAATGCATGCTATTATGCATTGCAGAGACTCTTGATGTCCCAACTCCTTTCAAAAAACGTTAAACTGAAAATATATAAAACTATTATTCTACCAGTTATATTATATGGATGCGAAACATGGACTCTTACTTTAAGGGAGGAAAGAAGATTACGAGTATTTGAGAATAAAGCACTGAGGAAAGTGTTTGGACCAAAGAGAGATGAACAAACAGGTGAATGGAGGAGACTACTTAACAATGAACTGCATGGTCTTTATAGGAAGCCAGATATAATAAGAACAGTTAAGTCTCGTAGACTACGATGGGCAGGACATGTTACACGTATGGGGAATGAAAGACTTGCATGGAAGCTTCTTGTAGGAAAGCCAGAGGGAAAACGCCCAGTTGGTAGACCAAGAATGAGGTGGGAGAATAACATTAACTATGATTTGAGGGAAGTAGATTATACAGGGAATGATTGGAAAGCATTAGCTCAGAATAGGGATGTATAGCCTATGTCCGCGCGGCCATGAACCCACGGGTTCGATAGTGCCAGTGAGTGAGTAAGTAAGTAAGTCATTAAATCGAATTACACAGCGAACAAAAGACAATAATGCCGAGCTGTAGCCAGCGTTTTAATACATCATGGCTTGGTTCAGACCCCACAGACTTGCGCTGTTTCGAGTCTCCATGGGAGTGGAAATTTTCTCATGAAATTTCGGCCAATATGGAACGGGTGCCCACCCAGCATCGCGAGGAATTTGGGTAGCTACAATAAGTAGCGGATCCAGGTTAGAAAATCCAGCTATAACGGTTGGGAGGCCCGACATGCTGATCACCTATACTGGCTGGATGGGGGCACGCCGTAGCGTAGTGGTTAAGGCACTGCATTCCAAGCCGGAAAGTCAAGGGTTCGAGTCCCGGTGGGGTCAAGATTTTTAAACTGACCCAAACCTTCTGGTGGCACCATGACCCTGGGGTCGACTCGGCCTCTAACTGAAATGAGTACCAGAGACTTGTCCTGGGGGTAAAGGCGGTCGTCTTGCAGGGCTGACATCAAGTGCCGATTGTCCAGAAAAATTGGGAGCCTTATCCACCTTCTACCTCAAGGGCCTCCTGAGGCCTGTAGCGGGATCACTTTACCTTGACAGGCCGGGTGATTGATAACCTATGTAATTAGAACATGTGGATGCGAGGCCAGCAGCCGACTGATAGGCCAAGGAGTTATTTTTAGATAAACAAAAAGCTTGTTTAAGTAACTATCGCAAAAGGAGCACCCTTGCCCCAAGTTCAGATGTGAGGGTAAAGACGTTATAAATACTATACATGTAGGCTTACTGATAGAACTCCAGACACTGGAACACTATGTCCGAGTAACAACTATTCGTTGCAAATAAAATTTCGTAACGTGACAAGCCTAGGCGTTCAAGTCGGCTGCTGGCCTCACATCCACATGTGTTATTCAGATAGGTGGCCTGAATAAGGGTCGGGTTCACTAACAGTTACAGCTGGTTTTCTCAACTTGTTTATTCTTACAACGCATTATATAACACATTGGTGCTATCGAAGCCGGAGATTCATGGTACACGGACATAAGCTCTCCATACATCCCTATCCGGAACTATATTTTCCAATCATTACATGTGTTATTCCGCTTCGTCAAATCATCGTTAATTATTTTCTCTCACTTCAATTCTTGGACTACCTACTGGTGGTTTTTCCCCTGTTTTCTTACAGGAAGTTTCCATGCCGCTCTTTCATTCCTCAATCGTGAAATATGTCCTGCTCATTGTAATCTTCAAGACTTAACAATTCTTATTATATCTGTTTTCCGATAAAGATAATGTAGTTCACTGTTATACAGTCTTATCCATTAGTCTGTCTGTTCACCTCTCTTAGGTCCAAAATTTTTCCTAAGAACTTTATTCTCAAATACTCGTAATGTTTTCTCTTCACTTAAACAAAGGGTCCATGTTTTACATCCATATAATATGACTGTTCACCGCTGTGGTCTCGAGGTAGCGTACTGCCTTGTCACGCAGCGGGCTCGGATTCGATCCCCGGTCGGGACAGTTTTTCTGGGTGAGGTTTCTATCGGGGTTTTTCCTCACCTGCAAGGCATGTCAGGAAAATGTTTAGGCCCAAATGGTCCCCGAAATCATGTGGCCATCATCATCATCCTTATCATTCTCATCAACATCATCATCCTTCACCGGTGTGGAAAGCAACGGGAAGTTACCACACCTACAATTCCCTAGTAAAGCTGCAAGCATAGCATGAAAATGCTATGATTGCAGTGAAAGACCTGACTTCGGGCAGAATTACTATGGCTGGAATAATAATAATAATAATAATAATAATAATAATAATAATAATAATAATAATTAGTAATAGTAATAATAGTTATATTTATATACAGATTTTCAAGTTTAACCATTTTTGTGTGCCTGAAGTTTTATTTTTCTTCTCCACTCGTCCCTATCCGTCTACTCCGTGACCTCCAGTACTCTTGTTCTAACTCTAGTTCTTACTTCTAGCATACATGAGTTTCGAGGTCTTCCTTTCTTTCTTCTTCTAGATGGACACCAGTCCAATGCTTTTCTCCGTAACCTTTCTTCTTGCATTCGTCGTACGTGCCCATACCAATTTAATTGCTTATATCTTATATAATCTACTATTGAATATTTAAAATTATTTTTTTCTCGTATGTTTTTTTTTCTTCAGTTTTGAACGTCTTGTTGCTCTCCTGAAGATATCCATTTTCATCGACACAAGTTTTTGTTCTAAGTTTTTGTTGAATTTCCCTGCTTCAGCTCCATATGTGACAGTACTTCTCAGTATTGAATTATATATTTCATCATCATCATAATCATCATGAACAAATTCGTTTTAGGCCGTGTGGCCTGTACGGTAAACCTAGCGAAGATGGTCTTGATCTTTCCACCGATTTTTTGGTCTTCCTTGGTCCCTATGTCCAGTTGGGGTATATTGGAATGCCAATTTTGGAAGTCTATTTCTTGCTATTCTTCTCAAATGATTTTTCCATTCTTGTTGGTATCTTTGTATATCTTCATTTAAACTTGTTACTCCAAGTTTTCCTCTGATAGTAGTGTTCCTTTGGTGATCCAGTCTATTAACTCCTAACAATGATCGTAGGAAGCGCATTTGGCTTACTTGAAGTTTATGAGAGTTTCTTTTATTTAAAATCCAAATTTCACTTCCATATTTTAGGGCAGCTTTTGATGTGATGTTATGTAACCTTAGTTTTGTCTCTGTCCTCATCTGTTTACCAAAATGTCTTCGTATTACCCCATTCATTTTATTATATTTTTGTAATTTTGAATCAATGTCACTCTTATACTCTGCAAATACACTTCCTAAGTAAGATAAATCTGACACTTGTTCTATAATTTTTCCATCAATCTCAATTTTCACCCGTTGTATGTTTTTTCCACACATTGCCATTGTTTTGGATTGAATTATATATTCGTAATTTATTTTTCCTGCTTATATATCTATTCCATACGACACCATTTAACATTGCTGTAATTTCTCTACCTCTATTTACTGCGTCTCTTAATATCACTTTCCTGTTTATCCTCTTTACCTACTTTTACCCCCAAATACTAAAATTCTTCACATCTTCTAATATACCATTTCTGATATTCTAAGATTAAATCTTCGGTTTCTGCTCCACATCCCATATATTTTTTTTTTCTAAATCCATTTTCAAAACCCATATATAGTATTCTTCTAATAATTTTCTGAACATAAACTCGGTGTCTTTACATTCTGTGCAATTTATTATCTTGTCATCGCAAATATCTGCTGCTACATATCCAATTGATACTCCCATTCATTAACTTTTTTTCTTCCAGTTTGACAGTGCTTTATATATAAATATGTGAGTGATATGCTACAACCTCGATGGAGACCTTTTGTTACTTTAATTTCTTCTGATACACATTTTCCAATTTTAATTCTAGATATTGCATTTTTATACAATTGTTTACTGTATTAATAATTGTATTGTTCATGTTCATATTTTATGACGCTTCCACAACTTTTGTAAAGGTACGGTGCTATATGTTTTTTTCTAGATGATAATAATAACAACAATAATAATAGTAACAATAATAATAATAACAATAATTAAAGATATCTACAGAAAGAACAAAAATTATGGCATTTCAAGGTGTATATCCTGTCAGAAGTAAAATTGTACTGGACAATAAAATTTTGGAGCAGGTGAATAATTTTACATATCTAGGATGCAATATCTCATATGAAGAAGAAATGGATGTAAATGCAAAAATATCTAAATTTTTAAGAATTTTAGGGTTAATAAATTCTATCTTCAAGCCACAGTTAGTCCAAAAGCATTCAAGACTGAAAGTGTATAAAACACTGGCTCTTCCAACTCTTTTGTATGGTAGCGAAGTATGGACGTTGAAACAGAAGGATATACAGAGACTTAGATCTGCTGAAATGAGATATCTTCGGAGGACTGCAGGATACACACTACTAGATCACAAAAAAAAATGAAGACATCTTAGAAGAATTACACATGGAATCTTTAGAAAACAAAATTTCTGATTATAAGTCAAGATGGATACAACATGTTCATCGAATGGAAGATCACAGAATACCCAAACAAATGTTAAGATATCAACCTGCAGGAAGAAGAAGACCAGGACGTCCACTCAAAAGACTTCTGGATGGTGTTTCTCTTGAGGCCGAAACAGGTCAACAAATGGCCTAAATTCGTGAATGTACTATGATGATGATGATGATAATAACAATAACAATAACAATAATAATAATAATAATAATAATAATAATAATAATAATAATAATAATAATAATAATGATAATAATAATAACATGATTTTATAATTGTAAATGTACATGCTCCCACCGAAGATAAAGATGACAAGATCAAGGATGAGTTCTATGAAGAATTAGAATGCTTATTTGATAGCCTTTCACGATATCATATGAAAATTGTCTTAGGAGATTTTAATGCAAAAGTGGGGCGGGAAGATATATTCAAACCAACAATAGGCAAATTCAGTCTTCATGAAGATAGTAACGACAATGGCGTTAGATTAGTCACATTTGCCACATCGAAGAATCTCATTGTTAAGAGCACAACATTTCAGCATAAGGATATTCATAAATACACCTGGACGTCCCCAGATGGAGAAACTTGGAACCAGATAGATCATGTATTAGTGGATAAACGCTGGCACAGTAGCATCATTGATGTTAGATCAGTTAGAGGGACAGACTGCAATTCGGATCATCATCTGGTCAGAGTGAAAATCAGACAACGGCTATCGCTTATGAGAGGAACGAACGCTAATGATGATTCTGTAAAATATGAATTAAAAAACTTGAAAAATGATGAAATGCGACAAGAATACCAAATCAAAATTGCTAATAGATTTGAAGTACTGGAATCTTCAGATGACAATGTGGCAAACGAAGAAGAAACTGATATAAATAAAGAATGGGAGGCTATAAGAGATACTATTAAATTGTCAGCATCAGAAAGCATTGGTTGTTTAAAAAGAGGCAAAACAAGAAATGGTTTGATGAGGAATGTGCCGACATTGTAAAGAAAAGAAAGCTAGCAAAAATTAAATGGTTACACGAGCCAAATGAGGTAAATTTAGAGCAATTGGGTAGTGTTAGACGGGAAACCACCAAGTTACTAAAGAGTAAAAAGAGGGAATATTTGAGAGAGAAGAGTTAATGATCTTGAAATGAATGCAAAAAATAGGAACATTAGAGAATTATATCAGGGAATTAGTATAGAGAAGAAAGGGTTTTCAGGCTAGAACAAACATAATTCGGAATGAAAATGGGGATATGATTGCAGATTCTAGGAGTATATTAAATAGATGGAAAGGTTACTTTAATCAGCTATTAAATGTACATACAGAACAGGACATTGAGGAGGATAATTTACAGACAGCAGAAATGCTAGTCGCAGAGCCAAGTGCATTAGAGGTTGAAATGGCGATTGAAAAATTGAAGATGTATAAAGCATCAGGTTCAGATGAGATCCCAGCAGAACTGATAAAATCAGGGGGAGAAAAATTGATGGACAAGATACGCTGGTTGCTTAGTAAGATTTGGGAAAAAGAAGCTCTTCCAGATGAATGGAAGGAATCAATTATCATACCAATTTATAAGAAAGGAGATAAAACAGATTGCAACAACTACAGGGGCATCTCATTACTTTCAACTTCGTACAAAATTCTAACAAATATATTAGTAAGCAGACTTACTCCCTATATTGATGACATTCTAGGAGATCATCAATGTGCATTTAGAAGAAACAGGTCTACAACAGATCAGATTTTCAGTTTAAGACAGATGTTAGAGAAGAAATGGGAATATAGGTATGTACATACTGTACATCAACTATATGTAGACTTCAAAAAAGCATATGATTCAATTAAGAGGGAGAAGTTATATAGTATCCTGCTGGAGTTCGGAATTCCTAAAAAGTTAGTTAGACTTATACGAATGTGTCTAAATGGCTCAAAGAGTAGGGTGCGTGTAGGCAAACAGTTTTCAGACACTTTTGAAATCCAGAATGGGTTGAAGCAAGGAGATGCACTATCTCCTTTACTATTTAATTTTGTACTAGAGCATGCCATTAAATCTTTAGAGAATGAGGAAGGCTTACAACTCAATGGTATTAATAAGCTGTTAGTTTATGCTGATGATGTAGTACTACTGGCCGATAGCGAGGAGATACTAAAGGCCAACACGCCACACACTATTGAGTAACACTAAGAAATTAGGACTGGAAATAAATATCAGTAAAACTAATATATGGTCACACGTAGAAATTCAGTATATAATGGAAGTGGACAGCTAATGACAAATGAGGGAAATTTTGAGGAAGTGGCTGAATTCAAATACCTAGGAACAATAATCACAAATAGGAATGAGATGCAAAAAGAAATTAAACATAGGCTCAATTCTGGAAATGCATGCTATTATGCATTGCAGAGACTTTTGATGTCCCAACTCCTTTCAAAAAACGTTAAGCTGAAAATATATAAAACTATTATTCTACCAGTTATATTATATGGATGCGAAACCTGGACTCTTACTTTAAGGGAGGAAAGGAGATTACGAGTATTTGAGAATAAAGTTCTTAGGAAAGTTTTTGGATCAAAGAGAGATGAACAGACAGGTGAATGGAGAAGACTACATAACAATGAACTACATGGTCTTTATAGGAAGCCAGATATAATAAGAACAGTTAAGTCTCGTAGACTGCGATGGGCAGGACATGTTGCACGTATGGGGAATGAGAGACGTGCATGGAAACTTCTTGTAGGAAAGCCAGAGGGAAAACGTCCAGTTGGTAGACCAAGAATGAGGTGGGAGAACAACATTAACTATGATTTGAGGGAAGTAGATTATACAGGGAATGATTGGAAAGCATTAGCTCAGGATAGGGATGTATGGAGAGCTTATGTCCGCGCGGCCATGAACCTTCGGGTTCGATAGTGCCAGTGAGTTAGTTAGTTAGTTAGTTAGTTAATAATAATAATAATAATAATAATAATAATAATAATAATAATAATAATAATAATAATAATGTAAAATATAGATTAGGGTTTACTTTGAAATGAAACCAGATATAATAATAACACTTAAGTGTTGTAGAATGCGATAGGAAGGACATGTGGCACAGATTAGGGATGAAAGAGGGACATGGAAGCTTCTTGTAGGAAAACCAGAAAGAAAACGCCCAGTTGGTAGACCAAGAATAAGGTGGGAGTATAACATTAACCATGAATTAGATTACACAGGGAATGAATGGGAAACATTAGCTCAGGATAAGGATGTATTGAAAGCTTATGTCCGTGCGGCCATGAACCTACGGGTTCGATAATGCCAGAGAGTTAATAGATTAGGGTTTAGGTTGAAATGAAAATAGTGAGAGAGACACAACAAGGACCGAGGGAGTGACTTAGGCCGTTGCTGCCCACGCGGGAACGAGGTTTTGACCTACCTCACAAGAAAATAAAAACAATAAAACTAGCAGCAGCAGCAGCAGCACAGAGCAGGGCTATAAAACGAAAACTTGAGCCGGGACTGTACTTGAGGTTCCTGACCTACGCACTATGCAATACAATGGTCTGCAGAATGAAGGTTTTTATGGCTCGTCGCGTCTGTAAACCAACTTCACCTGCATTCAAAAATTACACAAAAAATTCACCACAGACTCCATTCCATTTTATTTAAATCTGTTCTTTTATAATTCCTCCCTCATGTCTTTCATGTTTATCCAATTAGCTATAATCACACTGAACAACAAAAAATAAACTTTTTTCTTGTCTCAGAAAGAATAATATGCGATTCTGATAGTATTTTTTCTCCTGAATTAAAATATGATAACGGTTTTTCTCCATCACGCAAGGTTTCCGAGAGACAAGCGTTTATAATTTGAAACACTTTAATATTTTCTACATTCGTAACTACACAATATTCGAACTCACCTAGAAAGTAAGAAATTACGATTTTATGCTATATTTTGCCTGTGGAGCATCCCTCTTGATGGTCCAACAATAATCGGTATTATTCCATTTGCCTTGATATCTCTTTTCCATGGCTGAAATCTCCTGATGAAAGAGTTCCCCGTGCTCATCGCTCACTGCGCCAAGATAATAAATGAACAAAAAAACGTTTATTAAAAGACTAATTATTTAAATCCATTGATTGAAATTGAAATAAAAAAACTGTGGACAATGGAGACATTTCGAATACATATTTGAAAACACGATAAAACTTCATCAAGTCCAACTATTGGTGCTCATGAGATAAAAATCATGTTGACCAGTGTTCTCTCTCCAGTTTATACAAATATATAATAATAATAATAATAATAATAATAATAATAATAATAATAATAATAATTGTAATAATAATAATAAATTATGCAATAATAATAATAATAATAATAATAATAATAATAATAATAATAATAATAATAATAATAATAATAATAGATCATCGGTTGATTAATATCTTAGCCAATTTTGTCGGTCCATCCAATCTCCTGGTTGTAGATGTTTCTCCTTCATGTATAAATATCCATCCATCCATAGTAATTCTACCCGAGGGCAGGTCCTTCACTGCAATCATAGCATTTTCATGCTTTGCAGCTTTACTAGGGAATTATAGGTGTGGTAGTTTCCTGATGCTTTCCACACCGGTGAAGGATGATTATGATAATGAAAAGGATGATGATGGCCGGATGATTTTCGGGGACCGTTAGGCTCTAAGCTTCTTGACATTTTTTCTTACAAATGAGGAAACCCAAAAAAAACTCACCCAGGAGCCTGTCCCGACCGGAATCGAACCCGGGCCCGCTGCGTGACAAGGCAGCACACTACCTCGAGACCACAGCGGTGGACATATATTATATTATATATATATATATATATATATATATATATATAATTATTATTATTATTATTATTATTATTATTATTAATGGTAGCAGAAATGGACTATTGGAGATCTGCTAGGATACCAAGGAGAGAGAAAATTAGAAATTATGTTACAAAAGAGAACATGAATGTGCAAAACTCGATTTTAGAATTTATACAAGAAAAACAACTAAAATGATACGGGCATATTAAACGAATGGAGGACGAAAGATTACCAAAAAATAATGGAATGGACATCATCAGGAACGAGAAGGAAAGGACGACCAAATCTCACGTGGATCCAAGGGATTTGAAGGACTGGGAAATAGAAGAAGTACTGTGTTATAATAAAGACGAATGGAAGAAGATTATAAAACGAAATTAAAGACAAAAAATGCCGGAAAAATGTGTCAACAATGTTAAAACCGGAATATATATATATAATTGATTTATTTTGCCTATTATTAATATTATTATTATTATTATTATTATTATTATTATTATTATTATTATTATTATTATTATTATTATATTATTATTATTATTCATTATAGAGAAATGAGACGTCCTAGAACACGATGGGAAGATGAATTCTGAGAGTGGCCTACCATAAAGATGATGATGATTATTATTATTATTCATTGAGAATTTTCCTCTCATTGAGGTTTTTCTCCAACCAATCATAATAATTGACATGAGTTTAAAAAAATTACATAAATGACTACGGACTTACAGATTATCAGTTTGTAATTAAAATTCACAAATTTCCTTTAATTATTGTTCTCCATCGTTCTCTGTCCTCTGCGTCTTCATCCGTTACACCAAATTTCCTCATTGATTGTTGAATGTTATTTATTCTTCCAGGTTGTTCTAGGTTTTCCTTTTCTGTTCCTTCTTTCAATTTTCCATGTATGGATGGCCATTGGTAAACTTCTATCCCTTATTCTTCTTACGTGTCCACAACATTTTAGCCTTCTGTGTTCAATCTCATCCATTATACTTCTTTCTGCATTCATCCATTTTCTAATTTCTGTATTTCAAATTCTCTCCAGTCGAGATTTTTTGGAGATCTTCTCCAAAACTCCATTTCAACTGAAGTTATTCTGTTGGCATGTTGTGTCAATGTCCAAACTTCCGATACATATGACGTTATACTTTCTAGTATCGATTAACAAATTAGTTGTTTTGTTCTATAATAATAATAATATAATAATATAATAATAATAATAATAATAATAATAATAATAATAATAATAATAATAATAAAAATAATAATGACAATGATAATAATAATAATAATGAAAATTCTTTATTAGGAATTTCTCTACAATACAGTAGTTTTTTTTTTTACAACCCATTGTAAATTTTACTCCTCCATAAATCCCTATTCTCTGCATCACACTGTGTGAATTCTCTGGACACCACACTCCTATGCACTCCTTGAACCCACTGTTCTTTGGTTTTTCTTTTCTTCTGTTGAAATCCACTTCAAAATTTAATATAATATTTGGTATCCTGTCAGCTGACATCCTCTTTACGTGGCCAAACCAGTTCAGTCTTCTTTCTTCAATAACTTGTAGAACATCTTTTTGAACATCTATTATTTCTCTCATTTTAGTATTCCTAATTGTGTCTTTTCTTAAATTTATAGAAGCCCTAATTTGTAATAAAAATAATAATAATAATAATAATAATAATAATAATAATAATAATAATAATAATAATAATAATAATAATAATAATAATAATTGGAGCTCAAGCATGGGAATTCATGTTGATGCAAATTGAGTTCTTGAGGAGAGCAGCAAGATGTTCAGAATTGTAAAAAATAAGAAAGAAAGTCATACGAGAAAAACGTGAATATTAAATATTCAATAGTATATTATATAAGGTATGAGCAAATTAAATTGCTATGGGCATGTACGACGAATGTAAGAAGTATGGTTACCCAGGAAAAACATTATCCACCTGGAAGAAAGAAAGGAAGAACTCTAAACTCGTGGATGCAGAAATAAGAATTGAAATGAGAACGAGAGAACTGGAAAACATGGAGTGGGTGCATAGGGACAAATGGAAAAGGAAATAATAGTTTACGCACAAAAATATGTATAAACATTGAACATATGTATAATAATAATAATAATAATAATAATAATAATAATAATAATAATAATAATAACATTTAACATAGGCTCATCACTGGAAACGTATGCTCTTTTTGTATTACCAAGGATCTTTGTAATCTCAAAAAGAAAAGAAAAAAGAAAAGAAAAAAAAACTTTAAAGTGAAAATATATAAACTATTATTCTTCCAGTTACATTGCATGGATGTGAAACATGGAATCTTACTTTAAGGAAGGAGCAAAGTTTACGATAATTTGAGAATAAAGTTCTTAGACAATTTTTGGAGCAAAGAAAAACGATCGGACAAGTGAATAGAGAAGACTACATAACAGTAAGCTACATGATATTTACGGAAAGCCAGATATAATAACAACAGTTAAGTCTCGTAGATTGCGATGGACGGAACATGCGTCAAGAATTGGAAATGAAAGAGGGTCGTACACAATTCTTGTAGGAAAACCAGATGGAAAGTCTCCTGTAGGCAGTCCAAGAATGAGATGGGAGAATAACATGATTTGGGGAGGTAATTTATACAAGATATGATCGGAAACCATTAGCTGAAGATTGGAATATACGGATAGCTTATGTTCATGTGGCCATGAACTTTTGACTCGACACTACCAGTGAATTATTATTATTATTATTATTATTATTATTATTATTATTATTATTATTATTATTATTGTTATTATAAATTATAACAAATCCATGGGAATCGCTAATAGAGTTTTCATCATCATCATCATCATTCGGTATCATGGCAGCTGCCGCCGTCTTCCAGAAACCAAACGCCATTCCTCTCTGTCCATCCATTGATCTTCCTCCATTCCTCTGATATTCATAGCTGCTTGTACCCCTTCTATCCAAGTTTTCTTCGGTCTTCCTCTCTTCCTCCTTCCATTGGGATCCATTCCATAACAATTTTTGGCAATCTTTGCTCTTGCATTCTTTTGACATGGCCATACCACTCTAATCTTTTCTTTTCTATAATGTCTATGATGTCCGGCTCCTCTTGTACACCCATAATTTCCCTTATTTCTTTATTTCGTATTCTATCCATTCTAAATTTTCCACCTGATCTTCTTAAAACATCCATTTCTGTACTTAAAATTCTTTTCATTTCCCTGGTAGGAATTTGCCAGACTTCAGCGCCATATGTTAAAATGCTGTGAATTATGGTTTGATATATTTGTAATTTTCTATTTTTTGTAATATTTTTGCTCCACCAAACAGAGTTTAAAGCATTTATTGCTTGTTTTGTTTGTGCTATTCTATTTTTAATCTCCACTGTGTTATCGCCCGAATGGTCTAATTTTGTTCCTAAATAAGTGCATTCAATACTAGGTTTTAGTTCTTCTCCATTGTTGAAATTTATATTTTCCATTTCTTCTCCTATACACAGGCATTTAGTTTTCTCAATGTTTATATAAAGTCCCCATTTTTCATATTCTTCTTTTAATTTTTTAGCCATATATTCTATGTCATCGTGGTCTTTTCAAACAGTGTTTAATACAGAGGCATGCAAGAATGAGGGCTGGCGAGACCAATGCTTGCATGTGGAAGTGAAACCTGGACTATACGGGAAAGAGATATAAGGTGAATTACAGCTGGTGAAATGAAGTTCCTGAGAAGAACAGCTGTGTACACAACATTACACAAAAAGACAAATATGGACGTCTTACAAGAACTTCTGTTATGGATCATATATTTATATCTACATACAGGAATAATTGACAGCTTCTTTAACACATGAATCGAACCCGCATAATTGTCAGATTTCAACCCCTATTTTTTTTTGTGCTAGTTAACTACAGTCGAGCTGCTGAGTCTCCGGCCCTGGCGTTTTCACGACAGTGTTGCCGATATGGATATTCAGTGGGAGGGGCCGCTTTAGATTAGATTAGTAATTTAGCCTGGTGGAGTTAATGCCATGTGGCCTTCTCTTCCATTCACCAGGACAAACATATATTACATCAGAATATATCAATCTCAATTAACTCTAATATTAAATACTAAGTAAAAATTTGATCAAAAAGATAATATCTAATATATTACGATCTATAATACAACTAGTTAATGTTAGTTAAAATTAAGACTAAAACTAATAATAAAATGTATACAAGCAAGACATATTAAATTGTCCCTGTCTAGTGTATATAAAAAACAAAGAAAAATAATGAGATATAGAAAACTAATTTTACGATTATACAATATTTAAAACAAAACAAATGAAAATATTTGTTATTCTTAATATTATTTTCATAATTAATTTAATTTGTTAATTGTTAAAATAATACTATCAGTGAGGTGTATAAGTTAGTTTGTTATTAAATAATTCTTTAGTTCGTTTTTGAAGGATGTTAGAGTTTGACAGTCTCTGACATAGGGCGGAAGGGAACATCACGCGAAATATCAAATCATGGCGGTTAGCAGAAATACAGCCGACAACATCGCAGCAATTTCAAACCTCACTAGCGGCGTCAAGAGCAGTGATTGGTTGTGGCAGACATCCACTCACAATTCAACTATTTCCTTATTGGCAGTAGAGGGCGAGTTTCTCCCTTTACCTCTTGTACAACCTAAACGTCAGAGTCGGAGACTCGGCGGCTGGACTGTACAGCCGAGCTGTTCTAAAACCCGGCTTGGCCACACCTACCCGATTTTTGACGGGACCGCTGCACGTGGTTTACAAAACAAAGCGGCGTTGCCCGGGAATCTATGCATCCCGATGTACTTGGCATAAATGAGCTGAAAGACAAAATTTGTTATTTTGAGTTATCCATAAAAGAATACCCGCCGTGTGCTGCTATGCTTGCCCGGGAATCTACTTATCCCGATCTCTTTGGCATCAATGAAAGACAAAAAATGGCTATTGTGCGTTATCTGTAAAAGATAAACATATGCTGTCGCGGACTTTTTTTGTGGAGTTTTTTTTTTAGATATTCAATTCTGTGTACATTAATTGTGTGTGTTTGTTATGGTTTAGGCAGCGTAAGCCATTTAAGGGTAAAAAAGGTACTTTTTCACGTTTTTCACTACAAAAGGTGTTTTTTTAAGGGTGTAGGAGTTGAGTATCTCAACTCTCTTATAGCCTATGTTCATCCCGGGAATGTCCTGAACATTTTGCAAAAAACCCCATCACAATCGGATCAACGTTTTGTGCAGCTAAAAATTTTTATCAATGCCCTAGGGTCGACTCAGCTCCTACTGGAAATGAGTACTAAGTGCATGTTTTGGGGGCAAATGCGGCCGTCACCCAGGGGCGACAATCCGGTGGACATCTTGTGGTGAATGTCTAGAAATATGGGAGCCTCAACATCCCACTACTCCAAGGGACTCCCAAGCGTATAGTGGGACACTTCACCTTAATAAATCAACACTGGGAAGCTAAATGTAACACTATCAATTAATGTATTCACTGATATTTAATTACGAAATCCAAACATATACAAGTAACTAACCATGGTAACCAAAACAAACAGGCTTTCATAAAATACAGTATTGATAAAGTTTAGAGTCGTACAGTTTGGAAGATTGCTATTTACCTTTGTACCGAAATCACCTTTTCGGTACGTAACAACCACGTAACTACTACGTCATCGTATCTTCCGTCTACAGTGGTGTTATAGAACAGTGCCAAATTCCTGTCTTCGTTGTCCTCTCCCCTACATACCCCCCCACCTTCTTTATGCGCTGCGTGTGACTGCGCATCTTCCCCTTGTTATCGAAAGTCTCAAATAAGCTGTGGAAGTTAGTATCAGCGTCATCATCAACTTTGGGATCGTCGTGTTCAGGTCGACTGTAGCTCAAGGGAGCTGTTTGGCTTTCTTCAGTCCCATAAGCCAGGATAGGGCAACCAGGACTGTGAACCCTAGTCCTTGGCAGGACTGGATTGTGTGTGTGTGTGTGTGTGTATGTATGATGATGATTATTATTATTATTATTATTATTATTATTATTATTATTATTATTATTGACTTTTTGAATTATTGATGACCGATTGCCGATTGAGGGTCTTTCCACTTTTCAGCGGTTGCCCTTTTACCAGCCGGCTGCTGGCCCTTCACATCCACATGCGTCAATCACAGAGGTAGATGATCAACAGCCAGTGTAGGGGTGACATGTGGTTAGCATGTCGAGTCCCCCAGCCGTTATAGCCGGTTCCTCAACCTGGAGCCGCTACTTATTGTAGCTACCCAATTGCCTCACGATGCTGGGTGGGCACCGGTCCCATACTGGCCGAAATACCATGAGAAAATGTCTTCCCCCATGGAGACTCGAACCAGCGCAAGTCCCGTAGCTCTGCGCCAAGGCTTCCTACCTTAACCGCTCGGCAACGGCGCGGGACTGATGACCGAGTTTATTAATTTATATTATTTCATTCATATATTTTCATTCAATGGTCAAGAAGATAAATTTTTGTTATATTATTTATATTTAAATTATCTGACTCATGATTCTCATTAAAAGTTACCTCTTTTCAGTTAACGTATGTTTACTAATTGTGTACCAAGTCATGTTTCGTATTCACGTATATTCTAAAGCTTTCTCAAGCCAAACTAATCCCCTTTTTCCTTCTGGCTTCAACGATTATAATACTGTTTAGCATTCAGTACTATATGTTAAGTAATTTTCAAAGGAAAGGTGGATTAATCTTTGCCTTCTATGGGCCCGGGCAAAGGAATGTCGATATAGTTTCTCAAAACTTTCAAACTCAATGTAATAAAAAGGTAGGATCGCGCGGTGCACCTTGCATAAAGATACTGAACTCCAATAGATGCAAATGTAACAAAAACACTAATTTGGATGGTTCAGAGCACAAGTAGACCAAGTTCAGTATGCCATATTTGGAGAAACAAGATGTTAAAAGTTATTAAACCACAATTAATTCTAGGGAGTGTTTAAAAAATATGTAATCTTATACTACGAACATGGTGAAATGCAGTTAGAATTATTTTAATATTATATTTTTTTCATGAAAAGGGCCTAGCACAGTGTCTTCTTGGTCCTCTTGTGCTTTGAACTATCCAATTACACTGGGCAACATGATTGTTGTCTCATGAGTACCAATAGTTGTACTTAATGCAGTTTTTATCGTGTTTTCAAATATGTATTCGGAATTTCTCCATCACCCACAGTTTTTTTATTTCAATTTCAATTAATTGATTTAAATTATTATTTTTCTAAACGTCTTTTCGTCCATTTGTCCATTGTAAAATAAAACGGGGAACACTTTCATCAGGAGATTTCAGCTATGGAAAAGGATATCAAGGCAAATGGAATCCTAATATGCTGGCCGATTATTGTTGGACCATCAAGAGGGATGCTCCACAGCAGAAATATAGCAGAAAATCGCCATTTCTTACTTTCTAGCTGAGTCCGAATGTTCGAATATTGTGTAGTTACGAATGTAGAAAATATTAAAGTGTTTGAAATTATAAATGCCTGTCTCTCGGAAACCTTGCGTGATGGAGAAAAACCGATATCATACTTGAATTCAAGAGAAAAAATACTATCAGAATCACATATTTTTCTTTCTGAGACAAAAAAAAGTTTATTTTTTGTTGCTCAGTGTTATCAAATCTGTTCGTAATATACTATTAGAAGCTTTTTTTCTACATTTTCTGATAGTACACTACAGTATAAGGCCTATCTCTCAGAATTGTTTTGTACGATGAAAGAGTATGTTCCACATCGCATGCTGTTATGCGAGCAAACGCATCGAGCTATATTTGATATTTTGATCTTAGTGACAATAACGTTGGAGGCTGAGTCGACCCCAGGACCATGCTGCCGCCAGTTTAAAAACATAACCCCCATCAGGATTCAAACCGCGGCCTTTAAGCTTATAGCGTATTCGCATAACAACTTTGCTATGGCGCACCCTCATTTATGATTAGTGGTCAAATGGCCTAGCTCATTGACATTATCGAACACGTAGGTTCATGGCAGCGCGGATATAAGCTCTCCATACATCCCTATCCTGAGTGAATGCTTTCCAATCGTTCCCTGTATAATCTACTTCCTTTAAATCATGGTTAAAGTTATTCTCCACCTCATTCTTGGTCTACCAACTGGGCGTTTTCCCTCTGGATTTCCTACAAAAAGCTTCCATGCACGAATTTAATTCCTCATTCGTGCCATATGTCCTGCCCATCACAATCTACGAGACTTAACTGTTCTTATTATATCTGGCTTCCTATAAAGACCATGTAGTTCACGGGTATGTAGTGTTCTCCATTCACCTGTCTCTTCATTTCTCTTTGGTCCAAATGTTTTCCTAAGAACTTATTCTTAAATACCTGTAATCTCCGTTCCTCCCTTAAAGTAAGAATCCATGTTTCGCAACCTTATAATAAACTGGTAGAATATTAGTTTTATATATTTTCTGTTTAATGTTTTTTGAAAGGAGTTGGGACGACAAGAGTCTCTGTAATAATACATAAAAGCACGCATTTCCAGAATTGAGCCTATGTTTAATCATTAAATGGACTGTAACATTAAAATTTGAGCCCAGTATATGCGTTGACAAGGAAAACCACGAGAAGAAACTATATTCGCCACCGAAATATTATAATATTTTATTTGATAATAAACAATCAAGACCGGATGTGGTAGAATTGGTGAACAGTGTAACACTACTATGACTTGGTCACGTATTAACGTCAAAACTAACAAAAACAGTCATGGTGCGTAACTATCTACGAGGTAATAGTGTTTTACAATGCGAGATAGGAAAGTGGTTTTCACAGAAGCGAAGAAATGATTAACGCTTATTTTCACAATGTATCTTACAAGATACATTGATTTCATTTATTTATTATTGTTTATCTAATATATAAAAATGAATGTTTGTTTGTTTGTTTGTTTGTTTGTTTGTTTGTTTGTTTATTCGTACTTTATGCGCGGCCATACCGTTAATCCAATTGTAATCGGGTTTTTTGCAAAATGTTCAGGAGATTCCCGGGATGAAGATAGGCTATAAGAGAATTGTGATACTCAAATCCTACACCCTTAAAAATCACCCTTTGTAGTAGAAAACGTGAAAAAGGTAGCTCTTTGGACGCTTAAATGGCTTACGCTGCCTAAACCATAACAAATACACAAAATTAATGTACACAGAATTGAATATCTCAAAAGCTATACAAAAAAGTCCGCGACAGCATATGTTTATATCTTACGAATAACTCACAATAACCATTTTTGTCTTTCATTGATGCCAAGAAGAACGAGACAAGTACGTAGATTCCTGTGCAAGCATAGCAGCACATGGCGGGTATTCTTTTACGGATAACTCACAATAACGAATTTTCTCTTTTAGCTCATTAATGCGAAGAAGATCGAGATAAGTATATTCCCCGACAACACCGGGTAATCAGCACGGGGAATCTTAAAACAATTACGATATATATTTACAATTATTTTTCATTTTATTTATTCAACTAATCATAAGAAGTACATTAATTTTCGTCTTTCAGCTCACTTATGCCAAGAAGATCGGAATGAGTAGATTCCCGGACAACGCCGGGTAAACAGCACGGGGTATCTAAAAATAATTACGATATAAACTCCTATTTATTTAACTAAACATAAAACACATTAATATTCGTATTTCAGCTCATTTATGTCAAAAAGATCGGAATAAGTAGATTCATGGGCAACGCCGGGTAATCAGCACGAGGTATCTAAGAATATAAATTTATAATTATTTTTCCTTTCACTTATTCAACTAAACATAAAAGCACATTAATTTTCATTTATTTAGGCGTAGCAGCGCACGCAGGGTATTAGCTAGTAAAACATAAAAAACAAATGATTATAAATTACTTAAGTTTGTGTCAAATTACGTAGTAATGTTTTTTTTCTAATGCCACCAGGTTGTCTTTTATGACATTTCTGGCTTTCTCCCCTAGCAATGGCGAAATTGTAATCCATTTCTTAGGTTGGGGCACCTGGGAGATGGAATTACGTTACCTCGTTGGTATGATGGGTGATAAATGATTGTGAAGCGCCAGGAGAGTTCTTAACCTAAACTTAACCTAAATTCCAGACCATGGGTAACCACAGGAAGGAAAAATTCATATGGTTTGACCGGGAATCGAACCCGGAACCTCATGAACAGTAGTCAGGAATGCTGACCACTAGTCCATGAGGTTGGCAAAATACGTAGTAATGTACAATAATAATTTACAGTTTTGAATGATTTTGTTTTCTTTGCGGTCCGAAACATTTTAATAACTGGCACGAGAAATTTTTAAAAACCAAGTCATAGCGAGGATTTTAATTTCCGAGATTCTGTAGATCATTTCACAAACGAGTGTTGTGCATTATTCTTTTGCACGATGGTGTTTTTAAAATAATAAAATAATAGTAAAATAATATATTTGTTGGAAATATTTGCGTTCATTATAAACAACTGATTGACGTTAGCAGTTGGGGCAATGTATATCCGGTAAATGCCGAAAATAATTTAGCTGAGACTGCAGCAGGCCGTGACACCAATCAGCTATGGCTCAACAATGGGCTACGCCAGTATAGATAGATAGATATAGATACGAATATTGTTTTATATTGTTTCAAATAAAGTTCAGTTCATTTAAAATGCAGTGATTTATTTCGTATAACGTATATTAACACTACCTTTTGAATATATTTTTGTATATACATTGCATGTAGCCTACATAAAGGGCAGTGGCTTTAATTACCGCCCTAGGTAGGTAATTTGTAATATTACAGTACAGTTATTTAGTTATTTATAGATTGGTATCCCCGAAATTTAGGAAAACGAACTTTCAATCATGGTCGTCATTCCTGTAAGTACGACAGATGGCACTATCGTGCAAAAAAAGACCAAAACTACATTTGAAAGACCAGGTGTATCCGCCGATAGAAGGTTAACAGTCAGAACCTTCGTGAGTAAGCCAAAAAACTGACTTCGATTTCAAGAAAACATTGATTGACTGAACGATTTAGTCTTAATAGAAATCTGGCCGTGAAAGGTCGGACAAATTTTGCTCAGAGCACTCTTGAGGTTTATTTAAGTTCTCTAAATCGATGACACGACACGCACAGCTTTACTTCTCCTCCCAAGATTCGCAGATTCACACCCAGCAGGGGTCAATGGATTATAAAGACGTAAACATGCTGAGTATGTCTTCCTTCAAAAGAGACTAACGGCCGTGCACTTAAAAGCACGAGCACTACCTTCTCATTAACTGCAATTACACTTGACGAAATCAGCGGGGAGTCCATCCTTGGTGGCACAATTACAAGGGGAATCCTTCCACATTGTTGTGTCACGTGACACTAAAACAGAGATTCTTAAACTCTGGCGTGTCTCCCCGGAGAGACGCGAGAACTTTGAAAGAAGTCCTAAAAATGTGACAGTTCATCTATAAGAAGTGCGTGCACTTATTTCTGCATAAATAAACGTTTATTCAAAAAAATAATTCTATCTATATCTATCTATAAGTCCCACCGCTGTACAATCTAATTCAACCCAGGAAGTTACTACAGAAATTATGGGCTACGCCAGTATCCCCCTACGTACAGGGGTAGATGTCGCCAAACTCATAATAACGGCATTTGTTTCTTTAGGAAGGGGTGGAGGGGCAAGGTTAGCAGTACTTTCTCCAACTCTATGTACTATACATTTAAAAAACATAGTTTTTCTTTTACGGAATGCAAACTAGTTTTATAGTAAATATGAGAGTCGACACTTTCACACAGGATAGTACAGATCTGTGACAAGTGGTAACTGTTTTTTTTTCTTTAAGAGTGGGTGGCTTGGACGGCTACAACTTACAACTATGTACCTGCTGTGGTTGCAATCTTCAGTTTTATATAAGGATTTCTCTCAAGAAAATACTCTAAATATTCTAAACACACAGTAACTTCCTGGGTCGAATCTGACTGTAGTCTCGAAGTAGCGTGCTGCCTTGTCACGCAGCGGGTCCGGGTTCAATCCCTGATCGGGACAAGTTTTCTGGGTGAGGCTTTTTTCGAGGTTTTTTCTTACCTGTAAGACAAATGTCAGGAAACTTTAAGGCTCAAACGGTCCCCAAACACCATCTGGCCATCATTATCATCAATATCACATTCGCCTAATTAGATCAAGTTAAGTTTAAGGCTTCTCCTGGCGCATAATTACCATCATAAACAACTCTCATATCAACAGAGCAGCATAACCCCGCCTTCCCGGCGCCCCAAACTCAGAAATGGGTTACAAGTACGCCATGCCATGAGAGAACTCCAGAAATGTCGAAATGATATTCTGGGGCATTGGAATAACAAACATATCTGTCTCTAATGGCGTTGCCCATTGTTGAGTCATAGCCTCAACTTTGTAAGGAATTAGTTTTTAGTTACTTTATTTGCTCATAGATGTCATGATTGACATGCGGTCAAAACACCGACTCAATGAGTCATCTAACAGGCAATGAAGCAATTACTATGATGTAGAGGTCGGTAAATTTTGCTTAGAGGCTTTTATTCTGAATTAAGAATTTTTTATGAGCCTGAAACCCTTCAGACTCGAGACCCACAGCTTAAAGTCCCTTCCGGAGGACTTGCTCTGTGAATTTTTTTCCGTCCTAAAAAACCAACGATCCCGGCCCTTGGAACTAGAGGCAAGAAGCATAATCTCTAGTCACCGCGACCATGTCTCTCCATATGTCCTCTCTGTCTGCTTTTAAGATGAATATCACGCGGGAGTTAATAATACATATTTACATTAATGATTAATAAATAATGTTTAATAAATTGGCTAAATAAGTTTAATTATATAACAGGAACACTAAAAAGAACTTTAAAAAAATAAAGCCAGGAAAGACACTATAATGAAATTATGCAAGACAATGGCAGTGCCTATTATTACTTATGGATCCGAAACATGGACAGTGACAACATAACAATCTGCCAGAATACAAGCTGCTGAAATGAAATTCCTCAGACCAATAGCAGGATATCAAAGAATAGACAACAAATATAACACAGAAATAAGACAACAACTAAAAGTAGAGGAATTAAACACAGCAATAGTGAAATGCTGAACAAATTGGAAAGAAAACTTGGCAAGGATGACTGAGAATAGAATACCTAAAGCAGCATGCAGCTATTCACTACGAGAAGGAAAAAGTTTGGGAAGACCAAAGAAAAGATGAAAAGAGCAGCAATTTGGAGCCGGAACAGACTAGTAAATAAGCCTAAACCGCGAAGAAGAAGAAGAAGAAGAAGAAGAAGAAAAATAATAGTTATTTATGACATAAATACGTTATTAAAAGAACAGGATATGAGGGCCAAAAATGGACTTCGATACGGGTCAATTATCCTCACTTCCAAAATTGTGTATAATATTTTATCCACTCATTGATTCCAAATATAATTATTTATTACATATTTATTTTATTAATAAACTCGTGTCAAAATCAGGTAGGGCTGAAGGTTGAGATGAGATGAGATGAGGCCCTTAATATAGAGGTCTGTGAATAACAAGGTTGCCGGCCGACCAGGCCTGACGCACCATCACGGGGGTAGATGAACGAAATAAAACGAAATGGATGAGATGAGTGTCGAGAAATGGTGGAAAGAAATCGTGGCAGGGGAAAACGGGAGAAAATCCCGTGAAAAACCTGCCCAAGTTCCGTTTCGCCCAACACGAAACCTACGTGGAGTGACAGAGACTCGATCTCGGGACCCCAGCGATGAGAGGCGAGTATCTAACCGCTTGCACCGCTGAGTCGCCACTATTTTAATAATAATAATAATAATAATAATAATAATAATAATAATAATAATAATAATAATAACAATATTATTATTATTATTATTATTATATTATTATTTATTTATATACAGATTTTCAATGTTTACACATCTTTCTGTGCCTAAAGTTGTATTTTCCTTCTCCACTCGTCTCTATCCATCCACTCCATTTTTTCCAGTCCTCTTGTTCTCATTCCAGCTCTTATTCTTGCATCTACGAATTTCGAGGTCTTCCTTTCCTTCTTCTTCCAAGTGGACACCATTTCAATGTTCTTCTGGACAACCTTTCTTCTTGCACTCGTCGTAATGCCCATACCAATTTAATTGCTTGTATCTTATATAATCTACTATTAATAATAATAATAATAATAATAATAATAATAATAATAATAATAATAATAATAATAATAACACTACAGTTTATTTTGGGAGATACTGGTGTTGCAAGATTTTTCTCCATTCATCTCGTACAAAGCGTTTATTCTCCATTCTGTAACACCAAAGTTGTTAGAACATTTTTTTTTTTTTTTGCAAATGCCCCAGGTTGTCTTTCGACATTCCTGGTGTTCTCTCCTGGCATGGCGTACTTGTAACCCAATTCTGAGGTTGGAGCGCCTGGAAGGCGGGGTTATGTTGCCCCGATGATATGACGGGTGATGATGATAGTGGTGCGCCAGGAGAGTCCCTAATCTTAAGCTTAACCTAAGATGATTATGAATGATGATGATTGCGATGGCCATATGATTTCGGGGACCGTTTGGACCTTAAAGTTTTCCTGACATTTGTCTTACAGATGAGGAAAAATCCCGATAGAAACCTCACCCAGAAAAACGGTCCCGACCGGGGATCGAACCCGGACCCGCAGAGTGACAAGGCAGCACGCTACCTCAGAGACCACAGCGGTGGACTTTGTTAGAACATTCCAAGTTGCAATTTTTAAACCATTCCACGCAGGTGTTCGCAAGTAAAACGTCCGTCTTCAATCGCACGCAGTTTCTCAACAAGAACGTATTTTTTATTTCACATTCTGTCAAATTTGATATGCAAACGTTATTAAAACGAGTTTGAAAAGGAACCCTTTACCACACGCAACTTTCGTCAACATAAAAAAAATAAAATGTAGCGTGTGGTGTCTAATATTAACATAGGCAATATTAAGAATATATAGTCCACCGCTGTGGTCTCGAGGTAGATTGCTGCCTTGTCACGCAGCGGGCCCGAGTTCCCGGTTGGGATAAGCTTCCTGGGTGAGATTTTTGTGTTTTTTTTCTTCACCTGTAAGACAAATGTAAGGAAACGTTTAAGGCCCAAATAGTCCTCTAACACCATCTGCACATCACAATCACCCTCTACCATATATGCCTTGTTTAGTATGAATGTGAATTTTGAGTAATACTGCGAGCGTTCCAAGTGGCAAAATTCATTACATTTACCTTTTTTCCAATTCGTCTCCTTTAACAAGCTTGGGCCATCATCGTTTAGAACAGTCCTTTTACATCTTCTTTGAGACTTTTTAGTAAGAAAAGTCCTCACAATAGGTTACTGGCCTGTTACTCAACAACAGACCATAAAAGAAATTCTGAGATTATCAAAGAATTACAAATAGAATCAGTCATGGAATAGGTACAAAAATACAGAAACAACTGGAAATCTCACGTACGAAGAATGAGCAGAACAAGAATACCACGTCAAATCTTAAATTACCAGCCACCAGGCAAACACTCCAAACGTTGGATTGAGACCGTAACAGACCACCAGGCCTACCACATGAAAGGAAGAAGAAGAAGAAGAAGAAGAAAAGTATGAATGTGAGTCAATGACGCGTCTTCTCTTGGCGTTGTCTCGGAGGTGACCATCACATTGAGCTGATCACTCATCCACGGAGGCCCTCCATATCCTTGTGTGTTCAAAAATGTATCTGAGATCCAAAGTTTAAAGGTCATCTCCCGTGTCCCTTTAAGGCCCGGGCCGTATAAGATCCACACAAAAAAAGACAAATAAAATCTAAGTGATCCCATTGCAGGGCTCAGGATGTTCTAGGGGTAGTAAAAGGTTAAGACATTTTTAAACAATCGGCTAGAGATTTCAACAGGTTTTGTCAGCCCTGCGTGGCGGCCGTCTTTATCCCCAGAACAAGCATCTTGTACTCATTTCCGTAAGAGCCTAAGTCAACCCTAGGACCATGGTGCCGCCAGAAGGTTTGATGCAGTTTTAAAAATCCTGATCCCACCGAGATTCGAACCTTCGACCTTCCGTCTTGTAGCATATTGCCTTCACCAAGTGCGCAGCGGCGTGTAAAGTGGCGTTAGATAAATTCACTCATCCCTGGGAAAACCAAGTAAGTCCAAAACTGATATGAACAAGCTAGGTCGACATATCTGTTTTTCAGTAATCTAACTCCCTGTCAGACTTAACTAAAACAAAAATGGTTTATTATAGCTAATAGAATGACGAACGAAACATGGACTCTTACTTTAAGGGAGGAAAATGTTTGGACCAAGGAGAGATGAACAGACAGGTGAATGGAGAAGACTGCATAACAGTGAATTACATGGTCTTTATAGGAATACACAACAGTCAAGTTTCGTAGACTGCGATGGACAGGATATGTGGCACGCATGGGGAATGAAAGATGTGCATGGAAGCTTCTTGTAGGAAAATCGGAGGGAAAACGCCCAGTTGGTAGACCAAGAATGAGGTGGGAGAATAACATTAACTATGATTTGAGGGAAGTAGATTATACAGGGATAATTGGAAAAAATGGCTCAGGATAGGGATGTATGGAGGGCTTATGTCCGCGCGGCCGTGAACCTACGAGTTCGATAGTTGTATGAACGTCTACAACGTCTTAGATACAACAACTAGTAGCAAATACTCATCCTGCTGATGATGGAAGTTAACTTCCGAAAGGCCTCCAAATAATATTTGAAATACATTATTTTAAGAAAGCTGAGGATGACGGCACCTGCCAACAGTTTTTTTTTAATTTTTATCCTGTGACAAATCAATGTGTATAATTGAATATCTCAAAAAAAATCAACAAAAAAGGCTGCGACAGCATATGTCTAGCTTTTACGGATAACTCAAAATAACCTTTTTTTTTATCTTTCAGCTCATTGATGCCAAGAAGATCGGGCAAGCATAGCAGCGCACGGTAGGTATTCTTTTACGGATAACTCTTAATAACCATTTTTATCTTTAAGCTCATTGATGCCAAGAAGGTCGGCATAAGTAGATTCCCGGGCAACGCTGGGTAATCAACACGAGGTATATTAACGATATAAATTTATAATTAATTTTGTTTACTTATTCAACTAAGTCCCGCACCGTAGCCGAGTGGTTGAGGCAAGAAGCCTTGGCGCAGAGCTACGGGACATGCGCTGGTTCAAATCCCCATGGGGGAAGAAATTTTCTCGTGGAATTTCGGCCAGTATGGGACCGGTGCCTACCGAGCATCGTGATGCATTTGGGTAGCTACAATAAGTAGGGACTTCAGGTTGAGAAGACCAGCCATAACGCATGGGGACCCGACATGCTGACCACATATGACCCCTACACTGGCTAGATGATCGTCTATCTCTGTGATTAACGCACGCGGATGTGAGGCCAGCAGCCAGCTGGTACGCCAAGGGCCTTCTAGGCCTGTCGCGCTTGGAGTTTTTTTTATTCAACTAAACATAAAAACACATTTCATTTATTTAGGCGTAGCAGCGTACATCGGGTATTAGCTAGAGGGTTTAATAAAACAGAAGAAAGTTAACAATAAGAAATTAATGAAATGTGTGTGGAATAAAACAACATAGGCTATAGCTACTACCTAATAAGTTATGCACGATTTCGTTTTCAGTGCGGTCCGCCACATTTAAATAACCGATATGAGAAATTATTGTTTTGCCAATACTGATTCCTAGAATATGAAGTGAGCATTGGGGTAGGTCAAAAAAAACACATTTTTTATTTCGAAGTTGTAATAGCGCGGAAAAGTTGCGAATTATATAGACACAATAAAAGAAAAAAATATATCAAAATCGGTTGACATCTTCCACTCGCGCAAAGGTGTAAAGTTTGAAAAAATATGAAAAAAAACTTCATTTTTGAGATTATTTCTTTAATTTTTTTTAATTAGACGTTTTCGTAATGTAATAGTTTGTAATGTCTTCAAACAGAGCCTAAAAATATTGTGTTTTAATTTGGTTTAGATCAGTTGATATCTTCCGGTCGCGCATAAGCTCCAAAATTTGCCAGAATAATGAACAAGTTATATTTTCATGCATTTTTGGTATTTGATAAATAACTTCCGGAGTATTGATCGTCAGATCCCACAAATAGACATAAATGTGCTTAGCAAACAACAGCAATACCTACTTGATATTTTAAAAAAATGAAATAATTGCAAAAATGAAGTTTTTTTTTTCATATTTTACCAACTTCAGAGCCTTTGCGCGACCGGAAGATGTCAACCGATTTTGATAATTTTTTCTTTTTTTTTTTAGCTATAGGCTATAATTCGCAACTTTTCCGCGCTATTTAGTGTTTCCACTACAGGCCTCGGAAGGCCCTTGGGTAGTAGGATGTTAAGGCTCCCACTTTTTCTAGACAATCGGCATTTGATGTCAGCCCTGCGTGACGGCCGCCTTTACCCCCAGAACAAGCATGTGGTACTCATTTCAGTTAGAGGCTGAGTCGACCCAGGGCCATGGTGCCACCAGAAAGTTTGGGTCAGTTTAAAAATCCTGACCCCACCGGGACTTGAACCTTCGACCTTCCGGTTTGTAGCGCACTGCCTTAACCACTACATTACGGCGTGCCCACTTTCCGCGCGATTACAACTTCAAAATAAAAAAATAGTTTTTTCGGTCCACCCTAGTGAGCATCATTTAACAATTAATAATCAATATTTGAAGAGAAAAAATTTACGCTCAGACCGGGACTTGAACCCGGGATCCGTACTGGCTGTAATGTATAATTCCGAAATATGTCTTCTTAATAAAGGAGCCGCCATTTGCAAGATAGAAGCATGGCTTCATAGCATTTGGTGAACGGGAATTACAATGTATATAGAGAAGGATTTGCGTTTAGATCGGTACTTGCTCAGGTAGCTCAGTTGGTAGAGCACTTGGTCTAGAGAGCCAAGGGTCCCGGGTTCAAGTCCCGGTCTGAGCGTATAATTTTTCTCTTCAAATATGATTTATCCATCATTGAGATGTACGAAATCAATAATAAAAAAATAATAATCAATAATTTAATAAATTTTAATAATTATAGATATAATATACCTAATTAGGTCACACAGGAGGCAATCATACGGGGCCTAACATGCTGCTGGTCATAACCGTGGGAAGAATGATTTACAAACTCTTACACATTACATTACATTTTAAATTTTCAAGTGTCTCTGACACTTGAACTAAACTTATACATGGGGTTAATGGGCTCGGGCTTCGTACCCATGTCGGAAAATTTTGCAGTGTCGACACAACTACACAGTAGCCGCATTCTACGTAGATTCATTCCGATTGATTGATTGGTTGTTTTGCCAATTTAAGGAAGTGGCTGAATTCAAATACCTAGGAACAATAATCACAAATAGGAATGAGATGCACAAAGAAGTTAATCATAGGCTCAATTCTGGAAATGCGTGCTATTATGAATTGCAGAAACTCTTGATGTCCCAACTTCTTTCAAAAAACGTTAAACTGAAAATATATAAAACTATTATTCTACCAGTTATATTAAATGGGTGCGAAACATGGACTCTTACTTTAAGGGAGGAAATGAGATTACGAGTATTTGAGAATAAAGTTCTTAGGAATATTTTTGGACCAAAGAGAGATGAACAGACAGGTGAATGGAGAAGACTACAAAACAGTGAACTACGTGGTCTTTATCATAAGCCAGATATAATAAGAACAGTTAAGTCTCGTAGACTGCGATGGGCAGGACATGTTACACGTATGGCGAATGAAAGACTTGCATGGAAGCTTCTTGTAGGAAAGCCAGAGGGAAAACGCCCAATTGGTAGACCAAGAATGAGGTGGAAGAATAACATTAACTATTATTTGAGAGAAGTAGATTATACAGGGAATGATTGGAAAGCATTATCTCAGGATAGGGATGTATGGAGAGCTTATGTCCGCGCGGTCATGAACCTACGGGTCCGATAGTGCCAGTGAGTAAGTAAGTAAGGGTTAAATACAAATGAATCCGCGATGAAAAAAGTTTGGTGATCCCTGCTGAAGATGGAAGTGGAATCCCTCCTCACGTGATAACAATATGGACGGGGAATCCCTGCACATTGTTGTGTTACGGATTGTAGAGTCACGTGACCATAACAACAATAGAGCAACAGTTGGGCAGGGAGTCCCCTCCATTTTAAAGAATGGTGGCATCCACATCGATTGCGGCGTCGGCCCCACCCTGCGGACAAGACGCGAGGATTTTGCAACCCTCGCCCCCCCTCCCATCTTGCAACGAAAAGAAAAAAAAAAAAAAAACTGGCGCTTGGTACCCGGTCTGTGCCTGCCTGAGTTTCCAAATTCAACACCTCAGCACTGACTGGGCTATTCGTTACAAACCCTTGCTCAGCCACATTTCACCGTAAGAGCTCAGGTCATTAATGGCCCTCTAGAACCTGGAGGTTCATAGCCGAGCGGACATAAATCCATATCATAATGTTTTTCAATCATTCCCTGTACAATTCACCTCCCTCAAATTACACTGAGCAACAAAAAATTAACTCTTTTATTTTGTCTCAGAAAGAAAAATATGTGATTCTGATAGTATTTTTTCTCCTGAATTCAAATATGATATCGGCTTTTCTCCACCACGCAAAGTTTCCGAGAGACAGGAATTTATAATTTCAAGCATTTTAATATTTTTTACATTACTAACTATACAATATTCGAACATTCGGACTCACCTAGAAAGTAAGAAATGACGATTTTCTGCTATATTTCGCCTGTGGAGCATCCCTCTTGATGGTCCAACAATAATCGGCCAGCATATTAGGATTTCATTTGCATTGATATCTCTTTTCCGTAACTGAAATCATTTGAGTTAGCTCATTTGGTTTTATTTTACAATAGACAAATGGACGAAAAAACGTTTATTAAAAAATAATAATTTAAATCCATTAATTGAAATTGAAATAAAAAACTGTGGGTGATGGAGAAATTCCGATTACATATTTGAAAACACGATAAAAAAACTGCATTAAGTACAACTATTGGTACTCATGAGACAAAAATCATGTTGACCAGTGTAATTAGGAATGAGGCGGCTCCGTGGCGCAAGCGGTTAGACTCTCGCCTTTCATCGCTGGAGTCCCGAGATCGAGTCTCTATCACTTCATGTGGGTTTCGTTGTGGACTAAATGGAGCTTGGGCAGTTTTCTCGGGGGTTTCATCAATTTTCCTCTGCCACAATTTCATTCCACCATCTCATCCACTTCGTTCATCTGCCCCGTGATGGTGCGTCAGGCGTCATTCAGAGACCTCTATATAGGGGCTTCATCTCATCTCATCCCTCGATCCGACCCTGCGTTAGACACGAGTTGAGGATATTATTTTATATTTATTTATTCCTCATCGTGAGTCTCCATTATAATCCGTTGTGGGAGAACATGTTCATGTTATGATCCTATTTCCAATACTTTAAACGTGTTTCTTGCTTACTCTAAGAGGCCTTGCTTCATAGCCAAGGAGTACCACAGAAAATACATCGCTTCATAAACTTTATCAATTTGGATGCGCTGGTTCTAGTCCCCATGGGGGAAGAAAGTTCCTTATTGAATATCAGCCAGTAAATATGTAAAATTTAATATATGGTCACACATAGAAATACATTATATAATGAAAATGGACAGCTAATGACAAATGAGGGAAATTTTGAGGAAGTGGCTGAATTCAAATACCTAGGAACAATAATCACAAATAGGAATGAGATGAACAAAGAAATTAAACATAGGCTCAATTCTGGAAATGCGTGCTATTATGCATTACAGGGTCTCTTGACGTCCCAACTCCTTTCAAAAAACGTTAAACTTAAAATATATAAAACTATGATTCTACCAGTTATATTATATGCATGCGAAACATGGACTCTTAGTTTAAGGCAAGAAAAGAGATTACGAGTATTTGAAAATAAAGCTGTTAGGAAAATTTTTGGACCAAAGAGAGATGAACAGACAGGTAAATGGAGAAGCCTACATAACAGTGAACTACGTGGTCTTTATCAGAAGCCAGATCTCGTAGACTGCGATGGGCAGGACATGTGGCACGAATGGGGAATGAAAGACGTGCATGGAAGCTTCTTGTATGAAAACTAGAGGAAAAACGCCCAGTTGGTAGAGCAAGAATGAGAGAAGTAGATTATACAGGGAATGATTGCAAAACATTAGCTTAAGATAGGGATGTATGGAGAGCTTATGTCCGCGCGGCCATGAGCCTACGGGTTCGATAGTGCCAGTGAGTTAGTTATGTGATCGGTGTCCACGCAGCATCGCGAGGAATTTCTGAAGTAACAAGTAGTGACTCCATTTTGAGAATAATATATCATCTCTGTACTGTCTGGGTGATTAACACAACGTGAAAGTGAGAACTGCAGCCTGTCCCGCCGCGGAGTAAATGAGATTGTTAGTCAAAAACGGTAAAACCAACTAAATTACAACTATATACAGGCGATAAGCTGGAAATTCTACAAGAGATAAAATAAGAAAGTCGGCCGCGGTGGACAAATGGTTATGCTCCTTGCCTCTGGTTCCGATGGTCGCGGGTTAAAATCCAGCCGCGGCCGATGGATTTTTTATGAAGGCGCGAGGAAATCTCCAGAAACAGCTTCTAGGCAGTTCGATGCCCAGAATCATCTAGCATGGATATTTCTCCAAAGAAGAGAGAGACACCGGTAGAACCATCTGGCAACACACTCCAGACAAATCTGCCGGCTGTGCAGGTCATCTAACTCGCCATAGGCGACTCGCCCGCGCAATTCAAATGTCTCTATGCGCGACACGTAACAATATTTTGTAAATTAAGTCTATGGAATTGCTATGTATAAAAATCAATCTGCAACAAGAACGTATTTCTTTGTCAACAAATTAAATAGTAATTCCAATCTCAGGATTCCGAGGAGTAAGTCCTCCGGGAGACACGTTAAGCCGTGGGTCCCTAGTCTCAAAGTTTCAGGCTCGTAAAAGACCATAAGCCTGCATAAAAAGGCCTCTAAGCAAAATTTACAGATCTCAAACATCCTAGTAATACCTTAGTTGCCTGCTAGATGTCTCATTGAGGCGGTGTGTTGACCGAATGCCACTCATGACATATATGGGTAAATAAGGTAACTAAATTAATTTGATCTATTAATTTCTAACAAAGGAGAGGTTATGGCTCAACAATGGGTTACGCCATTATAGAAACGTAGGAAGATAAAATAAGAAACAGTGTAATTAAACAAAATATTAACGTCCAAACTTCAAACGTGGATTTCATATAAAAATAAATCATTAAAATGGTATGGTCATGTAAAAACGATGACAGAAGACAGATTCGCAAGAAGAATACTAGAATGGATGTCATTTGGTAGAATTTGAAGAGGACGGCCAAAAATAATGTGATTGATATTTTTTTAAAAGGATTGAACGATGGAGATTGGAATGAGATGAGTGATGTGGAGTAAATGATAGTAGATTAATTGGGCGCAGGACGATGTGAAATAATGTGAAACCTGCTAAATAAAGAAAATAAATTATATATATATATACACACACTATAGTGGTCCTTATTATAGGGTAAAATTAAAATGTCGTCTGATTTCAAGCACACCCTCTAGTTTTTTTTTTGGCCCAATTTAATAATGTATCAAATTTCATTACCTATGATAAGTTAACATTAACCTGTGCAGCACTGGATCTAAATTTATGAATATTAAAAAAAAAAACTTACAGCAAGAGTATTTTTCTTTTGTCTTAAACAAGAGAAATAAATCAATAAATTTCATGTTCATCACTGTGGTCTCGAGGTAGCGTGCTGCCTTGTCACGCAGCGGGCCCGGGTTCGATCCCGGTCGGGACAAGTTTCCTGGGTGAGGTTTTTCCTCACCTGTAAGATAAATATCAGGAAACTTTAAGGCCCAAACAGTCCCCGAACACCATCTTGGCCATCATTATCATCAATATCATATTCGTCTAATTAGCTTAAGTTTAGTTTAAGGCCTCTTCTGGCGCATCATTATCAACTCTCATATCATCGAGGTAGCGTAACCCCACCTTCCAGGCGTCCCAACCTCAGAAGTGGGTTACAAGTACGCAATGCCAGAAGAGAACGCCTGAAATGTCGAAATGACAACCTGGAGAATTTGAGGGAAAATAAATATATATATCTCAAATACAACTCAATTAATTGTTGACATAAAAAAGTTAACATTTTTGTCGACATTTTATTTTCAATGCATGTCTGTTCTATCTCAATGTGGCACGGATTCTTCATCTTAAATTTCAACAAAATTTACTTTAAATTACTTCTTACGACCAAAAAAAAAGTGTGCGGAATGAAATACGAAAAGTCGAAAATAAGGTAAACCCTAATATATATAGGGCCTAATTGTGCATAAGGAAAGGAAAATTAATGTTTGCACTGGGAGCTTGAATGGCGAAGATGGTATCGCGCTAACATGCAGAGTTAGAGGTTTCGGGTCAAATCCCGGTTCGGGCGTTCATTTTTCTTTTTATATCGCACACACCTACAAACACACAAACATATATATTAGGCCTATATAAAATAAATTCAATATGACTATCTCTGAAAGTAAATCGAAAGTAATGGCATTCAACGGGAAAGACGATATGAGGTGTAAAATCAGTATTAATAACAGTATAATACAACAGGTGAACAATTTTAATTATTTAGGATGCAACGTATCATACTGCCAGAAGGAAGATATTAATATTAAATTAAATAGATTTTACAGAATGTGTGGCACTATAAGACGGACACTGAAAAATAAAACTTTGAGGAGCACACAACTAAAATTTTACAAAATTATGGCAGTGCCTGTCTTAACATATGCAAGTGAAAATTGGACTATTAACCGTTTAGACAGAAGGAAAATAGAAACTGCAGAAATGAAGTTCCTACGTTCAGTAGCGGGTGTGACAATTTTGGACAAGAAAAGAAGTGAGGATATTAGGAAGGGCTTAAATATTTTTAATTTAACAAATAGAATTGACAATATGAGAAGCAACTGGTATGAACATGTCAAGAGAATGCCTACAGATAGAATCCCTCAGCTGTTACTAAAGTACAAACCAATAGGACATAGAAATGTTGGACGCCCATTTACTAGATGGGAGGATTCATTAAATCCCACTTGATGTGAAAACAGGTCAAAAGACCTAATTTCATGAAGCAGAAGAAGAAGAAGATATATATTGCGAGAAGAAAAGTTACCCAGAAAAACAATTGGAATGGTGTCCACCTGGAAGAAGAAGGAAAGTAAGACCTTGAAACTCATGAATGCAAGAACTAAGAACTGGAATGAGAACAAGAGGACTGGAGGAAATGGAGTGGATGGACAGATATGAGTGGAGAAGGAAAATAAAACTTTAGGCACAGAAATATGTGTAAACATTGAAAATCTGTAAATAAATTTAAATATTATTATATATAGTCCACCACGATTTGGTCTCGAGTATAGCAGCGGTTGCCGGGTCTCGATACCCGGCCGGGGAAGGTGTTCTGTGGTGAGGTTTTTGATCGGGGTTTTTCTCACCTGTAAGACACAAGGTCAGGAAACCTTTAATTAAGTACCCCAAACAGCTCCATCGAAATCAATTCATATGGCCACTCATAATACTTATCATCTCTCATTCATAATCCTTCACCGGCCTGGTGCGAAAGCAACGGGACTGAATTACCACAACCTACAATTCCCCTAGTAAAGCCTGCAAGCATAGCATTGACCCAATACCCTATGATTTGCAGCGATGGACCTGCCTTTCGGGGTAGCTAGAGATTACTATCGGATAATATGGATATATAACATGGCGTATATTGAGAAAACCAGACGGAGCCTTTGAGAAGACTGCACTAGATTGGAACCCGCAAGGAGTAAGAAATAAGGGACAACTGGAAAACATGGAACCGATCAGTAGAGGAGGAAGCAATGAAGTGAGAGAAAATCTGGAAACAAGTGAAATGGCTGGCTGAAAGCAGAATACGCTGGAGGAAATTTGTTGTTTCCCTATGTTCCACTTAGGAACTACAGGGAATAAGTCAGTCAAGTCAAGTAAGTCGTGTGGTGACTCATTTTATCGTAAGCAAGATTAAAGATTCTATGTAGATATATGTATATACACGATCCCGAATTTCAGATTCGTCGCATTTAAATAGGCGTTGCTTACCCTTAAAACCCGTTCCCAACATACTACTGTAAATAGAAACAGATCAATGTACAGAAAACAGCTATACACACCTCACATATGTCATATGGCCAGCATTGTTTCCTGAGGAAGAAAATTGAATGTCGCAGGCGGCCAATAATTAATTTGATGTCACGAAAATTGATTAATTAATTTATATTTAATAAGATCTGCTCAATATAATATTTCAGTTAATTCATATCAAACTAAAGAATTTCGCAAACATCATTCAAAGCTCGTTCCTTAATTATTTGTTGTGACATTCTAAATGGCGGCCATGAAGTGAGCATCATAACAATGCATCTGATATGTGTTATTTACCACAATGTTATTAATTTAATTAATTACACTGAGCAACAAAAAATAAACTTTCTTTTATTTTTTGTGTCTCAGAAAGAAAAATATGTGATACTGATAGTATTTTTTCTCCTGAATACAAATATGATACCGGTTTTTCTCAATCATGCAAGGTTTCCGAGAGACAGGCATTTATAATTTCAAACACTTTAATATTTTCTACTTCGTAACTACACAATATTCGAACATTCGGACTCACCTAGAAATTAAGAAATGGCGATTTTCTGCTATATTAAGCCAGTGGAGCATTCCTCTTGATGGCCCAACAATAATCGGCCAGCATATTAAGATTCCATTTGCCTTGATATCTGTTTCCATAGCTGAAATATCCCGATGGAAGTGTTCCCCGTTTTATTTTACAATGGACAAATGGACGAAAAAATGTTTATTAAAAAATTACTTACTAACTAACTCACTGGCACTATCGAACCCGTAGGTCCATGGCCGCGCGGACATAACCTCTCCATATATCCCTATCCTCAGCCAATGTTTTCCAATCATCCCCTGTATAATCTACTTCCTTGAGATTATAGTTAATGTTATTCTCCCACCTCATTCTTGGTTCTACCAACTGGGCGTTTTCCCTCTGGCTTTCCTACAAGAATCTTCCATGCACGTCTTCCATTCCCCTTTCGTGCCACATGTCCTGCCCATCGCAGTCTACGAGACTTAACTGTTCTCATTATATCTGGCTTCCTATAAAGACCATGCAATTCACTGTTATGTAGTATTCTCCATTCATCTGTCTGTTCATCTCTCTTTGGTCCAAAAATTTTCCTAAGAACTTTATTCTCAAATACTCGTAATCTCCTTTCCTCCCTTAAAGTAAGAGTACATATTTCGCACCCATATAATATAACTGGTAGAATAATAGTTTTTATATATTTTCAGTTTAACGTTTTTTGAAAGGAGTTGGGAAGTCAAGAGTCTCTGTAATGCATAATAACATGCATTTCCAGAATTGAGCCTATGTTTAATTTCCTTGTGCATCTCATTCCTGTTTGTGATTATTGTTCCTAGGTATTTGAATTCAGCCACTTTCTCAAAATTTCCCTCATTTGGCATTAGCTGTCCGTTTCCATTATATACTGTATTTCTATGTGCGACCATATATTTAATTTTATTGATATTTAGTTCCAGTCCCAATTTCTTAGTGTTAATCAATAGTGTGTGTGTGTGTGGTGTGTGTGTGTGGTGTGTGTGTGTGTGTGTGTGTGTGTGTGTGTGTGTGTGTGTGTTGTTCTTTAGTATCTCCTCGCTATCGGCCAACAATACTACATCATCAGCATAAACTTAACAGCTTATTAATACCATTGAGTTGTAAGCCTTCCTCATTCTCTAAAGACTTAATGGCATGCTCTAGTACAAAATAAAATACTGCCCTCCATTCTCGTATCTTAGCATCTATTAAATTCAATTCTAGGGCACATAAAGTTAATTCCGCCACTTCTCCAAAGTGGTATCATGGGCTGCCCCTGTGACGGTGCGACAGGCCTGCATCCTTCCATATCACAGACCTTCAATATATCATCGTCTAAGTTTTCAAGTCATGTATTCATTGTTACTTTTCGGCATAGGATACGTACAAATTTTTACTTTCAGAAAACAGGGCATGTAAATATTGCTACTTTGAGACAACAGGACACGTACAAATTGTTACTTTCAGACAGCAGTGCATCTAGGCCTAAATATTGTTACTTGAGACAATAGGGCAAATACACATTGTTACTTTCAGACAACAGGACATCTTCACAATGTTATTTTGAGACAACAGGACACGTATAAATTGTTACTTTTTAGAAAACAGTGCATGTAAATAGTGTTGCTTTGAGACAACAGGGTAAGTACACATTGTTACTTTCAGAAAACAGGACATCTTCACAATGTTATTTGAGACAACAGGGCACGTATAAAGTGTTACTTTTAGAAAACAGTGCATGTAAATAGCGTTACTTTGAGACAATAGGGTAAGTACACATTGTTGCTTCAGACAACATGACATCTTCAAATTGTTACTTTGAGACAACAGGGCAAGTACACATTGTTACTTTCAGACAACAGGACATCTTCACATTGTTATTTTGAGACAACAGGACACGTACAAATTGTTACTTTTAGACAACAGTGCATGTAAATATTGTTACTTTGAGACAACAGTGTAAGTACACATTGCTACTTTAAGACAAAATAACAACTTCACATTGTTACTTTCAAACAACAGGACTTCTTCACATTGTACTTTGAGACAACAGGGCAAGTACACACTGTTACTTTGAGACAACAGGACATGTTCAGATTGTTACTATGAGATAAGAGGGAATGTACAGATATATTCAGACATCAGGACATGTAAACATTGTTCCTGTCAGACAACAGAACATTGTTACAACAGGTTGTACACGTGTACAAACTGTTGCTTGTAGTGTACACGTGTACAAGCACGCGGCGCCAGATCAATAAGGTTTAAATTCGCTCCGTCTCGCTCTCTCCAGACGTTTGTTATTGATCGAGCGACGCCGCGGCCGGGAATCGATTCTGGACGTCGGAGACGGGAGACCGTAGGTGGCCTTGCGTCGCTGTTGCGCGCAGTGTGTAAGCCGGGACTCAAACCCGGGGCGGAGCTCCCCCTCCCGAAAAACAGGTTTGGGCGTGGCGAAGTGAAGAGCGGCTGTTGAAAAAGAAGCGAGGGTCAGACTCGAACCAGTCGTCCCAGAGTGGAGACACGGAGCCACAAGGAAGTGAGTGCTGCAATATTTTGTGAGGGGGGAAATGACACCAGAAACATAGCCCCATAGCTGTTCCTCTCTATCGATCACTGCAAATTTGTGTGGCGGATTTTTTCTCTCTCTGTCTCTCTCGCGCGCGTTGCGGTGCAACATGTTGCGTCATGAGCGCTCAGTGACGTCATTGGTAGGGTGAAGGCAAAAATGGCGGAGTGCTCCTATGCTCGTTGTGTGCACGAGCGACGAGCGATATCAAAAAAGAGCTGCAAAGATGGACCAAGAACATGGTTTACGTAGTAGGTGAGTTACCCACAGTGTCAACCAAGTGATCGCATTAGCCAAGCGGCCATCTGCCTGGCGACCTGTTGCCAAAAATAACCTTAGAGGTGTCCCCTGGTGCATTCGGCCATGTTTTGAGCTGCACTTAGTCGCGGGTGCATGTCATGTGCGGGTACGTACGTCGCAATCCATAGCCCGCGGGCCGTTGCGGGCTTACCGCAGACAGTTAACGTTCAATTTGGGCGCATTTGAGCTCTGAGAACTGAGAAACATCAGCTGGTGGGGGGGGGCGTCGCTAGCCTGGAACAGCCGGGGCACGAAACGTAACAGCCGCTTCCATGACCCACCGCAATACCGAGGTAAATACGCGAAAATGGAAAAGTAGGTGAAAATATACCGTGACGTGGATTGAAGGCAGCAGCGAGTCGCTGGCTTTGTGGCGCAAGTAGTCACCGATCGCTTGTGTTTGCAGGTCTCGAGCGAGTGGCAGAGGAATTGATGGGCAGGAGAAAATGGAAACTATACCAAGACACTGTGCTCAAGTCTTCTGCCAGAGTCGAACCCGAGATTCAGGACTGGGAGCCCATGGAAAAGTGTTCTATGTGTGACGGGCCGCCCTTCCCAGAGTCTGCCACGGTAAGTTTGGGCTTCCTTATATATCAATAATAGTTCATCTCCATATATTTCAACAATGTTTGAACCTGGATCTTTGGTCCATACAATTTAATAAAAGTTGATCCTGGACCTATGGTCCATTTTTTCAACAATCTCTGAGGCTAGATCTATGGTTCATATAGTTCAATAATAGTTGATCCTAGATCTGTGGTCCACATATTTCAATAATGACTGATCTGTGGTCCATTTATGTCAATATAGACAGATTCTAGATCTGTGGTCTACATATTTCAACAACACCTGAGCTGGATCTATGACCCATATATTTCAACAATAGTTGATCCTAGATCTGTGGTCTATATATTTCAACAATGCCTGAACATGGGTCAGTGATCCATTTATTTCAATAATGCCTGAACATAGATCAATGATCCATTTATTTCAACAATAGCTGAGTTGGTCCATTTATTTCAACAATGTCTGAGTCAATAATAGCTAATATTTGGTCTATTTATTTTAACTGTTTCTGGAACTTTGGTCCATTTATTTCAACAATGCCTGATCATGGATCTGTGGCTTATATATATTTGAAGATATCTGAGTCTGTATACACATGAAGTGTGTGTATCTGATAGAATGGCACCAAAAATCTTGGTTCAGTTACAAATTTGTGTTTTAATACAGTGCTAACTCTGAATGCAGTGGTTTTAACCAGATATGCAACCAAATTAATTGTGGATATTTTTGTTAATTTGCAATTGACTGAACAGTGCATGTGTCTTAAATTGCAGAGTCCTGCAGCGTCCGACAGTGGCAGCACCGGTACAACCAGTTCATTACGCGAGACTCCGCCAGAATCAGCTGTCCCCACGACAATGACCACTTTGCAGTCAGTCACGTCCATGGCTGCTTCCCTGGCAGCCGTAGCTGCCCTCAGCGCCGGTACTGGTACTGGCTCTTCACCGGCTATGCCATTTTACCCTCCCCCAACACATTTCTCACAGTGGTACCTCTCGCAACCTCCTCCCAAGCAGGATCCTAGTACCACACCACCAGTTGTCATGGCACTGCCTGCATCCAGTACCGGGCACCGAACAGCCACTGGACCTCAGTGCTAAGGCAGTACCGAGCGATATACCTGTACCAGTACCACCAGACCCGTCTCTCAAGGTTCCCAGCGTCGACAACAAACACATCTTCAAGTGAGTACCACATTTCCCTTTTTTTTGGTTTTGTGTGGGTCATGGATAGGGGTCTAATTTTTTCTAGCTATAATGACTATGTCCTGTGAATTAGATATTGATTAGATATGGTAGATGTTTAGGATGGTAGACAGACAGGGAAAGGATCTATCTACAGCGAGTTTCACTTGACCTGCAGCTGATAGCAGAAAAAATGACTAAGCATTGAGTCATCAAGTCGTTCTGTCCACGTAAGTCAAGTGAAACTCACTGTATATACTTTTCTATGGAACAGGAAATGATAATTACCAATTATAAGATTTTTCTCGTCTAGAAAATAACATTGTTCTTATATAGTATTCTTCCCAGTAAAAATATTCTTTTTTGTGAGATTGATTTATTAGTTAATTAATTTTAAATAAATAATTAATCAAATTAATTTCATTTATAACTTTGCCAAGAAATTGGGTGCCTGATTTATAAAAAATACCATTAAGGAATATATAATTATCACACAACTATTTAATAAAGTTAGGGGAACAGCGGCTAGCGGAGAAGCTACTGAATCATCCGCTTCCAACGAAACCTCTTTTTTCATGTTAGCCATGGTAGGGTGTCCATAATATTTTCAATGTAAAACAGGATATGTACAAAAAATTAAGGGAAAAACCTGGGACATTTTAAAAAAAGGTGGTACATTAATAAAATATAAAAAAAAGTTATTTTCTTTTTACCAGACACTATTGCCAATACAAATTTATAAGAATCAACCATTCACTAAAGTCATTGTTTATTAGTTTAAAAATATTTATTTATTGGTAGTAAAAGATTCCGGGCTATGTGGCCATGGTCTATAACTGGCGTTTCTTCCAGACGTTTCTCCCTCAACTGCGGAGGGCAATGAATTCGCAGTCGAGTCTACGACAGGGAAACAACAGCTTCTAGCGCTCGCCACTGAAGATGCCCTCTGCAGTTGAGGGAGAAACGTCTGGAAGAAACGCCAGTTATAGACCACGGCCACATAGCTTTTACTACCAATAAATAAATATTTTTAAACTAATAAACAATGACTTTAGTGAATGGTTGATTCTTATAAATTTGTATTGGCAATAGTGTCTGGTAAAAAGAAAATAACTTTTTTTTATATTTTGTTAATGTACCACCTTTTTTTAAAATGTCCCAGGATTACCGGCCGTGAAAGCCTGCATTCCACTATTTATTTATTGCTGCAAAGGGTATAAAATCCGCAACTAAAGCTCTTTCATCCAAGTTAAAATTGTATTTCTCCACCACCAAAGTGCCAGAATCATGAGGAAATCTCTGACATTGGCTGCACTGACCATGGATTGAAAATTTGAAAAATGTACCACAGTTACCAATATATGAGAGTAAAAAAACAAATTTTAAAGATCAAACAGTGCATCGTGGTCATACAACTGGCGCTTTCTAACGTTCATATTTATAATTACATAATAAAGAACAAAACAAAAGTCACCATTCATAAATACATTGACAAAGGCAGGGATTATTACATTTATTATATTCCTATAATCTATGGACAAAGCGTCATCCCAAAAGCAGGACATTTGAGCGTCCCCAAGAAAACTTTCAGGACAGCGGGACATTTGCCAAAAAACAGGACTGTCCTGGGAAAAATGGGACGAATGGACACCTAAGCCATGGTCAAAAAAGAATTTTTATTTAACTTTCACAGGGAAATAACACTATGAGGTTTAATTTAAGAATTAAATTAATGTTTTTATTACCTCACCTCATATCCTTTTTCTTCTAGACTGCAGTTTCGGAGCTTATCTCCATCATCCGTAGCCTCTGGTCGACTGGTGGTATGTTGTTTCTTGGCAGTTTTCTTCTTACTTCTATCGGTGGACTGATGAATCTCTGGATCAGGTCAAACTTTGCGGGAGTTTCAAAATTCATGAGTTTATCTTTCTTGTTTTTTTATGTGGATTTTTTCCCAGACTGTGAGTTCTTTTTGTTTATCTGTGTGTTTGATTAGGCTAGCTTTTATCAAAAATTAGACAAGAATATAAATCAGGAATATATTAGATCAAATGTAAGGATTGCGACAAAATCTATATAGGAAAAACAAAAAGAAATTTAAAAACCAGATTGAAAGAACACTTTAGAAATGTAAAAAGGGTGAAGTGGACAAGTCAGCTGTAGCAGCCCATGCTTGGTCTGAAAAGCATTTAATCGATATAGAAACTAGCCTAATCAAACACACAGATAAAGAAAAAGAACTCACAGTCTGGGAAAAAATCCACATCCAAAAAAATAAGAAAGATAAACTCATGAATTTCAAAACTCCCGCAAATTTTGACCTGATCCAGAGGTTCATCGGTCCACCGATAGAAGTAAGAAGAAAACCGCCAAGAAACAACATAACACACACCGGTCGACCAGAGGCTATGACAATGGAGATAAGCTCCGAAACTGCAGTATAGAAGAAAAAGGATATGAGGTGAGGTAATAAAAACATTAATTTAATTCTTAAATTAAATCTCATAGTGTTCTTTCCCTGTGAAAGTTAAATAAAGAATATCTAATTAATATATCACTTGTGATTTAGAATGTTTTGAAGCTACTGGCATTTCTGTGGGCACAATCTATAAAATTTCAAATGTTAATGTTATTTTTAGTAACTACATTGGAATGATCACAATTAAGATTTTAGCAGTGGAAGTAAAAATAATTGTGCCATAAACTTAACTAATATTGCTGTTGTATGATGAAATTAAATGTTTCTTACCTTTCCTCATATAAATCTTTTAAGTAGATCGCGATTTTGAGACCATAACAGTCTCATCTTCAGTACTTTTTTGGCGACTGATGTTATGTCAATCAGAAGAAACTCTTCTTCTTCCCTCTGTTGGTGGACCGATGAACCTCTGGATTAGGTAAAAATTTGCGGGAATTTCAAAGTTATGAACTTCGAAATTCCCGCAAATTTTTACCTAATCCAAAGGTTCATCAGTCCACCAACAGAGAGAAGAAGAATTTCTTCTGATTGACATAACATCAGTCGCCAAAAAAGTACTGAAGATGAGACCGTTATGGTCTCAAAATCACAAATTACTTAGAAGATTTATATGAGGAGAGGTAAGAAACATTTAATTTCACCATAAATTAAACCTCATAGTGATTAAGTCCTATAAAAGTTAAATTGCTGTTGTACTTTGCTAAAAGGAGAAGAGGGAGATATATTTCCATCTCTGTCACTCAGTCTGCAGCGTCAATTGGTAAACAGTATTCCCATAAGAGCAATACTATTTTCTAGACATGAAAAAACTTATAGGAATATGATTTTTTATTCACAGAAAAATTAGATCAACAGCTAAAAAATGAAATGGGTGAATAGTATTAACCATGATTTGAGTGAGGTGAATTACGCAGGAAATAACTGAAAAATATTAGTTGAGGATAGGAATATATGGCGACCATGAAACCTCCAGGTTTGATAGTGCCAGTGAGTAATTATTTTAAAATTTTAATTAATTAATGATAGCATTTCTTGTATCGTATATTAAAGATGGATAAACTAACTAAACTTGATGCTGCGACAAACCTAGTAAGCGCTTGAACTGTTGGCATCAGATCCAATAAAGTTTATCATTTTCAGAGGTGGATGATCATCCAGCTAGTAAACGGTGACATGTGGTTATAGCTGGTTTCTTAACCTGGAACCACTACTTTTTATAGCTGCACAAATTCCTCGCGATATTGGATGGGCACCAGTTCCATATTGGCCAAAATCCCATGAGACAATTTATTTCATGGAGACTTGAACCAGCTTGAACCATAGTTCTCCAGCAAAGCATTAATGCCTTAGACCACTTGGCTTCAGCGTGAGACACTTAAAGACAATTAGTGCAATATACATGCCCTATTGGTAGAAAAAGACAATGAACTTTTATAAAGAATTAGAACAATTATATTAAAAATTAATGGGAAGTGGCACGATCATGTAAATTATCAATGGAATATGAAAATGAATCAGAAACTTGACATCTCAGCCAGTTGTAACGTACCGGTGGTTGCCATCTTGTTCTCTTAACAATACTCATCGGTGGTATTAGTGAATTAAATATTGCAAGACTTATGTTGTCTTATCAAAGTTCATAAATGTAAACCAGATGGCAAGAAAAATGCTGGTTTACTTTTTACAAATTATTATTTATTTTAATAAGATTATATCATTCATTGTGGAAAGCAACGGGAAGCTACCACACCTATAATTCCCTAGTAAGGTTACAAGCATAACATGAAAATGCTATGATTGCAGTGAAGGACATGCCTTCGGGCAGAATTACTATGAATGAAATATCATTCATAGTTAAATATGGGAAATAACATTATGAGGTTCTTAATTCATGAATGAATGAGTCATTTTTTACATTTTACATCATAGTTTATGTTTTCTTAAACACTGGAACTGCAGTTTTCAAAAGGAAACATCCCTCCCATTTTTAACCAACATCGGTTGGAAATGGGACGGATGTTTCCTCTTGAAAACTGCAGTTCCAGTGTTTAAGAAATCATAAACTATGAGGTAAGATGTAAAAAATGACTCATTCATTCAAAAATTATATCACCTCACCTATTTTCTTCTTATTATTATACCGGTTTTCGGACCTTATTCTTAGTATTTCCACAACCGTTGTTATGGGACATAACACCGGTCATGAAAATACTGAGGATGGAACCAAATAAGGCCCTGAAACCAGTCTAATAAGAAGAAGAATATGAGGTGAGGTGTTACAATTTTACTTAAATAAAGGAATGCTGGTAATAACAGCTTGATTCAAACAGTCGAGAGTGTAACCGAGCAAAGCCATCTGAAACAAGTCAGGTGAGAAAAGATGAAGAAATAAAAAATACAATTCCCATAAATATCAATGATATTCGAACGAATAAAAAAGTATACTATATTTAAAGAGAAAAATATATGTTCAGACTGGGGTTTGAACCCAGGACCTTTGGCTTTTATGTCAATGCTCTACCAACTGAGCTATCTGAGCTCTCTAATCTAAATGCAAATTTTTCTCTTATACACTGTTAATTCCCGAATGCCACATGCTACGAACCTTTTGCTCGATCACACAAATGGTAGCTTCTTTATTAAGAAGATTTTTAATGGGAATTTTAACATTACATTATAAAGCCAGTAGGGCTTCTTTCCATGTTTTTATTATTAATTTCATAATCTCAAATTTGAGATGTTTTTAATATTAATTTCATACATCTCAAATTTGAGATGTTTTATTATTAATTTCATACATCTCAAATTTTTTAGATGTTTTTATTAATGATTTCATACATCTCAAATTTGAGATGTTTTTATTATTAATTTCATACATCTCAAATTTGAGATGTTTTTATTATTAATTTCATACATCTCAAATTTGAGATGTTTTTATTATTAATTTCATACATCTCAAATTTGAGATGTTTTTATTATTAATTTCATACATCTCAAATTTAAGATGTTTTTAATTAATAATTTCATACATCTCAAATTTTTGAGATGTTTTTATTATTAATTTCATACATCTCAAATTTTTTAGATGTTTTTTATTAATAATTTCATACATCTCAAATTTGAGATGTTTTTTATTATTAATTTCTATACATCTCAAATTTGAGATGTTTTATTATTAATTTCATACATCTCAAATTTAAGATGTTTTTATTAATAATTTCATACATCTCAAATTTGAGATGTTTTTATTATTAATTTCATACATCTCAAATTTTTTAGATGTTTTTATTAATAATTTCATACATCTCAAATTTGAGATGTTTTTATTATTAATTTCATATATCTCAAATTTGAGATGTTTTTATTATTAATTTCATACATCTCAACTTTGAGATGTATTAAATTAATAATAAAAACAATATTTTGAGATGTATTAAATTAATAATAAAAATATCAAAAGAAGCCCTACTGGCTTTATAATGTAATGTTAAAATTCCCATATAAAAGTCTTCTTAATAAAGAAGCCAGCCATTTGCGTAATTGAGCAAAAGGTTCATAGCATGTGGGGTATTAACAATGTATAAGAGAAAAATTTGCATTTAGATTGGAGTGCTCAGATAGCCCAGTTGGTAGAGCACTGGTATAGAAAGTCAAAGGTCCTGGGTTCAAATCCCAGTCTGAGCAAATTTTTTCTCTTCAAATATAATTTTTCCTTCATTGAGATGTATTAAATTAATTATAAAAACATCATTACAATACTAGCCTATTTGAATTTATTGTCACAACTTCCCATTCAATAAAATAAACTAATTCATTTATAATAAAATAAATTATATTTTATGAGATGAGATGTGAAGTTTTCAATTGATATTTTATATTTTATTGAGCTACTTCCAATTTAATTAATTAATATTTCCTTTGGAGATTTTAATGCAACAGTAGGAAGGGAGAATGTTTTTAAGTGAGAAATAGAAAACAAAACTCTTGGGGAAGAAAAACATTAGAAAGACCTCATTTATAGTTCATCCTTATATCTTTTGCTTTTAATTGGAGCAGAACCTCTTCTATTTCTTTCCAAACTCTTTGCCTCTCTCCAACCTTTATCCCTTGCATTTAACTGTCCTGTACCAAGTTATTTGGGGTCTATCGATCTTCCTTTTTAGTCCAGTGCACACCCTTCTATTGCATTATCTGGTTTGTGTACAGTATGTCCAATGCAAGACTACTTTCTTTCTTTATTTTTTTTTTAATGGGTGGTGTAATTGAGGTGATAATATTTGAAGAGAAAAATATTCACTCAGATTAGGGTTTGAACCCAGGATCTTTGGTCTTCTATGCCAATGCTGTACCTACTGAGCTACCTTAACACTCCAATGTAAATGTAAATTTTTCTCTTATACACTATTGATTCCCAAGTGCCAAATGCTACGAACCTTTGCTCCAATAAAAATTTTCTTAATAAAGAAGCCGCCATTTGCGTGATCGAACAAAGATTCATAGCATTTGGCGCTTGGGAATTAACAATGTATAAGAGAAAAATTTGCACATAGATTGGAGCGCTCAGGTAGCTTAGTTGGTAGAGCATTGACATAGAAAGCCAAAGATCCTGGGTTCAAACCCCAGTCTGAGCATATATTTTTCTCTTCAAATATAATTTGTCTTTCATTGAGATGTATTAAATTAATAATTAAAACATGGGATGATAATAAGAATTAAATTAATGTTTTTATTACCTCACCTCATATCCTTTTTCTTCTATACTGCAGTTTCGGAGCTTATCTCCATCTTCAGTAGCCTCTGGTCGATCGGTGTTATGTCGTTTCTTGGCGGTTTTCTTCTTACTTCTATTGGTGGACCGATGAACCTCTGGATCAAATTTTGACCTGATCCAGAGGTTCATCGGTCCACCGATAGAAGTAAGAAGAAAACCGCCAAGAAACGACACAACACCGATCGACCAGAGGCTACTGAAGATGGAGATAAGCTCTGAAACTGCTGTATAGAAGAAAAAGGATATGAGGTGAGTTAAAAATTTTCATTTAATTCTTAAATTAAACCTCATAGTCTTCTTTCCCTGTGAAAGTTAAATAAATGGGATGATAATATTTGGATGAATCTTAAGGAATTGGATATTAGAGATAAAAACTGGATTCAGTTGGTTGAGAGTTATAAACCAATGTATATTATACAAACATTAGTACAGTATTAATAAATTACAATAGGAAGTAACCTTATGAGGTTCTTCTTAATAAATGAGGTGAATCTGGTACATCTTACCTCATAAATATTTGTGTTTCATTTGACATGTTTCAATATGTTGTCCACAACATTGTCAGCTTGTCCAGACTGTCAACAACATAAAATTCAACAGTATGGACAAGCTGAAAATGATGTGGACAACATATCAAAACATGTCAAATGAAACACCAATATTTATGAGGTAAGATGTACCGGATTCATCTTACTTATTGAAGGGATAGTTGGAAAGAAGTGGAATGCCCTGTATGGACAATTAAAATACTGATATATCTTCTTCTCAACGACTCTTACAACCCTATAAGGGTCTTTGTCTCCCCCAGATATTCCTATCCAATGATATTAGCTTCAAGTTCCATATTCTTAGGCCTTCTTTAGGTCTAGATCTTTGTGGATAAGTAGAAAATATGGTTGCTGGGTTGGTAATGGATCAGTATATTGGAGTTCACGCTGTCAATAGAGTAATGAGGAAAGTTGTAGGACGATGTGAGGTTGTGCATGTCTGCTACTGAGTAGTGTTGAGTTACTTTCTGATTTTCACAACTAAGAAACTGCACACAGTTTGACAAGTAGAGGATTTACTTTTCGAGTGGTGTAAACAAACATAGTTAGCCATGGCGGGCTAGTGGTTATGTTCCTTGCCTCTAGTTCCAAGTGATGTGGGTTCAAACCCGACCGTGATTGACGGATTTTTAGGATGGAAAAATCCAAGGAACAAGTCCTCTGGAAGGGACTTTAAGCCATGGGTTCTGAGTCTGAAGATTTTCAGGCTCGTAAAAGAACTGCAAGCCTGAATAAAAAGGCCTCTGTGCAAAATTTAACTAACCTTCATCCATCCAAATAATATCTTAGTTGCCTACTAGATATTCATTGAGGCGATGTGTTAACCACATGTCACTTGTTGACATCTGTTAGGTAAATAAGCATAACTAAATTATGCTTGGTTAAGAAACTGCCTCTAGGTAGCACACCCATATCCCCATATTGGACGTATGGGGTGTTTGTGTATATATATATACTCAGACCAACAGATCTTTGGCATGGATTCCCTGAAATAATCGCTGCCCGGAGAACAGAATGGGGTACTATTTTACATCCAGAAAATTTTACTCCAGTGGAACCTATGTCCACATTTCTTAACGGTTATAATTTTACGGTGAAAAATCGTCAGAAGAAAGGAAAGAAAAGGAGATTATGGGTCGCATGTTTGGACGCATTAGACAGTAAAATGCCTTCTCTGCTGACAAGTTGTATGCTAATACGATTTTGCTTACTCGCTTACTCAGAAATCTGTTCATGCGATAATAATTGGTTAAATTTGTAAAGCTACTGCCGAGGTACCTTACATGAGCAACTCAAATTAAAATCCCGAAGGGAACCGAACGGGAACCGATGGTAATCGATGTACTTTGCTGCTTTATCCAACATTTATCCAAGATGTCGGACCTTGAAGACTTCGATCATGTTTTCGGTATACACGGAGAAGAGGAATTTGATAGAGTCTACCAAAGAATTCAACTGGAAGAACAGGAGAATCGGCGTAATATTGCGTGTCGCAGACGTGTTTGGTATACGGTATTATTTGCGGGATGCAAGCATAAATGTATTCCTCTATAGCAGACGAAAATAACGGAAGTGGTTTTATCGCTGAGAATTCTGGGTAATTCGTTGCCATATTACGAAAACGTCGACACTCGTGCATGACCGGTAAGTCGGCCGTTAATTCGTTCTCAGCAATTGCTCACGGCGAAGCAGCTCACTAGTGATTGGAAGTAATTTGAGAGAGAGTAATGTTCTAACATACGACCCTACAAGTATTTGAGAATAAAGTTCTTAGGAAAAATTTTGGACCAAAGAGTGATTAACAGACAGATGAATCGAGAAGACTTGACTACATCTTATCTTTTCCAGTTCATCCTCATTTCCATAAAATTCTCTCACCACTCTCTTATCATAATATACTATTGGTTTAAAGTTTTTTGAGAGAAATTGGAATGAAAAGAGTCCCTAGAATCCATAATAGTTAAGCCTATGTTTAATTTCTTTCTGCACCTCATTAAGCCTAATAATAGTACAATCAAAATAAGTATTTTTTCTTTAAATACCATTAATTACTGTTAATATTATTTAGCAGATTAACAATGGCACAATACATGAACTAGAAACTGAATGCTAACAACTAATATAGAAGCTATGCACATTTAAATATTTTGGTTATCATAACTCAGATGAATAAGAAAAAAAATATATAAATAAAATTGACTTTAAGAAATTAATACTATGAGGTATTAGACGATTGAATATAATCAACAAGTATATATAAGAGAAGAACAGTGTGGCTTTCGGAAAGGTCGGTCATGTTCAGATACCATATTTACAATAGAACAACTTATTCAGAAGAGAAGAGAGTTTAATTTACCAACTTGCATAATTTTTATTGACTATGAAAAAGGTTTGATAGATTGTCAAGAAATAAACTATGGAAAATAATGTATGGTAAAGTGTTTCCAGGACATATTGTCAAAGTTGTGCAAAGCTTATATATTAAATAAAAAATAATGATTGACAAAGGAGGTATAACAAGCGATAATACATTAGAAATTAATCAAGGGTCAGACAAGGATGCCCGCTATCTCGAGGTCATTGTACAATGGCAATTAAGTTTAAGCACAGGTTTTAAAGTTGGCAATACAATTCTAAATACCATATTGTTTGCAGATAGTCAGACAATCCTTAGCTCTTCAGAAGACAATGTACAAATGGCAGCATATAAATTAAATGAAATAGCAAATAAATTCAATATGACAACCTCTTAAAGTAAATCGTTATGGCATTCAATGGGAAAGACCATATAAGGTGTAAAATCAGCATTAATAACAGTATAATACAAGAGATGAACAATTTCAATCATTTAGGATGCAATGTATCATACTGCCAGAAGGATGATATTAATATTAAATTATATACATTTTATCCCACATGAAAGCAGAATAACGGCTTGTGAAATGAGATTCATGCGCAGAACAGCGGGTTACACCAGATGGGATCGGAAAAGGAACACCGATATCTTACAAGAATTGAAGACTATGCCAATTTTGGAATATATTAGACAGTACCAACTTAATTGGAAACACCATCTTGAAAGAATGAGTTCAAATCGGATCCCCAAAGCTGTTTATAATTATATACCAAGAGGACGAAGATCACTGGGCCGTCCTATGAAACGCTGGAGGGAAAATTTTCTATAGGATCGTAACAGGTCTTGGCCTAATACTTGAAAAGGAAGAAGAAGAAGATACATTTTATAGAATGTGTGGCGCTATAAAATGGACACTGAAAAATAAAACTTTGAGGAGCACACAATTAAAATTTTACAAAATTATGGAGTGTCTGTCTTAATATATGCAAGTAAAAATTGGACTCTTAACCGTTCAGAGAGAAGAAAAATAGAAACTGCAGATATGAAGTTCTTATATTCAGTAGTAGGTGTGACAATTTTGGACAGAAAAATAAGTCAAGATATTAGAAAAAGACTTAAACATTTTTAATTTAACAAATAGAATTGACAACATGAGAAACAACTGATATGAACATGTTAAAAGAATGCCTAAAAATAGAATCTGTCAGCTGTTATTAAAGAACAAACCAATAAGACATAAAAGTGTTGGACACCCATTTACTAGATGGGAAGATTAATCAAATCTCAACATGATATGAAAACAGGTCAAAAGGCCCAATTTCAAGAAGATGAAGGTATTATTTATTTAAGAAAAATGTTATCACTCATCTCATATCCTTCTTCTTATTAGATCGGTTTCGGGACCTAACCATCCTCAATACTTTCACGACTGTTATTACGCCTTGAAAAACCATCTCCTACTCCCTCTGTTGGTAGACTGAAGAACCTCGAAAAAAAATCACTTTCCCTGGAAATTTCGAAATTCATTGATTTTGAAAAGAAGAAAGTGAAAAGGAGAGATTAATGAATTTTGAAATTTTGGGGAAAGTGATTTGATTTCGAGGTTCTTCAATCTACCAACAGAGGGAGCAGGAGGCGACTCTTCAAGACGACATAACAACGGTCGTGGAAGTATTGAGGATGGAACCTAGTGAGGTCCTGAAACCGGTCTAATAAGAAGGATATGAGGTCAGGTGATATAATTTTTCTTAAATATAAATAAATTCATGAAGATGATGAATTATAAATTTTACAAAAGTTATAGGTTGGTATTCCCTCCATGGTATCTTTACCTTGTCGTGGTGGAGTGGCTTGCGTGCTTAAATGATCCTGAGAGCTATGCCGGCGGTAGCATTGCTGCCGATAGGGTTACCCATGCCGGACTGGTCGAAGGTGATAAGCCAGACAAAAAAAGTACCTTGGTCGAAAGAGTGACGATCTTTCACCGTAAAAATAGAACCGTCAAGAAATGCGGACATGGGTTCAACTGGGGTAAAATTTTCCGGAGGTCAAATAGTCCCCCATTCGGTTCTCCGGGCGGGGACTACTTCAGGGAACCCATGCCAAAGGCTCAAACACAGGGACATGTTCCTAGGAACATGGAATGTTAGTGCGGCCATGAACCTACGGGTTCGATAGTGCCAGTGAGTAAGTATAGGTTGGTATTATTTGGTTTTTAAACCAAATGCATTATAAGTTTATAATATTCCAGCATGACCCACTTCAGTATATGGCTCTGAAGTTTGGATACTAACAACCAATTAAATGAGTTCAAGTGCTGAACACTAAAAGCAAAGTGCTGAACCAGGAGTCAATCCAGTGACTGCATGAACACTAAAAGCAAAGTGCTGAACCAGGAGTCAATCCAGTGACTGCATGCACACTAAAAGCAAAGTGCTGAACCAGGAGTCAATCCAGTGACTGCATGAACACTAAAAGCAAAGTGCTGAACCAGGAGTCAATCCAGTGACTGCATGAACACTAAAAGCAAAGTGCTGAACCAGGAGTCAATCCAGTGACTGCATGAACACTAAAAGCAAAGTGCTGAACCAGGAGTCAATCCAGTGACTGCATGAACACTAAAAGCAAAGTGCTGACCAGGAGTCAATCCAGTGACTGCATGAACACTAAAAGCAAAGTGCTGAACCAGGAGTCAATCCAGTGACTGCATGAACACTAAAAGCAAAGTGCTGAACCAGGAGTCAATCCAGTGACTGCATGAACACTAAAAGCAAAGTGCTGAACCAGGAGTCAATCCAGTGACTGCATGAACACTAAAAGCAAAGTGCTGAACCAGGAGTCAATCCAGTGACTGCATGAATATCAAAGAATGTCTGATGTTAGATGGCCAAAATAAACTTTAAGGTAATGATAAATGCAGAGAAAATCTAATGGCAAATGTTTGAAAAGGAAGACATGTTTCACATTCAATAGAATAGACTATGTCAACTGCTGTGGTCTCGGGGCAGCGTACTGCCTTGTCACGCAGCGGGCCCAGGTTCGATCCCCGGTTGGGACAGTTTTTCTGGGTGAGGTTTTCATCGGGATTTTTCCTCACCTGTAAGACAAATGTCAGGAAAACTTTAAGGCCCAAACGGTCCCCGAAATCATATGGCCATCGCAATCATCATCATTCATATTCATCTTAGGATTAGGAACTCTCCTGGCGCACCATCACCCATCATATCATCGGGGCAACGTAACCCCTACTTCCAGGTGCCCCAACCTCAGAAGTGGGTTACAATTACGCCATGCCAGGAGAGAAACCAGGGAATGTCGAAAGACAAACCTGGGGCATTTGGGGAAAAAAAAAGAATAGACTATTTAACTCATGCCCCAAATGGGAGTCAAAGACCAATCACATTTCAATGAATTTTGTTTTACTACTAATCACAGTCGTGTTTCACCTCGCTATTTATCGAATCCTATTTACCAAAATAAAGAAAGCTCCTCCTTTTTAATATTCTGAACAGATCAGAGCATTATTTTGCAGTGACTGACTCTCTAACAAATACGTTGAATATAACAAATAATGAACAGATTCCTTCGACCTACACATCTGATAACTGTGTATTCAATAATTGTATTTTTAAATACTGATTTTACCGAGTTGTTCCCAAAAAAATGAATTAATAACATATAATGTTGGTTGTAATATACAGTTTGATGTGTTTCATTTTTTTTCCCACTAGGGTGCATTCTTAAAAAATTGCGATCCTATTTGGCAATAAATATTATGGTCAAGTTGCAGTGATGAACGAATGAAACATAACCAAACATTTCTCATTTGTTTTCAAACATCGCCATTTACATTAAATATATAAATATTTTACAATAACTATATTTAAATAATGATTGTAAGTAAAAGCTTAATTTTATTTGTTAAATAGTCCTAACAAATGCCACTCTTGGTTTCCAAATCCTCTAGATAAATTGGAAATCATTCGTGGCATTACTTATCAAAACACTGAATCTTGTAACAAGTTATCTTCTCCATTTTGACAGCAAATTCACTGGTACATTGCTCTCTTATCAATAACTGACTGGCACTATCAAACCTAAAGATGCAGATATTAGCTCTCCATACATCCCTATCATGAGATAATATTTTTTAAAACATTCCCTTTACCAATTCACCTCCCTCAAATTATGGTTACTATTATTCTTCTGGTGGCTTTCCTTTTGCTTTTCCTACCTACAAGTTTTTATGCCCCTATTTCATTCTCCACGACAGTCTTTGTACATTTGGTTTGCCATAAAGATCATTCCCTATATAATTGAACTCCCTTAAATCATAGTTAATGTTATTCTCCTACCTCATTCTACCGGGAACTTTTCCATTTGCTCCTCCTAGAAGTTTCCATACTTCTGTTTTATTCCCCAATCATCAACATGCCCTGCCCATGACAGTCTATGAGACTTAACTGTTCTTTATACATCTCCAAAAAAAAAACTCCAAGTGCGACGTGCCTAGAAGGTCCTTGGCCTACCAGCCGGCTGCTGGCCTCACATCCACATGTGTTAATCACAGATGTAGACAATCATCTAGCAAGTGTAGGGTCAGCATGTGGGTCTCCCAGCCGTTATAGCTGGTTTTCTCAACCTGGAGTCGCTACTTATTGTAGTTAGCCAAATGCCTCACAATGCTGGGTGGGCATGAGAAAATTTCTCCCCCCCATGGGGACTCGAACCATAAAAATTATAGCCTGAAAAAACCAATAACTTATTGTAAAACATAGGGGGGTTAAAAAAATTAAAGGAAGAATTACTATTAACATTGTAATATAATAATTAAATTATTTTTAGTCTGTTCATCTTACCTCAATATTAATGTTGATTTGTTCTTGAACATGTTTCGATTATATCATAATCATCATCAGCATCTTGCCCCGACTGGTTAGATTGTATTATTGCCTCACTCTGTTGGTTAACGTTTATATAAAAGCGGGTGCCACGCGGCAATGCTTAATATGCGATGTTGTCACATTTCTCATAGCGCTATGTGCATTTATTACACAAGGACAGAAGACATTGATTATTTATGTTATTATATAATTTTTGTTATTATTTGGTATTGTTTAACTTTTAAAATCTATATAAGTATTTATTTATTAAATAATTTAATTCCAACATTATATAGCTTGTAGGTCTAAATAAATTTAATATCCATACAAAATCATGCTGAAAATATTATTTTATTTATTATTATTATTATTATTAACTGTTCGGTCTGAAATATTTTCCCATGGCCGCCACATGTTGAAAGCACATATATATTAAACTAATATAATATGTAGATATTGTATTATTAGCCGAGCTCATATCACAATAAATCACTGATAATTGTACCATTACGGTATACAATTTTATAACTGGACCGAATATTCCACATCGTTCCGAGTTTTAATTGAAACTGAGAGAAGAATAGTAATGTGGCATCATCGTCATAGTCGCGGCAGTCGAGATCTTTGTATTTCAATAACATATAACAGCTGCGGGGAAACAAAGCAAGCCGCTTGTTAAGCATCATAGTGAGGCGATAATAATATATTATAAGAATTAAAAAAGTCATTCCCATTTCTTCTAATCATAGACACCAAAAAATGATAGCCCCAAAGCCCAAGTCCCGTAGCTCTGCACCAAGGTTTCTTGCTTATAACCACGCGGCTATGGCATGTGACTCTTTACACATTTGGTTTCCATAAGCTTCTTGCCTTAACCACTCATCTATGGCATGGGACTCTTTACACATTTGGTTTCCCATAAAGATCATGTAGCTCATTGTTATGCAGTGCTCTTATTTGAATGGGTGAAAACCGTATCAGTGTAAGTGACATTTTTGTGAAAATTTAGTTAAGTATATTTATTGCATGTTATTGGGTCCTACTCTCAAATGGCAGAGAGATGTATGCTGTTAACTACAGCTGTCTGGCACCGGATAAATATAACTGTTTTCATTGGTCTGATACCTACAGTAAATGTTTGTACTTATTTTTCTCTGAATGATCTAAATGTAACTTATACTGTTATGTTTTCACGTACTGCACCATGTAATTTGTGGCGTTTCTCTGAAACCCTGTGGATTCCATTCCAGAGTTCTCTTTGACACACTGTCTAGTTCTCTACTGAGAATGTGTCCAATTCATTTGTATTTACGATACTTAATCTCCTTCCAGATTTAATTTTGGAATGTTATCTACCATAATTCTTTGTTTGATATGATTTTTGACCACCAGATTCACAAAAACATCTCAGAGGCATTTGTGTGTTGTATATATGTATATATATATATATATATATATATATTGTAGATTTTCACGGATATAAGTATGATTAAAAAAGTTTTCTTGGGTTTTCCGCATAATGGATTCAAGGTCAGCCTCTGGGCACTGATTCCAACATTTCTGCATGATCCCACATGCCATTATCAAGGAATGATAGGTTTGAGTCACAGGTTTAGGTCTTATATAATCAAACACGTTGAGTTTTCACTGTGGTCCATTTGAGAAGTCATACACCCATCCAAGGTTTAGATCTTATACAATTAACCACATTGAGTTTTCACTGTGGTCCGTTTACGCAGCCATACACCCATCCAAGGTGTTTAACTATATAAGATCTAAACCTTGGATGGCTGTATGACTTCTCAAACGGACCACAGTGAAAACTCAGCGTGTTTGATTATATAAGACCTAAACCTGTGACTCGAACCTATCTTTCCTTGATAATGGTATGTGGGATCATGCCGAAATGTCAGAATCAATGACCAGAGGCTGACCTTGAATCCATGATGCGGAAAACCCAAGAAAACTTTCTTCTTCCTTCCAAGTATTAGGCCAAGGCCTTTTATGATCCTATAGAAAATTTTGCTTCCAGCGTTTCATAGGACGGCCCAGTGATCTTCGTCCTCTTGGTATATAATTATAAACAGCTTTGGGGATCCGATTTGAACTCATTCTTTCAAGATGGTGTTTCCAATTTAGTTGGTACTGTTTAATATATTCCAAAATTGGCGTAGTCTTCAATTCTTTTAAGATATCGGTGTTCCTTTTCCGATCCCATCTGGTGTAACCTGCTGTTCTGCGCATGAATCTCATTTCACAAGCCGTTATTCTGCTTTCATGTTGTCTTTTTAGTGTCCATGTTTCACTACAATAGGTCAACACTGGTCTAGCCAAAGTGTTATATAAACGTAATCTGGTGTTTTTTTTGTACAAGGGATGGTTTCATAACTTGATTAATAATTCCCAAACTTTTATTATAATTAGTAATTTTTTCAGGGATGTCCTTTTCATCCCAGATAGAGAGATAATATCCAAAATATTTAAATTGATTAGATCTCTCTAAAATTTTATTCTCTTGGTTAACTCTTGTTTTTTCGACCCCGACGCTATTAGGGCATCCAAGGGCTAGGGAGTCTTTCCTTTCTTCCATTTCTTCTTTCCTTTATTTTCTTTTCTTCTCCAGAAAAGCCTGACCAGAGGCTATAAGATGGCAGCCCCATCACTGGTCTTGCCTTCCTTTGGCCAGCAACCAATCGAAGGGACTATATTATGCTTTCAAGTCTTATACAAGAATTTCCCAGAAGAAAACTTTCTTAATCATATATATATATATATATATATCCAATTTTTTAAATAATGCATTTGTTCCTTTCCAAGTTTCACACCCATGTAACAATGCATATTTTTCTTTGGTTTTAATTAGTCTAAGACCGGTATTCAAGTACCAAGCTCTCTAGGCCATACCATCTCCGTCTTCCGTAAGCTGAAGCTCTCATTTTCCAATTGTTCATCCTGGAATTTTTTTTAATAAATATCTTGTTAGCACATGATGTTGAAAGTGAGCCAGTTAGAGTAGCTTCTCCATGACCTACATAATTAACCATGAAGAAATGGGTTGAGAGTCGCTCTTCGCAGAAAGTTTGGTTCTTGAATACTGGCCTTAATTTAGTTCTAGTTGAGATTTGTTTGGACCTCCATATGGGTGACAATTGTGAGAATACAGCTTTTGATTTTCTAATTCTAACCTTAATATCTATTTCTGAGCCTCCAAATTCTTTTATATTTTGTTTCCTAAATACTGAAATTGTCTGCCTCCTTTATTTCTGCATAATTGGGCTGGAATCACATTTGTGTTGCATTATTTTAGCTTTTTCTTTATTCAGGCATAGTCCAGCTGTGCTTTCTCTGAGCTTTGTAATCTGCTTTCGACGTTAAAGATTCTATGTGCCAATAAACAAATATCATCAGCACATTCTAAATTCAAAAATGTCATTTCTGGTGTTTTTCAATTATCTTTTTTTTTGTCAGGATATAAAACTGAGAAAAAAATGCTTTAATATAAGTTTAAGTAAATATATTCGAGGATTTTGCAGTTGAAGCCATTCCTAACGTCCAATCTTCATGATCTAGGCATCTTCTTCTTGAAATACTTCTTTAACTTTTTGGTATATGATCTTTGAATTGAATGGCACTCTAAGGCATGGTAATGTCTCATTCACTAGGAACCTCCACTAGTCCCTATCCTGAACCACCTGAACACAGTTCATATCTCTGACATCCAAACCTCTGCCAAGGCCTTCATAATGTTTTTATTTCCCCTCAAGGCTTTGCAATAAAAAGTTTGTCATCCTTTGACCTGCCAATCTCATTCTCCTGGATTAATTATAGTAGCACACTAGATGACCCGGTGAACTTCGTACCACCTAAAATTGATTTGATTGTAACTCTTCATAAGCAATTATTAATCCTAATCAACCTGTCATGCATTTAACTGGCTTCGACAACCTATATCAGCTCGTCCTCTCTGTGGCATTGTAATGAACACTGTAAAACGACACAGAATTGTTTTCACAGTCACTCAATCAATATTGAAATCCTCAAACTAATTCCTTGAGTCTTGCTAAAACACATTTGAATGGATTTTTGGTTATGTCTAAGTCTGCTAGGTCAATTTGACTAACTCTGACGACCTGTGAACACTGTAAAACATTTGAATGAATTTGAACACTGTAAATACATTTGAATGAATTTTTGGTTATTTCTAAGACTTTTTTTTTGTAAAAATATTATTTGAAATGTAATAGGTTTCACACAACAGCACAGCATGGCACAGCTGTTTAAACGATAGGTCTGCCACGAATGCACAATGAACGCCATCTACTCAAAGTAATTTGAAGTGGCAATTCTCATACGAAAATTACCAATTTCGATTTTTTGGCTGTTCCTTTGGGTTTTTCCTTAATTTTTTTATAAGCCATTCCAGTACTGAGGCGAATAAAACAAAAATAAAAATTATTCAAATCGGTCGAGCCATTTTTGTTTTTGCAAGACTAACACAGCAATTGATTTATATATATAAAATGATCCCGCTACAGGCCTCAGGAGGCCCTTGGGGTAGTAGGAGGTTAAGGCTCCCACTTTCTCCGGACAATCGGTGCCTGATGTCAGCCAGGTTGTCAGCCCTGTGTGACGGCTGCCTTTACCCCCAGAACTAGTGTCTGGTACTCATTTACATTAGAGGCTGAGTCAACCCCAGGGCCATAGTGCTGCCAGAAGGCTTGGGTCAGTTTAAAAATCGTGACCCCCCACCAGGACACGAACCCTCAACTTCTGGTTTATAGTGCAGTGCTTAACCACTACGCTACGGCGTATATATGCTATAATTAAATTGTGACATTGAGCATTGCAAGCTTAATATATATATATATATATATATATATAATTTATAGAGTTCCTTGCCTTAAATCTGAAACATGTCCACTTAAAAACTGGGCACATTCTAAATCTGGTATTATTAGTAAAATGTATTTCACTTGTTTAGGACATCTTCTTAGTTGCTAGAGAATTTATATTGGTTCATTAAACCTAAGAGTCCAGGACTTTGTAATCAAATTGGCAACATCCTATAACTCCACTAATGCCACCTGTTGAGTGTAGTACTTCTGGATATCTGTGTTGCTATTCACCAAGCTTTGTTTTATTATTATTATTATTATTATTATTATTATTTAAAGGCTCAGGTCAGCCTTGGTGGACAAATGGTAATGCTCTTTGCCTCTGGTCCCTAGGGTCGCGGGTTCAAACCCGGCCAGGATTGATGAATTTACTTTAGGATGGAAAAATCCAAGGAACAAGTCCTCCGGAGGAACTTGGGTCCCAAGTCTGAAGATTTCAGGCTTGCAAAACATCCTTAAGCTTGAATAAAGAGGCCTCTATGCTAAATTTACCGACCTCAACATCCTAGTAATACTTTAGTTGCCTGTTAGATGTCTCATTAAGTCTGAGTGCTGACCACATGCCATTCATGACATATATGGGCAAATAAGGCAACTAAATTAACTTGGTCTAGAGACTCCTGACAAGGGAGAGGCTATGGCTCAACATTGGGCTTAGTCATTATAGATATAGATAAAGTCTCAGATTAAACTATCCACTTAATTTCTTTTGAAGGGAAGTCTGCTGCTACAGATGTCTTCATTTATTTTATGGCTTCACTATAAACTTAATAACTGTTACAACCAGAACTCCTTGCTGAAACTGGAGTAAACTCTTCCACATTTTAAACATTTTCGCCAGTATGCCCATCCAGCATTGTGAGGAATTTGGATAGCTGCATGATCTTTATAGAAACCAGATATTATAAGAACAGTTAACTCTCATAGACTGTGATGGGAAGAACATATGGGATAAATGGGGAATGAAAGGGACATAGAAACTACTTGTGGGAAAATCAAAAGGAAAGCACCAAGTAGATAGGCTAAGAATGAGGTGGGAGAATAACATTAACTATGATTTGAGAGAGGTGAATTATACAGGGGATATTTGGAAAATTTTAGCTAATGATAGGGATGCATGGAGAGCTTATGTCTGTTTTGCCATGAACCTATGGGTTTAATAGTGCTAGTGAGTTTGTTATAATATGTTAGCAAAAATATTGACTATTGTATGTGATGCATCAATCTATGAATGTTGCAATGGAAAACAAGTGACTAACTGTATCGATAATTGTTGGATGACACTGGATACAATCGTCACATTTCCACTATAGCCAATTGTACACATGCTTATTCAGATAGGTAGGTTAGGTTAGGAAGCTATTTAGCTATCTTTATTTTTTTGTGAACATCGCTGTGGTTTCGAGGTAGCGTGCTGCCTTGTCATGCATCGGGCCCAGGTTCGATCCCCGCTCCTGGGTGAGGTTTTTTTGGGGTTTTTCCTCACCTGTAAGACAGGCCCAAACGGTCCCCGAACATCATCTGGCCATCATTATCATCAATATCACATTCACCTCATTAGATTAAGTTTAGGTTTAAGGCCTCTCCTGGCGCATCATTACCCATCATCATCACCCATCATAACATTGGGATAGCGTAATCCTACCTTCCAGGCGCCCCAACCTCAGAAGTGGGTTACAATATGCCAATGCCAGGAAAGAATACCTGAAATGTCAAATGACAAACAGGTGGCATTGAACAAAAAAAATCATAAGTTGGGTATTCTGTTTGAGTAATATTAATAGATAACTTCCATTGCTAATATGGTGTATTTAATGATATTTTTTACTCTCAACTTCCCATTTCAATTGTAAGGCTTTTTTTTTTATTTATTTAGCAGGTTTCATATCTTCCTGTGCCCAATTAATCTACTGTCATTCTCCTACACATCTTTCTGTCATCATTCCATTCTCCATCATCCAATCCTTTTTCCCTCATGCTGTTCAAAACACCATCAATCCATGTTATTTTTGACCGTCCTCTTCTTCTTCTACCAAGTGGTACCCATTCTAGTATTCTTCTTGGGAATCTGTCTTCTGTCATTCTATTTATATGACTCTCGTCTTCTGTCATTCTTTTTTATATGACCATACCATTTTAATTTTGAGCATTCATCATCATCATCATCATCCAAGCAAGTATTAGGCCATGTGGCCTGTTATGGTCTCAAAGAGGAATTTTCCATCCAGCGCTTTTTTGGACGTCCCAGTGATCTTTTGCCTTGGCAGCAGTAACGAAGCATAGCTTTTGGAATTCTTTGAGATGGCATTCGTTGAAGATGGGCTTTCCAGTTGTTCTGGTAGTTTTGATCATGGTGAAGAATGGGTTCTACATCCAACTCTTCTATAATTCCCTCATTTCTTTTATGGTCCCCCTTTGTATAGCCTGCTGTACGGCGCATAAATCGCATCTCATTTGCTGTTATTTGGCTTTCATCTCTTCTTCATATTATCCATGCTTTACTACCATATCTTAATACTGGTCTTGCGAGAACCTTATAAAGCCGTAATCTTGTGTTCTTCTGTACTAAAGATGGTTTCATTATACTGTTAATTATCCCCATTGTTTTTGTGAAATTTGTGATTTTCTTTCTTCTGTTTAATTAGCCGGTTTTTATATTTTCTCTTCTAGAAATACAGCTGAACGCATCCAAAAATCCATTTCTGCAAAATTTAATTTACTTATTGTTCTAGATTTTAATTCCCATGTTTATGTCACTGTACTCCTTACTGTATTAAAAGTGTTTGTTTTTGTATTAGAACTTATAATCTGATTCCATAAAACACCATTTAATGTTGATGTTGCAGATTTACCCTTATTTATCATCTCATTAATTTCAGCATCATCACTTCATCTGCACTAATTTTAGTCCCCAAATATACGTATTCACCACATGCTTTTATTTTTTCATGTCCATCTTATAAAACCGGATCTTTTGATTTATCTCCTATTATCATATACTTCATTTTGTCCAAATTTATCTTTAATACTTTGAGTCTGGCAGTGGTACTAGTACTACGGCATTTAAATGACACTGTTTTTTTGGTTCAGAAAAACACCCCTGTAAATCTGCCGGCACAGGCATGCCAAAGGATTTAATTTTCCGGCTTTAGTGTAATTTAAATGTCATGGTACTAGTACCACTGCCGGACTCAAAATGTTCATCCCCCTTTTTCATATTCCTCAGTCAGTTTTCTTGTCATGTACTCTAATTCTTTTAAGGCATTTTTTATTTAAAAAATATACATTCTTCAAGTAATTTAAGAATGAAAAATTAACGCTTGAACCACAATTTGAACCCTGGACCTCTCGTTCTCCATACGAGTATGCTGTCCATAACACTATTCAAACAATGATACAAACGTTAACATTTCTTTCCTTGTATTGTTGTATTATATTGTAAGCCCATGTTTCCCTTAACAGAGATTTAGGCGCTCTCCCCCTACAGGGAAGAACTTGAACCATACTAATTTAGTTACACTTGTTTTCGTATAGATGTCATTTCAGTGGTCCATGGTCAGTGTACTGCCTCATACTGGCATCTAGGAAACCAAGGTAGTACTAGGATGGGAAAATTTGGTAAATTTTGCTTAGAGGCCTTTTCATTCAGGCTTAAGGATCTTTTACGAGCCTGAAAATCTTCAGACTTGGGACCCACGGCTTAAAGTCCCTCTCAGAGGACTTGCTCCTTGGATTTTTCCATCCTAAAAAAATCCATTGAGCCTGGCCGGGTTTGAACCCGTGACCCTCAGGACCAGAGGCAAGGAGCATAACCACTAGTCCACCGCGGCACATTTCTTTCCACTTATATAATTCTCGTTTGTCTGAAGGCTGATAGCTGTCACTACCATTATGCCAATTGATGTCTTCTATTCAGAAGTATTTTTATTGCGAATTTATACATTACTTTTTAGCGGTAGATCTTCATATTTTCAGTGTTTTTATTTAAATTAGCATTTTTCTTTCAATCCTGGATAGAATCTAATTTAAGAAAGAAAAATTAATGCTTGAACTGGGATTTGAACCCTGGACCTCTCTTTAAATGGTATAATGGACAGCACACTCATATGGAGAACGTGAGGTCCAGGGTTCAAATTCTGGTTCAAGCAGTAATTTTTCTTTCTTAAATTAGATTGTATCCAGCATTGGAAAATGTTTTTTTTTTTTTTGCAAATGCCCTGGTTGTCTTCCGACATTCCTGGGGTTCTCTCCTGGAATGGCATCTTGTAACCCAATTCTGAGGTTGGGGCGCCTGGATGGCGGGGTTACGTTGCACCGATGATATGATGAGTGATGATGATGATAGTGATGTGCCAGAAGAGTCCCTAATCCTAAGCTTAATCTAAGATGAATATGAATGATGATGATTGCGATGGCCATATGATTTCAGGGACTGTTTGGGCCTTAAAGTTTTCCTGACATTTCCTCTTACATGTGAGGAAAAACCTCACCCAGGAAAACTGTCCCGACTGGGGATTGAACCCGGGCCCGCTGCATGACAAGGCAGCATGCTACCTCGAGACCACAAATATAATACTATAGAATTAATAGATAAAATTGGAACGATACAGAGAAGATTAGCATGGCCCCTGCGCATTGGAAAATGTTATTTTAAATAAAAACATTAAAAATTCTTTAAGTAATTTTTCACTGCTCCAATAATTGTTTGCATTTTTTATTAGGTGGACTAGTTGTTATGCTCCTTGCCTCTGGTCCCAAGGGTCGCAGGTTCAAACCCGGCCGGGGTCGATGGATTTTTTAGGACGGAAAAATCCAAGGAGCAAGTCCTCCGGGAGGGACTTTAAGCCGTGGGTCCAGAGTCTGAAGATTTTCAGGCTCGTAAAAAATCCTTAAGCCCGAATGAAAATGCCTCTAAGCAAAATTTACCGAATTTCCCCGTCCTAGTACTACCTTGGTTTCCTAGATGTCAGTACGAGGCAGAACGCTGACCACGTACCACTCAAAATGACATCTATACGAAAACAAGTGTAACTAAATTAGTATGGTTCAAATTCTTCCCTGTAGGGGGAGAGCGCCTAAATCTCTGTAAAGGGAAAACATAGGCTTACAATACAATACAATATCTGAATTTATGTAGACTGGTATGTCACATAGAATCCCCAATAAGTTAGTGTTGAATGTGGAAGATGATTAACTACAGTCAGGTTGTGTTTAAATATAAATAATAATAACAACGCTGAGATAAAACCAGGAAAAATTGTCTTATCAGATTATGTAATGATAACTTGCTCATATCTGCTGCACCGACTGCAACTTTGATCTCTACTAATTAAAGATGGCAGAAAACTTAACTGACCACCACTGTGTTCCTTCATATGCAGCATGCTCAGGTTCCATCCCCATTGAGGATAAGTTTCCTGGCTGGAATCTTTTTGGGTTATTCTTATTTAACATTTTCTAATACTGTTATTTTAACACAGTTCCAATAATGGATCATATTATAATATGATAAGGAAAGATACGAAACTTAAATTATATAAAACAATGGCTGTTCCTTTGTTGTTGTATGGAAGTGAAAATTGGATAATGAAATCAAGGGATAAAAGCAGGATACAGACTGCGGAAATGCTGTTTTTACGTAATGTGAAAGGATGCACAAGAGCGGATAGAATAAGGAATGAAACTACACGAGAAGAATTAAATATATATAAAATTGAAGATAAAATCAGCGAAAATAATAAGAAATGGACAGAACACTTAATGAGAATGAACAACGAAAGAATACCAAAAAGAACCTTCCTGTATAATCCCAGAGGAACAAGAGATGTTGGCCGACCATGTAGAAGATGGACTCCACTTTTAACTTCACCAGAACAGGCTGCATAGCCTAAACCTTGTAGTAGAAGAAGAAGGATTATAATATGATCCATTATTTGAACTGTGTTATAATAACAGTATTGGAAAATGTTAAATAATATCGTTTACTGCATATAAAAGTGGTAGTGGTGTAAAATTCTCAAATATAGATACTTCTAAACGAAGCCGGCCATTGGCGATGGTAGACACCTACCTGACAGCAGACGAAATGATAATTATAGATTTGTATATGTGGAAAGAATTGTTAATGTTTGTGATAGGTCTAGAATGGTGTAGTGGGCTCCACACTAGTCTGGAGAACTACAGGTCCACAGTTCGATTCCTGGTTCGGACATTAATTTTTCTTTTCACAATATCATTATTTTTTTTATTATGTAAAACTTTTTTTATTAGAGGATTGCCACAATGACAAAGTGTGATACAGATAATTGATTTTTGAAATTGATGAAATACATTTCGTAAATCATCATCATCATCATCCTAAGGCGTGACAACTTCAAAGGTGAAAGTCGTGGCCTTCTCAACAATCCTCCTCCATGCCAATTTGTCTCTTGCCATATTCAAGTTAGCCACTTTCATTTTCTTTAGATTGTTCATTGTGTCATCCCCCCATCTCATCTTCGGTATTCCAACTGCTCTACCTCCTATAGGTTTCCATTTATAAAGTTTCTTGACCAATCTCTGGTCATCCATTCTTATCAAATGTCGAAGCCGACCAATTCTGAGAGATCTTATATGGTTTACTATATTCTGATTTTTGATTAATTTGTTTAGCAAGGATTATATAGTAGTTTAATATTTTTAGGCAAAATTAATCAATGGTGACAATATAACAACTTAAAAACATTTTTTTTTTATTTTTTGTTATATGGTTTATCGTAATTATAATTATACTATTTTATTAATTTAAGTACGGTAGCTTAAAAAAAGTAGTTAGTTATTTGTTTTGATTCTCCAACAGTTATCAGTTCCTCTATTTGGTCCAAATATTCTTCTTGAAATGTTCCTTTAAAAAATTAATAGTTTTATTGTTTCTTTTAGGACCCAAATTTCACTAGCATATGTAACTACTGATCTAATGAGTGTTTTGTATAACCTTCTTTTTGCTGTTCTTGATATTAATTTGCTTTTAAATAAGGTTATATTTGCAAAATAAGCTTTATTCCCATTTACCAATCTTTCCTTAATTTTCTCTTCTAATGCCTTATATCCATTTACTTTGGTATCTAGATATTTGATTCTACTGTGTTAATTTGCATGTCATTAATTTGTAGATTTTCTGTTTTTCTGTTGTGATTACTACAACATTTTGTAAATACTTAAAAAATGTTCAAATTGTAATTGAAGTATATTCTATAAAGTAGAAATTTTGTAAAGATGGTTTCTTGAAATTGACCCTCTAATGGCAGCGATGGCAATTTTAGAAATATACACTCTGTCCAAATCTAAGGAGTTCCAAAATGTAGCTAAGAATTCTGGTATAGTACCTCATGCCCTGATCATCAATCCTGTAACAGTTATACTATCTAATTGGTATTTATCTTTGTAATAGGCGACTGTTGGCTCATATCTGTAAGACAAATGTCAGGAACTTTAAGACACAAAAAAAAATCTGGCCATCACACTCATCCATATCATATTTGCCTTGTTTAGTGTGAATGTACGAGTGAATAACGTTTATGTTGTCATTGAGCTGATCACTCATCCATGTCGTGTGGTCAAAAGAGTATGTGAGAGGTCCAAAATTTCAAATCCTTCCCAACAGAATGCTTTGCTGTAAGGTCCAGGAGATGTGGGGTTTGTAAAAGTACTTACAAAGAGAGAGGTGAAATTCAGAAAGAAAATTTTACTATCCCATTATTTTCTATTGTTCATTCATAGTTTTGTGCTCTATGGCAGATCCTCCATAGCAAACTCAGCATTTCTCGCTATTTTGTCTGTTCTCCTTTTGTCTTCATTTATATTTACTAGTGTTCGCCAAGTGGTCAAATTCGACCGTAATCATACTTGAATCAGACATTTTTATACCTCTCAAAGTATGTATATTTATGTTGGAGTGTTGCTGATGATAGGGGTGATAGTATTTTAAATTAGCACCTAGCATCGTGAGGAATTTGGGTAGCTACAATAAGTAGTGGCTCCAAGTTGAGAAAACCAGCTATAATGGTTGGTGGATCCGACATGCTGACCACATGTCATCCCTACATCCCTATGCTGGCATTATGATTGTCTACCTCTGTGACTAATACATGTAGCTGTATTACTTCTCCATAGTTTAAATGGAAGCATTGGCACTGGATTTTAGTGCCTTGCAGTTAAAAATGGCAGATAATATTTTGGACATGGCCTTTGTACATCATATGTTTTTCTCTGGAAGAAATTTAACTGTTGCACCATGGAGATTTTTCATAAACCCTGCCTCGCAGTTAAAACGGTACAATTGTTTCCAATTTTTTTTTATTGATAACACAAAAGCTTGTCAATAGCTACCAAAAAAAAATTGGTTGACAAACAGAGGAGAAAATGGTATTTAACTGTTTGGTCTTTGCCTAATTATATATATATATAGGCCTACTATCTTACTTACTTACTTACTTACTCACTGGCACTATCGAACCCGTAGATTCATGGCCGCACGGACATAAGCTCTCCATACATCCCTATCCTGAGCTAATGCTTTCCAATCATTCCCTGTATAATCTACTTCCCTCAAATCATAGTTAATGTTGTTCTCTGACCTCATTCTTGGTCTACCAACTGGGCGTTTTCCTTCTGGCTTTCCTACAAGAAGTTTCCATGCACATCTTTCATTCCCCATACGCGCAACATGTCCTGCCCATCGCAGTCTACGAGACTTAACTGTTCTTATTATATCTGGCTTCCTATAAAGACCATGTAGTTCATTGTTATGTAGTCTTCTCCATTCACCTGTCTGTTCATCTCTCTTTGGTCCAAAAATTTTCCTAAGAATTTTATTCTCAAATACTCGTAATCTCATTTCCTCCCTTAAAGTAAGAGTTCATGTTTCGCACCCATATAATATAACTGGTAGAACAATAGTTTTATATATTTTCATAAGTAATGCCACGAGTGATTTCCAAATTATCGATAAATTCACGACTCACGAAGTGAGGAGTGAATTTATCTAGAGAATTTGGAAATCAAGAGTGGCATTTGTTAGGACTATTTAACGAATAAAATTAAGCTGTTTACTCACAAATCATTATTTAACGATAGTTATTTTAAAATATTTATATATTTAATGTAAACGGCGATGTTTGAAAACAAATGAGAAACGATAGGTACGCTTCTACCGCTTCTTTTGTTTATCACTGCAACCAGATCATACTATTTATTGCCAAAGGAACGCAATATTGTAAGGAGGAGCTTTCTTTAATATGGTAATTATAACACTGATAAATATTTGGTGAAACACGACTCTGATTGGTTGTAAAACAGAAATCATTGAAACGTGATTGGTCATTGACTCCCATTTGGGGTATGAGTTAAATAGTCATCTTAACGTTTTTGAAAGGAGTTGGGACATCAAAAGTCTCTGCAATACATAATAGCATGCATTTCCAGAATTGAGCCTATGTTTAATTTCTTTGTGCATCTCATTCCTGTTTGTGATTATTGTTCCTAGGTATTTGAATTCAGCCACTTCCTCAAAATTTCCCTCATTTGTCATTAGCTGTCCATTTCCATTGTATACTGAATTTCTACATGTGACCATATATTTAGTTTTATTGATATTTACTTCCAGTCCTAATTTCTTAGTGTTACTCAATAGTGTGTGCGTGTTGGCCTTTAGTATCTCCTCGCTATCGGCCAGTAATACTACATCATCAGCATAAACTAACAGCTTATTAATACCATTCAGTTGTAAGCCTTCCTCATTCTCTAAAGATTTAATGGCATGCTCTAGTACAAAATTAAATAGTAGAGGAGATAGTGCATCTCCTTGCTTCAACCCATTCTGGATTTCAAAAATGTCTGAAAACTGTTTGCCTACACGCACCCTACTCTTTGATCTATCAAGTTTTATCCTCATGGGAAAGTAGATATAATAAGAACTGTTATGTCTCTTAGACTGTGTGGGCAGGGGATGTGACACAAATAACTAACTGACTCACTGGCACTATCGAACCCATTCATGCCCGTGCACATATCCCCATCCTGAGCTAATATTTTCTAATCTTCCCCTGTATATTTTACTTCCCTCAATAATGGTTAATATTATTTTCCCACCTTTCTTGGTCTACCAACTGGGTGTTTTCCCTCTGGTTTTCCTACAAGAAGCTTCCATGCACATCTTTCATTCCCCATACGTGCAACATGTCCTGCCCATCGCAGTCTACGAGACTTAACTGTTCTTATTATATCTGGCTTCCTATAAAGACCATGTAGTTCATTGTTATGAAGTTTTCTCCATTCATCTGTCTGTTCATCTCTTTGGTCCAAAAATGTTCTTAAGAACTTTATTCTCAAATATTCATAATACTTTCTCTTCCCTTAAAGTGAAGTACATGTTTCGCACCCATATAATATAACTGGTAGAATAATAGTTTAAATATTTTCAGTTTAACATTTTTTGAAAGGAGTTGGGACATCAAGAGTCTCTGCAATGCATAATAGCACGCATTTCCAGAATTGAGCCTATGTTTAATTTCTTTGTGCATCTCATTCCTATTTGTAATTATTATTCCTAAGTACTTGAATTCAGCCACTTCTTCAAAATTTTCCTCATTGTCATTAACTGATAATTTCTACTATATAATGTATTTCTGTGTGTGAACATATGTGACACAAATTGTGATGTAAATTTGGTGATGTCTTCAATTTGTAAATATTTGAATGATAGAACAATCTCATATCTGAATTAATAACAGAGTTTACATTCAGATGTTACTATTCTGTACAGTACCTACCCATTCATCTTTAACCCTTAAGTGTCAATATATCACCATAAGCTGAAACTTTCATCCATTTTTGGAAAAAAAAAAGTTTTGTATTTTTAGTACCTTCTGATTAATGCCTGCAATTTATGATTTTATACACTCTAATTCAACCCAGGAAGTTACTACAGACCTTATGGGCTACGCCAGTGTCCCCCTACGTACAGAGGGTAGATGTTGCCAAACTCATAATAACGGTATTTGTTTGTTAAGGAGGAGTGGAGGGGCAAGGTTAGCAGTACTTTCTCCAAATCTATGTACTATACATTTAAAAAACATAGTTTTTCTTTTACGGCATGCAAACTAGTTTTATAGTAAATATCAGAGTCGACGCTTTCACACAGGATAGTACAGATCTGCATGAGCTCAGTGACAAGTGGTAACTGTTTTTTTCTTTAAGAGGAGGTGGCTTGGACGGCTACAACTTACAACTATGTGCCAGCTGTGTTGCAATCTTCAGTTTTATATAAGGATTTCTCTCAAGAAAATACTGTTTTTTTTTCTTTTCGTTTACACTTTTTTCCTTCTTGTTTTATCTTTTTGTTAACTTTCTGTTATTCTCACATATAGACACAAGGACAAGACACACATCCACACTCAAGGCAGAGATTAAAAATTCCCTATCCCACCGGGAATCAAACCCGGGTCAACGGAGTGGAAAGTAGGGACTCCTATCGACTATGCCACGGCGACAGACCTGTTTAAAATGGCAAACCAGTTCCTATTCTAAACACACAGTAAATTCCTGGGTTGAATCTGACTGTAGTTATGTCCACACGAATACTGTTTGTTTCTAAGAAGAAAAAAATGTCTAATATGGTGGAGTAATGGTGCCACCCCACTTCCCCAATTAAGTTTCAGGGAACAGTACTTCTTACAAACCAGTTTCCACAGGTATTTCAGGGTCCATTTTTGATGTAGTATTAAAAAATTCTTAGAGTTAGGTCTATACCTGGTAGGTAAGGGTAAATAATGAAAGTTACTGTATTCCTACTCTACCATATTCTTTTTCAAGAATTTTATAATGTGTCTATTGGGAGAACTAACAACACGTAAATATATTCTTCGGTGGGGTTGTACAAGACAAGCTTTTTACTTACGCGACTTGTGCCATTTTTGATATAATTTAAAGTATTGTAATGTGTTAATGAATCAGTTTTCCTAAGAGATGTAACCGCTGTTTAAAATATGTATAATTAACACGAAATGAAGTAGTGGAAATATGATTAAACATGGTAATCGTCCGACATTTTGAATTTACATAGAGTAACAAATATGAAGAAGTAATTATTTTACGTATCAAATCACATTTAAAACGCATGGAACCTAAAAGCTAACCAAACCTAAATCAATTACTGTAACAAATCAATTACTCTAACGTAGGTGAAATCCAGGGAACGTCCTATTTGTAGTAGAATATCCGCCATAATAACAACTGTGAGTAGGTAAAAATGCGGTAAAATTCGGGGAATCCCATGATTAAATGTACACATTGTGCTCATTTCTGTTTTACACATTGTGGTATATCGATGTTCATCTGTGGTATATCGCTGGTTAGAAGTAAGGACTCTTACAACCTCTATGGTCATGACAAGACATAGTACCTAAACTATGTGATCATGACAGGAAATAGTGCCACTTTAATTTCATATTTACGAGTAAAATAATGAACAGATAATTACGTCTCTTAGCTAAATACGTTTAATACAGTGTTTTATTAATATTTATTGTAATTAGATACTCTGAAAGTGGGTAGGAAAAAAGCTTGTGTACTCCCATCCGGCCTATTCTTCTTTTTGTAGAACTTTGAGTAGGTCCATGAAAGGTAAACCCAAGCTCAATTTTTTTGGGTGGGTCTAGGGTCGCCTGCTGGCTAAGTCACTGGTGACCAGAGATATATAATAAAAATTAATGAACTCACTGGCATTATTGAACCCGTAGTTTCATGACCTCACAGACATAAGCTCTCCATACATTGCTATCCTGAGCTAATGTCTTCCAATCATCTTCTGTATAATCTACTTTCTTACTTCCCTCAAATCATATTTAATGTTATTCTCCCACCTCATTCTTTACCAACTAGGCATTTTTCCTCTGGTTTTCCTACAAAAAAACTTCCATGCACCTCTTTTATTCCCCATTTGTGCCACATGTCCTGCGCATCGCAGTCTTAACAAGACTTAACTCTCTTATTATATAATAATAATAATAATAATAATGCTTTATTTTAGCTGGCAGAGTTAAGGCCATAAGGCCTTCTCTTCTACTCTATCTGGTTTCCTAAAAAAATATATTCTTCTTTATAGAATTTCAAGAGACCATATTATACCTATAAATTGGATTGCAAAATTTTGAATATTGTATCTGAATGCATTGTATTTTTTTTCCCCCTCTTTCTTGAGGACTAAGTACCTGCTAATACCTAATGTTTAATTATTGAATATTATTAACTATTAATATTTAATTGAAGACTACATAACAATGAACTACATGGTCTTTATAGGAAGCCAGATATAATAAGAAAAGTTAAGTCTCGTAGACTGCGATGGGCAGGACATGTTGCATGTATGGGGAATGAAAGACTTGCATGGAAGCTTCTTGTAGGAAAGCCAGAGGGAAAATGCCCAATTGGTAGACCGAGAATGAGGTGGGAGAATAACATTAACTATGATTTGAGGGAAGTAGATTATACAGGGAATGATTGGAAAACATTAGCTCAGGATAGGGATGTATGGAGAGCTTATGTCCGCGCGGCAATGAACCTACGGGTTTGATAGTGCCAGTGAGTAAGTAAGTATTAATATTTAATTTTAGGTAGTTATATTTTGAGGTTATTTTAATTATATTATTTTTAGTCTGGACATCTTACCTCAATATTAATGTTGATTTGTTCTTGAACATGTTTCAAAACAATTCTGTTTTATCGTCCAGACTAAAAATAATATAATTATTAACTATTTTGGCAGATAAGTGCCCCAGAGTTAGAATCTGGTTATGTAAACTATCCATCCATAGTAATTCTGCCCGAAGGCAGGTCCTTCACTGCAATCATAGCATTTTCATGCTATGCTTGCAGCTTTACTAGGGAATTGTGTAGGTGTGGTAGCTTCCCGTTGCTTTCCACACCGGTGAAGGATGATGATGATAATGATAATGGTAAGGATGATACTGATAAGGATGATGGCCATATGATTTTGGGGACCGTTTGGGCCTTAAAGTTTTTCCTGACATTTGTCTTACAGGTGAGGAAAAATCCCAATAAAAACCTCACCCAGAAAAACTGCCCCGACCGGGGATCGAATCCGGGCCTGCTGCGTGACAAGGCAGCACGCTACCTCGAGACCACAGCGGTGGACATGTAAACTATTTACAGATAAATTTAACATAAAACATAAGGGGATTAAAAAAAAAATTAAAGGGAAAATTGAGAAAAATATAAATGGGGTTAGGATTTGTGTATTTGCTTTTGAAAGTTTAAAAAGTGCTTTGAAATTTCTTGAATTCCTGAAGATGAAGCATGTCTTCAAAAAGCTTTCAGTTTTAATAATATAACGAAGATTATAACAGAAAATATTATAGTTGAGGACGGCTGTGTTATATAAGGTACAAACATTTCTATAATTGAAATAATTTTAACCTCGACGGTGTTTAAACATGATTATTAGAAGTGTAGATAAATATAAATATAAAAATATATTTTAAAAATAAGTTTCGCTGTATTTAGTGGTGTTTGTTCCTCACTAAATGAGATCACCTTGTTATCAGACTGTGCTACGTAAGACAGCACAAGTTGAGCCAGGCCAGGCCCGGGTGCTGCTTATCTCTGCTAGTGTTTGTGTCCCCCTGAACTTTTTATCAGAGTTCAGCTGCATTATCTAGTCCGGGCTTATTGCATCACCTGCACCCAAAACTTACATATTATCACTAGCCATGGATTTCATGTACTTATAAGTTAAGATTGTAACGCAGATAGAGAAATATCATTTATCTGTTTCTACGTGCAACTATCCGCGTTAATTTATGTTAATCTGAAAATATGTAGTAAATATCAATGAAACTAAATATATGGTCACACATAGAAATACATTATATAATAGTTTATGCTGATGATGTAGTACTACTGGCCGATGGCGAGGCGAGGAGATACTAAAGGCCAACACGCACACACTATTGAGTAACACTAAGAAATTAGGACTGGAAGTAAATATCAATAAAACTAAATACATGGTCACACGTAGAAATATATTATTATAATGGAAATGGACAGCTAATGACAAATGAGGGAAATTTTGAGGAATTGGCTGAATTCAAATACCTAGGAACAATAATCACAAATAGGAATGAGATGCACAAAGAAATTAAACATAGGCTCAATTCTGGAAATGCATGCTATTATGCATTGCAGAGACTTTTGATGTCCCAACTCCTTTCAAAAAACGTTAAGCTGAAAATATATAAAACTATTATTCTACCAGTTATATTATATGGACGCGAAACATGGACTCTTACTTTAAGGGAGGAAAGGAGATTACGAGTATTTGAGAATAAAGTTCTTAGGAAAATTTTTGGACCAAAGAAAGATGAACAGACAGGTGAATGGAGAAGACTACATAACAATCAACTACATGGTCTTTATAGGAAGCCAGATATAATAAGAACAGTTAAGTCCCGTAGACTGCGATGGGCAGGACATGTTGCGCGTATGGGGAATGAAAGACGTGCATGGAAACTTCTTGTAGGAAAGCCAGAAGGAAAACGCCCAGTTGGTAGACCAAGAATGAGGTGGGAGAACAACATTAACTATGATTTGAGGGAAGTAGATTATACAGGGAATGATTGGAAAGCATTAGCTCAGGATAGGGATGTTAGGAGAGGCTTATGTCCGTGCGGCCATGAAACTACGGGTGCGATAGTGACCAGTGAGTAAGTAAGGTTAAGTAAGTAAGGTAATGGAAATGTACAGCTAATGAGACAATGAGGGAAAATTGTGGAGGAAGTGGCTGAATTAAAATACCTACGGAACCAAGCAATACAAACAGGAATGATGTGCACAAAAAAATTATAGGCTAAATTCTGGAAATGCATGAGATTTATCCATTTTACAGAGACTCTTGTTATCACAAAACTTGTTTGAAAAAAACATTAAGCTGAAAATATATAAAACTGTTATTCTACCAGTTATATTATATGGATGAGAAATGTGGACTCTTACTTTAAGGGAGGAAAGGAGGTTAAGAGTATTTGACAATAAAATTCTTGGGAAACTTTTGGACCAAAGAGAGATGAACAGATGAGAAGACTACATAACAGTGAACTACATGGTCATTATAGGAAGCCAAATATAATAAGAAATAATAAATTGTTAAATTCTCAACTTGATTTGAATGAATTGCCTTTGTTAAATTAAAAAATGTAAAAAAATTATTGTAGATTTTTTGCTTAGATAAGTTGATATGTACTATAATAACACAAGTCATAATGGGTTAACATGTCTGAGAGAAGGTTATCATGGGTAACGAAAAAGCTGTAACTGAATTATATATGATAAAATATGAAAATCAAATAAAAACTGTAAGTTTTATTTTTATTTAAGTACTAAATATGGGTGGGGATTTATCAAGTAAACACCAAATCAATTGATTATATAAGAACGGGTGATTCTTTGCTGACGACTGTGATGGGCAGGACATGTGGCACGAATGGGGTACAACAAGACGTGAATAAAAGATTCTGGTAGGAAAAACCAGAGGGGGAAAAAACACCTAGGTGGTAGACAAAGAATGAGGTGGGAGAATAACATTAATCATGATTTGAGGGAAGTAGATTATACAGGGAATGATTGAAAAACATTAGCTCAGGTTAGAGATGTATGGAAAGCATATGTCTGCATGGCCATGAACCTATGGATTCAATGGTGCCAGTGAGTTAATTAGTTTATATCTGAAAATGTATGTCAATACCAGGGTCGATAGATCTTTTTAACTAACTAACTCACTGGCTCTATCAAACCCATAGGTTTATGGCCGCACAGACATAAGCTCTCCAAACATCCTTAACCTGAGCTAATGTTTTTCAATCATCCCCGGGGTAAAATACTTCCCTCAAATCATAGTTAATGTTATTCTCCCACCTCATTCTTGGTCTACCAACTGGGGGTTTTCCTTCTGGTTTTCTACAAGAAGCTTCCATGAAATTCTATCATTCCCCATGTGTGCCACATGTCCTGCCCATCACAGTCTATGAGACTTAACTGTTATTATTATATCTGGCTTCCTATACATGCATTATAGCTAATATGTAGTTTTCTCGATTTTTCTAAGGCCTTTATTCTCAAATATTCGTATTGTTCTTTCCTCCGTTAAATGATAAGACCTTTTTTGGATGGATAAATTCAAGGAGCAAGTCCTCCAGGAGGGACTTTAAGTCATGGGTCCCGAATCTGAAAATTTTCATGCTCATAAAAGATCCATAAGTCTGAATAAAGAGACCTCTAAGCAAAATTTACAGATCTTCATCCTAGTAATTTTTTAGTTGCCTACTAGATGTCTTATTAAGTTGGCATTTTGACCACGTACCATTCATGACATCTTTAGGAAAGTAAATATAACTAAATTAACTTGGTCTAGTAACTCCTAACAATGGAGAGGCTAAGGACCAACATTAAGCTGTTATGCCGTTATAAATGTGAAACCAAATTCTAATCTAACCAAAATGTAAGAAAAAGTAACTTGCATAATATTTAAATTAAAATTCTTTATACCTCACCTCATATCCACTCTTATATTTAAACCGGTTTCAAAACCTAGGTGGTTTCATCTTCAGTAATATCTCAACTGATGTTATGTCATTCAGGAGAACTGCTTCTTACTCCATCTGTTGGTGGACCAATGGACCTCCCAATCAAATCAAATTCCCTGGGGATTTCAAAATTCATAAGTTTTCCTTTCTTGTTTTTTTAATGTGGATTTTTCGTAAACTGTTAGCTCTTTTGCGTTTTCTATTTGTTTAATTGAACTGGCTTTTATATCAATCATATGTTTATCAGACCAAGCAAGAGCTGCTACTGCTGCCTTTTCCACTTCACCAGTTTTGACATTTCAAATATGTCCTTTCACCCTGGTTTTCAAATTTATTTTCATTTTTCATATTTAAATTTCACCACAATTTATGCATTTGATCTGATAAATTCTCGATTTGTTTTCTTCTTCAATTTTGCTGGTTTTAATTATCCTCTTGAGGTTGTATTCATTCTTCAGTGCCAATGTTAGGTTAAACTTTTACATTTTTTTTTTAACTTGTGGTTCTTTAGTGGATGGTAAGTGAACTTCTTGAATTTTATATTTTCTTCTGTTTTTTCTAAAAGTGTACTTTTATTAATTGATTTTTTTCTTTTAGTCAAAAATGTATCAAATCAAATGCAGAGATTGTGACAAAATTTATATAGGGAAGCAAAAATAAATTTGAAAACCAGAGTGAAAGAACATCTTAGAAAAATCAGAAATGGTGAAATGGGAAAGTTAGCAGTAGCTGCTCATGTTTGGTCTGAAAAAATCTAATTGACCTAAAAGCTAGTTTAATTAAACAAACATAAAAACCAAAAGACTTAATAGTTTAGGAAAAAATCCACATTCAAAAAAACAAGAAAGAAAAATGTATGAATTTTGAAATTTTATTCAAAGGTTCAACGGTCCACTGACATGGAATAACAAGAAGTTCTCCTGAACAGCATAACATCGGTTGAGATATTAAAGAAGATGAAACGAAACTACCTAGGTTTTCAAACCACTTTAATTAGTAGACTGGATATGAGGCGAGGTATAAAGAATTTTAATTTAAATCTTAAATTAAACGTCATAGTGATTTTTCCTATAAAAGTTCAACTTGACATAACTTAAGTTATTTACCTCTACATGCTTCTCAAAAATAAAAAAAATAATGGGTAGGTTGTTTGGTAGTTTGATTCAGATACCTACTCTCCAGCTTGACAGCCATGTTAATAACTTCTTGTCATAGTCTTAAAAAACATAACTGATTTTGGTAATATAAATTCATAATGGTGTAGACAGAAGTATCAAAAGAGGTCAGTACCACATATGTAATCAAATAGAGACCGGATGTTAGGGAAAATGCCTACAGTTATTCATTATACATATTGTAAAAGTGACTTCATATAAGTTCATACCGACATTCCTAGAGTTGTTTTCCATAAAGTCAATTTTGCCTATAAATGCCTATTTCAGCTTACAATGCCTATAAATGCCTAATTGTCATTTTTTCTCGAAATTAACTTAGTATTTCAATGAAATTAATTGAAATGATAAACTTCATGACACCTATCATTGCATAGAAACCTTTAAGTGACTGGCAATATTATTTTTGATGTTGGTAACACTGAATTCAGTCTGTAGTCCTCGTTCACAAACAATTGTTTCAAAGGCAAAGTGGTGCGATAAGTGTATATGGATTTGTTAACACCTTTAGAACAGTTGTTTTTTTACTATGCCATAAGAACGGACAACTGTAAACAATAAGACAAACTGACAAACTGAATTTCATGAAAGAATTTGGTGCGGAAATGTTCTCAAGTGACGGTTCAACATTGTTTTGCAAAGTGTGTAAAATTTCAATGAATTGCGCGAAGAAGTGTCACTTTTGCAGCATGTACACACTGCAAAACATAAGTATGCTCTTTGTAAAAAAGGCAAAACAAGTTCCAAAATCATCTCTGATATCTTCGTATGCTATCGATAGCATATGTTTATATTCTTTACGTAAGGCTGTAAAAATGTATGTTGTATATTTTTTAAGAGTCTCTTTTGAATTTTTTTAGTGCCTATATTAATGATTTTTAATGCCTTTTTGCCTGCCTATTTTGAATTTTTTAAGTGCCTAACATCCGGACTCTAGTAATCAATATAGTGCATCATTTCCCTAACATTAGACAAGTTTCTAGACAGACTGTACCAAACATCCCCTTGTTTGCTTGTGGTTATGTTGCAGAGCAAAGCCCCGGATGAGCACAGTGGCGGGCCGCAGGACGTATACAGAGGAGGAGTTGCAAGCTGCACTGCGTGACATTCAGAGTGGGAAACTTGGGACGCGCCGTGCGGCAGTTATCTATGGCATTCCCAGATCCACTCTGCGCAACAAAGTGTACAAGCTAGCACTGGAGAGAGAGCGCGACTCCCATCTGGTGGCCCCCGTGGTAACTAAACCTGAGGAGCCAGCGCATGAAGAGGAGGAGGAGAAGGAACTGTCTGGTGCCGAGGAAGAGCGGGAGGTGGAGAAGGCGCTGAGGAAACCTCTGTTGTCGATGGAAGACCTAGTGAGGCTCAGAGTGCTGAAAGACCCATCGTACTCGGAGGTGTGGGCCGGTATGGAACACAGTGCCCTGGGACCGTACGTATCCCAGCTGCTGGCCGCACACAACAAGACCCCCAGTGGAGACCAGTCCACCCCCGGAGATAAGAGTCCCACCGGTGGAGACTTCCTTCCAAAGTTCCCTACGCCACTCTTGCCAGAGTTTGTCAGACGAATGATGGCTGAAGAAGAACAGTTGAAGAAACAAAAGACTAGCTTTCATCCAAACGGTGCCCATGCAGACGATAAAGAGAGCGAGTCGCCCGATGCTTCGACTGGAATCGCCACTCCACCTTCTAATGTGATACTGAAAATTCCGTCCTTCAAACCAACTTCAAAGAATGGAGTGGCTACGAGCAGCGGTGGTCCTGAGCCTTCTAGTCAGCCTCCGAGCGACCCAGGAAAGGGCATCGGCGTCAGTCTCAGAGAGGTCATTGCTAAGAGCATCAGCCAGAAATTCCAACAGCACGACGTCAATGAACCTCCTTTCAAGAGAGGCAGGTTCACGCCTCCTCTGGGATCCTCGACGTCCGTCATCAAACACAACAACAATAACAATAGCAGTAGCAGCAGCCAGTCGGACAAGGTGGTGCCGCACGTTCAGAGCAAACCGATGTCCAGTTCCAGCTCCAGTTCTGGTGCAGGAGGCAAAGGAACGCGGCCAAAACGTGGAAAATACCGCAACTATGACCGAGACAGCCTCATAGAGGCAGTCAGGGCTGTACAAAGAGGAGAAATGAGCGTTCACCGTGCAGGCTCTCATTTTGGAGTACCACATTCCACACTTGAGTACAAAGTCAAGGAGCGCCATCTCATGAGGCCGCGTAAACGCGAGCCTAAACCACCGTTGGAGGACGTTAAGAAAAAAGACGAAACTAGGCATCCAGCTGTCGGTTTGGAAAAGCCTAAAATTCCACCAAAAACCATTCCTAAAGCACCATTCACTCCTAGTTCTTCTGGCATTCCAAGTGCACCCAACGGTCTCAAACTGCCGACTATGTTTGATCCTGCTAACATGCCTCCCATGCCGTATGCCACAGCACCACCATTCCCTTTCTGGACCCCCAGTCCGTTCCACTCGCTGCCCCTTCCAGGAGCTGCCTACAACCCCTCTCAAGACTTCTTCGCTTCGCAGATGATGCAGAGACTTCAAGAACATGCAGGTGGCAGCACTAGTCCACCACTGGGGAAGAATGCCCGGGAAATGGCCGAGAGTTTGTATGACGGTACTGGTGCCAATGGAAGTTTCCTGGACGGTATCATACGCTCGAGCCTCGAGATGGGAGTTTCCCCAGGATTAACAAAAGAAGTCCCGGAGAACAATAAAGCTCTGATAGACCAGTTGTGTAGAAACAGTCGACTTACTCCACTCCCTCGATCTGTCATGGACGCGGGCGCCAGCAGTTCTGACGATGATTCTGCCAAGCGTGTGTACGGATACGGTCGGGCGACGGAATCTGAGGCCAGCATGTCGGCCATCATTGATCTCTCTCCGTCGTCCAACGGCTCCGTCATGGACAGAAAGCGTCCTGCAGACGATGAAGACGATGTAAAACCGGACACTGACATTGAAACTGAAGAAAGTGCCTGTGATAGTAAAAACATTTCAAACAGAGTTGATGAACAAACTGCCAAAGATGAGCATCAAAAAGAAGAAGAAGAAGAGGAAGATGAAGAAGAAGAAGAAGAGGAGAAAAAGAGGAAGAAGAGGAAGAAGAAGAAGAAGAAGAGGAAACCAAATCAAAGATCAACTCTTAAAGAGACTGATTATAATAATAATAATAACGTGACACAATTTTATTAACAAAGGTGTATAATTTTTTTTAGTCACCTTACTGTACTGATTTTTGTAAGTGTTAAATGTCGTAAGTTAGTGTTGGTTTGTTTGTTTCTTTGTTTTTATTGTATTTTTTTCTCCCCACATTTGAAGTAGTGGAAATGTTTTTTTTTCTTAATTTTTTTTGTTTTTATTTCTGCTGTTAACATTTTTTGGAAAACATCTCTCTTTTTTGAGGTTGACAATCGTAACGTTGCCAAAGTCATGTGAAAGCATATTTATCAAATTCTATATATATATATAGGGTGTTTAAGAAAAACAAATTGTTGGAAAATTAATTGTATACATTCATGGTGACTTTTTAAAAATATTTTTTTTAAATCCAACAAAAAAAATGTTCTATGGTGATTTCCCAAGATCTTATTCATCAAAGCAGTTTAATTTTTTCCAAATATTTGTGTATGTGTTTATGTGTATGTGTAGGTGTTTGCTTGTATGTTTTCTTTGTATGTTTGAGTCGGGATGGAGTTTGCGCGTGTTTGTGTTTTCGTTCTTATTGTTGCCAATGCGGATGTGCCATATTATTGTGTCAAAATTTAGCAAAAATAAAGTTTTATAAAAAATGTACAAAGTCTGGCTCATCCCACCGCGTGCAGATTCCATCTGACAATACTAAAGTCTTTCTTACTAACTGCTTTGATGTCTTTTGTAAGAAAAAATACAAATATTCATACAATCACAAGACTCGCTTTAAAGTTTGTCAAGTTATTGTCCACTCCACAGATACTTGCTTACTATACACAGTAACTCCACCATGCAGCGACTGTGTCAACTAAGCAAATTACTGGGCAAGTCGATTTTGCCAGAATATATCTTTATTTTGATAACTAAATTGTGTATATATATATTGTTGCAAGAAAAAATGCAGCTGCTAGAACAATTTTTAAATTTTGAACAACAGATAAAATCTTTGATGTTTTTATTATTGATTTAACACTTCTCACTGAAGGATAATTTATATTTGAAGAGAAAAATTCTCACCTAGACCGAGACTAGAACCCGGGACCTTTGGCTTGCCGGGTTATAATGCTCAGTTGGTAGAGCATTTGGCCCGGCAAGCCAAAGGTCCCGGGTTTGAGTCTCGGTCTAGAAGAGAATTTTTCTCTTCAAATATAGATAAAATCTTTACTTTTATCAATTGGATATTTCTAATTTTCAGTAAAAATCTTTCTCGTTTTAATTAAATGACATGTAACCAGTTTTGTTGCAAAGAAATTGGGGCTGCTAGAATGATTTTTTAAATTTTTGCTTCAGGTTGATCCCCACTTCTAATTGCTCAATATTGCTGGTTAACAAACTCAATCTTAGTTTTCTTAGTAGATTGCTATATGTTGAAAGTTGTTCCTTAAAGAACAAAGTTGTGGCCACTAGGCATTAAAAAAAACTGCATGACAGGCTTAGAAGGCCCTTGGCCTACCAGCTGACTACTGGCATCACATCTACATGTGTTAATCACAGAGGTAGAGGATCATCCAGCCACTGTAGGGTGACATGTGGTCAGCATGTCGGGTCCCCAGCCATTATAGCTGATTTTCTCAACCTGGACGTGATACTTATTCTAGCTACACAAATTCCTCATGATGCCGGGTGGGCACCGGTCCCATACTGGCCGAAATTCCATGAGAAAATGTCTTCCCCCATGGAGACTCGAACCAGCTCAAGTCCCGTAGCTCTGCGCCAAGGCATCTTGCCTTAATCACTCAGCTACAGCACAGGACAGGGCATTAACAGACATAAACAATATATAAATTTTTGTTCTGGTCACTTTCAGTTTTTAGTGAGAAGAACTGATGAAGATTTAGCAGAATTTTTTAAAAATCTTTTCATGGGAAAACCCTCAATAGCTATAATGCTTCAAAATTTAATAAAACCATCTGCATGTGTCTGGTGTAATGCCAGGTTAAGGGATGAGATAAGATGAAGCCTGGATCACCATCATATGTGAAACGAAAATTGGTGGAATCAAGTTTTTGGCAGGCAAACATGAGACATTAGTATGAAAGGACTAAGTATTAAAAATCATTTTTAGGTAATGTCTATTATTAACTATTATGGCAAAAAAGTGCATCAGATTTAGAATCTGAAAATGTAACTAAATAGTCGGCAGCGGTGGACTAGTGGTTATGCTCCTTGCCTCTGGTCCCGAGGGTCACGGGTTGAAACTTGGCCGGGGTCAATGGATTTTTTAGGATGGAAAAATCCAAGGAGCAAGTCCTCCGGGAGGGACTTTAAGCCGTGGGGTCCGAGTCTGAAGATTTTCAGACTTGTAAAAGATCCTTAAGCCTGAATGAAGAGCACCTAAATCTCTGTTAAACATGGGCTTACAAGGAAATGTAACTAAATGTTTTACAGAAAATTAACCTTAAAAAAATCTTCAATATTACAAATTATAAAATCAAGTAAGTTCCAACTTGCCTTTAGAAAACCTTCCCTAGTTCCAATTTAGTCACTTTGAACCCCACTTTGAGTAATACAGATATGAACTCGAGACCCAGAGGTGGAGAATAAGTGCCACCACGAGCCCTATTAATAAATAATTTAATTTTATCCTTGGAATAAACACAAGTAAAAAAATGTTAATGTTTTCTCTAAGAAATCAATTTATTTTTCTTTTTATATGTTACTACGAAGCTGTATCAGTAGAATATGTTTGTGAATATAAGAAAAGAAACTGGGAGATGGATGGATTGCATAAATTTTAAAATTTAAAGTCGAGTCTTCTGACTGTATGAATTAAAAAAAAAATATATATTAAAAAATATAAAGAAGAAGATATCTTGGGATTCTCCAAGAATTTTACTGTCTGTGATGAAGCCAAATTTTGAATGTATATTTTCTCTATTGATATCTATATACTAGACTAGTTTATATATTGAAAAAAAAAAAAGCAAATTTTTTTTGTTTTTTCACAATTGAAGTGCAATTAGATATATTTACAAAACATAGGAACAAGACGAGAAGGTGCAGTACAGAATCCGACCACAAAACAATCCCAGAGTCAAACAAACTACCCCCAAACATTCCAACCAATCATGTGCCAGAGATCTCATGCAAGATCGGAAAAAAAAAGGAAGCCGAGCTTCCCAGCTTTATCGTAAACGAGCATTTTTAAAATGTTCCCCCCACCCCCAGAATAATTCTTTTGTTTTTAATAGATAAATATATATATATTAAAATATATATAGAATATAATATGTGTAAATGGACACACAAACAGTGCAATGAAAGTGGTGTACAGAAAATTATTTTTTTTTAATTTTTATTGTGATATTGTGGCCCGGTGAAGTTAGTATTACGTGGGATAGAGGCCTCCAATACAATACAGTACACAAATTAATCAAATGTTCTTGTGTTCAGTTATGTTTTTAACTCATGTAATCCATAAGTTTCTGGTTATTGTTAGTGGTTTTTAAACGCAAGGCGTGTTCTCGTTTTATCTTTCGCTTTTTTGACGTCACACATTTCTACTTAGATTCCACATTTTTTAAAATTATTTTGTCTGCCTGGCAAAACAAACAAATCCGTTTCTAAATCGGATTTAAATAAGCTCAGCAGATTGTAAAAATATGACAGAATTCAAACCCAGACATCTAGCATGGAGAGCAGATGCCATGACACGTGTTAATCTATGTGGTGGGGTTAGCATCTTTTTCTACTATGAGGCAGTGACTTTCATATCCATCTATTTAATCCAATGGATTTTAACTTCTATAAAGAAAGCAGTACGATGAAGAATAACTGGAAACCAAACACTCTGTCAATAGAAACAAAAACAATAGAGAAAAGAATGTTCCAAAAAAAAAAAAACATTCTTATGCAAAAAAATTGTACATTTGTAGAATGAAATTAACATCAGTAAAATAAAGGTGCTCCAGTAGCTAATGTTTTCTTGAGCGGTTTCAAAGATCTAGAACCTCGGACCCAGAAGTAGATGCACTACCACTAGATCAATAAGATACGTGACGTCAAAATAGCAAACTATAAAAAAAAAACGAAAATACATCTTAATACAGGTTTAAAATTTGGTTCAATATTTCTCCACTAGAGCGAGGACATATCATAGCTCCTGTATATACTACGCACTTACTGTCATGTGCTTGTACTCCATTGTTACAATTCTTGCGCGTCGCTCTTGCGCAAGATCGCGAGGGACCAAGTGAAACTAGCTGGCGTTCTTACGTATGCGCGACGCTCTCTCTCCATTCCACAGCGAATGCAAGGTATATATGATAAGCTGCATAGAGGGCGTTTATGTACATAATCTATTTTTTTAAAGTAAGGTTGTAGATAAAAGAGGGCGCTATATGCCAAAGTGTCTTGTAATTATTCAAAGTAAAGTCGCCCCAACATTTTTTTTTATTATTTACTTCCATACAATGGACTTAAGTGGCTCATTTAATGAGTTGGTTTGATTCGTGGGCGCACGAGTCTGTGTTCAGAACAGTGTTCAAACTCTGTCAGCTAGAAAATGTTAACCCACATCTCCTGTTTTTAAATTCTGTGATGCAAACAGTTAAGTATAAATATTCAACTCTTTAAGTATGACACCATGTCAATGAGAAACATGCACTCCTTACTGACGTATTGAGTATTCATTTTAATACAAGGTGGGATATAAACACCTGATGGTTTTTAAAATAATCTTAACTATGTGTGTTTGGTCAAAGATATACGAGGGTTGGAACTTTAATAGTGCTGTAGAGACATCATGCAATGGAACATAATGATGTTGCTGATAGCACAAGTCAGTTACATACCTACCTTACCTCAGAACATATGGACTCTCTCTTCATACATCATGTGCATATGAACTGGGGAGAGGAATAGAGCCTCGTGTTAGATGGTGCTCGTGTTAGATGGTGCTCTAATGTAGTGTTGTCACAATATTTTCAAAACAGGAACAACAGAGTTGTACAGCCGTAACTGAGTTTGTTCTCAAAAACATTTATACTGCGTGAATACAGACCTACACTCCATCACAGTGCAATAAACACTACTGCCAACTGTACACCAACCTGTACAACAAACACTAAAAAATGTTACCAAGATTTCAACGTGACTCAAATATATCTTTGACCAACCACATAGTGTTAAGATTGTAGAATGCAGGCTTTCACAGCCGGTAGTCATGGTATTAGAAGATTTTGGGCTATAAGATAGTGGTCCATAACTCGTGTTTATCCCAGATGTTTCTCCTTCAACTATGGAAGGCATCTTCACTGGCAGGTTCTTCTAGATGGTGTTTCCAGGGATTAACACCTAGATGAACTCATACCCAAGGGAGAAACAACAGTTATGGACCATGACCTTATAGGCTGGAATCTTCTGATACCAGCATTAAGGTATTTTAAAAACTGTCAGCTGTTTATGGCCTACCCTATTCGTTGAAGATCTCCCTTGAAATAGGAAGTTATCATGAAATTCTGGATTATCATCTTCCATGTGTCATTTCTAGAGAACTGTTGCCATGTGTGTGATGACTCTAGGGATCCTTGCTTGTATTAAATTAATGTTCCACAACTATCTCAGTAAGTTGTTATCAGATTGCTAAGTAAACAAGAATGAGTGGACTTAGAGCTGAAGGAAATACATGGTATTCTAGTACGCAGGAACATAAGAAGAGAATGGAAGGTTCTCAAGTATAAGAGAACTGGACTGGCTGTAAGATAGTTTTCACACCAAATTCACAAGTGTTGGAGGAAAGAAAAATAAATAAAACAATATAAATTTTAATCAAAATTACAATGGGAAATAACAATTCAAATTCTATCCCCCTTCAGGATATTTGGTAGTGATGATGTTCAGTAAACTTTTTCTTACTTGGAAGTAAATTAAAGTTTTTCTAAAACTGTAATAGATAACAAAACAAAGATTCCACCACTTCAGGTCCTGCTGAGTTGATTGATATCCAAATCAAGAAATTAGTAGTATTTTCTATTAGTTTGCAATCATTATAACATTGAAGTAAAAATTACTGAAAATTTGCATTTTATGTTCATCTGGTACCATTTTCTCAGAAACTATTTGTAAGAATTGCATTTTTTTTTTTGTTCACACTGCTTATGAGTAGATTGATATTTGAGGTTAAAAAGTTTTGGAAGAAAAGACTTCATTTAGTTTCTAAAATTTCTTTAAAAAGTTTATAATTTTTATGAAAAATCTGTTGTACTTAAATTTTTTCTTAATTCTATTACAATTTATCAATTTAATTCTTAACCTTTTTTTATGTAGAAATGTGAGATATATATCCTCTGAAAAAATGACATTTCTATCTACAATAGTTTCTGAGAAAAGTGTACCTAAAATCTGAGAAATCAAAGTTACGGTAACAATTTTCACTTCAATGTTTTAATGATTGCCAAGTAATAGAAAATAATACTAATTACTTAATTTAGGTATCAATCAATTCAGCAGGATCTGTTTAATAAGTGTTGAAATTTTTGTTTTGTTATCTATTATAGTTTTAGAGAAACATTAACTTATTTCCAAGTAAGAAATAGCAACCATATGAACAGCAGACACTCACTACCAAGTGGCCTTAAAAATAAAACTTTATAGATTCAATGAAAGTGAGGTAATTTATAATTCATAAATTGAATCAGATAATTTTTTTTACATGTTATCTCATAAAACTCCATGTTTTCACAGGACTGGTTTCAAAGGACATTGCCTCCATCCTCAGCCAAAACTCCAACTGTTGAAATTCTGCCATGACCATAATCTTCCGAACTGCCATATTTTATGAACTTTGTGATAAAAAGTTCATAAAATAGGCACCAGATATCAGTTTGGAAGATGATGATAATGGCAGCATTTCAACAGTTGGAGATTATGTTGAGAATGGAGGCAATAAACTTTGAAACTGGTCCTGTAAAAACATGGAGTTTTATGAGATAAGATGTTAAAAAAAAGTCTGATTCAATTTATAAACAATAAAAAACAATATCAGAAAATTCTCACAAATTTCTGTTTTGCATTTTAAGGACAATGTCTGAAATTTGATTTTGCTAATAAAAATTACAATTTTGAACTTGTACCACTTTCAGCAACACCATGAATTGCTGGTTACTTTCTTATTTAAGGGAGATCTTCAATTACAATTTTTTAAATTAATTTTGTTGGCAACACTACTGCTTGTTTGATAAATTTAAAAATACAGTAAGGAGTTAAGTATATCTTAATATTATTATTGTTATTATTATTAATTAATTAATAAGATTTCAGTGGCAACTTTTCTAGTTCATTTGGTGTAATATTAAAAAAGTTACTAATTTACAAGAATCTGAGATCACACTTAAGCCAGTTTTTCCTCTCAACATTAGTCAAACAATATTTAACTGAATCATAATTTTAAATTTAACTAATTTTTTTTAATATTGGTAATTTCAAGAATCTGTCCAAAACTAATTCTATACAGTTCACTTAATTGTCCCAAGTCTAACACAACATTTTAGTGGGATGGCGTTTGATGTTTGCTTCAGTGACAAACTGGACACAAAATTTATTTAACTTTCACGGGGTGGGGGGGAGAAAGAAAACACTATGAGGTTTAATTTAAGAATTAAATTAATGTTTTTATTACCTCACCTCATATCCTTTTTCTTCTAGACTGCAGTTTCAGAGCTTATGTCCATCATCAGTAGCCTCTGGTCGACCGGGATTATGTCGTTTCTTGGCGGTTTTCTTCTTCCTTCTATTGGTGGACCGATGAACCTCTGGATCAGGTCAAAATTTGCGGGAGTTTTGAAATTCATGAGTTTATCTTTCTTGTTTTTTTTGGATGTGGATTTTTTCCCAGACTGTGAGTTCTTTCTGTTTATCTACACATAATCACATAATCAAACACATAGATAAACAGAAAGAACTCACGGTCTGGGAAAAAATCCACATCCAAAAAAACAAGAAAGATAAATTCGTGAATTTCGGAACTCCTGCAAATTTTGATCTAATCCAGAGGTTCATCAGTCCAGCGATTGAAGGAAGAAGAAAACCACCAAGAAACGACATAACACCAGTCGACCAGAGGCTACTGATGATGGACATAAGCTCTGAAACTGCAGTCTACAAGAAAAAGGACATGAGGTGAGGTAATAAAAACATTAATTCAATTCTTGGACACAAAATGTTATTTTAGTCTACATCAGTTTTAATGGATAATGCATATGTGACTTTATTCTGACACATACTACAATTGAATTACTGCAAATTGTTTATTTGTCCACAACTCCATAGCACAACAGGCCTAGAATGCCCTTGGCCAACCAGCTGGCTGCTTGCCTCACATCCACGTGTGTTTGCCACAGAGGTAGACAAAAATATAGCCAGTATAGGGGTGACATGTGGTCAGCATGTTACGTCCCTCAGCTGTTATAACTGGTCTTCTGGTGGAGCCATTACTTATTGTAGCTACCCAAATGCCTGACAATGCTGGGTAGGCACCGGTCCCATACTGGCCAAAATTCCATGAGAAAGTTTCTTCCCCCATGAACACCCGAACCAGTGCAAGTCCCGTAACTCTATGCTAAGGCATCCTACCTTAACTACTTGGCTACGGCACTGGACTGTTTATTTGTAGTTGATGCAACAAAGACTATACATTTCACGATATATTTTTGTAGTTATCTCTGGTTCTTTTCTCATTTTACCTCGAATGGCTAACAATCAAGTGTTGTGACATCCATTGGAAGCTCTGCACATCCCTTCCTTATAGTGTAGGGCAAATTAGCTTTACAATTAAATAATTTCCCCAGAATTTCAAAATTGGCTGAAAATGAAGAAGATTTTCCTTAGGTACTGGAGCTATCAGTGTAAGGAACTGATTCAATTTAAAGAAGTGAATCTGGTACATCTTACTTCATAAATATTAGTGTTGCATTTGACATGTTTTGATGGAACAGCATATCGAAACATGCCAAATGAAACCACTAATATTTATGATGTAAGACGTACCAGACTTACCTTATTTATTAAGAACCTCATAATGTTACTTCCTATTGTGATTCAGTTTATCTGATTACATACCTCATAGTGTGAATTTTTGTCAATTTTATATTAATAACCTAAGATAGACGAAAATGACAAGGGTAGAGTGAGTTATTTTTGTTGGCTTTTTAAATTTATGACTAAGGACCAGATTTTGAAGTTCTAAAAGTTAAAATTGCAACATAGTACAGTGATAAAATTAATGTATTAAGTCTGTATATCAAATTAGCTGATTTTTTAAAAAAATATAACTTACAAAATATATAACTTATATGTAACTTACAAAATATATAAGTTATATTATAAAAAAAAATAATACTTTGTGTGGGATCTAGCAATATTACATTTTATATTATATATCTTACTTTTAAATTTAAAAAAAATAATGTAAATAGACTACTGCTGTGGTTTCAAGATAGCATGCTGCCTTGTCAAACAGCAGGCCCGGGTTCAATCCCCGGTCGGGAGAGTTTCCTGGGTGAGGTTTTTATCGGGGTTTTTCTTCACCTGTAAGACAAATGTCAGGAAACTTTAAGGCCCAAATGGTCCATGAATATCATATGGCCATCACATTCGTCATCATCATCATCATTCATATTCATCTTAGATTAAGCTTAGGATTAAGGACTCTCCTGGTGCACCACTATCATCATCAACCCTCATATCGTCAGGGCAACGTAACCCCGGCTTCCAGGCTCCCCAACCTCAGAAGTGGGTTACAATTATGCCAATACCAGGAGAGAACATGAGAAATGTCCAAAAGGATAACCTGGGGCATTAAAAAAAATATATATATATATATCAATGTAATATTGCTAGATCCCACACAAAAATGATTGAGAAACGTTTTTGTAAGTCATATTATAAAATAAAAATTCAGTTGATTGGATATAAAGACTTTTATCACTATACTATGTTGCAATCTTAATTTTTAGAATATAAAAATTCCGGTCCCTATTTATGACTAATGTAAAACTCAACCGATGTTGAGAAGAATGGTTGGTATAAATGCAGTCTCAGATTCTAGTAAATTACTGTCTTTATTTTTTTGTTACTGTGCATCATAGAATTATTTTAAATCAATGATATTAGTAAAATTAGATATTTTAAGTGGGTTACTATTTTTAGCCAGATGTGATCCATGTTTTGCTGAAATATTTATTTTGTACAATGTAGTGTTGACCCACCTTCCATTTGATGTATACTGTAACAAATATATATTTTTGTTATATTTATAATCTTAACAATATTCAACATCCCTTCATCTAATTAAATTCCAGTCACTGTTTCTTCCTTCAAAACGATTAACTGCCAGCACAATTATTTGTGATAATGACATATCAGTGCTGCCAACATTGGGACATGTGCCTACCAACTGCAAACTTTTTTTTTTTCCAAATGTAGCGACAACAGAATTTTCAAACACTATTATTAAAATGTATGATTACAAAAAAAATTGTTTAACAAAATAGAAATGAATTAATTGGTAATTTGTTAAATATTTTTCTATATTTTGTTCAGTTTGAACACTGTTCAGATCTGATTTCCAAAATTATTATAAATTTTTAACAATGGTGATAACAGATTTGCATTGTTGGAAGAGGTCCTCACTTCTAGATGTATTACATATAAATTAATTTATTTACCTTCTGAATAAAGTATATAATGGTTTTGTAGTGAGTTGGAAAATGCTCAGAAGGTAGGTGTATTTAGAAGTGACGTCCTTCCTCGAGTTAGCCGTGCGTCCATGATTTGATCTGTCATGAAATTGTTATGTTTGACATATCAAAATTCAAAATGTGATTATTGTCTAGTCTATTCCAAAATCTTTTTTTTTTCGTGTGATGTGTTTGTATTTATTTTGTAGTTTTGGTTGTGAAAAACGCCTTGCATTGGATGGATCTCAAGGCGCTTGCATTCCCCAAATCTCATTCTATTTTATTCCATTTATTTTTTATGGTAATTTCTTACAATCCGTCATTCTCAGCTTTGTTTAGTTATATACATTCTCACAACTTGAGTTCAGTAAATGTGAATTTTTCATTTTATTTAAAATTAATTTTAGCGAGTGAATGATAACTGTTGGTTTAAGGTTGCAAAAAAAGAATTATTTGTCCAATGCCACCAGTTTGTTTTTTATGACATTTCTGGCTTTCTCTTCTGGAATTGGCAGAATTGTAATCCATTTCTTAGGTTGGGGCACCTGGAAGGCAGAGTTATGTTACCCCGATGATATGAGAGGTGATAAGTTATAGTAAAGTGCCAGGAGAATCCTTAACCTAAATCCAAATGATGTGCAATCGCAGAAATAATTCCCTTTAAGAAAAAAATTCTGTGGTGTGACCAGGAATCGAACCCAGGACCACTAGCCTATGAGGCTGGTCAAAACAACAAAAATAAGGTTAGATGTACTAGCTTTTCTAACAATCTTAAAATTCAAAATAGGCATTATTAGCAGTTTTGGAAAAAACTGTAATCTATGGCAATCAAGTTTTTTTCTGAGTTACTAACTCACTGGCTCTTTTGAACCCTTAGGTTCATGACCACGTGGACATAAGCCCTCCATGCAACCCCATCCTGAGCTAATGTTTTCCAATCATCCCCTGTATAATCTACTTCCCTCTAATCATGGATACTGTTATTCTCCCACCTAATTCTTGGTCTACCAGCTAGGCGTTTTCCCTCTGCTTTTCCTACAAGAAGCTTCCATGCCACCTCTTTCATCTCCCGTACATGCCACATGTGTTGCCCATCGCAGTCTACGAGACTTAACTGTTATATTTGTCTTCCTATACATATCATGTAGCTCACAATTATGTAGTTTTCTCCATTCACATCTCTGTTCATCTCTTTTTTACCCAAAAATTTTCCTAAGAACTTTATTCTCAAATACTCATAATCTTCTTACCTCCCTTAAAGTAAAAGTCCATGTTTTTTTTTCTGAGTTACATTGCCTGTTTTCAATCTATTTCCATACATATTCAAAATGGTTACCTTGTTATTATTCTACATATTTTAAAGTTGAGATGGTAATACAGACCTTACAACAACATACAAAATAAATCATGTTTTGTACTTTTTACAAAATATGAGGTGAGGTGTAAAATCTGAGTCTTTTACGGATTGTTAAATAAAACCTGACAGCACTGATTCCTAGAAATATCAAATATTGATCTATCTTTAATTTTTGTTCTTGTTAAATCCCCTTCCATGTCATTCATCCACCTTGTCTTGTGTCTAACAATTGTTTACTTTACAACCCTGGGCCATTCTGTCAACATATCCAACTCTGCTTGCTTTATATTAGTGCCCATATTTAGATTTTGTCGGCCACAGTGATCTAGTAGTTATGTTCCTTGCCTCTAGTCCTCTGTATATCTAATCTACTTTCCTCAAATCATAGATACTCTTATTCTCCCACCTCATTCTTGGTCTATCAACTGGGCATTTTCTTTCTGGTTTTCCTACAAGAAGTTTCCATGCACTTTTTCATTCCCCACATGTCCTGCCCATCAGTCTATGAGACTTAACTGTTCTTATTATACGTGGCTTCCTAAAAAAGCATAACTAAATTAGCTTGGTTAAGAACTCCTGCTAGGGAGCACTCATGTCCCTATGTGGGACATACAGGGTATATACATTACATACATACCTTATATAGATTTTGAAATTCCTTATTTGTTTTGAATCCACATATACCATTCTCCCTGATTGGACCTTTGCTTTCCTAACCTATAATTTGATAATGTAACATAATGAAGCCAATGTAAGGACCTAGACTAATGTAAGGTAACAAAAGATTACCTCATTGTTAATATTACTATTACTGTTTAGATTCTTCTGTTAGCTTCCAATACATTACATTATAAAATTATAGGTTAGGAACACATAAAGTGCAGGATTATCCAAATATCTTCCTTTCTCAAGTGGCCACTTGAAAAATAACCTTTTCTGCAAGGGTCTAGGTATCACTGACATTATTATAACATTTAAAGAAAAGTACCATAAATAACTTGCACCCTTCTTTGCACATAAACCATCAAATATTTAAATAAGTGTTAATTGAGGGAGAAACATCAAATTTATTTTGATGTCTGCAGCATCTTTTGTATAATACAGAATAGAGTGTCATTAGGTAAAGTTAAGCCATATTTTTTCCCATAACAATAACGTCAAATTCAGTAATTAATTAAAATAATTACATTCACTTTGTAAAATCAAAAAGTCGTACACGTGCATAGAAAACACATGGCTATAATTTTGTTAAGAATGTTTAAATTTAAAATTGATAGTTCCCCTTCAGGCTTCAATCTATATCTGCTTTTTTTACCCTTTGGTCTTTAGTTATATTTTCTCTTAAAGTGAGAGACCATGATATGTTATGGTGCAACTGGAAGATTGACTGTAGAATGCAGGCTTTCACGTCCAGTAATCATGGTATTAGAAGATTCTAGGCTATTAAGCCTTGGTCCATAAGTGTTTCTCCCTTGTCTATGGAAGGCCTTCATAGTCAAAGGAGAAACAGCAGTTATGGACCACAGACTAATAGCCCAGAATTACCTAATACCATGGAAAAATCACTGCTATATATCTTAATCTAATGATTGCTTATACAAGTTACTTATTCCTAAAAAAAATCTGTAATTTATTTCAATTTTTCAATACAGGAAACCTAACCTAAATCAACCCCATTTGCTAAAATTATCTCATTTTTTACCAAATTAAAATAATTCTTGTGTGAAAAAAATCAAATGTAGATATAGAGTGTGTAACAAAATTTAGTAATCAAAATTAAGATTGATAATGGAAGAGAATAAATGTTTTTTTAAGATAGTTGTGAGAATGGAAAACTGTACTGTATAGATTGAAATATAAAAAAGACCATTTGAATGTTGTTGCACGGGCAGAAATGGTGGATTATAAGAAATTTACTTTTTTTAATTGATTTTTTAGACTGATTTTGTTGTGATAAAAGTTATAAAAACGTAATTAATGTGAGGATTGAGGAATGCAGCAGGTTTTTAAATTTGAGGTGCTCAAGACTGATAGTTCTGCCAGTATTGCTTTTAGTTTAACCTGTACATAGGAAACAGCCAGAAGAAGCGCCATATCATATACCTTTGCAGCGTGGGACCAATTCCACTTTGTTTGTGTATCATCTGTCTTTACATCTATCCCCTCATGTACAATACTTAAATATTATCAAAATACATTGTTAAACATGATTGCCTGCTTGTTTGCATCAGACAATACGTGGAGCAGCGTGGTCTGCCTTTATTAATAAATGTTTTTTTCTCTTCGAGTGACCACCAGGTCTGCCAACAGACGTGAAGCTGCCTTTGAGGAGTGTATGTGCTATGTTGCTGGGACGTGTTATTTTCTGAGAATATTAAAAAATGATAATATTGTATATTTATATTGTGACTTTGGAGTAAACCAGTATTTATTACTGTCACTACTGTACACTCAATCTCTTTCCCACCTACAGAGTGTTCTAAACATTATCCACTCAATCTGTTCCTCACCTACAGAGTGTTCTAAACATCCTCACCTACAGAGTGTTCTAAACATCCACTCCATACAGGGTGTTCTCAACTGTACACTCAATCTGTTCCTACCTACAGAGTGTTCTGAACATTATCCACTCAATCTGTTCCTCGCCTACAGAGTGTTCTAAACATTATCCACTCCATACAGGGCGTTCAGAACTGTGCACTCAATCTGTTCCTCACCTACAGAGTGTTCTAAACATTATCCACTCCATACAGGGAGTTCAGAACTGTACACTCAATCTGTTCCTCACTTACAGAGTGTTCTAAAGATTATCCACTCAATATTTTCCTACTTACAGGGTGTTCTAAAATGTACACTCAATCTGTTTGTACCTCCATGGTGTTCTAAAATGTATACACTCAGTCTGATCTTACCTACATGGTGTTCTAAAATTTACACTCAATCTATTCCTACCTACAGGGTGTTCTAAACTGTACACTCAATCTGTTCCTACATACAGAGTGTACTAAAGATTATCCACTCATTTTTCCTACATACAGGGTGTTCTAAACTGTACACTCAATCTGTCCCTACATACAGAGTGTTCTAAAGATTATCCACTCAATATTTTTCTACTTACAGGGTCTCCTAATACACTTAATCTGTTCCTACCTGCATGATGTTCTAAACTTTACACTCAATCTATTCCTACCTACATGGTGTTCTAAACTGTACATTCAATCTGTTCCTACCTACAGTGTTTTCTAAAGATTACTCACTCAATATTTTCCTTCATACAGAGTGTTCTAAACTGTACACTAAATCTGTTCCTACCTGCAGGGTGTTCTGAAGATTACCCACTCAATATTTACACATATATACATACAGGGTGTTCTAAACTGTACACTCAATCTGTTCCTATCTACAGGACTAAAGACTACCCATTCAATATTGTCTTACATTCAGGGTGTTCTAAACTGTACACTCAAACATTTTCCTACATACAGGTGTTCCAAACTGTACACTCAATCTATTCCAACTTACAAACTGTTCTAAACTTAACACTCAATATTTTCCTATACCTCTTCTGAGCTAAGTTTCAGTTGTAAATAAACAAACCAGATGTGAGACTGCATTTTCATTGGTAGAATAATGATTGTACCTTTAAGTGTGTAAGAAAATGTAGTTCCCTCTCTAACACTGGAAATAGAGAAAATAAATAAATAAAGATGTGTATTATCTAGCACATGTCTATATAAGTTATATAGGAGAATTTTAAAATATATAATTACATGTTTTAATAGATTAAATAAGCAATTTAATTTGTTTAAAATGGCCACTTCTGTATAATTATAAAATTGGAAAGGAAAGCATTTGAAAAGCGGAGAGAAAAAATAATATTTTGAATATTTTCAAACAGTTTAGGAAAAAATATCCTACATTAGCCATTGAGGATATGGTGAAAATAACAGTAGAATGTACAGGTGAGTCAGCGTGGAGGAAATGTTCTGCTTATAATTAAATTATTGTAAATAAAAGATATCTATTGATATCATAGAAAAAGCAAAAAGTCTGATTAGGTAGGCGAAGTTCCTAATTGACATGTTGGTATTGTCTTATTTTCTGTAAAATATAAATTTCCTAAGAAGAATGTTTCTATCAATGATAGTTCCGTACACAATTCAGTCATATGGTAGGTAAAAGTAGCACCACGGTTCCCCCAATAGACAGAATTGGCAGAGTAATATCTTATGCAAGTTGGTTTACAGTACAATTGGAACTTAGCTCAGAATTGGTACACATACAGTGTGTTCTAAACTGTACACTCGATATATTCATACCTACAGGTGCTCTATGTACACTCAATCTTTTCCTATCTACAGACTGTTTTAAACTGTACAATTAATATGTTTGTATCTACAGGGTGTTCTACAGTTTACACTCAATATGTTCCTACCTAGAGGCTGTTCTAAACTTTACACTCAATATTTTTCTACATACAGAATGTTCTATATTATACACTCAACTGTTCCTACCTACAGCCTGTACACTGATTCAGTTCCTGCCTTTAGGGTGTTATGAACTGTACACTCAATTTGTTTTTACATACAGAGTGTTATAAAATTTACACTTTATCTGTTCATACCTACAGTGTTTTCTAAATTTTATACTCAATATTTTTCTACAAGATGTTCTAAATTTGATTCAATCGGTTCCTATCTAGAGAGAGTTCTACATGTAAATTCAATCTGTTTCTACCTACAGAATGTTCTAGAATAAAAATTAAATAAATTCCTACATACAGGGTGTAGTACACTCAATATTTTCAAACATGCAGGGTGTTATATAAACTACACTTATCTGTTCTTACCTACAGAGTCTTCTAATCTTTACACTAATATGTTCATACATACAGAATGTTCTAAACTGTATACTCAATTTGTTTCTACCTATACGGTGTTCTAAAGTTTACACTCAATATGTTTCTACTTAAAGATTATTCTAAACTTTACAACCAATATTTTCCTACATGCAGGGTGTTTCAACTACACTCATGTGTTTTACCTATATGGTGTTCTAAATTGCACACTCAATATTTCCTACGTGTAGGGTGTACTAACTGTATATTCAATCTGTTCCTACTTACAGGGTGTTCTAACTGTACACAAATTTATTCATATCTACAGGGTGTTCTAAATTTAATTCAATCTGTTCATATATACAGGTGTTCTAGACTGTACACTCTGTTCACGTCTACAGGATATTCTAAATATTTCACACAATCTGTTTATAATTACAGGGTGTTCTAAACTATATATTTAATTATTTATAATTTCCTGGATGTCCAAGAATCTAAATTCAATATATTCCTAGCCCACATTATGTCCCAGATTCTAAATCCAACCTATTCGTAATTTACAGGATGCGTTACACCTAATCCCTCTACTTATTTATCATTCTCATCAACAAGGATTAAGCCCAATGGCCTGTTCCAATCTCATTATAGGTCGAATTGGTCCTTCCATCTCTTCAATGGTCTTCCCAACAATCTTCTCCCTTTTGGTTTATAATTGTACATTCTTCTTGGTATGCGCTCGTAATACTTATTTATAATATCAATATTGCCAGTTCCTGTGGTCTAGTACGTGCTGTGAAACCGAGGTTCACTTGTTTGAAAGGGAGGTAAACTAGTGAAGAGTGTTCTGCTACTTATTATACAATGCGTTCGTAGCTCTGCCGGACCGTTCCGCGGCGGCTTGCACTGGGTGAGTATTGGCGCGCCTTCCGCCAGAGTTACACGTACACGATCTGCAAGTCATTGTTACGGAGCACTACCTACTGTTCTAAAATTACAAATTACTACTTTACTAACTTACATTAAGCTCACCTGCGTCACAACAGATGTTAAAAGTTCACGAAAATAAATAAATTGTCCGAAGAATATAAATTTTAAAGTTGAAAAAAGAAAAGCTGAGATTTTTATAAAAGAACTGGAAGAAAAGAAAAAGAAAAACTTTACAAAATGAAGTAGGTAAAGAAATAGCTGCCATTGACGGGGGAAAAAAAACTATTAAAAAAATATGAATAATCATATATTACGAGGCGAAGTTGGGAAGTGGTTTCTTTTACAGAAGTGAGGAAATGTTTACAAGCCGAGCGAAAGCGAGGTTTTTAATTTCCGAGATTATGTAAAACACTTCACAAACGTTCGTTGTACATTATTTTTTGCGTGATGGTGTTTTCAAAATAATAAATAATAGCATATTTGTTGGAAATATTTGTGTTCATTATAAACAACTGACAATGTTAACAGTGTGGGCAGTATTTATTAGTTGAGACTATAGCAGGCCGTGACACCGATCAGTCTTAAATGGCGGCAAGTACGTATTTATTGTTTTGTATTGTTTCAAATAAAGTTCAGTTAATTAAAAATGTAATGATTTGTTTCGTATAATGTATATTAACACTACCTTTTGGATTTGTTTTTGTACATTGTACGTAGTATACATAATAAAGGGCAGTGGTTTTACTTCCCTCACGAGGTTTGTAATATGTAATATTACAATATAGTTATTTAGGTTGGCAATCCCGAAATGCAGGAAATCGAACTTTCGATCATTGCTGTAAGTACGATAAAACGCACTATCGCGCAAAAAAAAAAAAATTGAAATTGTTTGCAATATTTTATCGTAACATAGTTCATGTTCAAAGAATAAATACTTTTTAATTAATTATTTTGTTTTTACTCTGCTCTTTCCATAAAATCCAGATTTTATAGTTATTTTCCCTTCACACGTGTAACTGATGAAAATAATTATTTTCGTGATAAAGTCTTAAATAAGAATAGCAAAATGTTAAAATAATAAATACCTTTTTAATAAATGCGAGTTGTGAACCTAATGTAAGTTAATACAGTAGTAATTTGTAATTTTAGCACAGTAGGTAGTGCTCTGTACCAATGACTTGCCGGTCGTATACGTGTAACTCTGGCGGAAGGCGCGCCAATACTCACCCAGACCAAGGCTGCCGCGGAACGGTCCGGCCGAGCTAAGAACGCAATGTAATTAATAACAATCTCGCATGGGGCAAGGAGTGTTTTTTTTTTCCCCCAAGCGCGACAGGCCTAGTAGGCCCTTGGCCTACCAGCCGGTTGCGGCCTCACGTCCACATGTGTTAATCACTGAGGTAGACGATCATAAGTCAATGTAGTGGTGACATGTGGTCAGCATGTCGGTTCCTCCAGCCGTTATAGCTGGTCTTGTCAACCTGGAGTCGCTATTTATTGTACCTCGCGATGCTGGGTGGGCACCGGTCCCATACTGGCCGAAATTCCATGAGAAAATTTCTTCCCCCATGGGGACTCGAACCAGCGCAAGTCCCGTAGCTCTGTGCCAAGGTACCTTGCCTTAATCACTCGGCTATGGCGCAGGACCAGTAGTATTTAGTTGTACTTATTTCCTATATTATGTCAACGACTGAGAAATGGTTAGCTCATCACCTCAAAGAGATATCTAGCAGACAACTAACTTATCGGATGGGAAAGACCGATTCATTTTTTATTCAGATATTCCAATCAGGCTTGAGGTTTTTTATGAGCCCGAAAATGGTCTGACTCGGGACCTATAAGTCCTTCCCTTGTTTCTTGGATGGTTCTATACTAAAATGTCCATCGACATCGATAATCCCTATCTAATAAACAGGAAATTATCAAAAGTAAAAAAATAATAAATTTATGTGTCATGATACTTGATGAAGGGAAATGATTAATCTGCGGATATCACAAACAAAATTGCTTGACCTCAGCACTTGCGCATTTCTTACGAAGTCTAATTTATTTCAAGATTTTGCTAGTTTACGGGATATATGCATGACAATTTAAACGTATGTATCAAGTTTCATTGCGAGAAAATAAACATGGAGGCTGCTAGTGCTATTTTTAAATGTCGACTTTTAGGTAACTCCCATTTCCAATGTTCGAATTTCGCTGATTCTTGGAGAACGCCTTTTTTTAAATGTCATATACCAACTTTCGTTGAGAAAAATATAACAGTGCGGCCGCTAGAGCGATTTTTAAATTTTTGTTCAATGTTAATCCTCACTTCCAATGGTTTGTTTTTGTTGGCTAATAAATCCGATTTTACATTTTTTTAAATTGGCATGTGATTAGTTTGGTTCCAAAGAAAACTCCGGCTGCTAGAGCGTTAAAATACACGCGCACACACACACTATATATATATATATATATATATATATATATATATATATATATATATATATATATATATATAGGCCTATATATAACTAGTTAATATCCGGCATGCGCTGCTAGCCTAAATAAATGAAAATTAATGTGCTTTTATGTTCAGTTGAATAAGCAGTAGGTAAAATAATTATAAATTTATATTTCTTAGATACCCCGTGCTGATTACCCGGTGTTGCCCGGGAATCTACTTATTCCGAACTTCTTGGCATAACTGAGCTGAAATACGAAAATCAATGTGTTTTATGTTTAGTTAAATAAGTAGAAGCAAACATGTTATATGTGTAATTATTGTTAGATACCTCGTGCTGTTTACCCGGCGTTGTTTGAGAATCTACTAATCCCGATCTTCTTGGCATTAATGAGTTGAAAGACAACAATTAATGTACTTCTGATGATTAGTTGAATATGTAAATTGAAAAATAATTATAAATGTATATCGTAATTATTTTAAGATTCCCGTGCTGATTACCCGGTGTTGTCCGGGAATCTACTTATCTCGATCTTCTTCGCATAAATGAGCTAAAAGGCAAAACTCGTTATTGCGAGTTATCCGTAAACGAATAAGAGTCCCTTCATGTGCTGCTATGCTTGCACAGGAATCTACGTACATGTCTCCATCTTCTTGGCATCAATGAAGACACAAAATGGTTATTGTGAGTTATCCGTAAGAGATAATCATATGCTCTCGCTGACTATTTTTGTAGAGCTTTTTGAGACATTCAATTCTGTGAACATTAATGTTGTGTATTTGTTATGATTTAGGCAGCGTAAGCCATTTAAGCGTCCAAAAAGTTAATTTGTTTTACGTTTTCCACTACAAAGGGCGATTTTTAAGGGTGTAGGAGTTGAGTATCAGAACTCTCTTATAGCCTATGTTCATCCCGGGAATCTCCTGAACATTTTGTAAAAAGCCCCATCACAATCAGATCAACGATATGGCCGCACATAAAGTACGAACAAACAAACATACATTAATTTTTATATATTAGACTAGCTAATACCCTGCTACGCCTAAATAAATGAATTATAATTTTTAAATTTTCGTTTCAGGTAAACTCCTACATCTAATGTTTTTATAGCATAATAGCAGCTAAACACTCGCCGTACCTGAAAATGTGTATACACAAAGTCATACATTGCGACGATCCAAACATGGCGGTTTGCTAGACTAAATTCTTATTTTTCGGATTTCGCTAAGTTTTGGATATAACCTATCTCGGTTTATTTTAATAGCATATACTGAGTTTCGTTGTGAAACATCGAAAATTGCGACCGCTAGAGCGACTTTTAATTTTCGTTTCAGGTGAACTTCTAAACATAACGTTTCTAGAGCATAATAGATAGCAGCTAAACACTCGTATAAAGATGGATGTGAAACATGGACTCTTACTTTAAGGGAGGAGAACAGATTATGGGCTTTTTTAAGACTATTTAACTCGTGCCCCAAAGAGTAGTCAATGACCAATCACATTTCAATGGTTTTTTTTATTTACAACCAATCACAGTCTTTTTCACCTCGATTTTATCAGTTTAAAATCAAGCTCCTCCTTTTTAACATACTGAATAGGTCATAGCATTATTTTGCAGTGACCACATGTGGCTACCACATTGTATATATAGTGCACGAATGTTACCAGATAGTGTTTGCGGGAGATAATATAAAAACATTTGTAGCAATTGATTATACCACAAAAAAAAAAGAAACCACTGTTTGCACTTTCTTAAACTTATTATTTCCTAGGAATTCACGTTACATCATGGGACATTATAAATTAATTAATGGCCTATAACGTTGGTTCATTTTTCTCCACTAGGGTGCATTCTTACAATATTGCAATCCTTTGGCAATAAATAATATGATCTGGTTGCAGTGATGAACAACTGAAACATAAACGTTTCTCATTTTTTTCAAACATTGTCGCTTAATTAAATGTATAAATATTTTAAAATAAATATATTTAAATAATGATTTGTGAGTAAACAGCTTAATTTTATTCGTTAAACAGTCCTAACAAATGCCACTCTTGATTTCCAAATTCTTAGATAAATTCACTCCTCACTTCGTGAGTCGTAAATTTATCGATAATTCGGAAATCACTCGTGGCATTACTTATGACAAAGTTCTTAAGAAAGTTTTCGGACCAAAGAGAAATGAACAGACTGGCGAATGCAGAATAATATTTAACACTGAGACTGATCGTTATGGGAAATCATATATGAGAGTCTGCTATGGGCAGGGCATGTTGCATGAATAGAGATAGATCAATCTTCTCTCGAAAAATAAGTAAAAAGAAAACAAACTTAAACATGGAAACTTATTGTAGAAAAACCAGAGAGTAGAATATGATGACATCGGTGATCTAGGGGTAAATTCCTTGTCTCTGGTCCCGAGAATCGCGGGTTCAAACCCGGCGGGGTCGATGGATTTTTAGTGTGGAAAAATCCACAGAACAAATTTTCCGGGAGGGACTTTAAGCCATGGGTCCTGAGTCTGAAGATTTTCGGGCTTGTAAAACAACCTCAAACCTAAATTAGAGCCTCTGAGCAAAATATGATACGCCTTTCACATCCAAGTAGTACCTCAGTTATTTACTAGAAGACTGTTTGAGGCGATGAGCTAACCACTTGTCACCCGTTGACATCTGTAAGGAAATGAGGTGTTTTTGATAAATGGTTGAATAAGCATTTGTCTATATTCGTTAATATAATTCATCAAATATAATATCATTATTTAGTATATGCTAATTTCATTATTATATTATTATTATTATTTATTATTATATATTATTATTATTATGATTATTATTATGATTATTATTATTATTAGTACTCTATTAATTAAACATTAAAGTAGAAATTTAAAATGTTTGGTTAAAGTAACTGTCTTAAGTATTGAGGTGTTGTATTAATAACAAACATAAAAAATCCATAAAAAGAAGTAAAGAAGAAGCTGATAAAACAGCAAAAATATAGGATATATGGAAGATTTAATTTGGCGCAACAAATATATGTCAATAGAAAGCAAAATCAGCATATACGAAACGATAGTTCGAGCAGTTATCGTACATGGAGCAGAAACTAGGGCTGATACAACAAAAACTAAACAAATAATAAGCACATGTGAAACGAAGATCTTAAGAACTATTCAGAAGAAAACATTATTTGATAGGATACAAATACAGAAATTAGAGACAAATGTCAAATCCAAGACATAACCAAATTTACTGTAGACAGACAAAAATGTTGGAATGATCATATAGAAAGAATGGAAGACAACAGACTTGCGAAAAGAGCTAAAGAAGATATACCAATGGACGTGCGAAGAGCAAGAGGAAGACCAGCCAAGAGATGGACAGACAGTGGCTGCACATCCAATACGTCTTCCTACAAGGAGTGATTTGGAAAATAAACAGGATGAAAATCCTACAAATAAAAAAAATAAGAAGAAGTAATTCTCGCAAGGACCACCCTTACTCCATGTGGGTATATACGGGTATAGACAAAATGAGATGGGAGAACACAACCATGACTTGAGAGAGGTGAATTAAACAGGGAATGATTGGAAACTATTAGCTCAGGATAAGGATTTATGGGTCCGCCGACGTGGTCTCGAGGTAGCGTGCTGCCTTGTCACGCAGCGGGCCCGGGTTCGATCCCCGGTCGGAGCAGTTTTTCTGGGTGAGGTTTTATCGGGGTTTTTCCTCACCTGTAAGACAAATGTCAGGAAAACTTTAAGGCTCAAACGGTCCCCGAAATCATATGGCCATCATCATCACCCTTATCATTATCATCATCATCCTTCACCGGTGTGGAAAGCAACGGGAAGCTACCACATCTATAATTCCCTGGTAAAGCTGCAAGCATAGCATGAAAATGCTATGATTGCAGTAAAGAACCTACCTTCGGGCAGAATTACTCTGGATGGATGGAAGGATTTATGTCCGAGTTGTCATGAACCTGCGGGTTCAGTAGTGCCAGCTAGTTAGTAGTATATTTCAACTGATTTCTGAAGAAGTCCACTCATCTGCTTTTAGTGACTATTTAACTCATGCCCCAAATGGGAGTCAATGATTTTTTATTTACAACCAATCACAGTCGTGTTTCGCCTAAAATTTGCCAACTAAAGTTTATCATAATAAAGAAAGCACCTCCTTTTTAACATTCTGAATAGGTCACAGCATTATTTTGCAGTGACTGACCCTCTAAGAAATACGGCTATCAGATTGTACATATAGTGCATGGATGTCAGCAGAAAGCGCATGCGTTAGATAATATAAAAACATTTGTAACGATTGATTATACCACAAAAAAAACACTGTTTGCACTTTCTTAAACGAATTATTTTCCAGGAAATGGCGTTGCAGAAAAATATAATTGACATATTTACATCATAGGACATCAAATTAATTAATACCTATAACGTTGGTTATAAATTTTTCCACTAGGGTGCATTCTTACAACATTGTGATCCTTTGGAAATAAATAATATTATGATCTGGTTGCAGTGATGAACAAAGGAAGGAAATGAAGCGTACCAATCGTTTCTCAGTTGTTTTCAAACATCGCCGTTTACATTAAATATATAAATATTTTAAAATAACTATAGTTAAATAATGATTTGTGAGTAAACAGCTTAATTTTATTCGTTAAATGGTTCCTAACAAATGCCACTCTTGATTTCCAAATTCTCTAGATAAATTGGAAATCACTCGTGGCATTACTTATGATAAATGTGATGAAATAGGTCCTGCTAATGAAATTCCAACCCATCATTTGTCTTCAGGGATGAGGAAAACGAGTGAAAAACCCTCAGTCACATTGAACGGCATCGAGGTTTGAACTGAGGACCTCCGGATGGAGTCTTCAACGGTACCGCCCGCGGTAGAATGAGATTGGTAGTGCGTGTTCGAGTCTCGAGCAGGTTATTTGGATGACCTTGGCTTCATTAGGAACATGTGACAGGTGGAGTAATGAATGTGTCTGAGCTGGAGGGGGGCAATACTGTACCTTCTTTTGCTTAATTTTCTTACACCCTGTTCCACAATACACTTCATGCCATTGCACATTGGTTCTGGCTGATTAACAATAGTTCCATTCCATAGTAATTCTGCCCGAGGGCAGGTCTTTCATTGTAATCATAGCATTTTCATGCTGTGTTTTGCAGCTTTACTTGGGAATTATAGCTGTGGTAGCTTCCCGTTGCTTTCCACACCAATGAAGGATGATGATGATGACCAGATGATTTTCGGGAACCGTTGGGCCCTAGGATTCCTGACATTTGTCTTACAGGTGAGGAAAAACCCCGATAAAAAACCTCACCCAGGAGCCTGCCCCGACCCGGAATCGAACCCGGGCCCGCTGCGTGACAAGGCAGCACGCTACCTCGAGACCACAGCGGTGGACTATAATTAATAGATAATAATCGGCTTATAGCGTATTGCTTTAACAAATTGCGCTAGATGTGTCCCCTAATAATAATAATAATAATAATAATAATAATAATAATAATAATAATAATAATAATAATAATAATCATAATAATAATAATCATAATAATATTAGCTTTGAAAGGAAAATGTGCAATAAGAACAAAAATAGTGATAAACAATGTAATTATGGAACAAGTTCAGAATTTTAATTATTTGGGATGTAATTTAGGAAATGACAGAAATTTAAATAAACACACTAAAATACAACGATTCAATTATCTATGTGGCACAATTAAACGTACTTTATTGAATAAAACTAGAAAAAAAAAACTATTTTAAAATTTTACAAAGTATTGGCAGTTCCATCTCTTATCTATGGATGTGAAACCTTGACATTAACAAAGGTAGATAGTAAACAAACAGAGGCTGCAGAAATGAAGATGTTGAGAGCAATAGCAGGATACCAAAGGACCGATAAAAAGAAAAACGAAGATATAAGAACAGAACTTAATATATTTAATCTCTGTGAAAGAATAAAATACTAACAAAATGCTTACCTTCAGCACGTATTACGAATGAATGAACAGCGCATACCAAGAAGAATGTATAATTATAAACCAAAAGGGAGAAGAATGTTGAGAAGACCATTGAAAAGATGGAAGGACCAATTCGACCTATAATGAGATCGGAACAGGTCATTGTGTTTAATCCTTGTTGTTGATTAATAATAATAATAATAATAATAATAATAATAATAATAACGTTATATTTAATTGCAGTGGGATTGTTCCTTTATACGTTATGAGCTTAGATCATGACCAATAAACAAGAAAGGTGACTTGAAAGTACAGAAATTAGATTATTGAGGGTTGTATCCTATTGGATAATAACATAAGTGGATATAAGTGGAGAACTAAACATCCTCAACAAATAAAATAAAAACAATATAGAAATTATGATGATCTTGAAGAAGATTTCCGGGCTGTTGGCCGTGGTCTTGAGACTTGAAGTTCCCCGACGTTTCGCCAGAGACTGCGTCCGGCATCCTCAAAGTGTTGTCATGAGACTCAAGACGAAGTCTCTGGCGAAATGTCGGGGAACTTCAAGCCTCAAGACCACGACCAACAGCCCGGAAATCTTCAAGTTCATCATACTAACTCCGGCCGTGAAAGCCTAAGTCAATATAATATAGAAATTATTGGAAATATCTCAAACCAAAAGGTAGAATAAAAGTTGGTAGAGCGAAGACAAGATGGGCTCAACACTGTTAAAATAATGGGATAGGAACAACCCTCATAAGTGTTAATCCATGCACCTGATGATGATGATGATGATGATACTACTAATAATAATAATAATAATAATAATAATAATAATAATAATAATAATAATAATAATAAAGTTAAATTCATGTGGGAAATTTCTGAAACAAAGTGCCGATAGTCTAGAAAAAGTGGGAGCCTTAACCTTCTACTACCCCAAGGGCCTCCCGGTCTGTTGTGGGATCACTTTACTTACTTTGAAATTAAGACAGGAGTAAGACAAGGAGATGGACTTTCTCCACTACTCTTCAATTGTGTTCTTGATAAAGTAATACAAGAATGGCGTAAACAGAAAACAATTTTTAAATGTAATCAACCAATCATATTAGGAAGAGGGAAATTGAAGATTGATTTCCTAGCATATGCTGATGACCTAGCAATCTTAACCCGTGACGTTGTAACAGCACAAAAACAGATTGAATTATTAAATGACATTGCAGAGAAAGTTGATCTGCAGATTTCTTTTGAAAAACGGAATATATTTCATGCAATAAACAAGCACCAAAATACCTGGAAACCAAATATAGAAACATTAAACGAGTTTCACAATTTAAATATCTTGGTGAAATAATTCAGGAAAATGGAATTGAAACTAAAGCCAATAAAAGTAGATGCCAAAAAATGGAAACAGCATTTCGGCTTACTCACAACACTTATAATAAAAGATGCATATCTTTACATACAAAATTACGACACTATAACACTGTAATTAATCCAGAGTGCCTCTATGGAGCAGAACATTAATTTTGAACAGAAAAAAAGATATCGAAAATATAGTGAAAAAAAAAATGCAAAATTATAAGAAAAGTTTTAGGTCCACAAGTCATAGGTGAAGCATTTAGACTCAGAAGTAAAAAGGAAATAAAAATATATACAGACATTCATAGTGATATTAGAAAACGATGGTTAAAATTTTATGGCCATATTAAACGAATGAACTCAAATAGGCTTACAAAACAGGTAATGGAATTCTACGAAAACAGAAGTAAAGATCCAGTGGATACTATGAAGTGGATTGATGAAGTCAAAAAGGACTTAAAATTGGCAGGAATTACTAAAGAAGATACCTGTCCCAAACAGAGATATATTTAGAATTAAGGTGAATAAGTGGCAAGTTGACCAAGAGGACAAACCGAAGAAAAAACTGGAACAACTTGGACAGATGATAGAAAACAAGTTCATAGCAAAAGAATTAAAGAAATTTGGGCTCAAAGGAAACGCCTCTAAGTACTTTGCGTAGTCCTACATGGGCTCATCCGCAATCAAAAATAATAATAATAGGACTGGATGACATAGAGTGGATGGGAGAAGGAAAATAAAACTTTAGACACAGAAAGATGTGTAAACATTGAAAATCTGTATATAAATAAATAAAGCCAATGGGAGAAGAAAGAGAGGCAGACCACAGCCGATATGAACGGGTAAAAAAGGAATCTGACAGGCGACAAGCTGTCTTAATCTAGAGAAAGAAGATATGTTTACGCTGAGAAAATCAAAATATTGCTTTATACAAACTAAACTACATGGCGCAATATGCCTAGAAAGCCCTTGGTCTACCAGCCGACTGGTGGCCTCACATCCACGATCATCCAGCCAGTGTTGGAGTGACATGTGGTTAGCATGTCGGGTCCCCCAGCCATTAAAGTTGGTCTTCTCAATCTGGAGCCGCTACTTACTGTAGCTACACAAATGCCTAACGATGCTGGGTGGGCACCGGTCCTATACTGGCCGAAACTCCATGAGAAAATTTATTCCCCCCATGGAGACTCGAACCACCGCAAGTCCCTTAGCTCTGCACCAAGGCATCTTGCCTTAACCATTCGGCAAACGGTGCTGGACAATTGTTCGAATAATTTGTAATATTTGAGCGCACAACTTTTGTTTCTCTTACAGGCATTTTTAAGTCATACTTTTGTTGAAGACAGTATTTTAACATTTATTTAACAGCAATCTAAATACAGAAGGGAAAGGATCAAGAAATGTTTGTTCAGATGCCTCATATTTCAGGCTTCATTTTCTTTTACGTACCATAAATCTACGATTCGTAACCCACGTCTTCATTTACTTTGTGAAGGTAAATATTTTATGCCCTTAAAAATCCATATGTCCCGAGACGTAGGCGAGCAGCTTAAAGCATCATGCCTTGGCGCAGAGCCATGGGACTTGCACTGTTCAAGTCCCCATGGAGGAAGAAATTTTCTCATGGAATTTCTAACAGTATGAGACCGGTGCCCATCCAGCATCATGAGGTATTTGTATAGGCCTAGTACAAGAAGAGCGAGAAACCTCTTCCGAGTTAAGATCCAGTTATAATGTAAACAAACCAGATCTATGACTGCATTTCCATTGGACGAATAATGATTTGTGTAAGACTATTTAACTCATGTTGCAAATGGTAGTCAATGACCAATCACGTTTCAATGAATACTGTTTTACACCAATGACAGTCGTGTTTCATCTCGCTCTTTATCGATTTCTCTTTAACACCACCTGCTTTTGTGATAAAGAAAGTTCCTCCTTTTTTTAATGTTCTGAACAGGTTAGACCATTATTTTTCTCCAACAAATACATTGAATGTAGCAAATAATTAATATATATTCAGTGATTTTACTGAGTTGTTTATTCAAAATATAAATGATTAACCTATAATGTTGATTATAATAGTTTTATGTGTTTCATTATTTCTCCACTAGAGTGCATTCTTACAATATTGCGATCCTATTTGGCAATAAATAATATGACCGAGTTGTAGTGAATATACATAACCTCACATTTCTAATTTGTTTTCAAACATCGCCGTTTACATTAACTATATAAATATTTTAAAACACCGGTAACTATATTCAAATAATTATTTTTTAGTAAAGAGCTTAATTTTATTTGTTAAATAGTCCTAACAAATGCCACACTTGATTTCCAAATTATTTAGATAAATTGGAAATCACTCGTGGCATTACTTATGATAATATAGTTCCTTCTCTAACACTCGAAATAGAGAAAATAAAAATATGTATAATCAATTGAGTTGGTGTTTACTTGATGAAAATCCATATTTATTAATTAAATAAAAATAAAACGTAGTTTTATTTGATTTTCATATTTATTATATAATTCAGTGACAGCTGTTTCGGTACACTGTACCTTCTTCAGACATGTTAACAAATTATGAATTGTGTTCCAACTGATCTAAGCAACAATACAACAATATTTATTTACATTTTTTAATTTAACAAAGGGGATTCATTCAAATCAAGTTGAGAATTTAACAGTTTTTTACTATTTTTAAACTTATTAATTTCTACAGCCTCCAAAAGATCTAACTTCTTACCCTTATCACAAATTTGTGATTTGTGATTTGAATGAATCCCCTTTGTTAAATTAAAAATTTAAATAAATATTGTTGTATTGTTGCTTAGATCAGTTGGAACACAATTCATAATTTGTTAACATGTCTGAAGAAGGTACAGTGTACCGAAACAGCTGTCACTGAATTATATAATAAATATGAAAATCAAATAAAACTACGTTTTATTTTCATTTAATTAAAAAATATGTATTATCTAGCACATGACTATACAAGTTATATGGGAGAATCTTAAATATATAATTACAATTTTAATATATTAAATGAGTACTGATTTATTCTTACGCATGCGTAACGTTGGAATTTCAGTTGTTTTAAAATAATATATTCTGTATAATAATAAAACATTGGAAAGTAAAGCATTTGAAAAGCGGAGAGAATCTAATTATTTTTATTGTTTTTAAACATGTTTAGTGAAAAATATCCCATATTAGCCATTGAGGATGTTGTGAAAATAATAGCAGGATTTACAGGTGAGTCAGCATGGAGAATAAATTCAGCTCGCAATGAAATTAAAAATAAAGGATAGCTATCGACATCACGCATAAAGCGTAAACGTCTGATTAGATGGGTACATATATAATGTTTTGTCATAAATAAAAAAGAAATGGAGGAATTTATAATTATTGCGAACCATCTTATGTTGTGTTCAATCTCATGTCCCGTAAACTACGATGTTGCCTAAGAACAATGTTCTATCGTTGAAAGTTCCGTACACAATTCAGTCATATGGCGGCTAAAGGTAAAACCTCGGATCACCCAAATGACGGTGTCGGCGAAATAATACCTTATGCAAGGTTGTTTACACAACAACTGCAACTTAGCTCGGAATTGGTATATCCATCGATAGTAATTCTGTCCGAAGACAGGTCCTTCACTGCAATCATAGCCTCTTCATGCTATGCTTGCAGCTTTACTAGGGAATTGTAGGTGCGGTAGCTTCCCGTTGCTTTCCACACCGGTGAAGGTTGATGGTGGTGATGATGATGATAATGATAAGGATGATGATGGCCATATGATTTCGGGGACCGTTTGGGCCTTAAAGTTTTCCTGACATTTGTCTTACAGGTGAGGAAAAACCCCGATAAAAACCTCGCCCAGAAAAACTGCCCCGACCGGGGATCGAACCCGGGCCCACTGTGTGACAAGGCAGCACGCTACCTCGAGACCACAGCGGTGGACAATTGGTATATAAAAGATTCTATTCTATAGTAATTCTGCCCGAGGGCAGGTCTTTCACTGCAATCAAAGCATTTTCATGCTATGCTCTGCAGCTTTACTAGGGAATTATAGGTGTGGTGGCTTCCCGTTGCTTTCCACACCGGTGAAGCATGATGATGATGATGATAAGGATGATGGAAGGAGATTTTCGGGACCGTTGGGCCCTAAGCTTCCTGACATTTGTCTTATAGGTGAGGAAAAATCCCGAGGGCACGTCTTTCACTGCAATCATAGCATTATCATGCTATGCTTTGCAGCTTTACTAGTGAATTATAGGTGTGGTAGTTCCACGTTGCTTTCCACATCGATGAAGGATGATGATACGAATGATGATGGCCCTAGCTTCCTGACGTTTGTCTTACAGGTGAGGAAAAATCCCGAAAAATACTTCACCCAGGAACATGTCCCGACCGGGAATCGAACCCGGGCCCACTGCGTGACACGACAGCAAACTACCTCGAGACCACAGCGGTGGACAATATACATTATACGAAACAAATCACTGCATTTTAAATAAACTGAACTTTATTTGAAACAATATAAAACAGTAAATTCGAATTTGCCGACATTTTACACCTGGTTGGTGTCACGGCCTGCTCTAGTCTCAACTAAATTATTTTCGGCATTCATCGTATAAACAGTGGCCAGAATGTTAACGTTAGTCGGTTGTTTAAAATGAACGCAAACATTTCCAACAAAGATGTTATTATTTTACTATTATTTATTATTTTGAAACACCATCGTGCAAAAAAAAAAATGTACGCAAGTTTGTGCAGTGTTTTACAGAATCTCGGAAATTAAAAACCTCGCCATCGCTCGCTTTTTAATCATTTCCTCGCTTCTGTAAAAACCACTTCCCAATCTAGCATTGTAATGTACTATTACATCGGCCGCGGTGGACTAGTGGTTATGCTCCTTGCCTCTGATCCCGAAGGTCGCGGGTTCAAACCCGGCCGGGGTCGATGGATTTTTTAGGATGGAAAAATCCAAGGAGCAAGTCTTCCGGGAGGGACTTTAAGCCGTGGGATCCCGAGTCTGAAGATTTTCAGGCTCGTAAAAAATCCTTAAGCCTGAATGAAAAGGGCTCTAAGCAAAATTTACCGAATTTTCCCATCCTAGTACTACCTTGGTTTCCTAGATGTCAGTATGAGGCGGAACGCTGACCACGGACCACTCAAAATGACATCTATACGAAAACAAGTGTAACTAAATTAATATGATTCAAATTCTTCCCTGTAGAGGGAGAGCGCCTAAAATCTCTGTAAAGGGAAAACATGGGCTTGCAAAAAAAAAATACTATTACAGAACTACTGGAACTTAGCTCAGAATTGGTATATAAAGGATCAAGACATTATATGCTTATCATTTGCAACCCCTACACTGGCTGGATGATCGTCCATTTCTGTGATTAACACAGATGGATGTGAGACCACCAGCCAGTAGGTAGGCCAAGGGCCTTCTAGGCCTGTCGCCCCATAGAATAGAATAAAAATCCATCGACCCTCTTCTGGTTTGATCCTACTTCAAGAAGACATACAATAGAATGTTTGCATACAGCGACCCCCCTTGGAGGGTCCCGGACGTGGTACGTGATAATGAATGCATTTTTATGAAGTGGTCCTGGAATTTCGGTGCAACAACAAGTTTTTTCATGTCTGGGCCAAACAACTTAAATTGAACAACGGGTTTGGCAATGGGAGGGGTCCTCTGCATCTGCATATCAGACGGAACCAATTATGTAGTCTAGCATTTTGAAAACAATTATAGAGGAACAAGTGTCTCAAGCACCTTCCCAACTTATTCTCTTCTTGCTAAACACATCTCTCTTAATACAAGGGTTTCTGCCCAATCAATTTGTTATAATGTGGTCACAGGGTAAACATACGTAAGTCTGAAACTATAACTTTTCACGAGAGATTATTAATATTAGATAGATCATCGGTTGATTAATGTCTTTGACATCGTCCGATTCCTAATAGCCAGTTTTGTCGGTCCATCCAATCTCCTCGTTGTAGATGTTTCTCCTTCATGTATAAACATATTCCCTGACTCCAGGAGGTTTTAGGTCTTCCTCTCCCTCTTCTTCCCTCAGGTTTCCATTCCAAAACAGATTTTGGTAGTCGATCCTCATCCATTTGCTGGACATGTCCGTACCATCCTAATTGCTAAGTTTTAATATAATCTAAAATAATGTCTTCAATCTTCATTTTCTCCCTTATAACTGAGTTCCTATTTTTTTGTCTTCTTGAAATTCTTGCTGCCCTTCTTATAAAATCCATTTCCGTTCCCAAAAGATACTTATTTGTTTTTGTTGTTAATGGCCAAAGTTCTGCTCCATAAGTAATGAAGCTTTTAACAATTGTATGATATATATTCATTTTATTTTTATTACTTATATTTTTATCCCACAATATTCCATTGAGGCAAGCAATTGCAAATTTTTCCGTTATTATTTCTATTTCTTATTTCCTCTTCATAACTCCCATTTTTATTTATTTTAATTCCTAAATATGTGATCTCACTACAAGATTTTATTGTTTCTCCAGACTCAAAAATTAAATTTTGTTCTGGTTCACCAATTGATATTAATATTAATAACTACTTAATAATCGGAAAAAAATTGCATTACTTCTGACCAAAAGCATCAACATTATCGAATGTCATAATTATGGAGTGGATTTTTAGGTTTCTAAAAATTAAGATTGCAACATAGCAATATACTATAGTGATAACATTAATTTAATAACTCTTTATATCCAATCACAGTCACAGCAGGCCGTGACACTAATCAGTCATAAAATGGCGGCAAGTACGATTTCATTGTTTTATATTATATCAATAAAATTCAGTCCATTTAAAATGCAGTGATTTGTTTCATATAATGTATATTAATGCTACCTTTTGGATATATTATTGTATATACATTGTACGTAGTAGCCTATAGGCTACATAAAGAGCAGTGGTTTTACTTCCCGCACTAGGTGGATAATTTGTAATATTTAGTTATTTATAGGTTAGCAACCCCGAAATTTAGGAAATTCAACTTTCAATCATGGTCGCCATTGCTGTAAGTACGACAGAATGTACTATCGTGCAAAAATATTTCTTTTAGCAGAATGTCATGGAAACTAGGTAAGTTTACAAAATTGTCATTAATATTTTACAGAATAAGATTGTATTGTAAGCCTAGGGCCTATGTTTTCCCTTTACAGAGATTTAGGCGCTCTCCCCCTACAGGAAAGAATTTGAACCATACTAATTTAGTTACACTTGTTTTCGTATAGATGTCATTTTGAGTGGTCCGTGGTCAGCGTTCCGCCTCATATTGACATCTAGGAAACCAAGGTAGTACTAGGACGGGAATATTCGGTAAATTTTGCTTAAACGCCTTTTTATTCAGGCTTAAGGATTTTTTACGAGCCTGAAAATCTTCATACTCGGGACCCACGGCTTAAAGTCCCTCCCGGAGGACTTGCTCCTTGGATTTTTCCATCCTAAAAAATCCATCGACCCCCGGCCGGGTTTGAACCCGCGACCCTAGGGACCAGAGGCAAGGAACATAACCACTAGTCCACTGCGGCCGATACAGAATAAAATAAAAATGTAAATATCTTTAAATTTCATACTATTGTAGTATGAGCTAACAGTAATACTCTTTTTTTTAAAATCCTCCGGGTCGGATTTGAACCAGCGACCTATGGATTGCTGAAATTATATACCACTACAGTCCACCGCTCTACCAACTGAGCTACGAGAGGATATAATATTAATTTCTTACTAAAAAGTCGATAAGTCCGCAACATATTATATATGTCATTTATGAAATTATTGTATTGTTATTGGTCCTTTACAAGTATACAAAGTTCAAGTCGATCAAATGTTTTTAAGTGGGTGAAAATCGTCTTGAAAGATTCCGTTACATAAATAGATACAGGTCAAGCTAATATAAAGCGTGTAAAAAATATTAATTTTGCAGTATGCGTACTGAAAAAAATCATGAAAACGGAGACAATATTAACTATCACAATGTAATTTGTTTAAATGTCACAGTATTCTATAATATAATATATATCGAGGAAAATCCTAAATTACTTCTTATCAAAGTTAAAATTTATGGCAGCACAACCTTGCAAATTCGTGAATGCTATTTCTTGTAGAACAGGAAAGAAACGCCTATTTAATAAAGCAAACCAATACACGCATAAAGAAACGATCATATCTTTTGATGTACAATCCTCACACAGAAATTCAACTTTATTTTCTTCCACTCGTTAAATAGCTCACATTTCTTCAAATAACTTATATTTACTTTGATTTGTCATTAATCAATTTCGATTTTGACTCTTTAACATCATTTAAAATTAACGACAGGGATATCTACACAAACTTCGATAATTCAGAAAAAATTCTCTACAACCATCGAATAATCTACCTTTCTAAACAATTTAGACGGTAATTAACAATGTATAAGAGAACAATTCGCATTTATATTTGTGTTTCTAGGTAGCTCAGTGGTAAAGCATTGGTCTAGAAAACCTGTTTAACATCATTCAAAATTAATGAAGGAATATTTACACAATCTTCGATAATTCAGAAAAAATTCTCTATAACATCGAATAAAATCTTCCTTTCTAAACAATTTTGACGGGAATTAAAATGTACAAGAGAAAAATTTGCGTTTAGTTTGGAGTTTCTCAAGCAGCTCAGTGGTAGAGCATTGGCCTAGAAAGCCACAAACTCCAGTATGAGCGTATAATTTTTCTCCTCAAATATAATTTTGACTTAGTTCACTCTTGAAAATAAACAAAATTTATTGGATACCAAAACTATGACGTCACAATACTTCAATTGCAATTAATTCAATACGTTATATACCTATCTTTCTTTCTTTTTTCTTTTTTTGTCGTTTCATTCCCTTTGGGCTTTCTTTCTTAGTGTCCAGTATTTTTTTTCATTCTTTCTGATCTTCTTTTCCTCTCTTCTTCCGAGATAATAGATTTGGATTTTGTTTAGGTTTATTTTGGAACCTTATGTTTTGATCGTCATCCGCTGTGGTCTCGAGGTAGCGTGCTGCCTTGTCACGCAGCGGACCCGGGTAAGATCCCCGGTCAGGGCAGTTTTTCGGGTGAGATTTTTACCGGGGTTTTTCCTCACCTGTAAGACAAATGTCAGGAAAACTTTAAGGTCCAAACGGTCCCCGAAATCATATGGCCATCATCATCATCATCCTTATCATCATCATCATCATCCTTCACCGGTGTGGAAAGCTACCACACCTACAATTCCCTAGTAAAGTTGCAAGCATAGCATGAAAATCCTATGATTGCAGTGAAGGACCTGCCTTCGGGCAGAATTACTATGGATGGATGGAATATATTTTTTAACAACATTTTATTTGGATTTTCTTTTTTCTGACAAGAAATTAAACTACTCTTTCAAAGTAGAGACCATGAGATTCTGAGGTCTTGAGTCATCTTTCAGCCATTGATGAACAATTAGTTGAGATCCACTTTCACAGCTTCAATGTTTTCGAAATTTCACGCAAGAAATGGATGAAATGGGCCATGGATTGAAACAGATAGTAATCTGAAGGAGCAAAATCAGGACTATGTGTTGGGTGTGATGGTTCCTCCCAAGTCATAAATTGAATAAACCCGGCTATAATTGCAAACACCGCCCCTATTGAAAGGACATAATGGAAATGTACTACTAGATTTTTCTTATTTAATATAATCTTGAAGGCTATTAGGTAAATGGTGCTGTGGAAGGTATTAATTATTAATGCAATTTAGAGTTAGTTATTTTCCTAAATATTGATAAAATATGTGCCAGCTATTGGACAAGGAATATATTATCTTCTTCTTCTTCCTTCCTTCCAAGTATTAGGCCAAGGCCTGTTACGATCCTATAGAAAATTTTCCCTCCAGCGTTTCATAGGACAGCACAGTGATCTTCGTCCTCTTGGTATATAATTATAAACAGCTTTGGGGATCCGATTTGAACTCATTCTTTCAAGATGGTGTTTCCAATTTAGTTGGTACTGTTTAATATATTCCAAAATTGGCGTAGTCTTCAATTCTTTTAAGATATCGGTGTTACTTTTGTGATCCCATCTGGTGTAACCTGCTGTTCTGCGCATGAATCTCATTTCACAAGCAGTTATTCTGCTTTCATGTTGTCTTTTTAGTGTCCATACTTCACTACCATAGATCAACACTGGTCTAGCCAAAGTGTTATATAAACGTAATCTGGTGTTTTTTTTTGTACAAGGGATGGTTTCATAACTTGATTAATAATTCCCAAACTTTTATTATAACTAGTAATTTTTTCAGGGATATCCTTTTCATCCCAGATAGAGAGATAATATCCAAGATATTTAAATTGATTAGATCTCTCTAAAATTTTATTCTGGAGACAGATTTTACTTTGTATGGGGTCCTTCCCATGAAATGTCATATTTTTAGTTTTGTTAATTGATATTTCCATATTAAATTTGGCACCTATTTTTTTGTAAATTATGAATTGATCGTTGCAAATCATTTTCGGAAAGTGCCAGAAGAACTAAATCTTCTGCAAAAAGAATAGCACCAAGTTTGAGGTTCCTATTGATGGGTCTATATCCCCGTTGTGTTTTCCTCCATTCATTTATTAATTTATTCATATATATAATGAAAAGCACCGGTGAAAGTCCACATCCCTGTCTTACTGCAGGAATATATTATGGATCATTTAAATTCCTACACACATGATCAGTAAGTGTTTTAATCTTATTTTTAACCATAGCTGCAGCTGTCATGGTTGTTCGTACAGTATGGGATCCGGTCTGGGCCATCAACATTTCATGAACTTGTTTCAGATGTTGAGAATAAATATCCGCATCGACTGCACAAACTTCCAGTGAAACACACCTTCAGACACACAACATTACTTACTTACTCACTGGCACTATCGAACCCGTAGGTTCATGGCCGCGCGGACATAAGCTCTCCATACATCCCTATCCTGAGCTAATGCTTTCCAATCTCCGGAAAATTTTACCCCAGTAGAACCCATGTCCGCATTTCTTGACGGTTGTATTTTTACGGTGAAAGATCGTCACTCTTTCGACCAAGGTACTTATTTCATCTGGCTTATCACCTTCGACCAGTCCGGCATGGGTAACCCTATCGGCAGCAATGCTACCGCTGGCATAGCTCTCAGGATCATTTAAGCACACAAGCCACTCCACCACGACAAGGTAAAGATACCATGGAGGGCAGACACACAACATTACATTTAAAAAAACCGTCATTACTTAGGAAACAACCTAATGTGGACGAGTTATGCATCAACCGGCTAAGTGTCATTAAAAATAGGAGACTTAGATGCCAACTGTTGCACTGGCTCATGAAGTAAGTCTACGCACACTTTTAGCGCTAAATCTTTAAATATAGCCTTACAAAAAAAAACATCAGATTACGTTTATATGACGCTTTGGCTAGACCAGTGTTGACCTATGGTAGTGAATCATGGACACTAAAAAGACAACATGAAAGCAGAATAACTGCTTGTGAAATGAGATTCATATGCAGAACAGCGGGTTACACCAGATGGGATCGGAAAAGGAACACCGATAACTTAAAAGAATTGAAGACTACGCCAATTTTGGAATATATTAAACAGTACCAACTAAATTGGAAACACCATCTTGAAAGAATGAGTTCAAATCGGATACCCAAAGCTGTTTATAATTATATACCAAGAGGACGAAGATCTCTGGGCCGTCCTATGAAACGCTGGAGGGAAAAATTTCTGTAGGATCGTAACAGGTCTTGGCCTAATACTTGGAAGGAAGAAGAAGAAGAATTAAAGAGAAATGTAAACACCATCAGTCCTATCCCAGATTCTGTGTTTTGCAAACAAACGGTTATGAAACTAGATCTTCATAAACACTAATCTAAATTTTGCATCATGCAGCTAAGCACAAAACGTTCCCGTTCTTAGAATGTTGATGTCAAACCAGGAAAATAACTTGCAGTATTCAGTACTGTTAGTTTGGCGTTACAACAAATACTGAAGATTGACTTAAACTTTAAACGCATTTTTTCTAGAAACTTGCACAATGGCGCATAGCCGGTTTATGCATATCGGTCCACATATAAAACCGTTATTTTTCCAGTTATGATATATGAATGTCAAATACTGATTCTTAATTTAAGAGAAGAGAAAATATTAAATGTATTTGAGAATAAAGATCTTAAGAAAATTTTTAAACCAAAGAGAAATGAATAGGCAGGAGAATGAAGAAGACTACAAAACAGTGAGCTACATGGGAAACCACATGTAAAAAGAACAGTTAAGTCTCTAGACTGCGGTGAACAGGACATATGGCACGAATGGGAAATGGAATAAGTGCATGCAAACTCCTTATAGGAAAACCAGAGGGAAGGCATTAAGTAGACAGTTCAAGAATGAGGTGCCAGAGAGAAGGCATTAAGTAGACAGTTCAAGAATGAGGTGAAAGAATAATTTTAACCATGATTTGGGAAAATTAATTTTACAGGAAACTGTTGCAAAATATGAGTTCAGGATTGGGATGTATAGAGAGTATGAAGCTCCGGGTTCGATAGTGCTAGTGAGTTATTTTAGGGTTGATGAAGATTTTTAAATGTTTTAACTCAACCTTGGAATTGGGTAAACGTTAGAATACAAGGAAGTAAATGAATATTAGCGGGTGTAAAATGAAAGAAGGCAAGGAATCGATGCGCTCGAACCACCCCAGGATAATTTTTGGCGGTCGGAGTGGCGGGGAGGAGGTACAATAACAAGGGGAGTTTGTGAAAAATCGACCGATATTAAAGGCTTTTCCGGGTCACGCATGCGTGTACACGAATAAGACGCCAGGCAAAAATCGACTTAAAATACTTCCCTCACTACCGGGTTCATTTCCCAGTTCCGTCAATTTAACGATTACAACCCTGCACTATTTTTTTTTGCATTTTTCTACTTTACTTCATCTCGACAGCAGAAATAAAACATATTTTCTTTGTCATTGTTGACACGTCTGTCTCTCGTGTCGTTTGAATCCGCCTCTTTTCCTCTTGCGTGTTCTAATAGCCAGTTATTTAGACGACTTGTTACAAAAAATAGAGGTTTAGTAATGAGATGCTCAAGTTAGAACAAGACCGAAGAGAGTGTTATAAGAGTAGCAGCGAGTTACTAAACCTAATTTTGTGACTTGTTGTATACAATATTTTATCTACATTCAGAGTATTTTAGTATATGTTATATATTTAAAGAAAGAGTAATGTGGGCTTTAGAGAAAAAAATTATAAATCAACAATTAATAGTTATTTACAAACTAGTTACAAAAGCAGAGGTTACTTACTTACTTGCTCACTGGCTCTATCGAACCCGTAGGTTCATGGCCGCGCGGACATAAGCTCTCCATACATCCCTATCTTGAGCTAATGCTTTCCAATCATTCCCCGTATAATCTACTTCCCTCAAATCATAGTTAATGTTATTCTCCACCTCATTCTTGGTCTACCAACTGGGCGTTTTCCCTCTGGTTTTTCTACAAGAAACTTCCATGCACGTCTTTCATTCCCCATTCGTGCCACATATCCTGCCCATCGCAGACTACGAGACTTAGCTGTTCTTATTATATCTGGCTTCCTATAAAGAACATGTAGTTCACTGTTATGTAGTCTTCTCCATTCACCTGTTTGTTCATCTCTCTTTGGTCCAAAAAGTTTCCTAAGTACTTTATTCTCAAATACTTGTAATCTCCTTTCCTCCCTTAAAGTAAGAGTCCATGTTTCGCATCCATATAATATAACTGGTAGAATAATAGTTTTATACATTTTTAGTTTAACGTTTTGAAGAAATGTATTTATTGCGGAAACAGTAGCTATGTTTAGAGAAAGAGTAATGTGGGCTTTATAGAAGAAGAAAAAAAACGATATATCAACAATTAATAGTTATTTACACAACTAGTTACAAAACAAGAAGTTACTAAACCTAATTTTGTAATGTGTTGTCTACAATATTTTATCTACGTTCAGAATATTTTAGTATATGTTGTATGTTTAGTATATTTAATTGAATTTATTTATTGTGGAAAATATATGTTTAGAGTCAGGATTTTTAAACTGACCCAAACCTTCTGGCGGCACTATGGCACTGGGGTAGACTCAGCCTCTAACTGAAATGAGTATCATACACTTGTTCTGGGGGTTAAGGCGACCGTCACGCAGGGCTGACAACCCGGCTGACATCAAGTACCGATTGTCCAGAAAAAGTGGGAGCCTTAATCTCCTACTACCCCAAGGGCCTCCCGAGGCCTGTAGTGGGATCACTTTACTTTATATGTTTAGAGAAAGAGTAATATAGGCTTTGGGAAATAAAAAAAAAGGACGGTAAATCAACAATTAAAGTATATTTTACGTTTTGTTGAACCTGTATTTTATGTTTTGATAGCGTGTTTTGTTAGAAATAACGTATAGGTTTTGTTGCCTAGTAACTACGAACTAAAGCGTCACTGACCGTTATAATAGTAGAGAAAGTGTATTTTATGTTTTGTTGAACCTGTATTTTGTGTTTTGTTAGGTTTTGTTGCCTAGTAACTACGAACTAAAGCGTCACTGACTGTTATAATAGTAGAGAAAGTGTATTTTATGTTTTGTTGAACCTGTATTTTGTGTTTTGTTAGAATATAATGTATAGGTTTTGTTGCCTAGTAACTACGAACTAAAGCGTCACTGACCGTTATAATAGTAGAGAAAGTGTAGTTTATGTTTTGTTGAACCTGTATTTTGTGTTTTGTTAGAATATAATGTATAGGTTTTGTTGCCTAGTAACTACGAACTAAAGCGTCACTGGCCGTTATAATAGTAGAGAAAGCGTACTTTATTTATATTATTTTTAGTCTGATCATCTTACCTCAATATTAATGTTGATTTGTTCTTGAACATGTTTCAAAACAATTCTGTTTTATCGTCAGCTTGTCCAGACTGGTTTTATTTATGTTGCATAACCTGGATGTCGATGTCAGCTCCATCCAGGTAAGATGATGAGACTAAAAATAATATAATTAAAATAACCTCAAAATATCACTTCCTAATATTAAATATCACGTATATTTTATGTTTTGTTGAACCTGTATTTTGTGTTTTGTTAGAATATAACGTATAGGTTTTGTTGCCTAGTAACTGCGAACTAAAGCGTCACCGATTATTATAATATAGATAAAGTCTATTTCAATTTTAAGCGTCCAAACCACTTTTCCTATTCAGGTTGTTCTTATGAAAATATTTTTTCATATCTTGATTGATTCCACTTAGTAGACACCCAAAATTACGTCATAAACAGGTTCATCACATCTTCCTCTGACCAATGTTCTGCACTCTTATCCTTTTCCTCCAAATCTCTATGTTTTTCCAGTCTTGGTCTTGTATCATTTTTCAGTCATCTCTTTCTTTATGTCCTCAAGCCAGGTTTTTTTATAATAGCTCAGTGTAGGACCTTAGTCTCTCCCATGTTAGGAGTTACTAGATTAAGTTGATTTATTTACGCTTATTTGCCAACACCTACATTATATGCTGTCAACAAACCGACCGAATGAGACATCTAGCAGGCAACTAAGGTATTACTAGGATGATGAAGGTCGCTAAATTTTGGTTAAAGGCCTCTTTATTCAGGTTTAAGGTTCTTTCAGGAGCCTGAAAATCTTCAGACTCGGGACCCACGGCTTAGAGTCTCTCGGAGGACTTGCTCCTTGCATTTTTCCATCCTAAAAAAATCCAATGACTCGGCCGGGATTGAACTCGCGGCCCTCGGGACTAGAGGTAAGGAACATAACCACTAGACCACCGCGACCAACAACCTTTCATCATCCATTCGTTTTACATCTCCATATATATGTCTATGTATGTTTGGCCTTCATTGCTAAATGTCAAAATTTAATTATTCATCGAAATAAAAAAGCGTTACTACTATAAAGTAAAATATTCTAATTAAAAATGCTTTCTTGTTATAGAAGCCGTAAGATGGCATTGCGAGCATGCCCCGCTCTCTTATAATAGAGAACTGTATATAAGAAAATAAAAATTAGTGTTTGTACTGGGAGCCTGAGTGGAGAAGATGGTATCTCACTAACATATAAAGTTAAAGTTCTCGGGTTCAAATCCCAATTAAGGCGTTAATTTTTCTTTTCACGCAATATAACATGATATGAAAAAATAAATGTATGAACGGGATTTGAACCCGGACGTCTGGATTGGTACCCCAGCGTGCTATCCATTACACCATCAGGCAAATCCAATGCAAACATTTTATATTTCTTATATATTTATTATATTCTCCATTATTACTAGATGTCGCGAGAACTCGGTCTTCACTGCCACCTAGTAGCTGACCATAACAAGTAAACAAATTAAAAGAGAATATTTTTACTTTATAGCAGTGACGCTTTATCGATGTTATAATTAAAATTTTGACATTGAGCAATGCAAGCTTAATATGACATGAAAAAAAAATAACTGAAGGGATTTGAACCCGGATCTCTGGGTTGGTACCCCAGCGTGCTATCCATTACACCACCAGACAAATCCAATTCAAACAATTATTTTTCTTATATAATATATATATATATATTATCTATGTTAAAAATTAGACAAAATAAGAAATACTGTCATAAGAGAAAAAATGAATATTGGTTATTCAATAGTAGATTATATACGGTATAAGCAATTAAATTGGTATGGGCGCGTACGACGAATGCAAGAAGAAAGATTACCCAGGAAAACATTGGAATGGTGTCCACCTGGAAGGAGGAGAAGAGAAACTCGTGCATGCAGGAAATAAGAACTGGAATGAGAGCAAGAGGACTGGAAGTCATGGATTGGACGGAGAGACACGAGTGGAGAAGAAAAATAAAACTTTAGGCACAGAAAGATGAGAAAACATTAAAATTCTGTATATAAATAAAAATTACTAGATGTCGCGAGAACTCGGTCTTCACTGCCACCTAGTAACTGACAATAAGTAAGTAAAATGAAGAGAATATTTTTATTATATATATATAATATATATATAATATATATATATATATATATATATATATATATATATAATAATATGGTATTTATTTTTCTTATCATACCATAATATTGTCAGTCACTAGGTGGCAGTGAAGACCGAGTTCTCGCGACATCTAGTAATATATATATATATATATATATATATATATATATATATAAAGCAACGGGAAGCTACCACACCTACAATTCCCTAGTAAAGCTGCAAGCATAGCATGAAAATGCTATGATTGCAGTGAAAGACCTGCCCTCGGGCAGAATTACTATGGATGGATGGATATATATATACGCACACACACGTGTTTGTTAACGATCTAACGGCTACAATTTTCATTATTCATTACCAAATCCGGCATATAGCAAATAATTTAAAATAGTCAGGTAAAGTTCGTTAACCAGCAAAATCAAACCATTATAAATGGGAAGGGTTTCACCTGAAGTTCTTAGGAACATTTTTGGACCAAAGAAAGATTAACAGACATGTCAATGGAGAAGACTACATAACAATGAACTACATGGTCTTTATAGGAAGCCAGATATAATAAGAACAGTTAAGTCTCGTAGACTGCGATGGGCAGGACATGTTGCGCGTATGGGGAATGATGGGCGTGCATGGAAGCTTCTTGTAGGAAAACCAGAGGGAAAACACCCAGTTGGAAGACCAAGAATGAGGTGGGAGAATAACATTAACTATGATTTGAAAGAAGTAGATTATACAGGGGATGATTGGAAAACATTAGCTCAGGATAGGGATGTATGGAGAGCTTATGTCCACGCGGCTATGAACCTACGGGTTCGATAGTACCAGTGAGTTAGTTCACCTGAAGTGAAAATTTAAAAATCGCTCTAGCGGCCGTCATATTTGCTTTACTCGATACATACGATTTAATTATTAATATATATATATATATATATATATATATATATATATATATATATTATATATATATATATATTATAATAAATGTTTAACATTGAGCAATGCAAGCTTAATATGGTATTTATTTTTCTTATCATACCATATATATATATATATATATATATATATATATATATATATATAAAGTGATCCCACTACAGGCCTCAGGAGGCCCTTGGGGTAGTAGGAGGTTAAAGCTCCCACTTTTTCTTGACAATCGGCACTTGATGTCAGCCGGGTTGTCAGCCCTGCGTGACGGCCGCCTTTACCCCAGAACAAGCGTCTGGTACTCATTTCAGTTAGAGGCTGAGTCGACCCCAGGGCCATAGTGACGCCAGAAGGTTTGGGTCAGTTTAAAAATCCTGACCCCACCGGGACTCGAACCCTCGACCTTCCGGCTTGTAGCGCAGTGCCTTAACCACTACGCTACGGCGTGCCCCCACCATATATATATATATATATACACACACATAGGGCGTCGACCGCTGTGGTCTCGAGGTAGCGTGCTGCCTTGTCACGCAGCGAGGCCGGGTTCGATCCCCGGTCGGGGCAGTTTTTCTGGGGGAAGTTTTTATCGGGGTTTTTCCTCACCTGTAAGACAAATGTCAGGAAAACTTTAAGGCCCAAACGGTCCCCGAAATCACATGGCCATCATCATCATCCTTCACCGGTGTGGAAAGCAACGGGAAGCTACCACACCTATAATTCCCTATTGTAAAGCTGCAACCATAGCATGAAAATGCTATGATTGCAGTGAAGGACCTCCCTTCGGGCAGAATTACTATGGATAGATGGATACATAGGGCAAACTCGGGTAATTTCCTGACACGGATGATTTTGTTATATTTTTTTCTTTCGTTTGTAACGAAGTTGTACTGGCAAGACAATTATTTTTTTGTCTCGTAGATAGCAGAAAGTCTACATTCTTGTTGTGTTTTCATACGTGTGATAACAGCACTCCGTAGTTGTATTTAGTTATCTTGTAGAGGAAGTGTTTTCATTCATGCTAGCAGTTGTTAGAGCGAATACTTGTCTGTGTTTGAAGAACATTTTTGAGTAGATAATCGTCGACACTAAATGTGAACCATGGATACTGTACCGGTTCGCTCAGGGTAGAATATGATCAGTGATCATTCAGGGATGTTTATATTATACACTTATTATTTCAATTTATTGGATAATTTTGTATGTACAATTATAGACTTACAATATTTTATACTTCACTAACTCGGAGTGGAGTTGATGAATTTACTTAAGTCCACTAAAGGTCGCGAACGGTTACTGAAGAACTTGACTATTGTAGAACGTCTGAGCGTGAGAGAGTTTTCACACGCGTCCTACTCATTATAAGGGCGATGCTCTGCGTCCTCCCTAAGTCGCCATCCGAGTGTTACATGTTCATCATTATAGCTTAGAGAGGTAGGTACCATTCGTTTGGGGTTCCTATGTTGGTAATAGACTCATGTGCGCGTTTGTGCGCCTTCCAGTTATTACTATTAATGGTATGTTTTAGTACTTAAGAGTCTATTACTTCTTGCCACAATACAATGTCGAAAATGTATTCTGAGGTTCCATGAAAAGTGTCAAGGGTTGACTCTTAATAAGTGGGGTTTCAAATGCATTCGATGTAACATGGAGAGTGATTAAAAAGTTTGTCATGAATTTATTCTAATAACTAGCTAAATAACTCACTGGCACTATCGAACCCGTAGGTTCTCCATATATCCCTATCCTGGGCTAATGTTTTCCAATCATTCCCTGTATAATCTACTTCCCTCAAATCAGAGTTAGGCCCACTGTTATTCTCCCATCTCATTCTTGGTCTACCAACTGGGCGTTTTCCCTCCGGTTTTCCTACAATAAGCTTCCATGCACGTCTTTCATTCCCCATTCGTGTCACATGTCCTGCCCATCGCAGTCTACGAGACTTAACTGTTATCATTATATCTGGATTCCTATAAAAACCATGTAGTTCATTGTTAAGCAGTCTTTTTTATTCACCTGTCTGTTCATCTCTCTTTGGCCCAAAAAGTTTCCTAAGAACTTTATTTTCAAATACTCGTAATCTCCTTTCCTCCCTTAAAGTAAGAGTCCATGTTTCGCACCCATATAATATAACTAGTAGAATTATAGTTTTATATATTTTCAGTTTAACGTGTTTCTGAAAGGAGTTGGGAAATCGAAGAGTCTCTGTAATACATAATAGCACGTATTTCCAGAATTGAGCCTATGTTTAATTCCTTTGTGCATCTCATTCCTGTTTGTGATTATTGTTCCTAGGTATTTGAATTCAGCTACTTCCTCAAAATTTCCCTCATTTGTCATTAGTTGTCCATTTCCATTATATAATGCATTTCTATGTGTGACCATATATTTAGTTTTATTGATATTTACTTCCAGTCCCAATTTCTTAGTGTTACTCAGTAGTGAGTGCGTGTCGGCCTTTAGTATCTCCTCGCTATCGCCCAATAGTACTACATCATCAGCATAAATTAACAGCTTAATGAATTTACTCTAATACCATTACAAAATCACCCGAGTTCTTCAAACCTCCAGAAAAATAGATATATAAATTATGTGATATTATCCATCCATCCATAGTAATTCTGCTCGAAGGCAGGCCCTTCACTGCAATCATAGCATTTTCATGCTATGCTTGCAGCTTTACTAGGAAATTGTGTAGGTGTGGTAGCTTCCCGTTGCTTTCCACACCGGTGAAGGATGATGATGATAATGATAATGGTAAGGATGATAATGATAAGGATGATGGCCTAATGATTTCGGGGACCGTTTAGGCCTTAAAGTTTTTCTGACATTTGTCTTACAGGTGAGGAAAAGCCCCGATAAAAACCTCACCCAGAAAAACTGCCCCGACCGGGGATCGAACCCGGGCCCGCTGCGTGACAAGGCAGCACGCTACCGCGAGACCACAGCGGTGGACATATGATATAATAAAATAAAATATATATTCGACAACTCATTATATATATTTCATTCATGTACCCTTAACTTTAATATTCCTAAGACTCTAACCAGAAAATTTCATAATATTAAGGTATCCATTCATCCATAGTAATTCTGCCCGAGGGCAGGTCCTTCACTGCAATCATAGCATTTTCATGCTATGCTTGCAGCTTTACTAGGGAATTGTAGGTGTGGTAGCTTCCCGTTGCTTTTCAAACCGGTGAAGGATGATGATGATGATGATGATGATGATAATGATAAGGATGATGATGATGATGATGATGATGGCCATATGATTTCGGGGACCGTTTGGACCTTAAAGTTTTCCTAACATTTGTCTTACAGGTGAGGAAAATCCCCAATAAAAACCTCACCCAGAAAAACTATATATAGTAAAACTGGTTCAAAGCGGAATAACATGGGAGTCATCTTTATTCCGTAAATTCAGAACGCTACCTGTGAAAGATACTTACACAATCGGTCTCAGATCTCAAAACTAATTTAAGATTTTACAGTGCACTGGCTATTTGTAAGACAGATGTCACACACCAACCTGTATTTCGCAAAACGGGTGTGCAGTGAGGCCGAAAGAAAATTCCAGAAACAGGTAGAAACTCTACTTCATCCGGCGAGAGGATTCATCGCTTATTGTTAATTCGCCTAATGGGAATTCAATGAAGTGGAAACTATTTTACTTCTCTCTCTCCGCCTTATAAACATTTTCTTTCATGAATTGTGTAGAAATATCCTTCCGTTTCCGCGTTGGACAGATTCAGTTTTATACAAAATAAATTCACGTATAATTACTAATATTTTGCCGGGACCAATAAATTTGTTCATATGGGACAGATTTCCACAATATTCACGTTCCGGATTAAGCAAGTTTTGCTGTATGTATATATGACATAAAGCAGCAAAATTGAACTTTGTGAGATTTTGTTCTCGCAATTCCTGCGCGATGGGATTTGATGATGACGGTTCTAAGTTTAATTTCAATATTTTGCGGTTCAATAAATTCAATATTACACTATCGTGTACTGCAATATTTACAAAAAATAAGTATAAGAATAAACTGTATTTACAAATAAATGTTATATACAGGCGATATAGAAACTCATATCGTCTTCGTTGACTTCATAAAGGCTTTTGACAAAGTAGACAGAAATATATTACTACAAATTTTAGCTGACGATAACGTTCCACAACAATATATTACTAATATCTTCAACATCTATAAAAATAATGAAATCTCTATTAAACAAGATGGCAAATTATCTTCTTGGGAAAAGATCAACACTGGAGTAAGACAGGGATGTGGACTTTCACCGGTGCTTTTAATTATATATATGAATAAATTAATAAACGAATGGAGGAAAACACAACGAGGATATATACCCATCAATAGGAACCTCAAACTTGATGCTATTCTTTTTGCAGACGATTTAGCTCTTCTGGCACTTTCAAAATGATTTGCAACGATCAATTTATAATTTACAAAAATAGGTGCCAAATTTAATATGGAAATATCAATTAACAAAACTAAAATTATGGCATTTCATGGGAAGGACCCCATACAAAGTAAAATCTGTCTCCAGAATAAAATTTTAGAGAGATCCAATCAATTTAAATATCTTGGATATTATCTCTCTATCTGGGATGAAAAGGATATCCCTGAAAAAAAATTACTAGTTATAATAAAAGTTTGGGAATTATTAATCAAGTTATGAAACCATCCCTTGTACAAAAAAAAACACCAGATTACGTTTATATAACACTTGGGCTAGACTAGTGTTGATCTATGGTAGTGAAGCATGGACACTAAAAAGACAACATGAAAGCAGAATAACTCTTGTGAAATGAGATTCATGCGCAGAACAGCGGGTTACACCAGATGGGATCTGAAAAGGAACACCGATATCTTACAAGAATTGAAGACTACGCCAATTTTGGAATATATTAAACAGTACCAACTAAATTGGAAACACCATCTAGAAAGAATGAGTTCAAATCGGATCCCCAAAGCTTTTTATAATTATATACCAAGAGGACGAAGATCACTGGGCCATCCTATGAAACGCTGGAGGGAAAATTTTCTATAGGATCGTAACAGGCCTTGGCCTAATACTTGGAAGGAAGAAGAAGATGTACAGTATTGACACACGAATGAGCAAATGCTCGTGCTCGGGTGCAGTTCAGTTACATGAATAATACAAATAGAGTATATACATTTAAAGTTAGGGGCTAGTTTCATTTTTACATAAATTGACACGTACAAATAAAAAAAAAATAATGTATTGGGAGTAAAACTTATTCTAGCAAAAAAATTAATGCAATGGATAATGATATACATAAAATAATATAAACCATATAATGTGATGGATTAAATCAATAATACAGAAGAAAATAATTAGTAATATATTAAGTTATAAAAATAAGCAAAAATAGATGCTTCATATTTATTATTTTAAAATGTTCAAATGATTATTTTTTTCGCTTAATTAATTAATTTAATTGCTTTTTTAAAACTAGCTGTGTTTAGTTTACTTAGCTCTGGATTGGATCTAATTAATTTATTATAGAATTTGGGTCATAGATATCTACTATGTTTAGATTCGGCAGTTGGATAAAATTTTGCAACATGTAGCAAAGAAATAGTATTTTGTCTGGTTACTGCAAAAACTTGGATTATACTCTTTAAATTCGTTTTTATTTTTATGAAATATATGTGAAAATATAATCTCAAAATATCCATATACATTGCTTACTTATTTTCATGCAGATGATGATGATGATGATGATTTTCATAGAAAAAACTAAGGTTTCCAAGGGAAAAATCAAATCAGATCCAAAATAGTAATAGGAAACAAAATCATAGAACAGGTGAACCATCTCAATTATCTAGGATGTGACATTTCATTTAATTATGATAATGATATAAATAATAAAATACCAAAATTCCAGGGAATATGTGGTACGATAAAACGATCACTAAATAACAAAACAACAAGAGAGACCAATTGAACTTTTATAAAACGTTGGCAGTACCGGTACTGCTCTATGGTTCAGAAGCCTGGATACATAAAAATAAAGATCTAAGTAGGATAACGGCGGCAGAAATGAAATTTTTGAGATCTGCTAAAGGGTGCATTAAGGAAGACAGAATCAAGAACACAGAAATAAGACAGGAACTTGAAATATTTGCAATAACTGATAAAATAGATACATATAGACAAAAATGGAAGCAACACATAGAATGAATGAAGATAGATATCCAAAACAAATAACAAAATACAAACCTAAAGGCACCCGATATGTGGGCAGACCTAGAAAGAGATGGGCTGAAGTCGGAACGGGTCAACAGACCTAATCCATGAATCCAGATGATGATGATGATTTTTATGAAAATAAGTAAGCAATGTACATTTGAAAATTTGTTTAATATTTAGCACGTTGAATTCTAAATAAATTAAAAATGTAAGGTAATCTAAAGGTTTCTGCAAGCAGATTTTTATGATTCGTTTTTGTAGTAATGTTAAGGGAAAAATGATAGAATTTGCGCTTCCAACCCAACCTAGTATTCCGTATTGGATAATTGACTTGAACCAGAGCTAAGTAAACAGTTCGCATATACATACATTAGTAAATATGACAGAAGGATGATACATTTATAAATAGTTTTACGTAGTTTGTTACACAGCAAAGAAACGTGTTTGTCAATCTTAAATATTGGTCTATTATAATACCTAGATATTTCACTTGTGTTGATATTCTCAAGGATTGACATGTCCAATATGCGCTATTACAATTGTGGCAATTTTCACACGTGAATTCTAAACGATTTCAGTCATGAAAAAGTAATACTGTTTCGAATTTGATATAATTGTGCTATAAAAATGAGAGTGGAAAAGCAATTATTACACTTATCAAATGCTTTACTTCACACAACTTTCGCCATGTAGCGAGAGGTGACTCATTTAACGTAGGCAATATTATGAATATTCCACATATTTATACTCGTATTCGATCTTGGCCTAGAAATCAACATTCACAAAACACAAATTATGATACAGACAGGTGTTAAGCCAATGACAGGCCAGCAATAATAATAATATTAGGTTTATTTTACCTGGCAGAGTTAAAGCCTTAAGGCCTTGTCTGCCACTCAACCAGGTTTTTAAAAAATACAAAATACAAAAAGAATTAGTCTTACAACTACATAAACAATTACATGTTATAAAACAATACAATACAATCAATATTTTATAATCTATTTTGATTTACTCTACATTTAACGAGTTAAATATATATGTACAAGATATACAAAAAAACGAGAAAAATTATTACTGACATAGTATAAATTTAAATAAATAAAGAGAAATTAATTATTAGACAACAGATAACTGTATAAGCGTGACTTAAAGGTGCCAAGTGTGCGGCAACCCCTGAAGGAAATGCCAGTAGCGGGCAGAGGCTACTGTGAAGGAAGTAGAATAAGAGGAAGTGCTATGACGAGGAATTGTTAGCAGACTGTCATCTTGTGACCTAGTGTCAATGTTGTGGTAAGAGGATAACTTCTCAAATCTGGACGCCAGGTAAATAGGAATGTAGGAATTCAGAAGCTTGAAAAGTAGTGAATCTAACAGCATAAAAGAATATTAGGTTTTAACATTGTGAAAAATTAAAACTATCTTAGCTCATGTATTACAGATAATAACGACCAACACACTGAAGTACAAAGAAGACTGAAACTGACCAACAAAGCTTATTACTCACTTCATAAAACAATGAAGAATGATAACACACACTCGCCGATAGCGATGAGATACTAAAGGACAACACGCACACACTATTGAGTAACACTAAGAAATTAGGACTGGAAGTAAATATCAATAAAACTAAATATATGGCCACACGTAGAAATACATTATATAATGGAAATGGGCAGCTAATGACAAATGAGGGAAATTTTGAGGAAGTGGCTAAATTCAAATACCTAGGAAGAATAATCACAAATAGGAATGAGATCCACAAAGAAATTAAACATAGGCCCAATTCTGGAAATGCATGCTATTATGCATTGCAGAGACTCTTGATGTCCCAACTCCTTTCAAAAAACGTTAAACTGAAAATATATAAAACTATTCTACCAGTTATATTATATGAATGCGAAACATGGACTCTTACTTTAAGGGAGGAAAGGAGATTACAAGTATTTGAGAATAAATTACTTAGGAAAATGTTTGGACCAAAGAGAGATGAACAGACCGGTGAATGCAGAAGACTACATAACAGTGAACTACATGGTCTTTATAGGAAGCCAGATATAATAAAAACAGTCAAGTCTCGTAGACTGCGATGGGCAGGACATGTTGCACATATGGGGAATTATACTTGCATGGAAGCTTCTTGTAGGAAAACCAGAGGGAAAACGCCCAGTTGGTAGACCAAGAATGAGGTGGAAGAATAACATTAACTATGATTTGAGGGAAATAGATTAAACAGGAAATGATTGGATAGCATTAGCTCAGGACAGGGATGTATGGAGAGCTTATGTCCGCGTGGCCATGAACCTACGGGTTCGATAGTGCCAGTGAGTAAGTAAGTAAATAACACACAGTCAGCAACTAAAATAAGACTATATAAAGTTTTAATAAGGATAGTTTTGACTTATGCTAGTGAGACCTGGAGGCTCACTAAAATCAGAGGTAGCCCTAAATAATTTTGAAAAAAAAAAAGTACTCAGGAAAATATTTGGACCTTCTTCTTCTTCTTCACTTCCTGGTTTAGGCAAGAGTTGACTGTTCCGTCTTCACTAATAGATCTAAGACCATCTCTTCCGAGGACGTCCGACATCTCTTCTTCCTCTTGGAAAATAATGGAAGATTTTATTTGGTAATCTACTTTCTTCCATTCTTTCTACATGTTCTTTCCACTGTATTTATTGGTTAAATATCTTTTTCTTTTATGGAATAGATCTGCAGTTCTTCACGGATATCCTCGTTTCTTATCTGGTCCATTCTAGTGCAGCCTTTTACTCTTCTTAAAAATTTCAACTCGGCTGCTTGGATTTTACTTTCTTGTTTGGTAGTGGTAATCCAAGATTCACTCCCGTACAAAAGGACAGGGACAGCCACTATTTTATACAATTTTAATTTTGTTTGTTTATGGGATTTATTATTCAATGTTCTATTTATTGTACCACAAATAGCTTGAAACTGATGTGTTTTGTGTTCAATATCTTTATCATACCCATAGCTGATGTCACATCCTAAATATTTAAATGGGATACTTGTTCAATAATTTCGTCTCTAATTACCATTTTTGCACCCAGAGTATTTCTTGGACCTATAAATATGTATAGTGGAAATAGAATACGATACAACAAAGAACTGTAGGACAAATACAATGAATCAAACCTTGTCACTTGTATTAAATTAAAGACAATGAAATAGGATTTTGCTATGTGAAAAGGCTCTCAACAGACCGAGCACCAAAAAAGGTGCTTACAGCAAGTTTTATGGGGAATAGACGAGTTGGATGACCGAAAAACAACGATGAGAGAATGGTATTAATGAAGATGCTGAAAACCTACTTATGTCGCACCTGGAGGCTTGCTGCGGAAATTATAAATGATTGGTGGCAGAAGTTAAGGGAGAGCAAATCAGCCATTGAATGGATGGATGGATACGATCTTATGCTATGGTTTATCTACGACGCAAAGCGCCAGCGCAAAAATTGCTCCCCATGTATTTAAATGGATGTGGTTTATCTACAACGCAAATTGCTGGCGCGAAAAAATTTGCGCTGACGTGTCGCGTCGTGTATTTGGATCACTTGAATCCAGGACGCAATTTACCAGCGCAAACAAAGAATATAGAAGATATTACCCGTACTCATTGGTGTAATTGCTAAAAACAAACTAAGATTTTATGACAAAATGTCGGAAATACAGTACTTGTTTTATAACTTTCCAATTTTAACGACGGAAGTTAGATAGTTTTGTTGCAAATCATCGAGTTCTATACAATATGAGCATGAAGGAGTACAGAGATTTACAGAAAAAAGAGTTATTGTGGCTTGAACTAAGTCAAGAGATAAATAAAAGCTGTAAATATTGTATTGTATCTTGGAGATATTATGGATGTACATAAATTTCGTCTTCTATTAAATTTCAAAACCTGGTAAAACTGCTCAGGCGAAAATCTTAAGTATTATAAAATTTGGTATTTTCATCATCCATATGTTTATTTAAGAACTAAAGAATAATTTATTCTATAATTTTCCATACAACATTCATATGATGCTGTTGCTCTAGGTACTTTTTCTGTCTTTACTAATATTTCGTACTATTTTAAACGTTTTGCAGCGATACTTAAAACTTTTTTTATAAAGAATTTTAATATGTTTATCTATGTACACAAATTATGCATTTTCCTCTCAATTTATTTTCAAAGTTCTTTATTAGAATTGAAGTTGGCATACACATTTTAAATGGAAAATTGAAAAGTTTCAGTGAAACATTCCTTATGGAATGTCAAAATGGATTTAGGAAAGGACGATCTTGTATTGATTCAGCATTTTCTGTTAAACTATTGCTTGAAAAAAGAAGAGAATTCAACTTAGAAACACATTTTGCTTTCATAGATTTTGAAAAAGCATTCGACACAGTCAAGAGATCAAAACTCTTAAATATATTGGAAGACAGAAATAACAAAATTTACTTCGGCAGAACATACAAAAATAATTACAAAGACAACACCATAAAGATTAAATTAACTAACAGATTTTATGAAGAAGGAATTATAAATCGTGGTGTGAGACAAGGCTGCCCCCTATCCCCAACACTGTTTGCAATTTATATCAATGAAGTAATATGTTGCTGGAACAAAACATATAAATTTGGAATAAGAATATCAGAAAATAGAAAATTAAACACCCTACTGTTTGCAGATGACCAAATAATAATAGCAAATTCCGAAGATAATCTACAGAAAGGTCTGTATGAACTTAACAAAATTACAGAAGAATATGGATTAAAGATATCTACAGAAAAAACAAAAATTATGCATTTCAAGGTGTAGATCCTGTCAGAAGTAAAATTGTACTGGACAATAAAATTTTGGAGCAGGTGAATAATTTTACATATCTAGGATGCAATATCTCATATGAAGAAGAAAAGGATGTAAATGCAAAAATATCAAAATTTTTAAGAATTTTAGGGTTAATAAATTCTATCTTCAAGCCACAGTTAGTCCAAAAGCATTCAAGACTGAAAGTGTATAAAACACTGGCTCTTCCAACTCTTTTGTATGGTAGCGAAGTATGGACGTTGAAACAGAAGGATATACAGAGACTTAGATCTGCTGAAATGAGATATCTTCGGAGGACTGCAGGATACACACTACTAGATCACAAAAAAAAAGAAGACATCTTAGAAGAATTACACATGGAATCTTTAGAAAACAAAATTTCTGATTATAAGTCAAGATGGATGCAACATGTTCATCGAATGGAAGATCACAGAATACCCAAACTAATGTTAAGATATCAACCTGCAGGAAGAAGAAGACCAGGACGTCCACTCAAAAGACTTCTGGATGGTGTTTCTCTTGAGGCCGAAACAGGTCAACAAATGGCCTAAATTCGTGAATGTACTATGATGATGATGATGAAGTTGGCATACGTGAACGCTTATAAAATTAAATCCACCAGATGGCAAGACATATGTGTGAATGACCAACATTTGCATTTAATTCCAAACCATATTTTAAGAAATAAATGTTCAATCACTTTATTTTGTTAGGTTCCGATGGGTCAGTTTAGTGTACATCAGATTAGTTTATAGTTTACTAAATAGTATGTATGTAATTTATTTCATTAGGTTATGCAGGGACAGGTTTGTATACATTAATTTTTGTAAACACATTTGGAAATTTATTATCAACGTTGGTCATTTTGATTCCCCATATATGTGGTGCCATCTGGCGACAATTCCATAAACATAAGCGCTGTACCGTATGCGCTCCATCACGCCGAGCGTAACGCGAGATTGCGTCACATCGGGCGCGACACGCTGTATAATAAACCGTAGCATTAAACCAGTAATTTCAGAAACGTCATATTTAATCGATTTCTGAAATTTGCTTAATTTAGAGAGTTCCTGCGGGGCCGGATTCATATTTCAAAGTTGATTTATACATGGTGAAGGTACTACAACCTTATACATGTTAAAGTCAATCAAAATAATTATAACTTTGTTCTGGACGGCTATTCAAATGTTCACCTGTGTAGGAGAAGATAATGTTCACACTTTGCTAACCGCTACCGGTACTCATTACGAGGATCCATCCATAGTAATTCTGCCAGAAGGCAGGTCTTTCACTGCAATCGTAGCATTTTCATGATATGCTTTGGAGCTTTACTGGGGAATTATAGGTGTGGTAGTTTCCCGTTACTTTCCACACCGGCGAAGGATAATGATAAGGATGATGATGATGGCCGGATGATTTTCGGGGAACTTCGGGCCCTAAGCTTCCTGACATTTGTCTTGCAGGTGAGGAAAAACCCCGAAAAAACCTAACCCAGGAGCCTGTCCCGACCTGGGCCCGCTGCGTGACAAGGCCCGCTACCATTACGAGGATATGACAAAAAAATAAATTAAAAAACTGAACAATGAATGCGAAACGACGATTAAAATTAAATTTGGACAAAACGAAGTAATAGTAAATAAAAGGTTTTAGAAGACGTTCAGTGATGAATGTAGATAAATTTAGAGATGAAAATTAAAGCAGATGGAAGTAATGAGCTGAAAGTAATGAGAGGATAAACAAGGTTAAATCTCCAATATCAAAATTGAAACGATGTTTTATGGTATCAGAATATATCCCATCAGCACATTGTCCTTTATATCCCTCCTCATCACACTGTGTATTATTCATTATGTCAGAGACTGCAAACTATAACATCCTTCAAAATCAAACCAAAGAATTATTTAATAACAAACTAACTTATACACCTCACTGAAAGAATTATTTTAACAATTAATAAATTTAATGGGGCACGCCGTAGCGTAGTGGTTAACTTGTAGTGAGTTACAAGCTGGAGGGTCGAGGGTTCAAGTCCCGTTGGGGTCAGGATTTTTAAACTGATCCAAAGCCTCTGGCGGCACTATGGCCCTGGGGTCGACTCAGCCTCTAACGGAAATGAGTACCAGACGCTTGTTCTGGGGGTAAAGGCGGCCGTCACGCAGGGCTGACAACCCGGCTGACATAAAGTGTCGATTGTCTAGAAAAAGTGGGAGCCTTAACCTCCTACTACCCCAAAGGGCCTCCGGGCCTGTTGTGGGATCACTTTACTTATTAATAAATTTAATTATTTACGAAAATAATATTAAAATTAACAAATATTTTCATTTGTTTAAACATTGTATAACCGTAAAATTAGTTTTACATATCTCATTATTTTTCTTTTGTTTTTATATAGGCTCCTACATTAGACAGAGACGGTCTACCAACAACTTAATTTATCTTGCTAGAATACACTTTATTATTAGTTTTAGTCTTAATCTTAACTGTCATTAACTGGTTGTATTATAGATCATAACAGATATTATCTTATTGAACAATTCTTCATTTAATATTTAATATTAGGGTCCACCGCTGTGGTCTCGGGATAGCGTGCTGCCTTGTCACGCAGCGGGCCCGGGTTCGATTCCCGGTCGGGACAGTTTTTCCTCACCTGTAAGACAAATGTCAGGAAAACTTTAAGGCCCAAACGGTCCCCGAAATCATATGGCCATCGCAATCATCATCATTCATATTCATCTTAGGTTAAGCTTAGGATTAGGGACTCTCCTGGCGCACCATTATCATCATCATCAGCACCCATCATATCATCAGAGAAACGTAACCCCGCCTTCCAGGCTCCCCAACCTCAGAAGTGGGTTACAAGTACACCATGCCAGGAGAGAAACCAGGAATGTCGAAAGACAAACCTGGGACATTTGGAGAAAAAATAATAACATTAGAGTTAATTATGATTGTTATATTCTGATGTAATAGACTATGTTTGTCCTGGTGAGTGGAAGAGAAGGACACATGGCCTTAACTCCAGCACGCTAAATAAATAAATAAAATAATATAAGTTCTAAAACAAAAACATTTTTAGTACAATAACAAGTACAATGACATACGGTGCAGAATGGGAATTAAAATCTAGAACAATAGGTAAATTAAATTCTGCAGAAATGGATTTTTGGAGGCGTTCAGCTGGAAATTCTAAAAGAGATAAAATAAGAAACAGTGTAATTAAACAAAATATTGAGTAACACTAAGAAATTGGGACTGGAAGTAAATATCAGTAAAACTAAATATATGGTCACACGTAGAAATTCAGTATATAATGGAAATGGACAGCTAATGACAAATGAGGGAAATTTTGAGGAAGTGGCTGAATTCAAATACCTAGGAACAATAATCACAAATAGGAATGAGATGCACAAAGAAATTAAACATAGGCTCAATTCTGGAAATGCGTGCTATTATGCATTGCAGAGACTCTTGATGTCCCAACTCCTTTCAAAAAACGTTAAGCTGAAAATATATAAAACTATTATTCTACTAGTTATATTATATGGGTGCGAAACATGGACTCTTACTTTAAGGAAAGAAATGAGATTACGAGTATTTGAGAATAAAGTTCTTAGGAAAATTTTTGAACCAAAGAGAGATGAACAGGCAGGTGAATGGAGAAGACTCCATAACAATGAACTACATGGTCTTTATGGGAAGCCAGATATAATAACAGTTAAGTCTCGTAGACTGCGATGGGCAGGACATGTTGCACGTATGGGGAATGAAAGACGTGCATGGAAACTTCTTGTAGGAAAGCCAGAAGGAAAACGCCCAGTTGGTAGACCAAGAATGAGGTGGGAGAACAACATTAACTATGATTTGAGGGAAGTAGATTATACAGGAAATGATTGGAAAGCATTAGCTCAGGATAGGGATGTATGGAGAGCTTATGTCCGCGCGGCCATGAACCTATGGGTTCGATAGTGCCAGTGAGTAAGTAAGTAAGTAAGTAAGTATGAATGTTCATACTTCAATTGTGGAGTTAATTCAAAAACAAACAATTAGGGCCTGAATGGTATGTTCATGTACAAAGAATGACAGAAGACATATTCCGAAGTAGAATACTATAGAATGGGTGCCACTTGGTAGAAGAAGAAGAAGATGGCAAAAAATAACGTGAATTGATGGTGTTTTGAGCATCATGAGGGAGAAAAGGATTGGATGATGGAGATTGGAATGACAGAGATATGTGGAGGAGAATGACAATAGATAAGTTTGGCGCAGGAAGATGTGAAACCTACTAAATAAATATAAATAAATAAAATTAGTAAACAATTGTTGAATTTGTTTATCTACATTTTTCAGTTGATAAACTTAATAGAATTGGTAAACAAACGTTGAATTTGTTTATCTCCACTTGAACACAACGAAAATAGGTGGCAATTTTAAATGTTGATTTGGGGGTCATCTTCCAGACGTAAACAGAGTAAAGAGGAATTACGGACTTGCAGTTAAGCCCTCCCCTGGGGCAGTATGAGGACCAGACGGAAGACCTTGACAGAAATTGCCCTCCCCTACTTTTTAATTTTTTGTTTTAGGAACCTTAAATGAGGCGCTGTCTGCACGGCAAGAGCGGCACAAGTCCTCCAATACTCGAATCTACTCTGCCCTTAAAGTTTCCCTCCATTTGTCATTCAGGTGAGAAGAAAAACTCATCCAGAAGACTTGTCCCGAACGGGATCGAACCCGAACCCTTTACTTACTACAAGGCGGACATAATAATAACAATAACAAAAATTATTAAAATGGGGAGAAATGTGGGTTTTTCCCTTCGTTAAATGTTATCAAGTGCACCAAATGCGCCGCTCATGCACGCAATACTGCGCGGACGGGTGGGAAAATTTTTTGAAAAAATTTGGACAAGAGGGGCTTGTCGCCTTGACTGGACCTTGAAGCCTGTAATTACTTATTTTGAGAGTCTAGACGCTTACGTAACTCAACACGTGCGGGCCAGACAGTGGGCTGAAGTACTCAGCCAGCGGGACCGGCTCCGCCAGGTGACACCACCTTACAACTAATACAGAGGTTGCTGTCACCGACTAGCAGATTAACACCCCTGAGACACGAGAGAATTTTTTAAGATGCGACAGAATTCAAATACCGAGGTAATACACTGGGATTATCGAACCCCGAAAATTCATGGCAGCAGGAACATAAGCTCTCCATACATCCTTAACCAAATACCTAAGAACTACTGGCCTACTCAAAAACAGTTTAAAAAATTTACAAAATGTTTTCTTAGACAATATAGGCGTATTCCAGGTATGCTTTTATTATTCTTTTATATTTTGCACTTTTCTTTGCCAAGCCAATTACTTAATTAAATATAGGTTATTGTTATTTTAATACAGTAAAACTTGTTTAATCCGGAACGTGAATAATGCGGAAATATGTCCAATGAGAACAAGTCTATTGGTCCCGGCGACATAATAGTAAATGTACGTGTATTCGTTTTGCATAAAACGGAATCTGCCCAACGCGAAAACGGAAGGACATTTCTACACAATTCATGAAAAAAATATATAAAGCGGTGATCCATTTTTGGTGCCGTGAAAGAAAATAATGTATGGAGAAAGAGATACAATAATGAGTTGTATAAACTGTACAATCAGCCAGATATTTTGAATTTTGTTAAAGTTAATAGATTGGCATGGGCTGGACACTATTCGTATGGACAACAAAAGGATTACAAAAAGAATTTACAATGGGCAACCTCTATTGGCCAGAAAAGTTGGAAGACCTAAATTAAGATGGGAGGATAGTATAATTCAAGACATTAAGATTTTAAAAATAAAAAACTGGAAGAATAAAGCTCAGAACAGGGAAGTCTGGTATAAGCTTCTGAAGGCGGCCAGGGCCCACATGGGGCTGTCGAGCCAACGATGATGATGATGATGATGATGATGGAAAGACAGAGAGAGAAATAAATTAGTTTCCACTTCATTGAATTCCCGTTAGGCCAAAAACAATAAGAAATTATTCCTGCCGCCGGGTGCATTCTACCTGTACCTGAAATTTTCTTTCGACCTCACTGCACACCCATTATGCGAAGTACAAATACTGTACCTGTCTTACAAATAATCATTACACTGTAAAATCTTAAATCAGTTTAAGTTTTGAGACCGATCTTTCACAAGTAGCGTTCTCAATTTACGGAAAAAAGATGTCTAAAACGTACGTATTAACTAACTCTAACTCACTGGCACCATCGAACCCGTAGGTTCATGGCCGCGCGGACATAAGCTCTCCATACATCCCTATCCTGGGCTAATGTTTTCCAATCATTCCCTGTATAATCTACTTCGCTCAAATCATAGTTAATGTTATTCTCCCACCTCATTCTTGGTCTACCAACTGGGCGTTATTCCTCTGGTTTTCCTACAAGAAGCTTCAATGCATATCTTTCATTCTCCATTCGTGTCACGTGTCCTGCCCATTGCAGTCTACGAGACTTAACTGTTCTTATTATATCTGGCTTCCTATAAAGATCATGTAGTTCACTGTTAAGTAGTCTTCTCCATTCACCTGTCTGTTCGTCTCTCTTTGGTCCCAATTTTTTCCTAAGAACTTTATTCTGAAATACTCGTAATTTCCTTTCCTCCCTTAAAGTAAGAGTCCATGTTTCGCATCCATATAATATAACTGGTAGAATAATAGTTTTATATATTTTCAGTTTAACTTTTTTTGAAAGGAGTATTCTGCTGGAGCTCGGAATTCCTAAAAAGTTAATTAGACTTATACGAATGTGTCTAAATGGCACAAAGAATTGGGTGCGTGTAGGCAAACAGTTTTCGGATACTTTTGAAATCCAGAATGGGTTGAAGCAAGGAGATGCACTGTCTCTTCTACTATTTAATTTTGTACTAGAGCATGCCATCAAATCTTTAGAAGATGAAGAATGCCTACAACTCAATGGTATTAATAAGCTGTTAAGTTTATGCTGATGATGTAGTATTACTGGGCGATAGCGAGGAGATACTAAAGGTCAACACGCACACACTATTGAGTAACACTAAGAAATTGGGACTGGAAGTAAAAATCATTAAACTAAATATGTGGCCACACGTAGAAATACAGTATACCTTGTTTAACCCGGAACGTGAATAATGCGGAAATCTGACCAATTTGAACAAATTTATTGGTCCCGACGAAATAATAATAATTTTACGTGTATTTATTTTGTATAAAACGGAATTTTTCCAACGCGGAAACGGAAGGATATTTCTTCACAACTCACAAAAAAGTGTTTATAAGGCGGAAAGACAGAGAGAAATAAATTAGTTTCTACTTAATTGAATTCCCGTTAGGCGAAATAACAATAAGGGACGATTTCTACCGCCGGGTGATGTAGATTTACTTTCTGAAAATTTCTTTTGGTCTCACTGCACAACCGTTATGCGAAATACAGGTTCGTTTAACAAATATTTAAAAATATGAAACCGATTGTGTACGTATTTTTCACAGGTAGCGTTCTGAATTTCCGGAATAAAGATGGCTAAATCGTATGTATCATTGATTTTAACGAAAAAGTAAAAGTGATTGAAGATAAACAAAAACAAACTCTCAGTACGCGAAATAATGACTAAATTTAAATATAGAAAAACTCAAGTTTATGAGAATTTAAAACACAAAGGAAAAAATTAATGAATGGATGCAATGAAATTATCAAACGATGAGGAAAGCAATAAATAAAATAAATAAATAAAATGAATTAATTAATCAATCAACGAAGTAGTGTGGGAGTGTTTTACAAGTTCACTGTCAAAAAAACTCCAAATTTCCGACCGATGCTCCAAAGTCAAGCTCTAGCTTTTGCTACATCCCTAGAGAATAACGATTTCAAGGCATCTTCAGGTTGGCTGTAAAGTTTCAAAAGACGGCACAATGTAGTGTGAAATGAAATTTGCGGGGAATCAAAGGATGTGGACGAAAGTATAGTTAGTGAGTGGAAACCGAAACTGCATACTTTAATTTCAGACGAAACGGGACTTTTTTTTTTTTGCGCGCTACCGTCGAAATCGCTCATACATACTATACTCCACTTTTCAACGACAGCGGAATTACAATTAATCCAAGGTACGTAAAAAGACATATGCAGTACTCTATAATCTAAGATTGGTTAATATTTCTTTTCTTTTTTTTATAACGCGGAATTTCGTCTAATGTGGAAAAAAAAATTGGTCCCATGCAATTCCGCTTTGAACAAGTTTTAATATATATATGTTGTGTGTGTGTGCGTGCGCGCCAGTATAACTCTGGAAGATATATATAGATGGAAAGCTCTGCGGTCATCACTTAAGTATTGGCGGTGGACGATCCATTTTGGTCCTCCTTAATAGGTAGAACCCCGGGTTCCTGTAAATACATTAACTTACTTACTTACTGGCACTATCGAACCCGTAGGTTCATGGCCGCACGGACATAATCTCTCCATACATCCCTATCCTGAGCTAATGCTTTCCAATCAGTCCCTGTATAATCTACTTCCCTCAAATCATAGTTAATGTTATTCTCCCACCCCATTCTTGGTCTATCAACTGGGCGTTTTCCCTCTGGCTTTCCTACAAGAAGCTTCCATGCAAGTCTTTCATTTCCCATACGTGCAACATGTCCTGCCCAACGCAGTCTACGAGACTTAACTGTTCTTATTATATCTGGCTTCCTATAAAGACCATGTAGTTCATTGTTATGTAGTCTTCTCCATTCACCTGTCTGTTCATCTCTCTTTGGTCCAAAAATTTTCCTAAGTACTTTATTCTCAAATACTTGTAATCTCCATTCCTCTCTTAAAGTAAGAGTCCATGTTTCGCACCCATATAATATAACTGGTAGAATAACAGTTTTATATAGTTTCAGTTTAACGTTTTGTAAATACATTAACCCCGGTTTAAATTTTTAATTCGAATTTGAAGTTAATTAGCAGAGTGAAGTCGGAAGCGGACCTTTTGGGGTTCTATTCCAGCATTTGCTCTTTGGATTGAGGGAAACAATTAAAATCTAGTAACTAATCCTACTGCTACAGGTTCATCCCACCAGTTCCAGAGAAATTGACATCACCTGACAACTACAGACAGAACAGCAACAACAACTGAAGAGTAAAAACTTTAAAATATGCACATGTTATCATAATTGTATGAATTACTCTGGAACCGCCTGGAAAAATTTGAACCAAAATTGGTACAAATATTACTTCTTCTTCTTCTTCCTTCCAAGTATTAGGCCAAGGCCTGTTACGATCCTATAGAAAATTTTCCCTCCAGTGTTTCATTGGACGGCCCAGTGATCTTCCTTCCGGGAAATTCTCGTATAAGACTTCCGATTGAGGGTCTTTCCACTTTTCAGCAGTTGCCCTTTTACCAGCCGGCTGCTGGCCCTTCACGTCCACATGTGCCAATCACATAAGACTTGAAAGCGTAATAATAGTCCCTTCAATTGGTTGCTGGCCAAAGGAAGGCAATACCAGTGATGGGGCTGCCATCTTACAGCCTCTAGTCAGGCTTTTCTGGAGAAGAAAAGAAAATAAAGGAAAGAAGAAATGGAAGAAAGGAAAGACTCCCTAGCCCTCGGATGCCCTAATAGCGTTGGGGTCGGAAAAGCAAGAGTTAACCAAGAGAGGTTAGATAGTAAAGTTAAAAGAGTGCAAAACACAAGTAAGTGGAAGAAATGTTTTGCTCAGCTTGGGCACCTTGTGGTCGCCATCCACATATCCCCTAGATGAGGACCCCTGAGGAAACAATCTGGAAAAGTAGATAAAACATCCCTAGCCATCCGTAGAAGGGTGAAAGGGGGGTGAAATGTAAAATATGTTTTCAAATAACTCGATGTGAAATACCTAGAGCAAATGCTACCAAACTCGGTAGCTACATATAACTTACAATCTGGAAATATTACTAAGGGGTAAGAGACCACTATCACCCCAGAAGAGGCGTGAGAGAGGAGTGATATGTAAAATACTCGAAAACGACCGATGTTAATGTCGAATCCACATTTTTGTGGTACAGGCAAGGCCAAATCGCAGAGACGAGTTTTCGTCCAGACACACCTCCTCTCTTTCTTCCCCTGCTCAGCCCGATAGCACCAATCAACACCATTTGGCCATCATAATCATCATCATTCACATTCGCCTTAGATTAAGGACTCTCCTGGCGCAGCACCATCATCATAACCCATCATATCACCGGAGCAGCGTAATCTCGCCTTCCAGACGCCCCAACCTCAGAAGTGGGTTACAATTACGCCAATGCCAGGAAAAACCGCCAGAAATGTCGAAATGAGAACTTGGTGCACTGAATAAAAAAAATATATTCTCACATCTTGAGTTGCATTTGCTCGCGTCCCCACCCACGGTATCCACTACCGATCTCCCACCTGTCAACTGACCTTATACGTCATTAAACCACACCCGCTCTCCCATATAGTGGACAATTTATTTGGCTATACCTCTAGCTTAACTTATTTGTAACAAATCCAATGGACCCCTATGGGGGGGGGTGAAAAGTTAAGTCTCCAAAATGACGTCGAACCCACAGTTTTCGGGCTCACTAAGCTGAGTGAGATCCCACGTCATAGCCAAGTGGTTAGGGCAAAATGCCATGTCGCAGACCTATGGGACTTCCGTTGGTTCGAGTCCCCATGGGGGAAACATTTTCTCATGGAATTTCGTCCAGTATGGGACCAGTGCCCACCCATCGTCGGGAGGAATTTGAATAGCTACAAGTAGCAGCTCCAGGTTGAAAATAAAATAGGTATAATGGCTGGGGGACCCGATATGCTGACCACATGTCACTTCTACACTGTCAGAATGATCGTCTGTCTCTATAATTAACACATGTCGATGTGAGGCCAGCAGCTGGATGGTACATCAAGGGCCTTCTAGGTCTGTTGTGCCATGGAGTCTTTTTTTTAACTGACTGCTGCATGGAGTGGTGAACTGAACATATAGGCTACAGAAAAATAATAAGTCCTACATAGACATGTGATGTTTAAGAAAAATTATGAAATTATCATAAGTAATGCCACGAGTGATTTCCAAATTATCGATAAATTCACGACTCACGAAGTGAGGAGTGAATTTATCTAGAGAATTTGGAAATCAAGAGTGGCATTTGTTAGGACTATTTAACGAATAAAATTAAGCTGTTTACTCACAAATCATTATTTAACTATAGTTATTTTAAAATATTTATATATTTAATGTAAACAGCGATGTTTGAAAACAAATGAGAAACTATAGGTACGCTTCTACTGCTTCTTTTGTTTATCACTGCAACCAGATCATACTATTTATTGCCAAAGGAACGCAATATTGTAAGGAGGAGCTTTCTTTAATATGGTAATTATAACACTGATAAATATTTGGTGAAACACGACTCTGATTGGTTGTAAAATAGAAATCATTGAAATGTGATTGGTCATTAACTCCCATTTGGGGCATGAGTTAAATAGTCATTGCAATACAAAACAAGATGAGATACTAGATTGAAGTTTTATAAAACATTGGCAGTTCCTGCATTACTTTATGGGGGTGAAACTTGGGTAATGACCAAAAAATTACAAACTAGAATACAAAGCGTAGAAATAAACTTCATTAGAAGAACAAAAGGCTGCACAAGAATGGATCAAATAAAGAATGAAGATATAAGAACAGTGTTAAATACGAGTATATATTCATTGAATGATAAAATCAAAGAATATAGAGAAAAATGGTTTAAACATGTAGAAAGAATGAATGTAACAAGATTACCAAAATCAGCATTTAACTACAAGTCAAGAGGTTCAAGGAATGTAAGAAGGCCAGTGAAAAGATGGACAGAACAACTGTGAGGCGAAACAGGCAATTTGTCTAGCCCATGATGTGAAGAAGAAGATCGTTGCAATAATTAATAAAAAATGAGTTGTATCTTACCTCACACTTGGTGTTCTTCAAGCACGGTGCTGCAGTTTCATCAGCCATCTTTACAACTGTTGTAGATGAGGATTCCTCTTGAAACTGCAGTACTGTGTTTGAAGAACATGTAGTATGAGATGAGATACGACTCATTTTTTATTAATTACTAGCTAATACCTGGCATGCACTGCTAAGCCTAAATAAATTTAATATTGCACCCATAGTTATTCTGCCCGAAGGCAGGTCCTTCTCTGCAATCATAGCATTTTCATGCCATACTTGCAGCTTTACTAGGGAATTGTAGGTGTGGTAGCTTCCTGTTGCTTTCCACACCGGTGAAAGATGATGATGATGATAATGATAAGGGATGGCCATATGATTTTGGGGACTGTTTGGGCCTTAAAATTTTCCTGACATTTGTCTTACAGGTGAGGAAAAAACCTGATAAAAATCTCACCCAGAAAAACTGCCCCAAGCGGGGATCAAACCTGGGCCTGTTGCGTGACAAGGCAGCACGCTACCTCGAGACCACAGCAGTGAACAATTAAATATTAAGGGTTAATGAATTATATGGTATACACTGCAACGAACCAAACATTGAGGTTGCTAGAGTAAATTTTTTATTTTAAATTTCAGCTAACTCCCACTTCTGAAGGTTGGATTTTGCTGATTTTTGAATAATACCTACCTCGGTTTATTTTAATATGATATTTCAAGTTTTGTTGTGAAACATCGAAAATTGCAATCGCTAAAGCAATTTTTAAATTTTAGTTTCTGGTGAACTTCTACATGTAATGATTTTAGAACATAACAGATAATGGCTAAACACTTGCTGCATCCGAAAAAACCTGTATATATACATATATATATATAAATTTTCACCAAGATCGGTTAAACAGTTTAGAAATCTACAAAAAAACAGACAGACATACATTCAAGAATTAAATTAATGTTTTTATTACCTCACCTCATATCCGTTTTCTTCTAGACTGCAGTTTCGGAACTTATCTCCATCATCAGTAGCCTCTGGCCGACCGGTGTTATGTCGTTTCTTGGCGGTTTTCTTCTTACTTCTATCGGTGAACCAATGAACTTCTGGATCAGGTCAAAATTAGCGGGAGTTTCGAAATTCATGAGTTTATCTTTCTTATTTTTTGGATGTGATAAGATAAACTCATGAATTTCGAAACTCCCACAAATTCTGACATGATCCAGAGGTTCATCTGTCCACCAATAGAAGGAAGAAGAAAACCGCCAAGAAACGACATAACACTGGTCGACCAGAGGCTACTGATGATTGATATAAGCTCCGAAACTGCAGTCTAGAAGAAAAAGGATATGAGGTGAGGTAATAAAAACATTAATTCAATTCATAAATTAAACTTCGTAGTGCTCTTTCCCTGTGAAAGTTAAATAAATAAACAATGCCTACTTTTGATACTAAAGTGGCTTTCAGTTGCCTATTGACCCTTATAATATTTATTGGCCTGGGCTCAAAGACTCATTTAAAACTATAAGATGAAAAATTTATGTTTTGACACCTAGACTCTTATAAAACTAAATCCTTCAATTATTAAGCGATATTATTACTTATACAATTAATTTTCAGTTGCTAACAATGGCAGTTATGTTGCCAGGCAATGTAACAACATGGATGACCTCAGGTGAGTTTTGTAAATTTACATATGGCAGCAGCCACATTCTATATGTGTATACTATTATGCTCCTCTGCAAATACTCCCTTGTATACCTCTTCCGATCTAAGTTCCAAATGTAATGTAAACAAACCAGATGTATGAGTGCATTTTCATTGGTCAAATAACACTGAGCAACAAAAAGGAATTTTTTTTTTGTCTCAGAAAGAAAAATATGTGATTCTGATAGTATTTTTCTCCTGAATTCAAATATGATATCGGTTTTTCTCCATCAAGCAAGGTTTCCAAGAGATTTCATCCTTCTAGCCAAGAATCAAGCATTTCAGACTGGTTTTTGGATAACTTTAAATCTTGTATGAGATCGTTAAGATCTTCTTGAGTGAATAAATGAGGCTCAGATGAACAGCTTTGTTCAAAAGTTGTACCACCAAAATCTGTTTCTTCTTCTTCTTCCTTACTTCTATCAGAATCTGAGCTCTCTTCATCTAATGTCACATGTTCTGGAGGATTTGGTATGGGCAATTTTTCGCAGTGTGGAACTGGTCTCATTGCAGACTGCAAGTCAACGTACACCACTATATGTTTTGATTTTGACTAATCCCTTTAATGTTTGCTAAGCAGAAAATAATTATTTAAATCAATTAATTGAAATTGAAATAAAAAAAACTGTGGGTGAATGAGAAATTCAGAATACATATTTGAAAACACGATAAAAAATTGCAATAAGTACAACTATTGGTACTCATGAGACAAAAATCATGTTGGCCAGTGTAATGGGTTTTCTTGAGCATGTAAGAAAATGTAGTTTGCTTTCTAACACTGTAAATAAAAATATATATTATCTAGCACGCAGCAGGCCTGTGTTCGATCCCCGGTCGGGACAGTTTTTCTGGGTGAGGTTTTTATCGGGGTTTTTTTCTCACCTATACGACAAATGTCAGGAAAACTTTAAGGCCCAAACGGTCCCCGAAATCATATGGCCATCATCATCATCATCATCATCCTTATCATTACCATCATCATCCTTATCATTACCATCATCATCCTTCACGGTGTGGAAAGGAACAGGAAGCTACCACACCTACAATTTCCTAGTATAGCTGCAAGCATAGCATGAAAATGATATGATTGGAGTGAAGGATCTGCGTTCGGGCAGAATTACTATGGATGGATCTAGCGTATGTCTATATAAGTTATATAGGAGAATCTTAAAATATATAATTATAATTTTAATATATTAAATAAACACATGCACAATGCAGAATATATTGGAATTTAAATTGTTTAAAAATGACAAAATTTCTATAGAATTTCATCATCATTATCATCCATGCAAGTATTAGGCCATGTGACCTATTATGGTCTCAAAAGGAATTTTCCATCCAGTGCTTTTTTGGACGTCCTAGCGATCTTTCACCTTGGGGGCAGTAACGAAGCATAGCTTTTGGAATTCTGTGAGATGGCATTCGTTGAAGATGGGCTTTCCAGTTGTTCTGGTAGTTTTGTATACGATGGAGAATGGGTTCTACATCCAACTCTTCAATAATTTCCTCATTTCTTTTAGGGGTACCACTTTGTATAGCCTGCTGTACAGCGCATAAATCACATCTCATTTGTCGTTATTCGGCATTCATCTCTTCTTCGTATTGTTCATGCTTCACTACCATATCTTAATGCTGGTCTTGCGAGAATCTTATAAAGCCATAATCTTAAATATTGGGAAGCAAAGCATTTGAAAAGTGGAGAGAAACAAATTAATTGTAATGTTTTCAAACAGTTCAGTGAAAAATATCTCATGTTAACTATTGAGAATATGGTGAAAATAACAGCAGAATTTACAGTCAGCACAGAGCATAAATTCTGCTTATAAAATGAAATTGTACTGATAAATAACCCTAGGTTGTGAAATATCATACACAGCAGAAACAGATATAAACAACAAACTAAATAAGTTTAATTATATAACAGGAACTCTAAAAAGAACTTTGAAAAATAAAGCCAGGAAAGACTCTATAATGAAATTATACAAGACGATGGCAGTGCATATTATTACTTATGGATCCGAAATATGGACAGTGACAACACAACAATCTGCCAGAATACAAGCTGCTAAAATGAAATTCCTCAGACCAATAGCAGGATATCAAAGAACAGACAAAAAGCATAACACAGAAAAAAGACAACAACTAAAAGTAGAGGAATTAAACACAACAATAGTGAAATACAGAACAAACTGTAAAGAACACTTGGCAAGGATGACTGAGAACAGAATACCAAAGGCAGCCTATTCACTGCGAGGAAGAAGTAGTTTGGGAAGACAAAAGAAAAGATGGAAACAGCAGCAATTTTGGAGCCAGTATAGGCTAGTAAATGAGCCTAAACCGTGATGATGATGAAGAAGAAGAACGATAAATAAAGGTCAACTATCAATATCATGGAAGAGCATAAACATCTAATTAGGTAGGCCCATATATAACTTATTGTCATAAATAAATAAATAAGAAATGGAGGAATTTATAATTATTGAAACTATCTTATGTTGTATTCAGTCTTATTTCCTGTAAAATACAATGTTGCCTAAGAACAATATTTCTATTGTACAAAATTCAGTCATATGGAGGTTAAAAGTAGATGGAGTAATATCTTATGCAAGTTTGTATACAGTACAACTGAAATTTAGCTCAGAATTAATATACATGTACAGGGTGGACCGCTCGAATGGACCTAATTTCAATTGCTTGTTACTGGCAAACGGTTGAAGATAGAAACTTAAAACAACGTTCATAGTACAGAAAAACTCACCAAGTTTCGAATCCTGTCGGTAGATGGCACAAAGATACGTTTCTCGTTCTTAGATTTAATTGTTTGTGAAAATGGCGACTCCGCAGATGAAAGCGCAAGCTGTTTTGTGGTATGCGGAGTTTAAATCAATCATTAGAGTTCAAAGGGAGTTCCGGCGTGTGTTTAACCGTGATGCTCCAACTGCTAGAAGCATAAAGAAGTGGCGTGATACATTATTAGCTACAGGATCTGTGTTGAAGAAGCATGGTGGTGGTCGCAGAAGCATCCGCGATGAAATGGTAGCAAAGTTTTCAAGCCGCATGTGAGCGAGCCCCCCGGAAGTCATTAAGAGAGCTTCGCGGGAACGTCAAATACCAAAATCGACATTACAACGGATTGTCCACAAACGCCTCAAACGCTCAACACGCATATAAAGTGCAGTTAGTGAAACGTCCTGGAGCCGAATGACATGCCGACACGAGTGGAATTCGCCAATAACGATGCTGGACCGTCTCGGCGCTGATCCTGACTTCATGACCAAGATTTTCTTCTCGGACGAAGCCACTTTCCATTTGTCAGGCAAGGTAAAACCGGCATAATGTGCGGATCTGGGGATCGGAGAATCCTCACGCTATTCAAGAGCATGTTCGTGATAGTCCGAAGATGAATGTTTGGTGCAGTTTGTCACATAATAAGGTCATTGGACCGTTTTTCTTCGCCGAGAAAAACTGTTCGTGGTACCACATATCTTGACATGCTGGAGCAGTTCTTCTTTCCACAAATTGAACAACTGCAGCCTAACATCGTTTTCCAGCAAGATGGTGCTCCTCCCCCTGGTCCAATGAAGTTCGTACGACTTTGGACAACATTTTCCCTGGCCGTTGGATTGGTAGGGGAGGACCAATCGCGTGGCCCCCGAGATCTCCCGATTTAACACCACTGGATTTCTTTCTCTGGGGCTATGTCAAAGATAAAGTTTACACCACCCCAGTCAAAGACCTTCGTGATCTTCGTGAGCGCATCATAGAGGCTATTGAGAACATTCCAGAAGACATACTCCAACGTACTTGGCAAGAAATTGTTCATCGCTTTGATATCGTCACAGTGACTGCTGGGGCTCATATAGAGATGTGGTGATCTGGATATCAAAACTTGGTGAGTTTTTCTGTAATATGAACGTTGTTTTAAGTTTCTATCTTCAACCGTTTGCCAGTAACAAGCAATTGAAATTAGGTCCATTCGAGCGGTCCACCCTGTAGTTCATTAGGAATTATATGTTTCTTAATGCACAACGGGACTGGATAGTAATGACCAGAGACTGGATGTTAGGGAAAATGCCTATAGTTATTTATTATAGATATTGTAAAAGTGACTTCATATAAGTTCATACCTACGACCTTAGAGTTGTTTTCCTTGAAGTTCATTTTGCCTATAAATGCCAATTTCAGCTAACAATGCTTATAAATGCCTATTTGACATTTTTTCTCGAAATTAACTTAGTATTTCCATGAAATCGATTGAAATGGACCGACTTCATGACACATATCATTGCATAGAAATTTCAAGTGTTCTTTTTATAAATTCTCTCTTAGAATAATTTAGGATAAGAGTGGCAATAAGACAATAACCTAGCAGGCAGATGGTTTCCACCTCAATGCACTCCCATTAGGCAAAATAACAAGTACCAGCTATTTTATTTTAACGTAAGGCTGTAAAAAATTATGTTGTAGTCCATTTTTATAAGAGCCTATTTTGAATTTTTAGTGCCTATATTAATGATTTTTAGTAGGGTGCGTGTAAGCTAACAGTTTTTGGACACCTTTGAAATCCAGAATGGGTGAAGCAAGGAGATGCACTATCTCCTCTACTATTTAATTTTGTACTAGAGCATGCCATCAAATCTTTAGAGGATGGAGAAAGCCTACAACTCAATGGTATTAATAAGCTGTTAGTTTATGCTGATGATGTAGTACTATTGGCCGATAGCGAGGAGATACTAAAGGACAACATGCACACACTATTGAGTAAGACTAAGGAATTAGGACTGGAAGTAAATATCAATAAAACTAAATATATGGTCACACATAGAAATGCATTATATAATGGAAATGGACAGCTAATGACGAATGAGGGAAATTTTGAAGAAGTGGCTGAATTCAAATACCTAGGAACAATAATCACAAATAGGAATGAGATGCACAAAGAAATTAAACATAGGCTCAATTCTGGAAATGCGTGTTATTATGCATTGCAGAGACTTTTGATGTCCCTACTCCTTTCAAAAAACGTTAAGCTGAAAATATATAAAACTATTATTCTACCAGTTATATTATATGGGTGCGAAACATGGACTCTTACTTTAAGGGAGGAAATGAGATTACAAGTATTTGAGAATAAAGTACTTAGGAACATTTTTAGACTAAAGAGATATGAACAGACAGGTGAATGGAGAAGACTACATAACAATGAACTACATGGTCTTTATAGGAAGCCAGATATAATAAGAACAGTTAAGTCTCGTAGACTGCGATGGGCAGGACATTTTGCGCGTATGGGGAATGAAAGACGTGCATGGAAGCTTCTTGTAGGAAAGCCAGAGGGAAAATGCCCAGTTGGTAGACCAAGAATGAGGTGGGAGAACAACATTAACTATGATTTGAGGGAAGTAGATTATACAGGAAATGATTGGAAAGCATTAGCTCAGGATAGGGATGTATGGAGAGCTTATGTCCGTGCGGCCTTGAACCTACGGTTCGATAGTGCCAGTGAGTAAGTAAGTAGTGCCTTTTTGCCTGCCTATTTTGAATTTTTTAAGTGCCTAACATCCGGACTTTAGTAATGACAGCTCTACACTCATTGCAAATATCAGCTTTCCTAAAAGTAAGGCTACTTTATATGGTAATTAAAAACAAATGAACATTGTGGCTGTATTTTGTTGCAGGTTGGTCAGTGAAGTTCAAGTCAACTTGATAGCTTTCTGGTTTCGTGACCTACTGGCTGAAGCTTTCCAAGAGTTCCAGTTTACAAGAGAGCAGCAATACACCCTGGAGCAGTGGTTCCGATATGTCTATGAACTTATACAAGGTAACACTCTAGTTTTCCTCAACATAATTGCTCTAATTTAAGAAAGAAAAATTAATTTTTGAACTGGGATTTGAACCCTGGACCACTAGTTCTACATACTAGTGTGCTATCCATTACACCATTCAAAAGACGATACAAACATTAACATTTCTTTCAACTTATACAATTTTTATTTGTCCGAAGACTAATAGCTGTCGCTACCATCACGACAACTGACGTCTTCTATTTTTTTATTGAATCTCCAATAATGTGAACCCTATTTCACCATCCGGTATGTTAGGGTTTTAGTTACAATACAATTAATTACTTACAATAATTTAGATCCGTCTGGCTTTTCCTTTTATCAGGCTTGAAAGCAATAGAATGTCCCACCAACTAGTTGCTATCAAGGAGGTGGTAAGTCCAGCGATGGGGTTGCCATCTTTAAGCATCTGGACCTGCTTCATTTCAAATTTTAGAGAGAGTTAATGAGTTTACTTATTTAGGATATAAACTCTCTTTTGTTGAAAATTTAGATTTACCAGAGAAAATTGTGAAATTCAACAAATCAATGAGAATCATTAATAGAGTTTTAAAACCTTCATTAGTGCAAAAATCAACTCGTACTCATCTTTATCGAATAATGGCTCGACCAGTCCTATGTTATGGGAGTGAAGCGTGGACTATAAGGACGAGAGATAAAAGCAGACTAACAACTTGTGAGATGAAATTTATGTGCCGAACAGCTGGCTACACCAAATGGGATCGAAAGAAAAATGTAGAAATCCTTCAAGAACTTAATGTGTCACCAATACTGGACTACATCTCCAGATATCAGCTAAACTGGAAGGAACATGTCTCAAGAATGGCTAGATCCAGGATCCCCAAGGCAATAATGAACTACTGTCCAAATGGGAAACGGTCACTTGGTCGACCTATGAAAAGATGGCACGAAAACTGCTTTCTCAGGCCGTAACAGTTCTTCTAGGACTAATACCTGGCAGGATGATGATGATAATTTAGAGTATGGTTAATTTCTAGCGTTACATAGCGTAATATGAACAAATAAATTAACAAACTCAAGAAAAAACTAACTCAAAATCTCTTAAAAATATGATGGATAAAGTCACACAGCTTTCTATAGCAACACTTCTTACATAAATATTTGACAAAGGCAGTTGAAATCTATTGTGGCAATAACCTAATTTTTTAATAAATTCATGTCTTTTTTAATCAAATGCAGGACACTCAAATAACAGATGTGAGATAGTCTGACTGGAGTTTTTGTAAATACAGGTATCTGTACCTAATTTAAATCGTTCCAAATAATGTCCAAATTTACCGTGTCCAGTCATAAATTGTGTTAATACAAAATTTGGTTCTACGTATTTGCACTTTATTCGGTCAAAAACAGTTGGGAAAAATAATGTTCTTGTCGAAGCACCATTAATACTGTTTAACCACTCAGCATTACAATTTTGTAAGAGAGAGTTTTTTAATACTTCTTTAATATATGATAGAGGACAGAAGGAGTAAAAGTAATCCACATTTGAATTAGCAGCTGATTTGACAAGAAAATCTGCACGTTCATTTCCTATAGTTCCAGTATGTCCTTTAATCCAGCCTAGGCAAATATGTCCAAGACGTCTTCTATTCAGAAGCATTTTTATTGAGCATTTATACATTACTTTTGATGGTGAAACTTCATATCTATCCAGGATTGGAAAATGTTAATTCAAATAAAAACGTAAAAAGTAATCACTCTATTGGATTTGCATTAACTCAGGATAAAAGGACAAAAATTGTAATTGGAGTAAACATCATTGAACAAGTAGCTTGTTTTAATTATCTGGGATGCATGATATCATACCTGCAAACTTTGGATATGGAGAAGAATTTAGGGAAATTTCAACAGATATGTGGTTCAATGAGAAGATATTTGAGACATAAGACCACAAGGGAAACTCAATTGAAATTTTACAAAACAGTATCCGTTCCAACGTTAACACATGAGTCTGAGACTTGGCCTTTAATGATCTGTGATAAACATAAAATTGAGACAAGAGAAATGAGATTTCTGAGATCCGTTGCAGGTGTATCTTTAAGAGATCAAAAGAGAAATCAAGACATCAGAGATGAATTACAATTATTGTCTGTCCAACGGATCTGTGCCCTTTAAGATATGCGAGCTAAAGCCTACTTCCTTTTCTGCCTCAGCAAATCATTTCCCTCCCTGCATTCCTATCTCTATCTCTTTTCTATCTCTCTCTCTTTCTTGCATTTGCATTCCAGTGTTGTCAAGTCAACTCCAACCTTGCATTATTCAATATTCAAGAGCCATGACATTGGGGGAAGTTTGGTAATATTCATACTCGATAAGTTACTGTGGCTGCTGTTTGACATAGTGGGAGGGGATTGAGGTTGAATGGTGTGAGTATTGACGTGTACTTTTCTAAGAACGATGCCAGAATATTAAAAATTGTGAAATTGAAAAATCTGCAATTGCTGCACATAGTTTATTAGAACATCATAAAATTGGAAGAGAAGCTAAAGTTTTAAAACAAGTAGAGAAGCCTTTGGAATTGACAGTTTGGGAAAAGGTATACATTCAGAAAAATAAAGATAGATCAATGAATTTTGATATTCCAATGAAATTACTTCGATTTCAAAGTTCATAAATTCAACCATAGATTGCAGCACTGAAGATGGTGACAATAGAACAGTTGACAGCCGAAGAATTTCATCAGTCGGAGTTATGGCTGAGGATGAACATGACTGTGTTTGAAACCGCAGTATCATGGAAGCATGAATCCTATGAGGTGAGTTCATCATCATCATCATAGTACATTCACGAATTTAGGCCATTTGTTTCCTGTTTTGGCCTCAAGAGAAACACCATCCAGAAGTCTTTTGAGTGGACGTCCTGGTCTTCTTCTTCCTGCAGGTTGATATCTTAACATTTGTTTGGGTATCCTGTGATCTTCCATTCGATGAACACGTTGCATACATCTTGACTTATAATCAGAAATTTTGTTTTCTAAAGGTTCCATGTGTAATTCTTCTAAGATGTCTTCATTTTTTTTGTGATCTAGTAGTGTGTATCCTGCAGTCCTCCGAAGGTATCTCATTTCATATGAGGTGAGTTGTTTAAACAAAATGTTCTCCGATGAATTTTAATAAGCCAGTAGATAGTCAAGAATGAGGTGAGAGAATAACATAAACCTTGATTTAAGGGAGGTAAATTATACAGGGGATGATTGGAAAACATTTAGCTCAGGATAGGGATGAATGGAGAGCTTAAGTCTGCATGGCCATGAACCTATGGGTTGGATAGTGCCCATGAGGTAATTAGATAGTCTGTTCTTATTACTGTTTTATAGAATCTCATCTCTGAATATGGATAAATAACAATAACCTTTTATCATTCAGCAGTCAGTTAAATACCGGCAGTTTAATGACTAGAGTCCGGATGTAGGCACTTAAAAAATTCAAAATAGGCAGGCAAAAAGGCATTAAAAATCATTAATACAGGCACTAAAAAATTCAAAATAGACTCTTACAAAAAAATGGACTACAACATAACTTTTTACAGTCTTACATTAAGAATATAAACATATGGTATCAATAGCATGCGAATACATAATGATGGTTTTGGCTTTGTTTTGCCTTTTTTACAAAGAGCAGAACCCTCACATGAGAATATTTCCGCACCTAATTATTTCACGAAATTGGTCAGTTTGTCTTTAACTGTTGTGCGCTCTTTAGGTATCTTAAAAAAACTGTTCTAAAGATAAAAAAAAAACTGTGTCTTTGATGCACCTCTCTGTGAATGAGGACTGCAGACTGAATTCAGTGTTACCAAGATCAAAAATAATGTTGCCTGTCACCTAAAGGTTTCAGCACCAGGTGTGAGACAGAAAGCTGGAGCTATTTACCCTCTTTGTCACTCAGCAATATTTGTATTGAAAAGAAACAAAGAACTTTTCTCCGTGCCATAGAGCCGGAGTATAATACAATGGGACATACCATAGGGCTATTTCGCTTAACGGGAATGCTTGAGGTGGAAAAATACAATATTTACCTGACGGGAGTGCATCGATGGGGAAACCATCTACCTGCTATGTTATTGGGTTATTGCCATTGTTATCCTAAAATATTCTAAGGGAATTTATAAAAAAGAACACTTGAAAACTTCTATGAAATGATTTGTACCATGATGTTTGTCCATTTCAATTGAAATACTGAGTTAATTTCAAGAAAAAATTGCAAATAGGCATTTATAGGCACTATAAGCTGAAATAGGCAATTATAGGCAAAATGAACTTCATGGAAAACAACTCTAGGGTCGTTGGTATGAACTTATATGAAGTCACTTTTACAATAACTATTATAAATAACTATAGGCATTTTCCTTAACATCCGGTCTCTATTAATGACAGTAATGTTTGTTATTCACAGACAACAGCCTTATACGCAGGAACAGCTGTTTGCAGAGCTGCGCAGTGTGGTTCTACAGTCTGTGCCCTTACTACATACTGCGCTTCCATTACCACCGCAAGCATTCAAAGGTCGGATAGGTGAGAGACGTACGTCTCAAGACAGCACATCTTCAAAAGACCACCTGGCAAAACATTCTCCACAAATTTCAATAAATCAAATAATTAAACAACCTTCAACAAGTTTAGAAAAAAATTTACAAAACATGCCGTCAAGGAAACTAACAAGTTATGACGTAATGAATATTTCATCCACTCAGGAACAAGTTACAGTGACGCCTTCCAAGCAGTACATCAAACAGATGAAGTGCAACCTTGAAGAGATGAAGGAGAGGATCCGCAAGACTTCCATCACCACAGAGAACAACCTGCAGATGTTCTCCACTCTCCTGGAGGTGCTCTACAGTGTGTAAGTCCACTACTCATTCTAACTTCTATGGAACCAGCTATCACACGCCCAAGTTAAATCTGCACACGGAAAATAATCTAGGAATGTGGTGTCATTCTCTTCCTTCTCTTACTACAAGGGCCACTCAGAAAGTTTTTAGACCTGACTGTATTGTTTATGATACAAAGATAACAGTGCCGGCAGCGTGTCGGGAGGTCCTTTGTCAGTCATATGACTTAGTTTCCACCTGCTTGCACCCCTCATTCTTTAGCAACTGTGGGTCAAATGGTAGCTCTCAGTCTACAACATGGAACCACAGCAAGAACATTTTCGAGCAATGATTTTCTATTATTTTAAAAGTGGCTTAAACCAGGCGCAGTCACTTGAAAGGCTTACACAGACTTTTTGGGGACATTGCTCCTTCCCGATCCACAGTTTTCAATTTGGTTTGCGGAGTTTAAGAGGGGTAGAACCTCTCTTGAAGATGAAGAGAGAAGTGGGCGACCGTCAATGGCAGTGACTGAAGAAAACATTGATGCTGTGGAGAAGACAACCGTGTGACTTATAAAGACATTGAGGCATCCCTAAGGATTGGATTGGTGAGTGTTGCAAAAATTCTGCACAGCTATTTTAGAGTCACCTTGTTGGGCGTTACAGTCTAACTAAAGGTCAAAGGATCACTCAAGTGGAATGGTGCTGTGAATGATTAAAAGATTCAACAATGGGAGCTCTCGCCGCATTTCTGAAAGTGACGAGACCTGGATTTACCAATATGATCCAAAAACAAAGTGTCAGTATGGGCCTTTCCTGATGACGATTGAACTGTCAGAGTGAAAAGAGCAAAAAGGGTTGGGAAGAAAATGGTACTCACTTTCTCTGCTGCAGGTGGTCATGTGACAACAATACCATTTGAGCATCAAAGGATAGTGACTGCACAGTGGTACACCAAAGTTGGCCTCCCACAATTATTCCAAGAATTGCAAAGAAAAGTGTCCAAGAACTGAACTGAGGGGCATCCTGTTGCACCACGACAATGCCTATGCCCACACAGCCCAATTGACAACGGATTTTTCTGAAGGGAACTCCTGTGCAGTTGTTAATCCATCCTTCTTACAGTCCGGACCTGACACCCTGTGACTTCTTTCTGTTCCCTACAGTGAAGGCCCGACTGTGTGGGAAGCAGTTTTCAACACCTGAAGATGCAGTTGCAGCAAACCAAGAGGAGCTCTGTGCACTGGATTAAAGTGACTGGCGCCAGTGCTTCCAGTCGTGGTTCAGGGTGATGTGACGATACAGAGATGTTCAGGGAGAGTACATTGAGAAAATGTAATGATAAGATTTCAATTATAGTACTTAACTGATGTGAATCTAAAAATTTTCTGAATGACCCTCGTATGTTGCCACTTCCTGTGTTGTTATTTGACTGGATGGGAAGCACTGGCAAATGCTGTGCTTTTTAAATATGTCACCTACAGTAGTCTTTCACCAAATCATTATTCTGGCCACCATGTTACTATTGAGGAATGGCCTTTGCCTTCCTCATTACATGTTGCCAATTCCCAACTCTTGTTTTGTGAATCTGGTAATAGAGAAATGACAAACATTGTCATATTTGATCCAATACCTTCAACAGTCATAGATTAAATTACTAATTTGACAACCATGTAATGATATTTCACATGTGTTTAGAGATTCTCCCTTCCATAATTAAATTTGAAGAGAAAAATATATGCCTAAATCGGGATTTGATCCCAATATCTCTGGTTCTATACACCAGTGCTTTAACAGTTTAAGCTATTAGGCATCATGATTTAAACATAGATTTTTCTCTTATACTGTTTTATCAACATTCCCTTGCTATCAAACAATTGAACTCTTCAAACCAAGATATAAATTCACACGTAATATAAAAAAGTAAAGTGATCCCACAACAGGCCCGGAGGCCCTTGGGTAGTAGGAGGTTAAGGCTCCCACTTTTTCTAGACAATCGGCACTTTATGTCAGCCCTGCGTGACGGCCGTCTTTACCCCCAGAACAAGCGTCTGGTACTCATTTCCGTTAGGGGCTGAGTCGACCCCAGGGCCATAGTGTCGCCAGAGGGTTTGGGTCAGTTTAAAAATCCTGACCCCAACGGGACTTGAACCCTCGACCCTCCGGCTTGTAGCTCAGTGCCTTACCACTATGCTACGGCATGCCCCCACGTAATATAAAAATTAAACATAATTATTAGTATAGGAGTGAACAAAATTATAAATGCAATTCGGAAAGTAAGTACATTAGTAGCCTCGAACTTATTTGTTAGGTCTCGCTAAAGCTCGGGCTCAAACACGTCCTCGACTAGTAATATACTACTTACTTCCCTTGTTACGTACATACCTATTGTCATTTCATGGATAGAAGCTCATAGCCTCTATTTGCTCTAACAGTTTATTCCATTTATGCAGGTTTGCCAACCCATTTTGCTTCTCGGTAATTCAGAGTGCATTGAACATGCCAGATAATACCTGCTCTTTCCAACTGCCTTTTCAAATCAACCGACCAATGGCTGGACCAGTCCTGCAGAAACGTAAGTAGTTCTAATGCCCTTCTTGCTTCTCAGTATAATTATGGTAAAGGTGTTGATGCCAAAAGTTTTTACAGTGAGATGACTGAACTCTCAGTTTGTATATAGGTCATCATCATCCGTCACAAATTAGGCCTTTGTAGTCCTGTTTCAGCCCCTCTAGCAGTCTTTTAAGGTCTTCCTGGTTATCGATGTCCATTGGGTCTATATTGCATCAGTATTTTTGGGATTAAATTTGAATTTTTAAATTTGAAGAGAAAAATTTTCGCCTAGACCGGGACTCGAACCCGGGACCCTTGGCTTTCCGGGCCAAGTGCTCTACCAACTGAGCTACCGAGGCGAGTTACGATCTAGACGCAAATTTTTCTCTTATATACGTTGTAATTCCCTATCGCCAAATGCTTTTGAAACCATTGTTTCTACCTTTGCAAATGGCGGCTTCTTAGTTAAGAAGACATTTATTGGAAATTTAACATTACTTTAAAAGCCAGTAAGGCCTCTAATGATGTTTTTATTATTAATTTAACATTTCTCAATGAAAGATAAATTAAATTTGAAGAGAAAAATTTTCGCCTAGACCGGGACTCGAACATTGAGAAATGTTAAATTAATAATAAAAACATCATTTTTGGGATTCTTGAATTATCATTCTTTTTATATAGTCTAGCCAGTTTATTTTACATCTGTTGAGTTTTTCTTCTACTGATCCTACTTCTAATTGTTTTAAAATTTCATTTTTTTTTATCTAAAATAGTGTATCCTGCAGTCTTTCTGAGAATTTTTTTCATTTCCGTTGTTTTGATTCTGCTCCTGTCTCTTTTTCTTAATGTCCAAATCTCACTTCTGCATAAAAGGGAGGGTAATGCTGAAGTATTATATATTTTTATTCTTGTGGATTTTTGTACTAATTTAGCTTTTAATGTATTATTTATTATTCCTAAGATTTGTGTAAATTTGGCGATTTTCTTGTTCACATCTTTTTCATTTCGATAAGATATTTCACAACCAAAATTTCAAAATGTTGTACTTGTTCTAGCCATTGGTTATTGTATATTATCTTACTTCTGAATGGAACTTCTCCTAAGAATGCCATTACTTTTTACTTTTATACTGAAATTTCCATCCCAAAATCTTTTAATATTTTATTTAGTGTATATACGAGTATGTTGAAAAGTAGCACAAAGGTCTGTAGATTAACATGGTGTACTTGGTTTGTCTAAAATAAATATTATGATTGTTTAAAAAAATGTTGCTCATGACTTTCAGTATCTTCCTCGTAGTAATTCAGCTTTTAATGTATTATTTATTATTCATATTGTAAGGTGTAGCCAGATGAACAGAGATAATTGTTTTTACAGAAATAACAAGTAAATCCAAGAGCAAGAAGAAACAGGAAGAGGAACAAACAATTGAACAACAAGGGCCGCACATACAACCTCTCAGAGCAGCTGTTGATGGTAACTTCTTCAACAAACTGTTCCAGCATGAATTGGAAGCACGCAAAAAGAAAACAAAGAACAAGAAGAAACCTAAATAACAACCACTCTTCATTAAACTGTAAACAAACTACTGTGACTCAATAAATTAACAAGTGCTCTGTCGCCTTACAATTGACTTTTTAGGAATTGACACTATGAAGTATTATTTATTTAAGGAATATTGTATCATCTCACTTCATCTTTATTCTTATTAGAACGGTTTTGGTACTTATTGGGTTCCAACCTCAATACTTTCACAACCATTGTTTGCTTCTGGTCCCGAGGGTCGCAGGTTCAAACCCGGCCGGGGTCGATGGATTTTTAGGATGGAGAAATCCAAGGAGCAAGTCCTCCGGGAGAGACTTTAAGCCGTGGGTCCCGAGTCTGAAGATTTTCAGGCTCGTAAAAAATCCTTAAGCCTAAATGAAAAGGCCTCTAAGCAAAATTTACCAAATTTTCCCGTCCTAGTACTACCTTGGTTTCCTAGATGTCAATATGAGGCGGAACGCTGATCACAGACCACTCAAATGACATCTATACGAAAATAAGTGTAACAAATTAGTATGGTTCAAATTCTTCCTTGTAGGAGGAGAGCGCCTAAATCTCTGTTAAGGGAAACATGGCCTTACAAGATACAAGAAGAAGTTAAGGAGCTTCAAAAGTCGCCTCCTACTCCCTCTGTTGGTAGACTGAAGAACCTTGATCATATCACTTTCCCTGGGAATTTCAAAATGCAAGATAGCCGCCCATGATTTCTCATTACTTTGTGCTTTAAAGTGCTCCGTCAATTCATTCAGTATGATTTAATTTATGTATAATTCCTGAAAATCACCATATTGGTTGCGCTCTACTCGAGGTACTCCTGTAGTACATTCAGAAGAACACACCTCGAAAAACCACATTTTTATCATTAATTTCTATGAAACAAATAATTTATCAAAGATCCACAAAATCATATGACTAACATAGATTGTAATGAAATTTTTACAGCATATTAAATGAGGTTTGTAAAGACCACTGAACCTCAGTCAAACTTGTATCTAAATATTCATGTTCTATATATTTTTTTTGCCACTATTCTCTTTTTATTTAAAAAATACTTCTAAAAAATCATAAGTGAGGATCTGTACAAGAAATTATCGTGATTGTGGTTCCACAGCTTTAGTATAACTAGATTTACCGCCTGTAAAAATGTCATGTAAATATCTCTAATAGTGTTTTTATTATTGATTTAACATTTCTAAATATAATTCAAATATAATCTCTAATAGTTCCTGAGATAATGGGGCAAATGTTCGAAAATTTTCACTTTCGAGAAAACAAGGTTTAAAGTATAATGATATTACAAACTGTCAATTGTTAAAAAAAATTAACACACTTATAATTGGTGTTCAGTAAAAAATCATATACAGAAATGTTCACAAAACAACAGACTATTTAATTATAAAAAAATTGATTTATTTTTTTTCAAATTTTGGCCTACCATCTTACCTTAATCAAAGAGCCAGTGTGGGGTGACATGTGGTTAGCATGTCGGGTCCCAGCTATAATAATAAAGTTGGGAAATTGTGTAGTCAAATTAAAAGCAAAAGAATTTCCTGATTGAGACATGTCGTAAAAAATCAGGATAAGAGAATAATCAGAAATATTTTCATGGCAAACCAGGCGGTAAAAGGAAAACAGGTAGACGATGTCTTACATTGTTAGGTGATGTTAAGAATAATCAATATTAATAAAATTCCACTGAGGTAGATAGTCATAAAGTAAAATATTAAAATAAATAACAAACCACGGCAGGTATGTCGTCTTCAACTAGGTTAACATTTTTAAAACTGTAAGTCTTTCAAAAACTGGCTTCTATCTTCAGTAGAAGGGTATGTACTACTGCCTCTAATCAGTCACACCCTTCTGCTGAAGATGAAACCAGGTTTTTTAAAGGCCTACAGTTTTAAAAAATTTTAACTTAGTTGAGAATGACATAACATGCCAAGGTATTTATTTATTTTAATATTTTACTTTATTAAGAACTAGCGGACAGGCGTTGTCTTGCCCAAACGATCAATTCTTGTGTCATGACCAGACAATAAAAATTAAGTTACTTTTTTACCATAAAATTAACTAATAAGTTTGCAAGAAAACTCCTGTCATCTGTTGTGGCTCAAGAAGCTTGCATTATGACATCACATTGTTGTCATGCAGAATGTCGGTAATGCAGATGACTACACATTTGACATAAAAAAATTCCTATAATCCGATCGCAGCGCCACCTACCGGGACCAATCGTGAATCTAAACCAACCAGGGACCCACTCAAACACACACAAAAAAATTTCATAAAAATTGGCCTAATTGTTTAGGCAGTTTTTAATTTCGGATTTGAAGTAAACCTCCACTTCTAATTATATGATTCCACTCATTTTTTGATAATACCTATCTTGGTTTATTTTAATAGGATATACTGAGTTTCATTGTGAAACATTGAACATTGTATGTAACTGCTAGAGCGATTTTTAAATTTTCACTTCATGTGAACTCCTACACCTAATGGTTTTATAGGGTCCAATTGTGAATCTAAACCATCCACGAACCCAATCATAAACACACAAAAAAATTTGTCAAAATCGGTCCAGTCATTTAGGCAGTTTTTAATTTCAGATTTCATGTAAACCTCCACTTCTAAATGTCCAATTTCCCTCAATTTTGGACAATACCTACCTTGGTTTATTTTAATAAGATATACTGAGTTTCGTTGTGGAGCATCAAAAAATGTGACCACTAGAGCGATTATAAAATTTTCATTTCAGGTGAACTCCTACACCTAATGATTTTAGAACATAATAGATAATGGCTAAACACCCGCTGCATCTGAAAACATATATTTACAAATTTTCAGGAAGATTGGTAGAACGGTTTAGAAGACTATAAAGGACAGATATACATACATTCATTTATATATATATAGAGGTGGTCCACTGCTGTGGTCTCGAGGTAGCGTGCTGCCTTGTCACGCAGCAGGCCCAGGTTCGATCCCCGATCGGGGCAGGTTTCTGGGTGAGGTTTTTATCTGGGTTTTTCCTCACCTGTAAGACAAATGTCAGGAAAACTTTAAGGCCCAAACAGTCCCCGAAATCATATGGCCATCATCGTCATCATCCTTATCATTATCATCATCATCACCATCCTTCACCGGTGTGGAAAGCAACGGGAAGCTACCACACCTACAATTCCCTAGTAAAGCTACAAGCATAGCATGAAAATGCTATGATTGCAATGAAAGACCTGCCTTTAGACAGAATTACTATGGATGGATACAGAGATGAATGTTGGGAGATGGAGACTTAAGGGAGGAATGGAATGTCACATATCAGTATTCAATAAAAAAAAAACCAGATACGATATCACCTTATATTACAAATTATAATCAACTAGATAAAAACAAATGGGAGCAATGGAAAGAGGAATGTGGACACAAAATGCAGCAGAAACCCATCAAGTGGGATGAGGGAACTTCGCAGATTGAACGTCGATCAACACATTTTCGCTTTATTGTTTTTTATAATTAATCTAAAAAAAAACACTCAGAACCGAACCTCACTCACACACTCACGATGGCCGACTCGCGAGGAATGCAACCTGCAACAAAACCACAGTCTTTATAATGAGACACAGTTGGTAGGTAACACAGCAAGACCATACACCACAAGCAACATCAGAGATTGCAGTTCAGACAAGAGGACTTCATCTGCACAACACATGCAATATAAGCGATCATTTTTACGAAATAGGAAATAAGCATTTTGTTTGACAGAAGAAAGGAGACGAGCAGAACTTGTTCAGCCAACAAAATAAAATGATTTAGTAGAAGAAAAACACAACATGGGAAAATAGAATGGAGAGAGAGTGGGATGAAAGGAAGACAAAACAATTGTGGAGATGAGAAGAATGCCCAGGGATACAATTGGGTGGAACAAGACATCAGGAGGGAGAAAACAAAAAGAATACATTGAAGATGCATTGAAATTACTTAATCTTCAAGATGAATATGTGAAATTTACTACTGAATTAGAAAAGAATAATCAAATCCCTTTTTGGACCAGTACATAATCAGCAACAAAGAATTGAATTCAATATTTACATGCACCATACCGTGATATTCTCCGGATATATCACAAATCACTCAACTTTCAAGTTTTTGTGAATTAGATCTCTTTTCTGGGCAATTATTCAATTGTATGTAAAATGTAAGGTATTATATCAGTAAATAATGTAACTGTACTGTACCGAAATCACCTTTTCGGTACGTAAAACTACGTCATCATGTCTTCCCTTTACAGTGATCTTATAGAACTGTGCCAAATTCCTGTCTTCATTGTCCTCTCTCCTACGTACCCCCCCCTCCCTTCTTTATGCACATCTTCCCCATGTTATCGAAGGCCTCAAATAAGCTGTGCAAGTGAATATCAGGGTCATCATCAACTTTGGTTTCGTCGGGGTCAGATCGACGATAGCTCGAAGGAGCTGTTTGGTTTAATCAGTCCCATAAGCCAGGGTAGGGCAACCAGGACTGTGAACCCTAGCCCTTGGCTGGACTGGATTGTGTGTGTACATGTATGTATCTTTATTATTATTGTTATTGATTTTTTCTTTTGATGACCAATTTATATTATTTCATTCATGTCTTTTCTTTGGTCAAGAAGATAAACTTTTCCATATTCATGGTTTCTGTATTCGCAGCAAATCTATGAAACATATCCCCTGCAAATAAGGAGCTTTTACTGTATTTATTCCTCTAAGGGCCCTCAGGGGTCCTCATCTAGGGGATATGTGGATGGCGACCACAAGGTGCCCAAGCTGTGCAAAACATTTCTTCCACTTACTTGTGTTTTGCACTCTTTTAACTTTACTATCTAACCTCTCTTGGTTAACTCTTGTTTTTTCGACCCCGACGCTATTAGGGCATCCGAGGGTCTAGGGAGTCCTTCCTTTTTTCCATTTCTTCTTTCCTTTATTTTCTTTTCTTCTCCAGAAAAGCCTGACCAGAGGCTATAAGATGGCAGCCCCATCACTGGTCTTGCCTTCCTTTGGCCAGCAACCAATCGAAGGGACTATTATTATGCTTTCAAGTCTTATACGAGAATTTCCCATAAGGGAAAATTTTCTATAGGATCGTAACAGGTCTTGGCCTAATACTTGGAAGGAAGAAGAAGAAGATTCCTCTAAGGAGGTGGTTGCTCAACAGGAGTGGTTTTTAAGTGAGGTTCTACTGTATTATTACAAATTACTCATTAAAATAAACTAAAAAAGTGCACATGAAGCAAAGACCACAAGTGTTGAAGGGAGAAGCTGAATTGAATCCACACCAACATGCACCAGAATACATGTAACAAGCCATACACAATGAGGTTAGGTTAGGACCAACACTTCAAGCAACAAGCCTTTGTAATTCAATAACACAAAAATCTGCGGCTGCCTTCCACGGAGGATTAAAATTTAAGCTAAACAAATCTCAGCTCATGTATATATGCAAATCTCGATAGTCCGTATCACAAAGTTTGTAGAATAGCAACTATCATACTACTATGAACATTTTAACGCTCCTGCTTAATGCAAGTATCTCAAAAATATCCTGCATAACAAACACATCTTATTTTTAACAAAAAATGCTTAAAAATCATAAAATTGGACTTCATGCTTAAATTATAGATTCTAAACAACATTGTATGAACATTCTAATCACGATAGATTCTTTCTAACAAGTGTTAATGTCTAATAATGCTATAGCGCTAATAGTGAACTTCAAATGTGCGAGAAAACTGATTATCGTTAAATAAATCAATTATTTTGACTATTTAAGTCATACCCCAAATGGTTGTTTTACAACCAATGACAGTCATGTTTCACCTCACTCTTTATCAATTTCTCTTTATCAGCTCCTGTTTTTGTGATAAAGAAAGCTCTTCCTTTTTAATATTCTGAACAGCTCAGAGCATTATTTTTCTCCAACAAATATATAGAATATAACAAATAATGAACAGATTCCTTGATTTTACTGAGTTGTTTACTAAAAAAATTAATGAATAACTTATAATGTTGGTTATAATATACAGTTTGATGTGTTTCATTATTTCTCCACTAGGCTGCATTCTTACAATATTGCAATCCCATTTAGCAATAAATAATATGATCAAGTTGCAGTGAATAATCAGAACCTCACATTTCTAATTAGTTTCCAAACATCGTCGTTTACATTAAATATATAAATATTTTAAAATAACTATATTTAAATAATGATTTGTGAGTAAACAGCTTAATTTTATTCGTTAAATAATCCTAATAAATGCCACTCTTGATTTCCAATTGGAAATCACTTGTAACATTAAAGGTAAAGGTAAAGTGATCCCTCTACAGGCTCTTGAGGTAGTTGGAGGTTAAGGCTCCCACTTTTTCTAGACAATTGGCACTTGATGTCAGCCCTGCGTGACGGCCGCCTTTACCACCAGAACAAGTGTCTGCTACTCATTTCCATTAGAGGCTGAGTCGACCCCAGGGTCATAGTGCTGTCAGAAGGTTTGGGTCAGTTTAAAAATCCTGACCCCACTCGAACTCGAACCCTCGACCTTCCGACTTACTTACAATAATTAATCTGTATAGCCTCTGGCAAGTTTTGTTGTGCAAAGGCAGAGACTATGGTTACCAGAGCATTCAAAGTTTGTTTATTTGTTTGTTTGTTTTCGAATGGCGAGATTTGATGCTTACGCAAAACATTTCTTCCACTTACTTGTGTTTTGCACTCTTTTAACTTTACTATCTAACCTCTCTTGGTTAATTTGTTTTTTCGACCCCAACGCTATTAGGGCATCCGAGGGCTAGGGAGTCCTTCCTTTTTTCCCATTTCGTCTTTCCTTTATTTTCTTTTCTTCTCCAGAAAAGCCTGACCAGAGGCTATAAGATGGCAGCCCCATCACTGGTCTTGCCTTCCTTTGGCCAGCAACCAATCGAAGGGACTATTATTATGCTTTCAAGTCTTATACGAGAATTTCCCATAAGGGAAAATTTTCTATAGGATCGTAACAGGCCTTGGCCTAATACTTGGAAGGAAGAAGAAGAAGAAGTAATTTTCTCTCTGGCTTCCCAGTACAAGTGAACAAGGTCCTAGAATCCCCATTAAAATATCACACGTATACTGACTGGGTGTAAAGAATAGTCGCTCATGCATGTTGTAAAAGACCATCAAAATAGGTATACAATGTAGCCCTTTACCAGGAATAATAATTATAGGACTTGGTCCTGCACATATGTACTTCAGAAGTTCATAACTTACTGTTTATTTTGGGCATTGCATTCTTTACAAGTTACAGTGCTTAAATTGTGTTAGGTTAGCTTTTAGGTTGGTCTTTCACAGGTTAGAGTACTTAAATAGCATTACATTAGCTTTAGGTTCGTTAAATATCATTTATATGTTTTGTAATATTCATGATGTGTTCCGTTGAGGTATTATTCAAAATTAATATATAATTATGGAATATTCACCTGAAAGGTCCGTCTCCTCAACTTAATTAATCATTTAACTGTAGCGCTTTCGGGACTTGTCCCATCATCGACAGGATTCAAAACTGGTGTTTCACTGAAGATCTGGTAGAGGGAGTTGCATGTATTGGGTTCGTTTTCGTTTATCAGGCTGTCGTTGTTGTGAGCTGCTTTCATGATTTCCATCTCTTCGAGTACATTTATCTTCGCTGGATTATTTTCTCTGTGCATTACTGTTAGGGTGTTTTCAATATTTAACATGCGATGTCCTTCATGGATAACGTGTTTTGCATAACTTGATTTCCCTTCTGCGTGAATGAAGTCTTGAAAATGTTCTTTGAATCTGATGTTAAAACTCCTGTTTGTCCTTCCTATATAAAATTTGTTGCAGTCCTTACATGTCAGTTTATAAACTCTTTGCTGTTGAAAATGTTATTTTCTTCAATGTTATTGTTTATTATGTTGTTTAATTTGTTATTGGTTCTGTATGCTATTTTTACGTTTTTATCGGCTTTCTTTAGTGCATTGGCTAATTTTGTTGTTTCTTTTCCTGTGTATGTAAGTGTTATCCATGTTTTCTTGTTGTTGTCAGATTCTTTTTCTAGTTTAGTTATGTTGGTTATGTTGTTCTTCCTTTTTTTTGTTTTTTTACGAGCTTATCTATGAATTCTTCATTATAACCATTGGTTTTTGCCATATACTTTATGTAGTTGAGTTCTTGGATATAATTGTCTTTGCTTAATGGGAGTTTCAACATTCTACTGACTAAGCTATTAAATGTACTAATTTTCTGTTGAAACTCCCATTAAGCAAAGACAATTATATCCAAGAACTCAACTACATAAAGTATATGGCAAAAACCAATGGTTATAATGAAGAATTCATAGATAAGCTCGTAAAAAAACAAAAAAAGGAAGAACAACATAACCAACATAACTAAACTAGAAAAAGAATCTGACAACAACAAGAAAACATGGATAACACTTACATACACAGGAAAAGAAACAACAAAATTAGCCAATGCACTAAAGAAAGCCGATAAAAACGTAAAAATAGCATACAGAACCAATAACAAATTAAACAACATAATAAACAATAACATTGAAGAAAATAACATTTTCAACAGCAAAGGAGTTTATAAACTGACATGTAAGGACTGCAACAAATTTTATATAGGAAGGACAAACAGGAGTTTTAACATCAGAGTCAAAGAACATTTTCGAGACTTCATTCACGCAGAAGGGAAATCAATGCAAAACACATTATCCATGAAGGACATCGCATGTTAAATATTGAAAACACCCTAACAGTAATGCACAGAGAAAATAATCTAGCGAAGATAAACGTACTCGAAGAGATGGAAATCATGAAAGCAGCTCACAACAACGACAGCCTGATAAACGAAAACGAACCCAATACATGCAACCCCCTCTACCAGATCTTCAGTGAAACACCAGTTTTGAATCCTGCCGATGATGGGACAAGTTCCGAAAGCGCTACAGTTAAATGATTAATTAAGTTGAGGAGACGGACCTTTCAGGTGAATATTCCATAATTATATATTAATTTATATGTTGGCTGCATCCCGTGATTCTATAGTGTAAACCGATTTGCATTTGTTGGCACATGCGCATGGTGTATGATTTGAACTTAGACAAATTTTTCAGGTCACATGTTGTAATATATTTCTAAAGACTGATATTTGTTATTAGTTATTTATTACGTTTCAATGATATAGTGTTCACAAAAAATATAGCAAACATTGCATGAACAAGTACATAATCAATATAATGAACAAGAACAAAGCACGGAGTCAGGAATAAATCATGCTCATTTCAATATCTGATTTGAGTAGCGATACCAGTTCCAACTCAAGTGATATGGTGAATGATGAGGACATCAACAAACATGTTGGTGCTGCGTTTTGTTTACTGCCAAGCTATTGTTAAGCCTGAGAAGGAATTTAATTTTTAAGGGCACCCAGTACTTATTTTGGTTTAAAAAATTGATTTTTTTTCTTTTTTGTTTCAAAAAATCCAGGAAGGTCTATTTTTTTAATATAATAAATTTGGGAATTTTAACATTGTGAGGTTTTATTAATAAGAATCAAATGAATCATGAATTCTTCTTACCTCATACTTCTACGTTTTCTTAAACATAGCACCGCAGTATCGGAGAACAATCTTCCCCATCGTCAGCTGCTTCCAGTCGTGAAAACAGCTGACGATGGGGAAGATTGTTCTCCGATACTGCAGTGCTGTGTTTAAGAAAACATAGAAGTATGAGGTAAGAAGAATTCACAATTCATTTGATTCTTATTAAGGTCTATTTTATCAATGTGTAATATTATTTTGTCCATTTTGGACATTTAAACCCATAAAAATTGATTTTTAAAAATGGCATCTATGTGTTCTGCTAATGTGCACATTTACTGTTTTTTGCATTTTCCCGTAACTTGTATTTTTTTCATATTTTGGTATGCTTTTTCTCTGAAACTATGAGAGATAGGAAAATATTTTTGGCACAGATACGCAGTTTAAAGAGCTCTATAATAATAAGGTAAATTTATCTTTGTGCTATTGGTAATGTTTGAAATTTAAAATAAAAAAATGTATATTTAATTAATGTTGGGAAGTAAACATTATGAGGTATAATCATTAAAATTCATCGGAGAACATATTATTTAAACAACTCACCTCATAGGATTCATGCTTTCAGATAATTACATTAAATCATCAGGCTTCAATCACATTAATAAATTAATGAGTCATTTTAACATCTTACCTCATATTTCATGTTTTTCAAACACGGTAACTATAGTTTTCAAATGATCTTGTCATTCATTTTCAACCGCCATTATGACTACCGGATATTCGTTGGAATCTCCCTCTATAACGTTGCCATCTGGTGTTGATTTGACGAATCATATAGTTTTATAGTCATATAGTTTTCAAATGATCTTGTCATTCATTTTCAACCGCCATTATGACTACCGGATATTCGTTGGAATCTCCCTCTATAACGTTGCCATCTGGTGTTGATTTGACGAATCAAATCAACACCAGATGGCAACGTTATAGAGGTAGATTCCAACGAATATCCGGTAGTCATAATGGCGGTTGAAAATGAATGACAAGATCATTTGAAAACTATAGTTACCGTGTTTGAAAAACATGAAATATGAGGTAAGATGTTAAAATGACTCATTAATTTATTAATTAAGAACCTCATAATGTGTTTCCCAATTTTAACTTTGAAATTCAATCACATTGCTCATAAGCATGCAATATTCAATAGCTTAATTTACAGATTGACAAATGTACCATTAAACGAAGAAAATTTCAATAAAGAGTTTAAACATATCTTAAACACTGCTAGATTAAATGGTTTTGATAAAGAATTAATTATAAATAAGTTGAAGAAATTCAAACACAATAAAAGACTTAATGAATATACTACTCTACAAAATTGCAAAGAAAAGAAAAAATACAAGAAAATTACTTACCATCCTGAATTGCATAGGAAATTTCAAAAATTTTTTGACAAATACAACATTTCTTTGGCACCAATAAATAAATTTAGTCTGGGTAGAAGATTCTTCTAAGTACCAATAAAAAAGTCAATGTTCCAGACAGTAAGAAATCTGGAATTTATCAAATAAATTGTGAAGATTCAATAAAGTTTACATAGGAAAAACAAAAGGAATTTGGAAATTCGGACAAAAGAACATTTCAGAAATATTAAAAATTGTGAAATTGAAAAATCTGCAATTGCTGCACATAGTTTATTAGAACATCATAAAATTGGAAGAGAAGCTAAACTTTTAAAACAAGTAGAGAAACCTTTGGAATTGACAGTTTGGGAAAAAATATACATTCAGAAAAACAAAAATAGATCAATGAATTTTGATATCCCTAACGAAATTACATTGATTTCGAAGTTCATAAATTCAACCATAGATGGCAGCACTGAAGATGGCGACAATAGAATAGTTGATGGCCGAAGAATTTCATCAGTCGCAGTTATGGCTGACGATGAACATGATTATGTTTGAAATCGCGATATCATGGAAGCATGAATCCTATGAGGTGAGTTGTTTAAACAATATGTTCTCCGATGAATTTTAATAAAAAATGTATGCAAAATTTTTAACAAAAATTTTTGGTCTTTGAATTTTTTTAATAAATCACAATCTATATCTGAACACAAGCAAATCTTATTGTCAAATGAACTATAGACAATAACATATTAAATTTTGGAAATATTTGTATAAACAGTTTTTTTTAGAAAATTGTACCAAGACAATACCGGCATTTAAATGACACTGAAGCCGGAGAAAATTAAATCCCTCGGCATGCCTGTGCCAGCAGATGTACAGGGGTGTACAGAAAAACAACCCTGTAAATCTGCTGGCACAGGCATGCCGAGAGATTTAATTTTCTCCGGCTTCAGTGTCATTTAAATGACGTAGTACTAGTACCACTGCAGGACTCAAAAGTGTTAATTAGTGACATAATTTTCATGCACATAACTTAAGAATAAGCTGAGAAAATGATCTTTGTATGTTGCATATTTTTAAACCAAATTACAAGGAAATTAGTACCGGGTGCCCTTAAAAGCAGTGTAACGTGTGGAACCATAGCTACACTGATTGGTCTGTACATGCAGTTGAATGAGGACATACCTGGCCTACTTGAATCTCTCCGCTCGCTGCTTTTTCTTGTCGTCCAGTACAACCGGACTCTTCTCCTCCAGACCAAACCTCTGTTTCCTCTTCTCCAACTTCTCGTTTAGTTCAGCCTGTAACAAACAAAACAATTCTTTTAATCTGCTACAGCAGATCATGACACAAAATTCTTTTTAATTTATACAAAATTAATAATAATAATAATAGCTTTATTTTACCTGGCAGAGTTAAGACCTTAAGGCCTTGTCTGCCACTCAACTGGTTTAAAAAAAAAACAAAAAAAAGTTTTACATCTAAATTACAATATACATAAACAATTACATGTTATAAATACAATACAATTAATATTTATAATGTATTTTGATGTACTCTAAATTTAACAAATTAAATATATAATATGTACAAGATATATAAAAAAAAGAGGAAAAGATTAATGACAGTATAAAATTAAATAAATAGAGAAAAATTAATTATTAGACAACAGGTAACTGTATAAGCGTGACTTAAAGATGCCAAGTGTGCGGAAACTCCTGATATCTTGAGGAAGGAGATTCCAGGAGCGGGCATAGGCTACTGTGAAGGAAATAGAATAGGAGGAAGTGCTATGAAGAGGAATTGTTAGCAGACTGCTATCTTGTGACCTAGTGTCAATATTGTGGTAAGAGGATAACTTCTCAAATCTGGACGCCAGGTAAGTAGGAGTGTAGGAATTCAGAAGCTTGAAAAGAAGTGAAAGAGAGTGCAATTTACGTTTGTCAATAAGACGGAGCCAAGAGAGGTTATTAAAGTGTTCAGAAATATGGTCATAACGGCGGATATTGAAAATGAATCGAATGCAAAATTAATGGGAAGTGACATACACTATGAGGTCATCACCAAATCTGACAGATGGAGGCTTTCATCCAAGATTTGAACAGATTCAACACATTTCCTTGGCAAAATACACAGGTGTAACTTTTGGAAATTGGTAGGAAAATGTTGTACCACATAATTAGAAAAAAAAAACCACTGAAATGTGGATAAATCACTGTTGTAAAATGTAATTACTGATCTGAAGTGTACATACATACAGTCCTTGGTGAGAAAGAAGTACAAAAAATAGGGAAAAAATTATATTTGAAGAAAAAAATATACTATATTTGAAGAGAAAAATTATACGCTCAGACTGGGGTTTGAACCCGGGACCTTTCGCACTCTAGGCAAATGCTCTACCAACTGAGCTATCTGAGAAACTCCAATCTAAATGCAAATTTTTCTCTTATATACACTGTAATTCCCATGCACCAAATGCTATGAAGCCATTGCTTCTATCTTGCAAATGGTGGCTTCTTAATTGAGACCTCCAATTAGGAATTTTTACATTACATTATAAAGCCAGTACAGCTTCTTTCGATGCTTTTATTATTCATTTCATACACCTCAATAATGGATAAATTATATGCTCAGACTGGGGTTTGAACCCAGGACCTTTCACGCTCTAGGCGAATGCTCTACCAGCTGAGCTATCTGAGAAACTCCAATCTAAATGCAATTTTTTTCCCTTATATACATTCTTCTCTTTAAATATAATTTATCCATCATTGATATGTATGAAATGGATAATAAAAATATTGAAAAAAACCATATATGTTCTGGCTTTATAATGTAATGTACATATTCCCAATTAAAGGTTGTCTTAAGTAAGAAGCCACCATTTCCAAGATAGAAGCAACGGCTTCATAGCGTTTGGTGTACAGGAATTAACAGCGTACATAAGATAAAAATGTCCCACGCCGTAGCCGTAGGCAGGAAGCCTTGGCGTAAAGCTACGGGACTTGCGCTGGTTCGAGTCTCCATGGGGAAGAAATTTTCTCATGGTATTTTGGCCAGTATGGGACTGGTGCCCACCCAGCATCGTGAGGCATTTGGGTAGCTACAATAAGTAGTGGCTCCAGGTTGAGAAAACCAGCTATAACGGTTGGGGGACCCGACATGTTGACCACATGTCACCCTACACTGGCTGATGATCATCTACCTATGTGATTGACACATGTGGATGTGAGACCAGCAGCCGGATGGTAGGCTAAGGTCCTAGGCCTGTTGCGCCAAGAGTTTTTTTTATAAGATAAAAATTTGCATTTAGATTGGAGTTTTTCAGATAGCTCAGTCGGTAGAACATTCGCCTAGAGTGCGAAAGGTTCTGGGTTCAAACCCCAGTCTGAGCATATAATTTTCCTCTTCAAATATAATTTATCAATCATTGAGATGTATGAAATGAGTAATAAAAACATAGAAAAATATACACTCAGACGGTGTTTGAACCCAGGACCTTTCACACTCTAGGCTAATGCTCTACCAACTGAGCTACCCGAGAAACTCCAATCTAAATGTAAATTTTTCTCTTATATTGCTGGTGTCCACCGCTGTGGTCTCGAGGTAGCGTGCTGCCTTGTCACGCAGCGGGCCCGGGTTCGATCCCCGGTCGGGGCAGTTTTTCTGGGTGAGGTTTTTATCGGGGTTTTTCCTCACTTGTAAGACAAATGTCAGGAAAACTTTAAGGCCCAAACGGTCCCCGAAATCATATGGCCATCATCTCCATCATCATCATCATCGTCATCCTTCACCGGTGTGGAAAGCAACGGGAAGCTACCACACCTACACAATTCCCTAGTAAAGCTGCAAGCATAGCATGAAAATGCTATGATTGCAGTGAAGGACCTGCCCTCGGGCAGAATTACTACGGATGGATATTGTTGGTAGAGCATTCGCCTAGAGTGCGAAAGGTCCTGGGTTCAAAACCCCAGTCTAAGTGTATATTCTTCTAAGACAAAATCAAATGTTTTATACCTTTCCTCATAATTAATTTTCTGATTAGATCGCGATTTCAGGTTCATGGCGAACCCATCCTCAATACCATTTTTGTACTTAGTAGATTAATTATGAGGAGAGGTATGAAACATTTGATTTTATTTTAAATTAAACCTCATGGTGATTTATTCCTATAAAAGTTCAATGCATATTCTTCTCTTCAAATATAATTATCCATCATTGAGATGTATGAAATGAATAATAAAAACATTGAAGACAAAAAATTAATTACAATTTGACACGAAATTAATCTAAAAATTGAAATAAATAATACGGATCTTACATAAACAGCTATGAATCACGAAAAAAAAACATAATTGCCAACATATCAGAATATTCAGCTTATAGACTGATCTTATCATTGCTCATTCAATATCTCTTTCTCCATTTCATAATTAGAGTAAAGTAAAGTGATCCCACGACAGGCCTCAGGAGGCCCTTGGGGTAGTAGGAGGTTAAGGCTCCCACTTCTTCTAGACAATTGGCACTTGATGTCAGCCCTGCATGACGGCAGCCGTTACCCCAGAACAAGCATCTGTTACTCATTTCCATTAGAGGCTGAGTCGACCCCAGGACCGTAGTACTGCCAGAGGGTTTGGGTCAGTTTAAAAATCCTGACCCTATGGGGCTTGAACCCTCGACCTTCCGGCGTGTAGCGCAATGCCTTAACCACTACACAACGGCGTAAAAATGGGAAATAACATTATGAGGTTCTTAATTCGTAATTAATGAGTCATTTTTTACATCTTACCTCATATTTTATGTTTCTTTAAACACAGGAACTAATTTTCAAGAGAAAGATCTTTCTCATTTTCAACCGACATTATGACACCTGGTTTTTCATTGGAATCTCCATCAATAATGTTGCCATCTGGTGTTGATATGATGAACTTGAGATGAAATTCGAGATTGCCGATGAATGTGACCTCATCTCAAAGTTTATCAAATCAACACCAGATGGCATTATTGATGGAGATTCCAACGAAAATCCGGCAGTCATAATGTCGGTTGAAAATGAGAGAGATCTTTCTCTCGAAAACTAGTTCCCGTGTTTAAAAAACATAAAATATGAGGTAAGATGTAAAAAATTACTCATTAATTTATGAATCTCTTTCTCCAATTCAACCGGGATATGATTTATTGATACAATGTCTATCCAAACTATCCAAAAAGGAGGAAAAATCTACAAAACTTAAGACAAATTTCATAATATGAACTAAATATAGCTAATCCGATGCATTAATTTAAATTTTAACATTCACAATGATGGACAATTATTAATTATTCTTTGCAAAATAATAAATATAGCTAACTACCCAATTTAAACCCAAGGAATGAAGACACAAGACTAGATAAAGAAGTCACAACTCACCTTGTTAAGATTGGTAGCACTGATAGGAGAGGATGTGAGACCGAACCTCTCAGCTCTTTTACGCAGTACCTCAGCACTTGCAGGCTGCAACATGCACAAAACAATTTAATACTTGGGTCCCAACAAGTTAGTATTTTAACACTCAGGTCAGTTTTTTTATTTGAAGAGAAAAATATGTGCCTGAATCGGGATTTAAACCCGATCTCTTTTCTTCTGTGCACCAGCGCTCTATCCACTCAACTACCAGGCATTCCAATTCAAATGCATATTATTTCTCTCCTTTATTATATGAATTTCGATTCAGGCAAATATTTTTATTATATTTATTTTATCATATTTCAATCCTGAACAAAATTAATTTTTGAAAAGAAAAATTAATGTTTGTAGTGGGAATTGAACCACGGATTTCCAATTACAGCCCACTATACAATTAGAAGTCCGCAGTTTGATTCCCGGTTCAAGCATTAATTTTTCTTTTCAAAAAATGAATATTTTTATCTTCAAATAAAATTTGTCATTCGGCGAGAAGTGATAAATTTAATATTTAAGATCGAAATTCAAGTCATTATTCACACAATCCAAATTTGGGCTCAGAGATACCAATTCATTTTGATCCCACTATAGGCCCTTGGGGTAGTGACAGGTTAAGGTTGCCACATTTCTAGACAATCAACACTAGATTTCAGACCTGTAAGACAGCCGGTTTTAGCCCTACTACACTGCAGCCACTGATTCTCCGGTCTTGATGTTTTGCCAATATGGATATTCAGTGGGAGTGGCCGCTTTATGTATGCAGTTAGCAGACATACAGCCGACAACATATCAGCAATTTCAAACCTTACTAGCACGCTATAGTTGCATCAAGAGCAGTGATTGGCTGTGGCAAACGTTCGCTCCCACACAACCATTTTCTTATTGACAGTAGAGGGCAAGTTCTCCCTTTACCCCTAGAACAACCTAAACTTCAGAGCTGGAGAATCGGCAGCTCGGGTATACATACAACTGCAACTCATTTCAGTGAGAGGCTAAGTTGACTCCAGGATCTTAATATTTTTATAAAGTTTTGAGGGAAGTTGAAGTGACAAGAGCCCCTATAATGCATAATAGCATATGTTTATAGAATTGAGCCTATGTTTAATTTCTTTGTGCATCTCATTCCTGTTTGTAATTATTGTTCCTAGGTATTTGAATTCAGCCACTTCTTCGAAATTTCTCTAATGTATTAAGTGTCTATTTTCATTTAATAATGTATTTCTAGTGCAACCATATCTTTAGTGTGCAGTATAATGGACTTAAGTCAAAAAACTAAACTTTCCAGGACAAGCGAAATAAACTTCAAGGTGATCTCTAAAAAAGTATGTTGATTAGACATTCTGTTTTAGAATTTTTTTTATATTCCAATATCTAGACGAACACTTTTTTTAGAGATTACCTTGAAGTTTATTTTCCGTGTCCTGAAAAGTTTGGTTTCTTGACTTAAGTTCATTATACCATGCGCCATAGATATTTAGTTTGATTGATATTTGCTTCCAGCCCCAATTTCTTAGTGTTACTTAATAGAGTGTATACGTTGGTCCATAGTACCTCCTTGTCATCACTTAATAATCCTACACCATCACCATATACCAACAGCTGATTATACCACTGAGCTTACAAACAATCAATATGAAATGTAAATTTGTTGAGTTATTTCTTGATTCACCTCATACTTCTTAACTCCCTCGCAGATCTGGATTTCGTCACTGTATTTGTGACGAAATCCGGATCTGCGAGGGAGTTAAGAAGTATGAGGTGAGTCAAGAAACAACTCAACAAAATTAAAATAAACCTCATAGTGTTATTTCCTACCTACACTTAATGAAATAATTCTTCTTAATATCGCCTCACTATGATGGTTGCCCGTTTATATAAAAGTAGGTGCCGCGACAATGCTTGACAATGATTAACATGCGGAATTATTATAGTGGTGGTAGTCGGCATATTTTGTATTTAATTATATATAACAGCTGCGGGGAAACAAAGCGAGCCACTGGACAACCATCATAGTGAGGCTATAATACCTCTTTTTTTAATATAATAAATCTAGGAATTTTAACATTATGAGGTTTCATTAATAAGAATCAAATGAATCGTGAATTCATATAATTTTAACATTGGCTCCGATTAACAAATTCAGCCTGGATAATCTCCTGTTAACTAATAATTAAGTTAACACCCCAAACAACAAAAAATCTGGAATTTATCAAATTAATTGCAAAGATTGCAATTAAGTATATATAGGAAAAACAAAAAGAAACTTAGAAACTAAAAAAAAAAGAAACACTTTAAAAATATAAAGAATGGAGAAATTGAAAGATAAGCTATAGCAGCACATAGTTTATTAGAGAATCATAGAATTGAAAAAGAAGCAAAACTTTTTAAACATCTATCTAAACCTTTGGAATTAACAGTTAGGGAAAAGATATATTAAAATTCATCGGAGAACATTTTGTTTAAACAACTCACCTCATAGGATTCATGCTTCCATGGCAGCACTGAAGATGGCGACAATAGGACAGTTGATGGCCGAAGAATTTCGTCAGTCGGAGTTATGGCTGAGGATGAACATGACTGTGTTTGAAACCGTGGTATCATGGAAGCATGAATCCTATGAGGTGAGTTGTTTAAACAAAATGTTCTCCGATGAATTTTAATGATTATACCTCATAATGTTTACTTCCCAACATTAATATAATATGAAGAGATATATATTAAAAAAAACCATACTAGAACCATGAACTTTGAGATTCCAGACGAACCAAGCTTGATTACAAAGTTCTTCAAAAATACACCAAAACGGCAGTTTAGAAAATGACTCCTTCAAAAGTACACGAAATGGAAGTTTGGATAATTATCGGTAAAAGAAAAAATTGACAGTCATGAAAACAGCTGTATGAGGTAAGAAGAATTCACGATTCATTTGATTCTTACTACTATACCTCACTTCATATCCTGTATTCTAATTAGACCAGTTTCAAAACCTAGGTGGTTTCATCATCAGTAATTCCATGACCAACGTTTTATCATCCAGGAGCACTGCTGCTTACTCCATCTGTTGGTGGACCAATGAATCTCTGAATCAAATCAACTTCCCCGAGAATTTCAAAATTCACTAATTTTTTTTTAAATTTTTTAATTCCTGGGGAAGTTGATTTGATTCGGGGGTTCATTGGTCGACCAACAGAAGGAATAAAAAGAAGATAAAACCCGCTAGGTTTTGAAACCGGTCTAATTAGAAGACAGGACATGAGGTGAGGTGAAAATAATTTTATTTTAAATTAAACCTCATAGTGTTATTTCCTATAATAGTTCAAAATATGAAATCTAGGTAGTTACAGCTGCTGTGATGGGTGAAGATGTGCCAAAGCGAGCTGCTCTCACTTCTTTCTTGGCATCAGTTGACAATTCAACACCAAACTTCTGCGCTCGTAACTCCAGCCGCTGCAACACAAGTCCTCTCGATATAAACATGGGCATTACATAGACCTCATAGAGATTATTCCCTATAAAAGTTAAATATAACACAGTTCTACTTGCATCTCTATCCTGAGCTAAGTTTTCCAATCATGCTCTGTCTTCCTAAAATTATGGTCAATGTTATGCTCCCCCTCATTCTTGGCCTACATACTGGACACTTTTCTTCTGGCTTTCTTACAAGATGTTTTGGTGCCACTCTTTAAATCCCCATTTGTACCACATATCTGCCCATCGCAGTCTATCAAACTTAACTGTTTTTACTTATTTTAGGAATTCTCACTATGAGGTATATTCATTAAGGTAGAATATTTTTATCACTCACCTCATATTGGTTCTTCTTATTTGATTATAAACTAGTTTCGGAACATAGTTTCTGTTCCATCCTCAGTATCTATCGTCACGACCGTTGTTCTGTCGTCTTGAAGAGCTGTCCTTCTCTCCTTCCATTGGCTGACTGAAAAACCTCGAAACCAGGTCATTCTCACCGGGAAATTCAAAGTTCATTAATTTCTTCTTTTCGCTCTTTTGAATGTAGATCTTTTCCCAAACAGTAAGTTCTTTTGGTTTTTCTATTTGTTTTAATAATTTAGCTTCTTTCTCGATAAGATGTTTTTCAGACCATGCATGGGCAGCCACTGCAGATTTTTCTACTTCCCCTTTTTTGACATTCCTGAGATGTTCTTTCACTCTAGTTTTCAAATTTCTCTTAGTTTTTCCTATGTAGAATTTCTCACATTCTTCACGTTTAATTTGATAAATCCCTGATTTGTTTTCTTCTTTAATTTTCTCAATCTTATTAGGTCTAATCAGTCTACTGATGCTGTAGTCATTTTTGGGTGCTAACCTGACTACAGCATCAGTAGACTGATTAGACCAAGATTGAGAAAATTAAAGAAGAAAACAAATCAGGGATTTATCAAATTAAACGTGAAGAATGTGAGAAATTCTACATAGGAAAAACTAAGAGAAATTTGAAAACTAGAGTGAAAGAACATCTCAGGAATGTCAAAAAAGGGGAAGTAGAAAAATCTGCAGTGGCTGCCCATGCATGGTCTGAAAAACATCTTATCGAGAAAGAAGCTAAATTATTAAAACAAATTGAAAAACCAAAAGAACTTACTGTTTGGGAAAAGATCTACATTCAAAAGAGCGAAAAGAAGAAATTAATGAACTTTGAATTTCCCGGTGAGAATGACCTGGTTTCGAGGTTTTTCAGTCAGCCAATGGAAGGAGAGAAGGACAGCTCTTCAAGACGACAGAACAACGGTCGTGACGATAGATACTGAGGATGGAACAGAAACTATGTTCCGAAACTAGTTTATAATCAAATAAGAAGAACAATATGAGGTGAGTGATAAAAAATATTCTACCTTAATTAACTGTTTTTATTACAACTCTTATGCATAAAGTTTCTGTACCTCACTATTTCATAGTCTTCCCCATTCGCCTGTCCATTTGTAATTTTTTCTCTTCCCTTGAAGAGTTCATATTATCCAACATAATTGAGTTTGTATTTTTTAAACGTTCTTACCTCATATGATAGTTTTGTCGGACATATGTTTCAAGTTTGTTGTCCCGTCTTCAGCGTTTCACAAACTGATTTTCTCTTTTCTTCTTGTTGTTGGCCCTGGATCTGTGTTCCAAAGAACTTGGTAATGAAGCTCCTTTCTCCTGGAATTTCAAAGTTCATAATTTTCTCCTTGTTATGAACTTTGAAATTCCCGGAGAAAGGAGCCTCATTACCAAGTCCTTTGGAACACAGATCCAGGGCCGACAACATGAAGAAAAGAAAAAATCAGTTTGTGATACGCTGAAGATGAGGCAACAACCTTGAAACATATGTCCGACAAAACTATCATATGAGGTAAGAATGTTTAAAAAATACAAACTCAATTATTAAATTAAACTCATAATGTTACTTCCTAATGATTCTAAAAAAAAAAGTTTTATACATTTTTAGTTCAATTAATTTGAGTTGTGTTTTTGACTCACCTCATATTTCTTGATTTTTATGAAGACCTAGATTTCGTCACTAAACATCACGACATTCTCGATGCCACACAGTTGCCGTCTTGCTGTTGTCCCTCCTGCAAATTGATTTCTGCGCTCTCTGTACCTCTGAACTTACAAATCAAACCCCTCTCCTTTTCACCGGGAATTTCCAAATTCATGGTTTTCTTTTTATTCTTGCAGATGTAAATTTTCTCCCAAATTTTCTGTTTAAGTAATTTTGCCATGCACATGCATGGTCAGAAAAACACACAATTGAAACTAAGGCAAAATTACTTAAACAGTTACAAAAATCTAAAGAACTCACAATTTGGGAGAAAATTTATATATGCAAGAATAAAAATAAAACCATGAATTTCGAAATTCCCGGTGAAAAGGAGAGGGGTTTGATTTGTAAGTTCAGAATGCAGAAATCAATTTGCAGGAGGGACAACCGCAAGACGGCAGTTGTGTGGTATCGAGAATGTCGCGGAGCTTAGCGACGATACCTAGGTCTGCATAAAAATCAAGAAATATGAGGTGAGTCAAAAAACACAATTCAAATTAATTAAAATAAACTTCTTAGTGTTATTTCCCACATATATTTAATTTTTAGTTCAACTTTTTCTTAGAGAACTTCAGATGATGATTCCAAAATTGTGCCTATGTTTAATCGTTCTGTAAAGGTATAGCCAAATAATTTGACCTCAAGATGCAGGAACAGGCATAGTTTTAGTGACTTTTATATATTAAATTTGGGAATTTTTAACATTATGAGGTTCAATTAATAAGAATTAAATGAATCTTGATTTCTTCTTACCTCATACTTCTATGTATTTTTAAACACAGCACTGCAGTATCGGTGACCCATTGTCACCATCGTCAGCTGTTTTCACGACTCAGCTGACGATGGTGACAATGGGTTGCCGATACTGCAGTGCTGTGTTTAAAAAAACATAGAAGTATGAGGCAAGAAGAAATCACAATTCATTTAATTCTTATAGTTTAGTGACATTTTAAGGTCAGCCGACAGGTTGGCAACAGGTCAGCCAACAGAAGGAGCAGAAATCAACCTACAGGATCACCAACCACTGTTTCGACAGTTAGAAAGATGATTTGGTATTAATAGCTCCAACAGAAAAAGATTTACAGTATTCTATATACAATTTTAATATAATTTGCAAAAAGGTACAATATGGAAATCAATACAAAGAAAACTAAAGTGATGGTCTTTTGTGGGAAATATCCTACACCTAGCAAAATTGTCTTGGATCATGAAATTTTAGAACGAGTAAACAAATTTAATTATTTGGGTTATAATTTAACATTTCAAGATGAAGCTGATATATCAAAGAAAATCACAAATTTTACAAAAACAATGGGGATAATTAACAGTATAATGAAACTATCTTTAGTACAGAAGAACACAAGATTATGGCTTTATAAGGTTGTTGCAAGACCAGTATTAAGATATGGTAGTGAAGCATGGACAATACAAAGAAGAGATGAAAGCTGAATAACAGCAAATGAGATGTGATTTATGCGCCTACAGCAGGCTACACAAAGTGGGACCATAAAAGAAATGAGGAAATTATGGAAGAGTTGGATGTAGAACCCATTCTTTACCATATACAAAACTACCAGAACAACTGGAAAGCCCATCTTCAACGAATGCCGTCTCATAGAATTCCAAAAGCCATACTTCACTACTGCCCCCAAGGCAAAAGATCGCTGGGACGTCCAAAAAAGTGCTGGATGGAAAATTCCTCATTGAGACCGTAACAGGCCACACGGCCTAATACTTGCATGGATGATGATGATAAGAAAGAATTGACAATGTCTTCAAAAAAGCTACACATACGAGATGAGTCTTACATATTTAACTCATATTGTCTCCTATTGATTGGTTTAAGAGACCATAAGAGGTGTGTATTACAGAAGAAAGTTTGAAATGATACAAACCTCTTTAATGGAGTAAGCAGAGAGTTTGACGACCTTCTTGTCCGATGCAGGTGTGTCTGGCTTGTGCACTGAACCTGCATCATCTGTAACTTGTTGGTTCTCCTTCTCGGAACTGGGAGTCGAAGTAGCCACCACGCTGCGGTTCAGCACCACCTTCTTGCTGGCGATGCGCTTGTTCCCTGTGTCTTCCTCCTCTTCACTCAGCTTCCTTTTCAGCTCAGTAGGTGTCGTTATGTCCTCCACCAGCGACTCCTCTTCTTCTTCATCCTAATTACAACATTTATAAAACCATCACTCTGTAAACAAAGGTTCTTAGCATTTTATTGGCTATTGTAGCACAAATGTTCAGATCTACATGGCCACAGTTTACAACAATTTAGTAAAGAGTAAAATCTATGAGAAAATCGGAAGCCTAGTATCTTAAATTATTAGAGAATTGGTGTACAGAAACAGAGATATTGAGTTTCAAATCCCGATTTAGGCATATATTTTTCTACATTTTTATTATTCATTTCGGATATGCTACACTTTGCGTCGCAAGAAAATTCTTCTAAGTTCTATAGAATCGCAGTGTGCATGCGCTAGTGCTCCAATTATCAAAGGTAGATAAATGCAACCTCCAGCAGTTGGCGATATATGTATGTGAAATCAGTATGACCAACATTGACACAAAATTCCCAGAACTTGTCTAAAAATGTATAATTAACACGAAATGAACTAGTGGAAATATGATTTTATGTGGTAACCATCCGATATTTTGAATTTTTCATAGAATAACGGATATGAAGAGGTAATATATTTTACGTATCAAATCACATTTAAAAAGCAAGGAACCTAAAAGCTAACCAAACCTAAATCAATTACTGTAACACAAATCAATTACTCTAACGTAGGTGAAATCCAGGGAACGTGGAAATGGTTTGCAACATCTGGAGTATTTTGGGTTGTTGATGGTGGCAACGCTGGAACAACATAGGAAGAGGAGGGAAAATAGCAGAGAGTAGCCAAGTAAGCAATGTAGCACGACCATGTTTTACGTAAATATATAAATATAAAAAAAAGATCGTTGCAACATTGGAAGATGTTTAAAATGTGTTTAAAAGTGTTGCAAAATGTTTTAAACGTGTTTAAAAGTGTTTCGTGCATCAGTGGAATAAGATATTAAATTGAAAATTTTTTGCGACCTGAACCCTACAACAGCCTTCATTTCATACATCTCAATGATGGATAAATCATATTTGAAGAGAAAAATTATACACTCACACTGGGACTTGAACCCAGGACCTTTGTTTTCTAAGCCAATTCTCTACCGACTGAGCCATCTGGGCAAGTTCCAATCTAAATGCAAATTTTTCTCTTTTAATTCCCGCGCACCAAATGTTATGAAACCTTGGCTTCTATCTTGCTAATGTTGGCTTCCTTATTAAGAAGACAATTTATTAAGAAATTATACATTACATTATAAAGCCAGTACGGCTTCTTTCAATTTTTTTATTATTCATTTCATACATCTCAATGATGGATAAATCATATTTGAAGAGAAAAATTATAAGCTCAGACTGGGACTTGAACCCAGTACCTTTGGCTTTCTAGGCAAATGCTCTACCGACTGCGCCATCTGGGCAAGTTACAATCTAAATGCAAATTTTTCTCTTATATACGCTGTTAATTCGCATGCACGAAATGCTATGAAACTTTCACTTCTATCTTGCAAAAGAAGACAATTTATTTGGGAATTTTACATTACATTATAAAGCATATGGTGCGCGGGAATTAACAGCGTATATAAGAGAAAAATTTGCATTTAGATTGGAACTCGCCCAGATGGCTCAGTCGGTAGAGTATTGGCCTAGAAAGCCAAAGGTCCTGGGTTCGAGTCTCAGTCTGAGTCTATAATTTTTCTCTTCAAATAAGATATATTTTTCTATTCAAATCTTTGCATTTCTAACTGTGTTATCACCCCTTACCCTCCTGCCCATAAATAGAAGTAAAGTAATACTCACAGCCAGAACATCATCCTCATCGAGGATCTCTTCCGGATCTCCTGCTGCTGAATCTGGCTCCGTGATCAGAGAATTTTCTAAAATCAAAAATAAGTAAACAAACATTATTAAATACCAATGTACACTTAACAATAAGTATTTTTAACTGCAAGGCACCAGAAATCAAAGCCAGAATTCAGTAATTGTAACCTACTATAAGGAGCTTGAGTAAGAACGGAGTGGAGTAAGGCAGGACACAGTGAGGACGGCAGGTAGAGGGGATTATTCAATCTAATAATTTGGGAGTTGTATATTACTTCCGTCCACCGCTGTGGTCTCGAGGTAGCGTGCTGCCTTGTCACGCAGCGGGCCCGGGTTCGATCCCCGGTCGGGGCAGTTTTTCTGGGTGAGGTTTTTATCGGGGTTTTTCCTCACCTGTAAGACAAATGTCAGGAAAACTTTAAGGCCCAAACGTTTCCCGAAATCATATGGGCCATCATCCTTATCATTATCATCCTTACCATTATCATTATCATCATCATCCTACACCGGTGTGGAAAGCAACGGGAAGCTACCACACCTACACAATTCCCTAGTAAAGCTGCAAGCATAGCATGAAAATGCTATGATTGCAGTGAAGGACCTGCTTTCGGGCAGAATTACTATGGATGGATGGATATTACTTCCCTGTAGTTTAAATGAGAAATTTGGTGCTGGATTTTAGTGCCTTGCAGTTAAAAAAGGTAATCATTTTTTGGACATGCAATATTATGACAGATAATATTGTGATGCTAACGGCTATTTTCTCCACAGAGTATATTACTTAATCTATGATTTTTCTATCGCTGTTTTGGGTTATCGCTGGTTGGATCAGCATTAGCGAGTGATAAGTATACACCCATTTTTAATAAACATTTGGGATAAGGTGTGTAAACTGTCGCACATGAATTCTTCTAAGTTCAATAGAATCGCAGTGCGCATGCGCGAGTTGCAGGAGTGCTGTAATGGTTAATGTAGCTTCCGGCAGATGGCTCTGAAATCAGCGTTACCAACTTTGGAAATAATTTCCCAAATGCTAAAAAAAATTGACATAAATTAACTTCCCATTTCCTAATCTAACAAAACAGTTTACATGCATATTATTTATTTCCAAATGCAAACAAAAAATAGACGTAAACTAACTTCCCATTTCCTAACCTAACAAAACAATTTACATGCATATTATTTAACAAACTATAAACTAATTTTACGTACTCTAACACTAAATATGGTTTCAAATTATTTTCAAATGTTGGTAACTGCGATGTGAGAGTCTCCTAGCGGATGTTACATGAAGCATTTCTGGTGCCTGTAGACTCAATGTACAATATTCGCATAATTTAGAAATATTTAAAAATCTTAAGAAATGTTTATAAAATGGTTCCAAAATGTTTAAAATAGTACCAAACGTTATTATAAATGGTTGAAAAGTGTTTAGTGCATCAGTGGCATAAGAATATTACATGGAAAATTGTGTGCGACGATTTATACACCACAGCCGAAGGAATTATCATTTCTTTATTTTACTCGTAAATATGAAAATAAAGTGGGACTATTTCCTGTCATGACCACAAAGGTTACAACAGTTCATACTTCTAACTAGCGATAAACCACCGATTATCACACTTTTAACCAGCGATACACCACTGATGACCAGTGATACACCACCGATGACCAGCGATAAACCCACTGCTAAAGCATGTCTGTGGTTTCAATAAATTATGTCTGAATTTATCCTTTACTTATTTAACTGTGTAAAATAAAAAAAAGGGCATTCCCTAGAATTCACGTAAGTTAAAGTAATTGAATTAAATTAGGTTAGCCTTTAGGTCCCTTGTGTTTTAAATGTGATTTAATACGTAAAATAAATTACTTCTTCATAACTGTTATTCTATGAAGAATTCAACATGTCTGATGGTTACAACGTAAAATCATATTTCCACTAGTACATTTTATATGTTAACATAATTTGACGATGGTAATCTCTCACTGATAAATGGTATCTTTAACAGTTTGTAATACTGTTAATTACATAAAAAATGGCATAAGCCGCATAAGTAAAAAGCTGGTCTTGTACAACCCCACCATTTAAATTTCATAGTGACGGATAGTAATCGAGGATGATAATCGATGTGGTTCGATTGTGGGTTATGGATAATCTTTCCATTAAGCGCAGCGAGAATTTTTTCTCAAGTCCCAGGCAGACATCATGCACATGCGCTAACAAACGCAAACCGGTTTAGGATATGCTTTCCTTCGGGTCGCACGAAAATTTTTCTAAGTTCTATAGAATCGCAGTGCGCATGCACTAGTGCTCCAATTATCCCAGGTAGATAAATGCAACCTCCAGCAGTTGGCGGTATATATATGTGAAATCAGTATGACCAACATTGACACAAAATTCCCAGAACTTGTCTAAAAATGTATAATTTATTTTACGTATCAAATCACTTTTAAAAAGCAAGGAACCTAAAAGCTAACCAAACCTAAATCAATTACTGTAACACAAATCAATTACTCTAACGTAGGTGAAATCCAGGGAACGTGGAATCACATTTAAAAAGCAAGTTCGGGTTGTTGATGGTGGCAACGCTGGAACAACATAGGAAGTGGAGGGAAAATAACAAAGAGTAGGAAGTAAGCAATGTAGCACGACCGTGTTTTACGCAAATATATAAATATGAAAAAAAACTCGTTGCAACATTGGAAGATGTTTAAAATGTGTTTAAAAGTGTTGCAAAATGTTTTAAACGTGTTTAAAAGTGTTTAGTGCATCAGTGGAATAAGATATTAAATTGAAAAAATTTTGCGACCTGAAGGAAAGCACAGCCCCGGTTTACTCTATGGAATATCGCGATACAGCCAACATTATACATGCTATTTAACGAACCTAAAAGCTAACCTAATGCAATTTAAGCACTCTAACCTGACAAAAACCAACCTAAAAGCTAACCTAATGCAATTTAAGCACTCTAACCTGTGGAAGAATGCAACACCCAAAAATGAATAGTAAGTTCTCAAATTCTTAAGTACATACCCTATGTTGGCTGCACTGTTGTTGTATAGAATATTCTTAAATATCAATATGGCTGCCACGTCTTCATGTTACATATATAGTTAAATATTATAAAAAAATATGTTCAAATAATCGTTAGAAAAAATTTAAAATTTGTTGTAAATGGTGGAAAATAAGGATGTGGTCGGTTTTATGTCTCTCACAATTCTACACTTTCACTCTTATGCCACTGATGCACTAAACACTTGTAAACACGTTTAGTACTGTTTTAAACATTTTCCAATGATCTTCAAGCTTTTTTTACAATATTTTATATTTATATATTTACATAAAACATGATCGTGGATAAATTACATGCTTTCTACTTTCCCATGTTGTTCCAACGTTGCCACCATTTGAAAATAATTCCAAACCATATTTAGTGTTAGTGTACGTAAAATTAGTTTGAAGTTCATTAAATAGTATGGATGTAAATTGCTTTGTTACGTTAGGAAATGGGAAGTTGGTTTACGTCCATTTTTTTAAGCATTTATGAATACATGTAACTGTTTTCTTTAGTTAGAAAATGACAAGTTAGTTAACGTCCATTTTTTTTTGCATTTGGAAATGTATTCCCAAAGTTGGTAATGCCGACTGCAGAGCCACCTACCGGAGGCTACATTAACCATTACGGCAATTCCCGCAACTCGCGCATGCGCACTGCGATTCTGTGGAACTTAGAAAAAAAGTTCGTCTGAGACATATAACCGACTTTTTCCGAAAATAAAACCCTGTTGGTGCATGCGCATGGTGTCTGCCTCGGACTTAGAAAAAATTCACACTGCGCTTAATGGAAACATGAGCCGTGGCTTATCGCTGGATCTATAAACTCTGGCGCATGTACACTGTTGTTCTATAGGACTTTGAAAATATTTCACGCTAGTTTAAGTGCAGTTTTTCCGAAAAATCAAAGGCAAGTAAAACTGCAGTTTAGCAGAATGCGGGAGCATTGCCCTTCGTGTACAAATACACGACATTCGGAAAGATTATAAAAATAATACATGCAATCTGCATTACCTCCTTGCAATGACAACTGCAGTCGTTCCTGTAGTTCATTTTTATTTCCTGCAACACTCAGTCCTCGAGCTTTCAACTCTCTCTTCAGGTCTGCAACCTAAAAAACGAATGAAAATAGTCACCATTTCTTATAGTAAACAACTTCACTATAATAATTAAAATAACTTAATATGGCAGCTTCAACATGACTTAACTTAATGCGTAAAATTTAAAATTAAATTGCATTCAATAATGAATTAATAACAATCTAAAACTAACTTTTAATTTTGATATATCTTGTATATCGTCCGCCATTTTCTAAATACAAGTAATACTCAAATACTACTAAAGATGGCGTTACAAGCCCGCCATAAAATTTGTATACTCTTAGCAAAAGGCGTGTTCCTGACCTACGATATGTCTCACATAAGCACCGATTGCTCTAATTATCAATTCCGGTGTCAACACATAGTTTTAATTATAAATCTCATAGATAATCCATGATATGAAAACTTGTCTTCATATCCTACCATTATTAAGATGAATTTACTCGGGATGTAGAGAAACGGAATATTGCTTTGACATACAATTTGCAAGGTATTATATTTAAAAATATTAAAACATATCACATAATATAAGAGTTAAAATGTAATAAAATTTTGTAACATCGAATTTTATCTGTTTAACGTGACTGTAATTTCCCGCACTTTAGCTGGTTAGCCGAATGGATGCGTACAATGTGTGAAGCATGTGTGAAGGTGGGAGGGAGCCAATCAGAAAGCTCCGCAATGGGCTGTGGGATCGATGAATGTGTGACGTCATTATTGGAAAACGAATCACAGCGTTATCATTAAAGTGGAACATGTTACTATTTTTGTTCTCTCTGATCTACTGATACCAACATAACGTAACAAATATCGCTTCTATTCCAATTTACCTCTCGAACCATCAAATTTAAATTCGATATATTATCTGTCAGAAGTAGCTATATTTTTCAGAATAAAAAAAAATTGTAAAAAATTAAAAAACGCAAATTGAAATTTATAAAAAATTCAAAATGTAATATTTTCAAAGAATTTTCAAAATAGAAATTTAAAAAAATTAAATCCAATTGTTTTTATTTACATTTTTTTAATTCCATTTTTTAATCTCAAAAAATTGAAAAAATATTCACAAAAATGTTTCGTAATTTTCTTTTTTTAATTTTCAAAAAAGGATATAATTTTTTAAAATCAAAATTGTTCAAAAATATTTTTGAAAACCAAAAACAATTTCTTATTTTTGAAAAATAAAATTTACTTCCAGTCCAAATTTCTTAGTGTTACTCATCAGAGTTAGTTACTCTGTTACATCAGCATAAACTAACAACTTATTAATACCATTCATTTGTAAGCCTTCTACACCCTCTAAAAATGTGTTGGCACACTCTAGTACAAAATTTAGTAGTAGATAATATAGTGCACCTCCTTTCTTTAACCCATTGTTAATTTCTGAAGTATCCAAAATGTATTTGCCTACATACACCCTTCTCTTTATGTCATTTAGACACATTCATATAAGTCTAACTTTTTAGGAATTCCGAACTCCAGCAGGATATTATATAACTTCTTCCTCTTAATTGAATCTTATGCCTTTTTATAGTCTACATATAGTTGATGCACAGTGCCATTATATTCCTACTTCTTTTCTAAAATCTGTCTTATACTAAAAATCTGATTTTATTGTAGATCTGTTTCTTCTAAATCCACATTGATGATCTAAAATGTCAACTTATTTTATGTATTTATGTTTAATGTATGTATATTTAAGGTATTAAAAATGTAATTTTATATTTTAAGATTTTCCCATATATTACCCATCCAAGTGTTTCGTGCAGGCGGAAAATATGTTAACTGACAAACTGTCTTTCTCTTTCTATTCCTTACTATGTTGCCACTTCCTGTCCTTTGTATTATGTTGTTTGATTGGCAGGTAGGGAGCTGACAAATACTATGTATTTTAATGATCTGTCATTCTGCACGGTCAGTAACAGAATGACTAACTTGACAATGCTGTTAGTTTTGGGGCTACGTCTAGGAATGAGCTGTCCCTTCTTTGCTCTTCTCATTACATGTTGCCATTTGTGATTTATTGTGAGGCTGGCAATAGAGTGACGACAAATACTGTGATTTTAAATGATCCGACCGCTAGAGCGTTCCGTGCTTAAATGACTAATTTGACAACCATGTTAAGAACTTTCACACGTGTTTAGAGATTCTCCCCCACATTTGAAGTTGAAAAATTTCAATACGTGATCGGATGTACAGTTTTCTCCTACATCCCTTCCACAGATTCAGTAGATCGGCGACACTAGCTCTAAAACTCTTCCCCTCGGCCCATGAACAGTTAACTTGGATGTGTAATACTTATATACAGAATGATTTATAATTCCTATTACAAACTTTTAGGGATTGTAGAGGGGACTAAGTAGATAAAGTTTTGATAAGGAACCCATGTCTAGAAACATACTATTTTGATGTAAAATGAGTTTGAGTATTGAAACACGATGGGCTGATATTGTTTGTCTCGTGTTTCAGAATAAGTATTACAGACTTCTAGGAGTTGTACTACAAATGTGGTTCCACGTTACAACTCTGTTGTTCGTTGCACAAAGTGTACCTGTGATGCATGTTTTCATACACACACCCTACAATACCTGGTGTGTGCTCAATAATTTCTGCTGCCACCAGAATTTGTGCAATAAGATATTCCTCCGACTTGACAGGTGTAGTACATCCCCTAGAAGCCTGCAATAATTATTTTGAAATACAAAACACACAATATCAGCCCAATGTGTTTCAATCTTCAAACTTATTTTACTTGAAATGGTACATTTCTGGACATGGGTTCCTTATCAAAACTTTACTAAGTCCCCTCTACAACCCCTAGAAATTTGTAATAGGAATTATGAATCACTCTGTAGACAAGTACTGGATAACATTTTTATTTCTTTATTTCGAATGTTGGAGGATAAACTACATTTTCTTACACGCTCAAAGGTAAAACAATTATTCGACAATATAAATGCAGTGTATCTGCTTTGTTTACATTGCAACTGGAACTTAGCTCAGAATTGTAGATTCACAACATTCACATGGACAAAAATCTGAGGAATATAATTTGTATAGGGTGTAAAAAAATTCCATATACAAACTTTGAGAGTTTGTAGAGGAAGTAAAACAAAACTCTTTTTTGTGTGATAGTGTGTTTTGTCATACTTATAGCAATGGCGACCATGATTGAAAGTTCAACTTCCTAAATAAATATACTGTAATATGTAATATTACAAACCACTTGCAGGAAGTAAAACCACTGTCCTTTATGTATACTACATACAATGTGTGTACAAAAATATATCCAAAAGGCAGTGTTAATATACATTATACGAAACAAATCACTGCATTTTAAATGAACTGAACTTTATTTGAAACAGTATAAAACAAATACATACTTGCTGCCATTTTATGGTTGATTGGTGTCATGGCCTGCTGTGGTCTCAACTAATAAACATTGTCCACACTGTTAACATTAGTTAATTGTTTATAATGAATGCAATTATTTCCGACAAAGATGTTATTTTATTATTATCTTCTTCTTCTTCCTTTCAAGTATTAGGCCAAGGCCTGTTACGATCCTATAGAAAATTTTCCCTTATGGGAAATTATCGTATAAGACTTGAAAGCATAATAATAGTCCTTTCGATTGGTTGCTGGCCAAAGGAAGGCAAGACCAGTGATGGGGCTGCCATCTTATAGCCTCTGGTCAGGCTTTTCTGGAGAAGAAAAGAAAATAAAGGAAAGAGGAAATGGAAGAAAGGAAGTACTCCCTAGCCCTCGGATGCCCTAATAGCGTCGGGGTCGAAAAAACAAGAGTTAACCAAGAGAGGTTAGATAGTAAAGTTAAAAGAGTGCAAAACACAAGTAAGTGGAAGAAATGTTTTGCACAGCTTGGGCACCTTGTGGTCGCCATCCACATATCCCCTAGATGAGGACCCCTGAGGGGTTTTATTATTATCTATTATTTTTTATTATTTTGAAAACACCATTGCGCAAAAAATAATGTACAACGCAAGTTTGTGAAGTGTTTTACAGAATCTCGAAAATTAAAAACCGAACTATCACTCGGTTTTTAAACATTTCCTCACTTCTGTGAAAAAAAATGGCATTCTCCATTTCCTCACTATGGGTCCTTGAAGGTTTTGATACTGCACTTACCTTAGGCCACCGTTCACTGCATTTTCAACTGGTTCGTATACAACATGTTGATATTGGTTGACATTGTAAGGTTATCATTGCTGCCAGTAGTGGATAAACACAGTAAATTTAACTTTTGTAGGAATTAATCACTATGAGGTTTAACTTATATTAAAAATCAAATGTTTCCTACCTCAAGTATGAGGACAGGTAGGAAACATTTTAACTTACAGTAAATATTTATGCAACATCCACAATAGCCATGTCTGGGAGTTTGTGAATCCTAAGGCGACTTGTGTATTCCACCACCTACATAAATTTACCATAAACGTGTGGGTTGGTATTGTTCATGACCATCTGATTGGGCGGTATGTTCTTACTGACATGGTGGAGGAAATTACCTTCTCTTTCTTCAAGAAATCATCCACCCTACAAGGATCCCTAGCGGGGAAATGGAGAAGCTGTCAATTTTTTTTTTCACATGACAAAAGTGTTTTGTTTTACCTATCTACAAACTATCAAGGTTTGTATACAACATTTTTTTACACCCTTATTTAAGCCCAGAGTAATAGCACTCTCAAAGTGATACTGAACAATGATGATGTATCTCCCTGATTCAATAAATTTTGATGTAGAAGCCAGATAATATGTTTTTCTAGTCATACTTTAGTCAATCTTGCAAGCATACTTTTATGAATATAATATTTAGGGAATAACAAATTAAATTTTAAATAAATAATAGTTTAAAAAAACTAAAAACATGCTTTATTACAAAACCGAACTAAAAGATGAAAATTAATTTTAATTTCCAACACACTTGGGATAAAATGAAAGTGGTCTACAAAAACATCATCTCCAACATATCTAGAATAAAACTACAGTTATCTAAAGAGAAAATAATAATTTTACCATCAAAAGCGTGTGGTGCTCTATATTAATTAATATATTTGATAATAAACAGATTATATACACAAATATAAACAAATTATTGAACAAGTATCCCACTTTAAATATTTAGGATGTGACATCAGCTATGGGTATGATAAAGATATTGAACACAAAACACATCAGTTTCAAGCTATTTGTGGTACAATAAATAGAACATTGAATAATAAAGCCCATAAACAAACAAAATTAAAATTGTATAAAACAGTGGCTGTCCCTGTCCTTTTGTATGGGAGTGAATCTTGGATTACCACTACCAAACAAGAAAGTAAAATCCAAGCAGCCGAGATGAAATTTTTAAGAAGAGTAAAAGGCTGCACTAGAATGGACCAGATAAGAAACGAGGATATCTGTGAAGAACTGCAGATCTACTCCATAAAAGAAAAGATATTTAACAACAAGATACAGTGGAAAGAACATGTAGAAAGAATGGAAGAAAGAAGATTACCAAATAAAATCTTCCATTATTTTCCAAGAGGAAGAAGAGATGTCGGATGTCCTCGGAAGAGATGGTCTTAGATCTATTAGTGAAGACGGAACAGGCAACTCTTGCCTAAGCCAGGAAGTGAAGAAGAAGAAGATAATAAACAGATATTGGTAAAAGTAAAGTCTCTAAGAAGAAAACGTAAAAACAAATAAAAAGCACCTCACGCTTTTGATCGTAACTTTTTTTTTAGATAACTCTAGTTTTGTTCTAGATGTGTTGGAGATGATTTTTTTGTAAACCACTTTAATTTTATCCCAAGCATGTTGGAAATTAAAATTATTTTTCATTTTTTAGTTTTCAGTTTTCTAATAAAGCGTGTTGTTTTAGTTTTTTTAAACTATTGTTTATTTTTTAAATTTGTTTAATTGATTGTCATAAACAGAAATCCCATGAAAATTTAATTGCTTAATACTCTTCTAAAAAAATCCTCCAGGCTGGATTTGAACCAGCGACCTATGGATTACTGAAATTATATACCACTACAGTCCACTGCTCTACCAACTGAGCTATTACAATTGACTAAAAAGTTGATAAGTCTGCAACCTATTATACCGGTCTTTATTTTTTTGATTTTCTGATGATTCTGGTCAGGATTTTAGAAAACATTTATGAAATTATTGTATTGTCATGAGTCCTACACGTATACAAAAGTTTTAAGTGGGTGAAAATCGTGTTCAAAGATTCCGTTACATAGATACAGGTCCATTACATAGACAGATACAGGTCAAGCTAATATAAAGCATGTAAAAATTATAAACTGCATCTCTGCTAATCCAGTTGTAAGCATTTGTTAACACACTGTATGACCAGCTGACTTTTTCCACTTACCTAAAATTTGTCAGCTGTTAAATGTATTTTGTCTTGAGTCACACTGGTAATTTCTATGATTTCATCTTAATATGGAGTTAATTTCACAGAGAAATATAATACAGAGTGGAAATAATAAGTGCATTTATTTTAATAACATACACCTTACCCCATCCACCTCTCATTTAAAGCTCTGCTACCCCAGAAATCTGATTTAAATCCCAAGTCCTACTGCATGGCATTTAAATGTAACGCAGCAACTTAATATTGCCTCCAGTAAGTAAAAATGGATTTAAAAACCACTAAACTGATATACAACAGGGTTATTCTCAGATTTCACCCACTTCCAATCACTTGGCGTGATATGGCTTTGTATTTTGCAGGTGGCGGGACAATAAGTTCATTATCACTCTCACCGCTCTCTTCTTCAGCAGAAGTTGCTTCTGAATCACTTATAGATTCATGAATACTTCTCTCATCACTAAATATATCAGAAACTTCTGAATCACTGCCTAATTCACACTCTAATAATTTCCTAATTCCATCACTGTCAATACCCTTAACTTTCCTTGGTGCCATTTTTCTTACTACTGACACATTTTTTTTTTCTGAGGGTAAAACTCGTTCCGGAAATTTCTAAATGGCATGGAGGGGATGAAAGAGCATTCTTGTGAATGTGTAGAAGAAGAAAAAGTGTATGTAACAGATATCTATGAGCAGCAAAATGAATTAAAAATGCGTTTTTTCGATCTCTGCACTGTGCGACCACAGGTCGTCATACGATTTTAGTGCTTAAGAACGTCATGCGACCTCAGCTCGTCATCCGATTTAAATGGGTTAAGTGGAATACAAAAAAGTTCAAGGAACATCTTGAGACGTACTTTTCTTTAAAAACAATATTTCTCCCTAATCTTTAAATGTCACCTAATTTGTTATACAGGTCTAATACTTAATTAGATAATTAAGAGCAAAAAACAGGAATGTTTTGATCTCCTGCAGTTTTATAGTTCTCATGCAAAATGAGTGAAAACTTGCGACTTTTGGAATACAAAAAGATAAATGTTGCAACACTGAGCCATGGTCTTCCAATCATTGCTCCCAGAACTGCTGTTTATGTGTGTTACAAGAATCGATCAAATATTGTATACTGTTGCGGCATTGTAAAATGATATTTTATTAACTGTGGAGTTAATCATGAAATGAAAATCAAAGGCCCTGGGTTCGAATCCCATCTGAGTACAATATTTCTCTTCAAATATAGTTCATCCTTCAGGAAGAAGTATGAAATTAATAAATAATATTTAATTTTAGGAAGTTATATTTTGAGGTTATTTTAATTATATTATTTTTGGTCTGGACATCTTACCTCAATATTAATGTTGATTTGTTCTTGGACATGTTTCAAAACAATTCTGTTTTATTGTCAGCTTTCCCAGACTTTCCCAGAGTCTGGGAAAGTTGACGATAAAACAGAATTGTTTTGAAACATGTCCAAGAACAAATCAACATTAATATTGAGGTAAGATGTCCAGACCAAAAATAATATAATTAATATAAATGAAATTAATAATAAAAACATCGGAAGATGTGTTTTATTGTAGTATATCATCTTTAAATACTGCACTTCTATTACTTCCATTCTGTATATCAATGCCAAAATCCCAGCATGATAATATTGTATTATGCCAGGTTTTCAGAAAAGAGAAAAAAAATCCTCTTTATTATTATAAATATTATCTGATATTAAATTAATATTAAGAAGCTAAAGCTATTACTGTGATTGAAGTAAGTAAATTAACTATACTTAACTTTTACAGGAATCAATTACTATGAGGTTTAATTTATGGTAAAATTTAATGTTTCTTACCTCTCCTCATATAAATCGTCTAAGTAGATCTTCAGTACTATTTTGGCGACTGATGTTATGTCGATTGGAAGAAACTACTCTTCTTCCCTTTGTTGGTGGACCAATGAGCCTCTGGATCAGGTCGGTTTGGGAAAAGATCCACATTCAGAAAAACAAAGGAAAACTTATGAACTTGGAAATTCCCACAAATTCTGACCTGATCCAGAGGTTCATCGCTCCACCAACAGAGGGAAGAAGAGTTTCTTCTGATTTACATAACATCAGTTGCCAAAATCTGAGGATGAGACCGTTATGGTCTCGAAATCGCGATCTACTTAGAAGATTTTTTATGAGGAGAGATAAGAAACATTTGATTTTACCACAAGTAAATTAACATACACAACTAAACTATTGTTAGAGAATAAAATTGTTAGGAAAATTTTTAGACCAAAGAAAGATGAACGAACAGATGAATGGAGAAGACTACATTAACAGTGAACTACATGGTCTTTATAGGAAGCCAGATATAACAGTCAAGTCTCGTAGACTGTGATGGGCAGGACATGTGGCACGAATGGGGAATAAAAGATGTGGAAGGAAGCTTCTTGTAGGAAAACTCCCAGTTGGTAGACCAAGAATGAGATGGGAAAATAACATTAACTATGATTTGAGGAAGTAGATTATATAGGGAATAATTGGAAAACAGTTCAGGATAGGGATGTATGGAGAGCTTATGTCGGCATGGCCCTGAACCTAGGGTTCAATAGTGCCAGTGAGTTTGTTAAGGAAACTATTGTAATCAGTGATAAGAGAAAAATGGTTGCTTGAATTAATAGTTCAAGCAAAAAATTCTCTTTACCACCGATTACAATAGTTTAGTTCATCATCATCATCATCCAGGGATTAAGCCTGTTGGCTCGTTCCGGTTTCATGAAAGCTAAAATTGTTCAGACCATCTTCTGTGTGGGCGACCAACATTTCTCCTTCCATGCGGTTTATAATTTAGCAATAATTTTGGAAATCTTTCTTCTGGCATTCTATCAATATGTTCTTTCCAATCGTTCCTATATTTAATTATTTGGTCTGTAAGTTTGAAAATATTTAGTTCCTTTCTTATATCTTCATTCCTTTTCTTATCCAGCAGAGTATATCCTGCTATATTTCTTAAAAATCTCATCTCAGCTGCTTCCAATCTTTGTTCTCATCTTCTAGTGATCGCCCAATGTTCTGATAGTTTAGTTATGTACATTAATATATATATATATATATATATATATATATATATATATATATGTTATATTAATAGCTTTAGCTCTTTAATATTTATTTAATAAATAAAGCTATAGCCGTGTGGAGTCCCTTCATGTCTTCTTAATGTAGAGGCCATTCATTGTGTATTTCTGAATGATTCATTGAATTGAATGTGGGATCAAGAGAGTAAGGTAAAGGGAGGATTAATGCTTGGATAGGAAATTAGCCTGAATTAAAGGCTGTCCGCTCATAAAGTGATCCTCATCAAAACAAAACCATGTGACCTGCTCACTTTTCATTGGTTATGGACACCGACATACACTATAGAAGCAGTAAGTACGCAAAAAAAGTAGTTCCCTTTATTATATAAAAATATGTCCTCTGAATATACTTATTCTTTGTGAATGAAAATAATATTTAAAACACCGAAAATATTCTAAAATATACCTACTCAATAATTGTAACACCATCATCCATGCAAGTATTAGGCCGTGTGACCTGTTATGGTCTCAAAGAGGAATTTTCCATCCAGCCTCAGATGAATCAGACAGATCAACCTGTTGACATTTGCAAGAATAACGATACGACATGGAAGAAGGAAAATATTTTAAAATAATTGTAACTTAAAATAGTTTATTACATATGGATGATGCATTTGAGTCATGTTTCAGTCTATACTCATGAAACAAAATGGCTGAAAGTGTCTAGTCTTCTGTTGCTGTCATCTCTGTCAAAAGTGACTAATTGTGGCATGAATGGCAGATGGATACATTTGGAATTTGTTGATGTTAGGATCACTCGGAGCAGATAAGTGTAGGTCAGTAGTCAGAACATCAGCAGGTATAGCTGAAGGTTCGGGGTTCAATTCCCGGTTCAGGCAAAAAATTTTCTCTTTACCATTATCTGATACGTTATAGCAATTATGTCACGCTAAGGTTTTTTGTCGAGATATCATCACATAGACCTACCAGATACTTAAAATTTAAATAAAAAAACTTAAAATTAAATTTAACCTAGTGAATTTTCCTACAGAAGTTCAAATCATCAGATAATGTTTATAGTAAAGAAAACCTTTTTTAATTATATTATTTTGGGTCTGGACATCTTACCTCAATATTAATGTTGATTTGTTCTTGGACATGTTTCAAAACAATTCTGTTTTATCGTCAGCTTTCCCAGACTGGTTTTATTTATGTTGCATTATGTTGCTCCATCCTGTGGTTGGCCAAAGAACCTCCAAACAAGGTCACCCTCCATCGGAATATCAAAATTCATAATTCTGTTTCTGTTCTTCTGAATATAAATTTTTTCCCAAACAGTCAGCTCTTTTGTATTTTCTAACTGTTTTAATAATTTAGTGTCTGAATTTATATTATGTTTTTCAGACCAAACATGAGCAGCAATTGCAGATTTTTCAATTTCTCCATTTTTAATATTTCTTATGTGTTCTTTGGTTCTAATTTTTAGGTTTCTTTTTGTTTTCCCTATATATATCTTTTCACAACCAAATTCAATTTGATATATTCCTGACTTTTTATTTTTATCAGTTTTTTTTCATTTTTGTTGGTTTTTATTAGTTTATTTAAACTGTAATTTTTTTGTGCTAATTTAATATTAAACTTCTCAAATATATTTTGAAATTTATTATGTACCCAGGGGTGATATGTGAATTTCTTATATTTTTTCATAGGTGGTTCTTTTTTAAGATTACTTCTGTTTATCATTTTTTGTTTTTTATACTTTTCTATCCTTTTATGTACCATTTTTTCATCAAACCCATTTTCTCTTGCTACTTTGATTATGTGTTTTTTCTCATGTTTGAAATCTTCTTCGTTTAAGGGTAAGTTTACCAATCTATGAGTTAAACTATTAAATGCTGCTAATTTATGTCCAATTGGAACCTTTTTTACTCCTGAAAAACTAGCAAAATTTAATCACATGTGATTTTGGCATTGATATGCAAGATGCAATCATGATTTGTGGGAGGTGAATTATAAAGGGATAATTGGAAAACTAGCCCAGGATAGGGATGTATGGAGAGGTTATACCTGGGTATGATGGTATCAGTTGTTTTATTAAGAAGATTACTCATTTATAAATTAATAATTTGTAAGAATTTACAGACATTTTTAAATAAGCCAAATGAGCAGTAGACAAACAAAAATATAATACAATTAAAAATGCAAGTTTTAACATGCTTAATTATGATATATTTGGTCAGTATCAAATTGCAAGAATTTGACGTAATTTTTTTTGGAAAATAAGATGGAAATTATAAAATTTATTTAATTAAAAGAAATAAGAAATAAAAGAGCTACCAACATAAAATTCATCAATAGATGTTTGGAATTGGAAATTACACCAAAATTTGTTAGAAAGATTATCAAAAACAATAAAAAAATATTGGAAAAGAAAACTTTGATATTAGAAAAATAATGAACTCAATTAAAACAAAACCTCAGTATTTTTGTTTACTTAAGTTAAATGTTTCAATATGCCTGCTTATCTTTATAAGCTTCCACAGACTTTAATCCTATGTTTTTGGTCCTGGATGTCGACTAACACCATATTTTGGCAGACCGAAAAACTTCCAAATGAAGTCCTTTTTTCCGGCATTTTCAAAATTCACGATTTTGATTTGATTTGATAGTTCTTCGGTCTGCCAAAAGATGAGTGGGAGTTGACATCCAGGGCTGACAACCAAAAATTCAACAGTCTGGAAAGCTGATAAAACAAGCATATTGAAACATAATTGAAGGGAAAAATATATACTCAGATTGGGGTTTGAACCCAGGACCTTTTGTTTTCTATGCAAATGCTCTACCAACTAAACTATCTGAGAAACTCAATCTAAATGCAGTCTACTTGCTGAAAGATGAGGCAAACGTGCTTTGAAACATATGTCTTAAAGAAACAACTGTATGATGTAAGAAAAATACAGACCAAAATGTATTAAATAAAACCTTGTAACTTTACTTCCTATTGCATTTTCAAATAATTCATGTTTTTGTTCATTGATACTTCTTTGGTTCATGAAGTCTTATATCTCGGTTTCAATATCATTGTGACATAGGACACTGATTCTGAGCCCTTTCATTTCAATTTTACCTTGATGCAATTAATTATTTGAGTTTATGATGGTCACTGGAAACAAAATGCTCTGTTTAGCCAAACAATGCCACATTTCAATAAACTTTTATTCTATTATCTGTTCATCTCAGAAAATACCAAGATCTATAGAACTATTGACTGCTTATAGTTATATATGTATATAGAAAGGCTCTTTACTATCTAAGTAGGTACACGATACCTTAAGTTATTTTCGATAGTGAAATTCAGTAATGACTTAACTGAAAGTGAATATCTCCCAGTACTGCCATCTGCTACCCAGTAAGGGCAACCACAGAGTGTAAAAGTAAAACTGGACATGTTTCTTTATGGACTAAATGTGAAAAGATATGTTGAGTTGCCTTCAGTCATCTGATAATTCTCTTTAAGTTAGAAATTCAGTTAATTTATTTGTCGAGACTCAGTAAGAAATAAATCTACCGCACGCAAATAACCCAATAGAGAATACTTTGAGTTAGAAGACAATTCAGCAATTACCACTGTAGAAGTCCAACACAGTGGACTGTAGTCCTGAAAGGTCACAGGTTCAAACTTGGCCAGGGTCAACGGATTTCTTCAGAATGGAAAAATCCTAGGAGAAAGTCCTCTATGAGGATCCTTAATCATGAATAAAAAGGCCTCTAAGCAAAATTTGCCGACCTTCATAATCCTAGTAATTACTTAGTTGGCTACTAGACGTCTCATTGGATCAGTATGTTGACCACATACCATTCATGACATCATCAGGGAAATAAATTAACTTGGTCTAACTCCTAACAAAGGAGAGGCTAAGTTCCAACATTGGGCTGTTATGCCATTGTAGATGCACCTGAACTAGTACAACTCCATAAATCCTAATTCTAATTAATGTAGTCCTCTCAAATAAGGGAAAATCATTATCATAAAAATAAAAACTAAACACAGATGCAAAATCTAATAAAATCATGTTTGTATTCTATGCACGGCCATACCGTTGATCCGATTTTGATGGGTTTTTTGCAAAATGTTCGGGAGATTCCCGGGATGAACATAGGCTGTAAGAGTTGTGATATTCATCCCCTTCACCCCTAAAAATCGCCCTTTATAGTGAAAAACTTTATTTGAAGTCCTTATTTTGACACTTAAAGGCTTATGCTGTGTGAACAATAACAAATACACCAAATTAATGTACACAGAATTGAACATCTCAAAAAACTCTACAAAAAAGTCCACATATATCTTTATTTTAATGTTATAATTAAATTTTGACATTAAGCAATGCAAGCCTTACATATATATGGTTATGTCCCCACACACTACTCGTTTCATAAACCCCCACTGACTAACCCCCACTGACTAACCCCTGACCTTCCACTTTGTAGCATATTGCCCTAACCAACTATGCTATGGCACACCCTCAGTGAAAGATTATTTTTTAATTCCAGTTTATCAATTAATCATAATTTTTCAGATTTAAAATTTATCTACGCTGCTTGGAACTTGTTTTATATAACCTCTTATGTATTTGAATACTGGATGAATGATGAACAGATTAATTTTTTAACAAATTATATCCTGTGATATTTGTTACAATTTTATTCAAATTGTTTAATTTGAGTAAATTGAAGCTTCAACAATTTAAATAGGCAAGTCTAATCTTATGTCATGTAGAAAATCTATTAGACCTAATTGATAATTGTGGCATTGTTTGTTTCACCCCCTCGCCACGTTGAGGCACAGAGCAAGAGAGGGGCGCGGGGTGAATAATGAATAAGAGACCATTTACCTCAGCAGTGACATGGATTGCCCCTCTGTGCTGCCTGTTCTGTTATCCATTATTCACAAGAAGAAAAAAATTAACGGTTTAAAATCAATTACGATTACCAGTGTTTCTACTCTCAACAAGGATGTGGGGAGTGTGCTGAAGGCACCATCTTGTCATGAGTAGAAAAAGTGGTGCTTCAACTTGCTTGAAGAACATGACCAAGTCTGGTCTCTTAACAGTAGATCACCAAATGCAGTTCCTGTCTCCAAACTCTTCTCTCCCAACAAAAAAAAAATTGAATTAACAAGTTTGCCACCAGTTACCTCTACTTTTTGCAGGGGGAGGGATGCGCTGAAGGCGCTGAGTTGCTACTTGGCAGACATAAGTGGTGGTCAACTTGTTACTTCAAGCCCAACCAAAATTATTTTTTATAATATTCCTACATTCCTTTCTACTCCCAATCTAACGATCCAAAAACTAAGATTTTTAAAATTCAAGATTATTCAATTTTGAAACAATTTCTTGTACCCCATCACCCTATCATTCTTGAAGTGATGAAATACAGTATCAGATGATTGACATTGGTAATTTTGTTGCCTTTAGAATATGAAAAAACCTGAAACATACAAACAAATAATTAGTTTTGCTGAAAAAAAATTCTATGGTGCACAGTACAACAGATATAAGTTAAGAAACCAAACTTTTTAGGACAAGCAAAATAAACTAAGGTAATCTAAAAAAATATGTTCAACTAGATATTGTGTTTTAGAATATTTATTTTTTTATGTTCCAAAACACTGAATATCTAGACAAACATACTTTTTTTAGAGATCACATTGAAGTTTATCTTGCTTATCCTGAAGAGTTGGGTTTCTCGACATAAGTCCATTACACTAAGCACCATAGAATTGATTAGTAGAATCAAGTAGAGTATGAGACCACATGCCACCAAACATTGTTTCCATCTCCAATACTCTACTTCCCTAACTCAAAATTCCAAATACACAAGTGAACAATCTCTTATTTCTACATTTCGCAGGGTCAGTGGGGTGCACTGAAGGTGCTTTGTTGCTACTTTGCAGAAATAAGTGATTCTGTTACCTTGTTTTTTAAACCCTACCTACATTATTCTTTATAATGTTTCTACACTTCTTTTAATTACGAAATTAAGATTTTTAAAATTCACGATCAATAAAAAACGATTAATTTGAAATATTTCTTGTATATCATCACTGTCATTCTTGAAGTGATAAAATACAGTATCGGATGATTGTATTTGAATTTTCTTGTTTTTGGAATATGAAAAAACCTGAAACATACAAAAAAACAATTAGTTTTGCTGAAAAAAAAATTCTATGGTACACAGTACAATGGACTTTAGTCAAGAAACCAAACTTTTCAGGATAAGAAAAATAAACTTCAAGGTAATCTCTAAAAAATATGTTCGACTAGATGTGTTTTAGAATATTAATCTTTTTTATATTCCAAAACACTGAATATCTAGACAAACATGTTTTTTAGAGATCACATTGAAGTTTATTTTGCTTGTCCTGAAGAGTTTGATTTCTTGACAAGTCCATTATACCGCACACCATAGAATTGATTAGTAGAATCAAGTAGAGTATGAGATCAAACATGGTTTCCATCTCCAATACTCTACTTCCCTAACAAAAAATTCCTAATACACAAGTGAACAATCTCTTATTTCTACGTTTCACAGGGTCGGGGGGTGCACTGAATGTGCTTTGTTGCTACTTTGCAGAAATAAGTAGATTCTGTCACCTTGTTTTTTAAGCCCTACTTACATTATTCTTTATAATGTTCCTACATTTCTTTTAATTACAAAATTAAGATTTTTAAAATTCGCGATCGATAAAAAACCATTAATTTGAAATATTTCTCATATCATCACTATCATTCTTGAAGTGATAAAATACAGTATCGGATGATTGATATTGGAATTTTCTTGCCTTTGGAATATGAAAAAACCTGAAACATACAAACAAAACAATTAGTTTTGCTGAAAAAAAAATTCTATGGTACACAGTACAATGGACTTTAGTCAAGAAACCAAACTTTTCAGGATAAGAAAAATAAACTTCAAGGTAATCTCTAAAAAATATGTTCGACTAGATATTGTGTTTTAGAATATTAATTTTTTTATATTCCAGAACACTGAATATCTAGACAAACATGTTTTTTAGAGATCACATTGAAGTTTATTTTGCTTGTCCTGAAAAGTTTGGTTTCTTGACAAGTCCATTATACCGCATACCATAGAATTGATTAGTAGAATCAAGTAGAGTATGAGATCAAACATGGTTTCCATCTCCAATACTCTACTTCCCTAACACAAAATTACTAATACACAAGTGAACAATCTCTTATTTCTACATTTTGCAGGATCGGTGGGGTGCACTGAAGGTGCTTTGTTGCTACTTTGCAGAAATAAGTGATTGTCGCCTTGTTTAAGCCCTACCTACATTATTCTTTATAGTGTTCCTACATTTATTTTAATTACAAAGCTAAGATTTTTAAAAATTTGCGATCAATAAAAACTTTGAATTTGAAAAATTTCTTGTATATCATCACTGTCATTCTTGAAGTGATAAAATACAGTATCGGAGGATTGATGTTGGTAATTTTCTTGCCTTTAGAATATGAAAAAACCTGAAACATACAAACAAACAATTAGTTTTGCTGAAAAAAAAATTCTATGGTACACAGTACAATGGACTTTAGTCAAGAAACCAAACTTTTCAGGAAAAGCAAAATAAACTTGTAGGTAATCTCTAAAAAAATATGTTTGACTAGATATTGTGTTTAAGAATATTTTTTACATTAAAAAATGCTGAATATCTAGAAAATCATACTTTTTCTTTGAGATCACATTGCAGTTTATTTTGCTTGTCCTGAAGAGTTTCGTTTCTTGACAACTCCATTATACCATGCACCATAGAATTGATTAGTAGAATCAAGTAGAGTATGAGATCAAACATGGTTTCCATCTCCAATATTCTACTTCCCTAACTCAAAAAAATTCCTAATACACAAGTGAACAATCACTTATTTCTACGTTTTGCAGGGTCGGTGGGGTGCACTGAAGGTGCTTTGTTGCTACTTTGCAGAAATAAGTGATTCTGTCACCTTGTTTTTTAAGCCCTACCCACATTATTCTTTATAATGTTCCTACAATTCTTTTAATTGCAAAATTAAAATTTTTAAAATTTGCAATCAAAATAACTTTTGAATTTTAAATATTTCTTTTATATCACTATCATTCTTGAAGTGATAAAATACAGTATCAGATGATTGATATTGGTAATTTTGTTGCCTTTAGAATATGAAAAAACCTGAAACATACAAACAAATAATTAGTTTTGCTGAAAAAAAAATTCTATGGTGCACAGTAGAACGGATATAAGTTAAGAAGCCAAACTTTTTAGGACAAGCAAAATAACCTTTAAGGTAATCTGTAAAAAAATATGTTCAACTAGATATTGTGTTTTAGAATATTTATGTTTCACATTAAAAAATACTGAATATCTAGACAATTATACTTTTTTTAGAGACCACATTGAAGTTTATCTTGCTTGTCCTGGAGAGTTTGGTTTCTTGACATAAGTCCATTATACTGTGCACCAAACATGCATTTCCATCTCCAATACTCTACTTCCCTAACTCAAAATTCCAAATACACAAGTGAACAATCACATTTCTACGTTTTGCAGGGTCGGTGGGGTGCACTGAAGGTGCTTTGTTGCTACTTTGCAGAAATAAGTGATTCTGTCAACTTGTTTTTAAGCCCTACCTACATTATTTTTTATAATGTTCCTACATTTCTTTTAATTACAAAATTAAAGTTTTTAAAATTCGCGATCGATAAAACTTTGAATTTTAAATATTTCTTGTTTATCATCACTGTCATTCTTTAAGTGATAAAATACAATATCAGATGATTGATATTGGTAATTGTCTTGCCTTAGAATATGAAAAAACCTGAAACAAACAAATGTTAGTTTTCCTGAAAGAGAAAATTGATTAGCACATTGAAGTAGAATGCGAGACTGTTCGCCACCAAATGTGACTCCCATCTCCAAAACTCTACTTCCCTAACATAAAAAAAAACAGTTGCTAATAAATAAGTGAACTACCTCTTATTTCTACGCTTCGCAGGGGGGGGGGAAGGGATGCACTGAAGGTGCTTTGTTGCTACTCAGCAGAAATAAGTGGTTCTGTCACTTTCACTTTTACACCCTAACTTGTTCATTATTTACATCATTCCCTTATTCTTTTTCACTAATAAACCTATACTTTACAACCCAAATGCAAAAATAATGACAATATTCAATGTAAAACTTGTAACATTATATACTGTCAAATAATTTTTTTTGCAATTGGACCCTAATTTTGTTAATCATAAAATTAAACCTTAAACCTATGCATAAACAATCATTAGTAATTCTGAAAGAAACATTTATTAGTGCAGTGAAGAAGAGTGCGAGATTGTTCACCACCAAACATGGCTCCCATCTCCAAAACTCATCTTCCCTAATAAAAAAAAAATATATATATACTCTACTTATTTCTACCGTTTGCTGTGGGGTGGGGATGTGCTGAAGGCACTGTGCAGCTACTGGGCAGAAATAAGTAGTTATTGACATTTCAAAGCTCTGCCTAAATCTAAAATCATTCTAATATCCATCAGCATAAATATGAATTCAATGTAGATTCATTCTCTAATTTGTCAGTAATGTATAAATCCTGGAGGCTGAATGTAAAGACAAGGTTTAAAAAACAGCATTCGATACTAAAAATAGTATTAAATGCTGCCCAATCATTAAACATTGTGTTAACAATCAAGGCCCTTATTCCAGGAGTTGAATGCAAAAAATTAAATTTGAAAATGGACAGCATTTAACGCTACAATAACTTTATAGCAATAAATGTAATCCAAAAATTAAAATTTTGCATTTAATTCTATTAAAATAAATCTCTAAATGCCTAACAATCAAGCCCTTAAAGGGCTTAAGTATCTTACAGTAATAAAACTGTCGTATTTAAATCCAACATCCTCCATTATTGGAGTCCAATACAATCAGACAGCAATCAAAATTGCTGTCCAAAAATTCTTGCAATTAACGCTGGACATTTCAATGCCACTAAGATTAAAAAAATCTAATTGCCTAACAAACGAGCCTAAAACGAGGCTTTGACTTCTGTTAAAATATGCAGCTGAAGAAAGAAGAATCCTGAAAAGTTTCTAAAAAAAAAAAATGGGGTTCAAAAAATTAAAAATGCAAAACTAATGAAAAGAAGAGGCAACCTTGCATAACCTTTCATGAATATTTCTTAAATTTACTTACAATATTTAAAAATTGTTTAAATGAAAATTTCTGAATATATTTAAAATTGCCAAATATTTAAATCAAAACTATTGTAAAAAAAACAAATATTTAAATCAAAGCTACTGTAAACCATCATTGAATTAAATTATTTAAATTAATAACCTATAATACTTAATCTTAAAGCCAGTTAATATTGTCATCATTGGCATATTCATGTCTATTTACTATATTTGAATTTTAATATTTAATGTTAAAAATGTTATGTAATATACTTGAGTAATAAAAATGCCACAGGTTGCCAATTCATTGAGGTAGCAGCAACTCGCATCATGCGAGGTGCCTCACAGGGCTCTGCTGCTCAAACAACGTTACCACCGACCCTAACCTTATTGGGACATTAAACATGGTCTGGGAGTAATGCTGTTTGCTTACTGCAGACTGCATTGCAACACCTGTACCAGTGTATCCAAACTGCTTGACTGAACTCGTCATTATCTCACCTCAAATTACGTTCCATATTTAATGTAAATCTTGTCTACAGTTTTACCAGAAAACAAAATGCCAACTCCAGTCTTACAATCCTTGACCTAGAATCTTTATTTTGCAGATAAAACAGTGATTCAATATTTTATATTCAATCTACAATTACTTTATATAATTTGATTACTTAAATAAAATTCATATTAATTTTAAAATAATTAAGTCCCTGCATGTTAAATTGAATTATTACCTTAAGATTTTAAAATTTTTTAACAAAAAAATTAAAATGCATTACAATCCAAAAGACACTAAATCTATAATTCAATTGAAATTTAGACAAATATATTTTTATTAATTATTTACCACATTGAAAAATAATATATTTAAAAAATTCTAATCAAGAAATTTAACTCACTTCCATGTTAAAAAATTCAGTCATGCAGTTGATACAAATTTATGATTTCCATTGCATTATTTTAATAAATGTTAATAAATTAGCCATCTTTTGAATAATATATCCTCAATTTAAATTATTTTATCTTTAAGTTACATCTTGAAAGCACAATTACCTATGTTATATAAATTATAAAAAAATATGAATGGATAATGTCCAAATTTATCAATAACCTCAAAAACTACAAAAACTACAAAAATTTTGCTGAAAATAATTTTTTTTTAACTTTGTAAGAGGCAACATCAGAATTGGTGTTATTCAGAATTTGTGCTCCTGTTAGACTTAACCTAACCTAACCATCCTATACGCGGGTAATAAATATTGCTCCAACAAGATCACAAATATCTGAACAAAACCAAGTATTGGACACAATTGGCCCATGTTAATCTGGTACAGGTTCTTGTTCTGCATATTCTGCAATGAAATTTTTTTACACTTCACTCTTAAAAAATATTGAAAAAATTTACAAAAAAATTGGCTACATAAAAAGTACTATGTTCTAAAATGGGAATAAAACTGTGAAGCCATAAATGATATTTAACTTTATAATTATTAATCTTGCCTCATGAATTGTGTTCTTCAGAATATGTTTCAATATGTATTCACATCAGCTTTAAGTCATGAGCTGACGTTAAAATGAACATATTCAAACATAAAATTCTAAAAATTCTTTCCATTAGGAGACAGGATATAGGGTGAGATGGAAAGAATTTTTTTTTTAATTTCTAATTAAACATCTTAGTGATATTTCCTATAATAGTTCCAAATTGAAAAGTTCTCAAGAACGTCAATTCATGACTTAAGATGTTAAGAATGTAATTAGTGAAAATAAAACACAATGTCACTTTTTAATATAATTTTTATTATTTTTTTTAATGTCCCAAGTTGTCCTTTTGGGCATTTCTGGGGTTCTCTCCTGGCATTGGCATAATTGTAACCCACAATTATTTATTAAATTGTTTGAAATTCTAGTTATCAAATTTTTAAAAATTTGATACTGTTAAAAGCATTTCCATGAAATGCTAGTTATATTTTATATAGCCTGTAGATATAAAAAAAAACTATAGCACAACAGGCCTATAGCCAGCTGATGGCCTCACTTCCACATGTGTTAATCACAGAGGTAGATGATCCAGCTAGCTTAGGGGTGACGTGTGATAAACATGTCAGTTCCCCAGCTGTTATAGCGGATTGTCTCAACCTGGAGCTGCTACTTATTGTAGCTACCCAAATGCCTCAAAATGCTGAGTAGGCACCAGTCAAATATGGTACTGACTGAAATTGTATGAGAAAATTTGTTCCCCCATGGGGATTTGAACCAGTGCAAGCCTGTAGCTCTGTGCTAAGGCATCTTGCCTTAACCACTCAGCTACAGAGTTGAGACTATAGATATAGTCATATTTAATCATTCTATATTAGATACTTTATTTCTTGAAGTTTGTAAATAAATTTTACTTTTATTCATATATATATATATATATATATATATATATATTTGTATGTTAAACACAACCAATAACTTCCACTGGGCACAATCCCTACTAGATATTTTGCCCATGGAATATTGTTGCACTTCTTACTAATAAATTAAATGCTTCACAGTTTTATACCCATGTCTACATTTTACATACCGAGGAATGATTTTTTTTACCGTTTTAAAATTCAATATTTAAAATTAAATTACGCAAAATACTCTTGTATAGAAATTTACAAGAACCAAAGAATGTAACATTTATTACAAAATCAATTTAGTATCTTTATGAATGAAGACTAATATACAAAAACATGGTGAAATTAAATGTTTCTAACCTCTCCTCATAAATTTTCTAAGTAGATAACGTTTTCGAGACCACAACAGTCTCAATGTCAGCACTTTCTTGGCAACGGATGTTATGCCGATCGACATAACATCCATCACCAAGAAAGTGCTGACGATGAGACCATTGTGGTCTCAAAATTGCGATCTACTTAGAAAATTTATACAAGGACAGGTAAGAAACGTTTAATTTCACCATAAATTAAACCTCATAGTGATTAATTCCTATAAAAGTTAAATACAAAAACATGTTCACCACAATTCAAAACTTAATAAATATGAAATTCCTTTAGTTATTGAGTTTATTTCTACTTAAGCTAAGATTTCAAAGAAAAATATATATGCTCCAAATTTTAAGAGCAATAAAAAATGTTGATTCGTACAACATTTTATTATAAAAACTAAAATAATTTTTTAATTATTGAGCAATTTGATTTTTTTTTACAAATTCATTCCTTCTGATGTATTCAAGCGACAATCTGCCTCGACCCTAACTACTGTCTACGGATATTCTAACAAGGGAACTCTCAACCAATGTATGCTGAAACATATCTTAAAATTTCTCCCAGAGAAGCATCGAGATGTACCAAGGCCATGTTCAAAAAATTGTCTACCTTTTTAACTGCAAGGTACTAAAATTCATTGCCAAATCTCATATTTAAACTACAGGGAAGTAATACAACCCTGAATTGGTAGATTGGATAATCCTCACTACCTGCCTTACTCCACTCTGCTCTTATTCAAGCAGGGAGTCCACTTGCTCCATACAGTGGGTTTCAATTGCTGAAACCTGGCTTCGATTTCTGTGCCTTGCAGTTAAAAAAAAAGATAATTTTTTGGACACTGATTTGGTACATCACAATGCTTCTATGGGAGAAATCTCAAGGTGGGTTTTGGCACGTAAATGTTGACAGTTCTCTTAAGCTATGTATTTTAAACTCTTATTGACTATGTAATCCGAGGCATCATGTCTACTTGTTTATCACAGTCTGTCCTCGTAACATTTCTACCAGCTCTAAATTTTGTTACAACTGCATAAAAATTGTAGTCTTCAGCCAATAATATCAAAATTACTTGATAAATGTAATATAGTCTATAATAAACCTAACTTCCAATGATTTAAATATTTCAAGAGTAATTTAAAAAAAATTAAATTATAACTGACTAGCATTATTATCAAACCTGAATCTTCATGCCCATGGAGACATAAGCTCTCCATATCTTCAGCTAATGCATGCCAATCATCCCTGTATTATCTACTTGTTTAATGTTTTTCTTCCACATTATTCTTTGCCTGCCTACTAGACACTTTCTGTCTATTTTCCTACAAGATGCTCCTCTTTCATTTCCCATTCATGCCACATGTCCCGTCCATCCCCGTCAACAAGACAGGTCTTACAATATCTAGTTTCCTATAAATATCATGTAGTTAACTGTTATGTAGAAGACATTAATAAAAAATCATGAACAGTTTGTCTAGTAAAATAGCTATAGAAGAAAAAGCATGAGGAATTATGATCCAGAGAGAAACCAAAGGCAATATTGACATAATGGCCCCAACAGATTGCATGACCTTGTCATTGGTTGGGTCCTTGCACATCACAATGATCCTTTGGGCTACGACAGTAGCTTAGCTACTGGTAGGGTCTCCAAAGCTGGACAGGCCAAAGGTCAGTGATCAGATTAAGAAATAATCCAGAAGAGGACTCCAATGGTTTCGACGGCGGATGAGGAGCAATATTCCCAATGGCTGAGAAGGTAGAAGAGGGGTCCTACCTGCTGCCTTGTAGGATGAAGTTGGAGCCTCAAAGGTTAGGGGAAGAAAATCCTGATTACAAATTACCTGGACCTCCAGGTAGGCGGTTTGGCAAGTGGCTGGTGTCCTCTTTTGTAAAAAAACTATTCACTAAGGAATCTAGTATGAGGCTTTGGAATGGATGGTCTCATATTGACAAGATTGGAAGTCTCGCATCAATAAAGCCTGGACCTACTATGGGCTCTAGCACCATTGAAAGAAGAACATTGGCAGATATAAACAAAAAAGGAAGAGAAGCTAATAAGGTGTGCAACAACAAGATAAAAGAAATTGACACGAAAAAACCGAGGTTCAAGGAATGTAGGAAGGCCAGTGAAAAGATGGACAGAACAACTGTGAGACAGAACAGAATTTTGCCTAGCCTACGAAGTGAAGAACTTTGAGAAATTGAAACAAACTAAAAGTGAGACAAGAAAAACTAAAAGTGAGACAAGAAAAAACTAAAAGTGAGACAAGAAAAACAAAGTGAGACAAGAAAAACAAAGTGAGACAAGAAAAACAAAGTGAGACAAGAAAAACAAAGTGAGACAAGAAAAACAAAGTGAGACAAGAAAAACAAAGTGAGAAACTAATGGAGAAAATTAGAACTGGACTTAAACTAAAATCTGTAATATTAGAACAAAAGAACTACTTGGAGAAAACATTAAAATATTGAATAGACGGTTGGAATATTATGAAGAACTTTTCAACAATATAACAGGTGATAATAGCGACATTAATAAGATAGAAGATTCAGAAAAATAGTGTAAATAACAACACTGATGAGACTTATACAGAAGTCCACCACCGTGGTCTTGAGGCAACATGCTGCCTGGGTTCAAACCCCAGTTGGGACAAATTTCCTGGGCAAAGTTTTTTTTGGGTTTTTTTTTTTTGTTTTTCCTCACTTGTAAGACAAATGTCAGGAAACTCAGACCCAAACGGTCCCCAAACATCATGACCATCATCATCATTCAGATTCGCCTTAGATTAAGTTTTAGATCAAGGACTTTCCTCAATGTTTTTCCTATTTTAATTTTTAAAAATATTTAGGATTTAATTTAAATTAAATCACTAAACAGTGAAGAGCTGGTGAAGTTACTAGGACATAAAATAAAACTGTGACAAAAGTTAACTGTTGACATCTTACCGGTGGTCCCTCGGTGGAGGATTCCCTCTTAGCACAAGATGAAGGGCAAGAATGTGGGCAAACACTAAGAAATAAGTGGTAATACTTCACAAATTAACTACCAATATTAAAAAACCTAACAATCTTAATTTTTTATATTTAGCTGTTTGAAGTTACTCTAAATATTGATTTTTTTTTTCAATAATGAACTATCAATAGGCTAATATTCCACTGAATTTTAATTCAATATATATTTAGCTGTTCAGAGTTACCTTAAAAAATAATGTTTCAAGAATAAGCTATAATAGCTAACTGCACTTTATATATCACTAAAAATTCACTGACCTACATCAGACTTGAACCTGTCATTTTTAAGTCTATTTCAAGCTACAAAGATTACTATCATTTATCAAGTTCTACATTTTAAAAATAAAAATTTTGAAAATCTAACAACTTTTTAATTCTATACATACTCTAAATTTTATGAAAATTATTTTTGATAAATTTTTTGTTATAAATCATGTCTAATGTTGGAATGCAAGCAAATTTACAAACTTGGTCCATGGTGAAAGAATGTACCAACTCGATTACACAAATTAAGAAAACTTACGAAAGATACATATCGATTGTAAGAAGATTCACAAACACGACCAAAATTCACGTAATTGCTAATCAAAGAAATTTGAAAGAAACCATCTACCAAAACAAAATTTATGTTGAAGACCAGACAACGAATGATGCATTAACATCTGAAACCACTTTGCAAGCATCCACAATTTTATAAACAAACTAGCTGCAGACAGACAATCAACAAATGCCTAAAACCACTTTGATGATACAAATTCACTTGCAAACCATAAGACATTGTCACACCAAAGAAAGATTGATGAAATTATATACCACAAAAATTTCAGATAATTCTCAAGTCAAATGAAGAACAATGAAACCACATACCAGAAAAATTCCAGGAAAAAAATGTGAAAATTCACAAGTCAGAAATGGCCATTATGTGTAATGAAGTATAATCAAATTTATGAGAAATCCTATCACCATCAGAACTATTATCAAACAAATGCCACAATATTGTTGAAACCCTAAGAAAATTCTATAGCAACACAATCTGAGTACCTACTTTAAACTACAGATGATGTAGTTTAACTACTTGCATTCTGAACACTAAAATCATGACATTCACCAAAATTATCAAAAATTAAGTTTTAAATTACAACCAAATATATATATAAAATATTTTGTAGAACTTGATATATCTAGTAATAAGAACTGCCTGAAAAAATATACTCTAATAATTGAATATTAATTATATAATTTATTATTAAAAGCTATAGGGTGGTGGGGGGTTTGTGGAGGACTTCACTGCACTTCACATGAAAACACTCATCTGAAAAAAAAAACAAATCACATATTATACTAAGAGTGAGTTGGGACAATAACTATCCACCATGATTTAAAGGAAGTAAATTATACAGGGGATGGCAAAAATAAACATTAGCTCAGGATAGGAATGTATGGAGAGTTTGTGTGCGCGTGGCCATGAACCTATGGGTTCGATAGAGTCCGCGAGTTATGTTTAATAGGAATAAAACATGCTAATGATGAGGCTAGGATATGTATTAAATTACGAATATAATAATAATAATCGTTAAGTCACGTGGACTGATCGGCAGGACATGTGACAAATGGGGAATGAAAGAGGGGCATGGAAGCTTCTTGTAGGAATATCAGAGGGTAAACGTCCTGTTGGTAGTCCAAGAATGAGGTGGGAGAATAATCATGGTTTGAGGTAAGACTACAGGAGATAACTGGAAATGAGTTCAGGATAGGGAGGTATGTAGAGCTTATGTCCGCGCGGCCAGGATCCTATCGGTTCGATAGTGCCAGTGAGTTAACATTGTTGAAAATAAATTAATACTTACTAACTCACTGGCACTATCGAACCCGTAGGTTCATGGCCACACGGAAATAAGCTCTCCATACATCCCTATCCTGAGCTAATGCTTTCCAAACATTCCTGTATAATCTACTTCCCTCAAATCATAGTTAATGTTCTCCCACCTCATTCTTGATCTACCAACTGGGCGTTTTCCCTCTGGCTTTCCTACAAGAAACTTCCATGCACGTCTTTCATTCCCCATACGCGCAACATGTCCTGCCCGTCGCAGTCTACGAGACTTAACTGTTCTTATTATATCTGGCATCCTATAAAGACCATGTAGTTCATTGTTATGTAAGTCTTGTCCATTCACCTGTCTGTTCATCTCTTTGGTGAAAATAAATTAATATTTTAATTTATTTATTTATTAAAAAATAAATATAGATCGCGCAATTTCCAGTTTCGCAACGAAACTCAGTATATGTTATTAAAATAAACTGACGTAGGAATTATCAAAAATAATTAAATCCATTATAAGTGATTTACCTAAAACCCGAAATTAAAATTGTGTAGGCCTATCAACCGCCATGTTTGGCGGTTTTGTATGTTCAAATAAAAGTTTTCAGATGCGGCGAGTGTTAAGCCGCTATCTATTACGCTTTAAAAGCACTGTGTAGGAGTTAATCTGAGGCTCAAATTTAAAAATCACTCTAGCGGTCCGAATTTTCGCTAAGTGTTGGACTGAATTTGGCAAATCTACATTTTTTCCCCATGGTCAACTATATGTTGCTTGTTTCACAGTTGGCACACCGAAAAAAAAGTAGCCTATCTATAACCAAAACTAAAAATTGTGTTTATCCACTCCCATGAAGTGGAAATTTCAATGAAATCTACTTATACATGCATTTCGTTTTCAGACTCATGAGGTATCAAAATTGCGATATAAGTTTATTCAAATAAAAAAAAATTACTATATTCCTGATAGTTGCACATTACTATTATCATAATTTTTTAACCTGCGAATAATAAAAACGCTTTAATATTAGTTACGCCGTTATAATTGTACAGGTGCTACACAATAACTTAATATTTAATCATTTTTTTATTTATATAAAGATTGTTTATGTTCACACAGCTTTATATGCCTAAAGTTTTACTTTATTTTATTTAATCAAAATCCTTACGAAAAGTTCAATAAGACATTCGATCTAATGTTATTTATATATATTTACGAATAAAACTCTTGTTCAAAGTCGTCCGTCGCCGTGGCGTAGTCGGTAGAGTCCCTACCTTCCACTTCGGCGACCCGGGTTCGTTTCTCGGCGGGATAAGGAATTTTAAATCTCCACCTTGGGTCTGGATGTGTGTTCTGTCTTGTGTTCGTATGTGTGAATAAGATAAAAAGGTCAACGAAGGTAAAACAAAAAGGAAGAACAGCGTAAACGAGAGAAAACGAGAAAAAAAAAACGAAAACTTCCACTCCGGCGACCCGGGTTCGGTTCCCGGCGGGGATGGGGATTTTTAATCTCCACCTTGGGTCTGGGTGTGTGCGCGCTGTCTTGTGTTTGTATGTGTGAATAAGAAAAAAACGTCAACAAAAAGGAATAATAGTATAAACGAAAGAAAAAAAAAACATTCTACAAAAATAATAAAAATAAGTCTGTATAAATTAATATAGTAAAAGGTCCTTATTCACGGTTCTGTTATTCTTAAACTTTTTACAAGAATTATGATTAAATATTAGTATACCGTAGCACTTTTGCAATTACATATAGCCTAATACTAATTTAATTGGTGCTTACCGCACTGAGAAAACCGGCTTGTAGCTATCATACACTGAACGGAGTGTTACTGAAGTACTGATGTAACATTTTCTTTCGTTCTAAAGCTAAAATGTGGTGGTGGAAAGGGTGAAAAAACTCTTATCTGATTGGCTGACAATGATGACGTAATTACATTTATGTAAAATTATTAATATATTTATTTAATCTACATAGTGTAATGTTAAATATGTAAATTTAATACCAAATCCTGGCCTAATATTTAGTTTGAGTCCCATATTTATTAAATATTTAATAAAATAAAGTTAAAATAATGTTACATTATTGCGTAGCAGGGACCGTAGCGCGAGAAAACTCTTATCTGATTGGCTGAGAATGATGCGATTTGATTTATGATAAAACTTGCTAATACCCGACGTGCGTTCGCATAAAGAAAATAAATACATTAGGCCCAAAGTCTTTATTTTTAGTTGAATAAATTTATATAATAATTTATTATTTTTAGATACCCCGTGCGTCTGAAAATGAAATAGATTAATTAGTAGATTTTAATGATATTTTAACTTTAATTGGAGAGGATAAACAGTAATTATTTTTAGTTTTTCCATTTGGTGCATAAATGAACTATTTTTTTCAACGTGCCCAATCTAGAGCAAGCAGCATATAGCTGGCCATAGGAGAAACGGATTTTCCAAATTCAAACCAGCAACAGCAAAAATTGCGACCGCTAGAGCGATTTTTAAATTTTCGTTTGAGTTGAACTCCTACACCTAATAATTTTAGAACAATAGCGGTTAAACACTCGCCGTACCTAAAAACCCTGCACGTACTTAGGTTTACAATGGGACGAACCAAATATGCTAGAGTCAATTTTTAATTTAAGATTTGAGGTAAACACCCATTTCTAATGGTCGCATTTCGCTTATTGTTTATAATAACTACTACCTCGATTTATTTTAATAGCATATACCGAGTTTAGTTGTGAAACATAAAAAAATTGCGACCGCTAGAGTGATTTTTAAATTTTCGTTTCAGGTGAACTCCTACACCTAATGGTTTTAGAGCAGAACAGATGTGCCTAAAAACCTGTATGTAGGCCTACGAATGTTCATGAAAATCGGCTGAAAGATTTAGAAGTCTATAATAGACAAACATAGAAAAATCTCATCTTTAAAACTATCTAACTCACTGGCATTATCCAACCCCTAGGTTCATGACAGCGCGGACATAAGCTCTCCATACATCCCTATCCTGAGTTAATGTTTTCCAATCATCTCCTGTATTATCTACTTCCTTCAAATCATAGTTAATTTTATTCTCACACCTTATTCTCGGTCTACCAACTGGGCGTTTTCCTTCTAGTTTTCGTAGAAGCTTCCATACCTCCTTTCATTCCCCACTCGTGCCACATGTCCTGCCCATCGCAGTCTACGAGACTTAACTGTTCTCATTATATCTGGCTTCCTATAAAGACCATGTAATTCACTGTTATGTAGTCTTCTCCATTCACCTGTCTTCATCTCTTTTGGTCCAAAAATTTTCCTACATACCGGTAATATTTTTTTTTTCAATTTTGTTGTTGAAACATAATTGTATCATGTATAAAACAAGAAATGACATGATTTTAAAATCTAATATTGTCGAAAATGTAGATACCACTTTTTTGACATTTTCCAAAACTTAAAATGCTCCTTACGATGCATTTTTTTTTTGTATCAAAGTGAAATTTTGTGGTTAGATTCTCCAATAAATGCTAATTCAAATTTGATATGCAGTTACTAGCCTAAGACACATGTGTTCTTTTAAATTGAGATGGAAAAAATAATGAGTGATATTACAAAAAAAAAATGAAAAATAAGCAGCATCCTCCATTTATGAATATTTTTGTATAGAAAATGTGTTTAGTGGAACCACGAAGACTCTGAATCTCAAATTTCAACAGAGAATATTTAAAAATGCATCGTAATCAGCATTTTTTAGGAAATATTTTTAAAAAATAGCTTAAAAAATCATAATTCTGAAACTATTCTACTTATAAACACCAAACTTCACAGAAACACTTCTATTAGCACATAATCAATGTGATAAAAATTTCAAAACAATCAGATGAAAACTAAAAGAAATTTGAAATTCACCAGTCGGTCCCCATAACAATAATACCCGTGGCTACTTTAAGAGTGAGTTCCAGAGGCGAATGTAGAAGACTACACAACAATGATATACCATCCATCCATAGTAATTCTACCCGAAGGCAGGTCCTTCACTGCAATTATAGCATTTTCATGCTATGCTTGCAGCTTTACTAGGGAATTGTGTAGGTATGGTAGCTTCCCGTTGCTTTCCACACCGGTGAAGGATGATGGTGATGATGATGGCCATATGATTTCGGGGACCGTTTGGGCCTTAAAGTTTTCCTGACATTTGTCGGCCTTAAACAGGTGAGGAAAAACTCCGATAAAAACCTCACCCAGAAAAACTGCCCCGACCGGGGATCGAACCCGGGCCCGCTGCGTGACAAGGCAGCACGCTACCTCGAGACCACAGCATCTTTATAGGAAAAAGGATATAATAATAACAGTTATGTCACGTAGACTGCGATGGGCAGGGCATGTGGCACGAATGGGGAATGAAAGAGATTTATGGAAGGTTCATGTAGGAAAACTCTCATTTTGTAAACCAAGAATGAGGAGGGAAAATAACATTAACCATGATTTGGGGAAAGTAGGTTAAACAGGGGTGATTGAAAACATTAGCTTAGGATAGGGATGCATGAAGAGCTTATGTTCGTGCGGCCCTGAATCTATGAGTTCGATAGTTCCGGTGAGTTAGTTATAAGAGATAAGTGAATATAGAGATAATAGAATTAGAGGAAAACGCGGAAGTATTGTTTCTGAAATAAGATTTTATGGCTGACTCATCCATATTTTGATGATATTGTACATTTTCCACGAGTAGTAAACAACATTGCAAAGTAGAAGGTAAACATCTGTATAGCTAATGTTGATAGCTTTTAGGGAATACCATGCAAAGGAAATTATATTACCACAGTCAATACATCAGATTCAAGGACAGTTTATGTAGATCTGACTGCAGTTATTGTAGGTATAACTGAGTCAGCAATCATCTGCATGTTTTGTTTATAGCGTCGAGTGCGATTGAAAGACAGCGAAGCAAATTAATATTGAGGCAACATTATACTGTAATTATATTATTTTTGGTCTGGACATCTTACCTCAATATTAATGTTAATATTGAGGTAAGATGTCCAGACCAAAAATAATATAATTAAAATAACCTCAAAATATAACTTCCTAAAATTAAATATTATACTGTAAATTTTGTCTTCGTGGAATTTTATTTGATACATAAAAATAAACTAGATATCGTAAATGAAAATTTGTTATTTATTATTCCGGCTTTTACAATGAATATACATTTTTCCGGTACCCATGTTCACAGTTAACTACACATTTGTTTCAACACATTTTTCCATTCTTGTCTGTTCATCCATATATCTTCTTCTATTTCCCATTCCCTCTTAGTTTCATTGATTCCCTGAATCCACGTAATATTTGGTCTACCCTTCTTTTTCCTTCCCTGTGGTTCCCAATCCATGATTATCTTAGGTAGTCTTCCTTCTTCCATCCTTCTAATGTGTTCGTACCAATTTAATTGTTTCTTCTTTATAAAATCTAATATTCTCTAAGAAGAAAACGTAAAAACCATAAAAAGCACCCCACGCTTTTGATGATAATTTTTGTTGTTGTTGTTGATAACTCTAGTTTTATTCTAGATGTGTTGGAGATGATTATTTGTTAGCCACTTTAATTTTATCCCAAGCGTGTTGGAAATTATTTTTATTTTTTTAGTTCGGTTTTCTAATAAAGCGTGTTGTTTTAGTTTTTTTAAACTGTATTTATTTGAACGTACTGTACATTTTCCAAGAGTATTAAACAACGCTGCAAATAGGTAAACATCTCTATAGCTAATGTAGAAAGATTTAAGGGAATATCACGAAACTAAATGATTCTAGCACAACCAATACATCAGATTCAAGGACAATACGATATCCAACTGCGGTTCTTGTAGGTATAGTTGAGTCAGCAATAATCTGTAAGTTTTGTTTACAAAACAGATTTCACATAGCGTCCAGTGCATAAAAGTAACGAAATAAAGAGAATCAAATTAAAATTGAGGCAATATTAGTTCCTCTTTCTGGAGTTTTATTTTATACATAAAAATAAACACTAACTGCGGCAGAAATGAAATTTATAAGACTACTGCAGGTTACTCAAGAACAGGCCATAAAAGGAATTCTGAGATTCTCAAAAAATTACAAACATTTTGTAATAAATAAATAAATAAACAAATAAAATAAAAAAGAAGAAATCAACGAGGTGTGGGAGTGTTTTACAAGTACACGATCAAAAAATCTCCAAATTTCTGGATCGATTATCCAAAGTCAAGCTCTAGGTGTTGCTCAATCCCTAGCGAATAACGATTTCAAAGCATCTTCAGGTTGGTTGGACAGTTTTAAAAGACGACACAATGTAGTGTGTAATGAAATTTGCGGGGAATCAAAGGATGTGGATAAAATTGTAGTTAGTGAGTGGAAACCGGAACTGTATACCTTAATTTCAGGATACGGGCCTAAGATACATTTTTAACGCTGACGAAACGGGACTGTTTTTTTTTCGCGCGTTACCGTCGAAGTCGCTCGTACATACTATACTTCACTTTTCAACGGTAGCAGAACGACAATTAATCCGAGGTACGTAAAAAAAAAGACATACGGTACTCTATAATCTAAGATTATCAAGTTTTAGTATTTTTATGAGGGGAAAAAAAATTTCCCATGCGATTCCGCTTTGAACAAGTTTTACTGTATTTCCTAAGTTATATTTTTATGTCATACGTCCACCGCTGTGGTCTCGAGGTAGCGTGCTGTCTTGTCTCGCAGCGGGCCCTGGTTCGATCCCCGGTCGGGGCAGTTTTTCTGGGTGAGGTTTTTATCGGGGTTTTTCCTCACCTGTAAGGCAAATGACAGGAAAACTATAAGGCCCAAACGGCCCCCAAAATCATATGGCCATCATCCTTCACCGGTGTGGAAAGCAATGGGAAGCTACCACACCTACAATTCCCTAGTAAAGCTGCAAGCATAGCATGAAAAATGCTATGATTGCTGTGAAAGACCTGCCCACGGGCAGAATTACTGTGGATGGATGGATGTCAATAATTTTCTTGTGTTCTTTTAAACTTTATCTGTAATTGCAACTCTTAAATTCTAAGGAAGACAATGAATAAAACGTAAATTTTATTTTGATATGTTTGGTCAAATTGTACACTAATTATGTATATATATATTTGAAAAGAAAAATATATGCCTAGACTGGGGTTTGAACCCAGGACCTTTGACTCTCTATGTCATGATGTTTAAAAACGAATAATATTAACATATGTATATATATATATATATATATATATATATATATTTATTTATTTATTTATTTATTTATATTGGCACAAAGTCTTACTTCTTTGTTTAGTAAGCTTAAGATAATTTTTTTTTCTCTACAAGGCCCAAGGGATATGCTGCTATATCTAGGAATCTCCTATATAAGTACTGAGTGTATCAACAGTTTAACTCTAGTCTTAAAGAACGTGATTTTCACACATACAATTACAAAACACTATTGTACACTCATATCAACTAAAACTATGCATTCAATATTAATCTCAGTCATTTGGGAAATTTCATTTTTCACCCCTTCTCACTATTACCCCTTACAGCATATTTCCAGACTGTAATTCATATGTACCAAGTTTCATTGTAATGGCTTCAGGCATTATGTGCTACAACATACATCAGTCTTTATTATTTTTACATGTCACCCCCTCTCATTCCAACTTGTAATAGTGTGGGTGTCTTTGCCCCTTACAGCATCTTTTCTAGATTGTAATTTATATATGCACCAAGTTCTGTTGAAATTGCATCAGATGTTCCAGTGTTATATGATAAAATAATTGGACATTAGCAGTAAATAACTAAATACATTCAAAATACTAGATAGATTAATAATAATTAAAAAAATTTGTTATCACAGCCAAATATTCTATCAATTCAACAATTCGTCAATGTTTTGATCTCCTTATGTGAAGACATTCTTATTACTGAAATAAAAATTAGGCTCAACTGTACTTCTACTAGCGCTTGATTTTTCAGCTATATTGTTGTAAACTATAGCTCTTCTTCTGTATTTACTAACATTATTTAATATGGATTATTTACGCAGAAGTGCCAGAAAGTCAAAATTAGAACATGTCACAAATAAGGAAATTAGAAATATAATGGAAGCAGAAGAAAGCATAATTGAAAGAAGTGAGGAGAAGGAATTAAAGTGGTTAGGACATGTTTTAAGAATGGAAGATGAGCGGGCCAAAGCAGCTATATCAATGGCATCCGACCAGAAGGAGGAAGAGAGGGAGACCGAAGTTAACATGGAAGGAAAACATGAAGACATTAATGCAAGCAAGAGGGCTAAGCATTGAAGATGCCCAAGATCGTAGGCTTTGGAGGTTTGGCACGGGAAGATGGCAGCAGCTGTAAACACCCGAAGATAGATAGATTTAATATTTTAAACTTTTTCAAACAATTTTTATAACATTATTAGACAATTTTGAAGTATTTATTTAAATATGCAAATCACAATATTATGGCAATGTTAGACAATATTGTGATGCTAACTGCTATTTTCTCCACAGAGTATATTACTTAGTCTATGATTTTTCTATCGCTGTTTTGGGTTATCGCTGGTTGGATAAGCGTTAAGGAGTGATAAGTAAGTGTACACCCATTTTTTATAAATGTTTGATAAATTTAATATTATTAATATATTTTTTAACATAGATTTGGGGATTTATTGCAAATATTGGTCATTTAAATTTCATAGCGACGGGTAGTAATCGAGGATGATAATCGGTATGTGGGTTATCACTGGCTGTATAAACTCTGGTGCATGCGCACTGTTGTTCTATATGACTTTGAAAATATTTCACGCTAGTTTATGTGCAGTTTTTCCAAAAATTGTCTGTATTAAAGATACTGTGAAATTGACACTTCCAGCAATAATTAAAGAATCACTAATTGTAAGTTACACACTATCATTTGTACTTTTCACAAATGTTTCTTCCGTCCAATGAACAAATAAATCATACTCCTAACAATAACTTTCCTTAAAGTTTATGGATAGTAATTTCTCTGTAGCCACCATTGTCTTTTCGATAATTTCATTAGCCAAATCTTAATATTTACCCATTCTGTATGGATTGTTTAGACCAGGCTTCCAATATAAACCCAGACCGGCCTCGCAGGGTTTCACCCGTCAGGCAGCGCTCTCTCCTCGTCCGCATTTCACTCTGCCAGCCGCTCGTCCTTGAACTAGTCAGTTTACTATCATTCGACAAGATGAGACGTCAGATGACATTAGAGCAGCGCATTTATGTGTGTAAATGTTATTATAAATACGAATCAGCTCATCGCGTTCACGAGGAATTTATTCGGAACTTCCCTGGACAATTGCCTCCTTCCAGATCGACAATCCACGATCTTGTGACTAAATTTGAGACCACTGTTCAGTACAAAATAAGAAACACACGCGAAGGCATACGGTTCTCACCGAAGAAAAATTAGATGAAATTGGCGAAAATTTGGAACGTTCGCCACAAAAATCATTACCGAAATTAGCACAACAAGTTGGGATTTCCCTCGCTCTCCAGATTTAACAGTGTGTGATTTTTATTTGTGGGGTAGCCTGAAAGACAAAGTGTACAAAACAAATCCGCACACATTGGAAGAACTGAAGAACAACATAAGAAATGAAATCAGAAACTTGACAGTGCCCGAACTACAGCGTGTCAATCTAAATGTGTTTACTCGGTATAATGCCTGTTTAACTGCGGGAGGACAACATTTCCAGCATTTTCTATAAGGTAAGAAACAGTTCAAGGACGGGTGGCAGGCAGGGTGAATTGCGGGAGGAAGAGACAGCACTGCATGCTGGGTGAAACTTCATAAGGCCGGTCCGGTTTTATATTGGAAGCCCATTATTACTTAGATATCATTATCAAGACAATTTTGTGTATGTAAAATTGTAGGCTTTCACGGCAGGTGTCTTGATTCCTGTCTTTCAGGCTAAATGGCCGTGGTCTAGTTTTCTTAAAATTCAATGTTTTATCTACTAATGCAGTAGACATCCTCAGGAGATTCTGCGTGTTCTATGATCTCCTAACTCTTCAACTGTCAGCTGCAGACTGGCTGTGCATTAGAAATCATGTTCTTATTTATAGATGAGTTTTGGGTGGTGATGTTTTCTACACAGTCCGTTACTTTAGAGCTATTTTCTGATTGGTTGTCACTGGCGTGAGTCATACACTTTATTCTGGTGTTATATAGTGCCAGACCACAGCCATTTAGCCTGAAAGACAAACCCAATAGGAATCACAATTGTGTGTGTTTTTTACTTATTATTTTTTATTAATAAATTTAGATTAATGAAATCAAAATTCCAATTTTATGATTAAAAATATGGAAAAATTGCACTTAAACTAGTGTGAAATATATTCAAAGTCCTATAGAACAACAGTGCGCATGTGCCAGAGTTTGTAGAGCCGCAATAACCCACAATCGAACCACATATAGATTATCATCCTCGATTACTATCCGTTGCTATGAAATTTAAATGACCAATATTTATAGTAAATCCCCAAATCTATGTTAAAAAATATTAATAATATTAAAATTACCAAACGTTTATTAAAAATGGGTGTACACTTACTTATCATTCCCTAACACTGATCCAACCAGCGATAACACAAAACAGCAATAGAAAAATCGTAGACTAAGTAGGCCTACTTCACTCTGTGGAGAAAATAGCAGTTAGCATCACAATATTGTCATCTTAGTTGCCGAGTTCCGCTGCCATCGGAGGGTGAAGTATATGTACTTTGACGGTAACGTGCAAAAAAACAGTCCTGTTTCAACAGCGTTAAAATGTCTCTTAGGCGCATATCCTGAAATTAAAGTATGCAGTTTCCACTCACTGACTATACTTTCATCCATATCCTTTGATTCCCTGCAAATTTCATTCGTCGTCTTTTAAAACTGTCCACAACCAACCTGAAGATGGCTTGAAATCGTTATTCCCTAGGGATATAGCTACAGCTAGTGGAGCATCAGTCCAGAAATTTAGAGATTTTTTGATCATGGACTTGTAAAACATTCCCACACCTCATTGATTTTTTTTTCTTTTCTCTTAATTTGACCATTTTCTTGCGTCCATTCATTCATTATTTTCTCTTTGTGTTTTAAAATCTCATAAACTTGGTTTTTTGCACATTTAAATTTAGTCATTAAAATGCATACAGAGAGTTTATTCTTTTATCTTCAATTGCATTCACTTTTTCATTTAATGATGATACATATGATTTAGCCATCTTTATTCTGTAAATTCAGAACGCTACCTGTGAAAGATATGTACACAACCGGTCTCAGATTTTAAACTAATTAAAAATTTTACAGTGTACTGGTTATATGTAAGACAGATGTCACATGTCAAATATTTGTTAAACGAACCTGTATTTCGCAAAATGGGTGTGCAATGAGGCCGAAAGAAAATTCCAGATACAAGTAAAAACTCTACTTCTTGGCAGCAGGAATCATCACTTATTGTTAATTCTCCTAATGGGAATTCAATGAAGTGGAAATTAATTTATTTCTCTTTCTATCTTTCCACCTTATAAACAATTTTTTTCATGAATTGTATATAAATATCCTTCCATTTCCACATTGGACAGATTCTGTTTTATACAAAATAAATACACGTAAAATTACTATTATTTTGCCGGGACTAATAAATTTGTTCACATTGGACAGATTTCCGCACTATTCACGTTCCGGATTAAACAAGTTTTACTGTATTTCCTTTTCAAATTAACTCAGTCTTTGTTAAGGTCCATGTTTCACTGCCATACACACAGTGGTCACCTGACTATAACTGGAGCCTTAACGCCACCAGCTGAATAAATACATGAATTTGAAGATCATCAGCAATAGGTTGTATGAAACATGTTCTACAAACATATATTACACAAATATATATATAAATAAATTGTGAGAGAAAGATAAAATACTAAGATTATGAGCTAAACAAATTAAGTCTTGTGATAAGCTGCTATCTTGAACAGAAGATAAGAATGTATCAGTTATGGAGCTGCTGTTGAGATGTGCAGGCGTGCTGGTGGTGTGCTGGATGTGCACTGCAGAACAGGTCACCATAACATCTGGCACGCTAAGGGGCACAACTTTCCAAACACATTCAAACAGAACAGTGCATGCGTTCCTGGGCATTCCTTATGCAAAACCACCGACACAAGGCCTTCGATTCCAGGTAAACTCTTGCACCATATGCTACAGCACATGTGTATTACACAATTCAGGGGAGAATTGAGTTGAATTCTATCTAGAAATAAGAAAAGCTTATACGTTTTAATTCTTTTGATATCTTCTTTCAACTAATCATAAAGATATTGGAACCCGAACATCATCTGTCCAACTTTATTATATTCGCCTCATTAGATTAAGTTTATAAGAATTACATGAATCATGATTTCTTCTTACCTCATACTTCTATGTTTTTTTAAACACAGCACTGCAGTATCAGCAACCCATTGTCACCATCGTCAGCTGTTTTCACGACTGTCAATTTTTCTTTTGCCGGTAATTATCCAAACTGCCATCTGGTGTTCTTTTGAATGAATCGTTTTCTAAACTGCCATCTGTTGTATTTTTGAAGAACTTTGTAATCAAGCTCTGTTTGTCCGGAATCTCGAAGTTCATGGTATCATGATGCTTCTCGGGGAAAAAGAAGCAAAATTTTTGAAACATCTATCTAAACCTTTGGATTTAACAGTTTGGGAAAAAATATATATTCAAAATGCCATTCTAGAACCATGAACTTCTGAGATTCCGGACGAACAGAACTTGATTGCAAAGTTCTTCAAAAATACAACAGATGGCAGTTTAGAAAATGATTCATTCAAAAGAACACCAGATGGCAGTTTAGAAAATAATTCCTTCAAAACAACACCAGATGGCAGTTTGGATAATTACCGGCAAAAGAAAAAATTGACAGTCGTGAAAACAGCTGACGATGATGACAATGGGTCGCCGATACTGCAGTGCTGTGTTTACAAAAATATAGAAGTATGAGGTAAGAAGAAATCACGATTCATTTAATTCTTATTAATTGAACCTCATAATGTTAAAAATTCCCAAATTTAATATATAAAGATTAAGTTTAGTTTAAGGCCTCTCCTAGGACATCATATCTAGCACCTTCACCTATCATATATAATTGGGACAGAGTAGCTCCACCTTCCAGGTGTCCCAACCTCAGAAGTGAGTTACAATAAGCGCTAATGCCTGGAGAGAATACAAGAATGTCAAAATGACAACCTGGTGGCAATGAATAAAAAAATAACATCTAGTTAATATTTTTACTGTTTTTTATAGGAGCCCCGGGTTTTGGACTCTTGGGATGGTATCAGGGATGCCACTAAGGAAGGGTCTCGATGTCCACAGCTGAGCTTCCCAGAAAACAAGTTTGAGGGCTCGGAGGACTGTCTGTACCTCAATGTGTTCACTCCGAGAGTAAGTATTGTTAAGCTTCTGCAATTAAACAGCAAAGAAAATGTTATGCCTGAACCAAGAATCGAACCCTAAAGATTAATTTAGGTAAAATTTTTTATCACTTGCCTCATATTATTCTTCTTATTTTACTATAAACTAGTTTTGGAACTTAGTTTCTGTTCCATCCTCAGTATTATCACGACCGTCGTTCTGTCATCTTGAAGAGCCATCGTCCTTCACTCCTTCTATTGGGAGACTGAAAAACCTCAATACCAGGTCATTCTCTCTGGGAATTTCAAAGTTCATCAATTTCTTCTTTCTGCTCTTTTGAATGTTGATCTTTTCCCAAACAGTGAGTTCTTTTGGTTTTTCTGTTTGTTTTGATAATTTAGCTTCTTTCTCGATATGACGTTCTTCAGACCATACATGGGCAGCCACTGCAGATTTTTCTACTTCCCCTTTCTTGACATTCCTGAGACGTTCTTTCACTATAGTTTTCAAATATCTCTTAGTTTTTGCTATGTAGAATTTCTCACATTCTTCACATTTAATCTGATAAATCCCTGATTTGTTTTCTTCTTTTATTTTCTCATTTTAATTAGGTCTAACCATTCTACTGATGCTATAGTCATTTTTGGGCGCTAACCTTATGTTGAAAGCTTTAAAAAATTTTTGAAACTTGTGGTGCTTTAATGGATGATATGTGAATTTTCTAAATTTTACATTTTCTTTTTTTTTTCTTTTAGAAGAGTGCTTTGATTAATAAATTTTTGTCTTTTGAACTTGTTTATTTTTTTGTGTATCATTCTTTCTTCAAAACCATTTTTTGTGGCTACATTGATTATGTGATCTTTTTCTTTTTCATAATTTCTTTGTTCATGGGTATGTTCACTAATATATGTGTCACACTATTGAAAACAGCTTCTTTGTGAGCTATGTGATCGAATGATAAAAATGTTACCTAAATGAATATGTCTCGTAGTGTGAATTCCTAAAATAAGTAACATAAAGATTCAGCTCTATCATTGAGCTATCTAGACATTTCTTCTTATTAAAACACAAACTACTTTACTCCAGAACAGTGAGTTGCTTATAAATCAAGAAGACTTTACATTATGTGATTTAACAAAACTAAGCTATTATATACTACAATTAATGGAAAAAAAAAATCACTTTACCATTAACGAATACAACTCTATGGCATTATAGTGCATGGAGGATCCTGAAAATTCTGTTCCTAACTCATCCTCCACATCATCTAAATTGTGGTCTTTCTGCCTATCTCTTACTACCTGATTTCCAACTGAAAAGCTTTCTGACTATGATATTTTATTATCCTCCATTCTGACTATATGTCCTAGCCGGGAAATTATTTTGCTTTTAATATCTACTAAAACATTTGGTTTACTATTAATAGTGAGTGGAGGACATATTTTTGACTCGCCTCATACAATTTAAAATTTCTTTGATACCGGCAGTTTCAGACAATATCTTGTCCCTCTTCAGTCATGACTTCCACTTCATGAGTGTTAATTCCCATGCACTAAATGCTATGAAACCTTTGCTTCTGTCTACTTGAATGGAAGTCATGACTGAAGAGGGACAAGATATTGTCTGAAACCACCAGTATCAAAGAAATTTTAAAATTGTATGAGGTGAGTCATTAAAAATATGTTCTCCACTCACTATTAATGATATAACCTCATAATGTTTACTTCCCAACATTAATTCAAATATTGGTTTACTATGTTTATCCAACTTCTTTATTTGATTATATTTGAAGAGAAAAAAATATATGCCTAGACTGGGGTTTGAACCCAAGACATTTAGAGGTTTATACACTTATGTTCTACTCTCTGAGCTACCCTAGGCTCCAATCTAAATGCAAAATTCTGTGGCCACAGGGTAAACATACACAAGTCTGAAAACATAACTTTTTACAAGAGCTTATTAATATTCAAATAATTTGGATAAATCATATTTGAAGAGAAAAATTATATGCTCAGACTGGGGCTTGAACCCAGGACCTTTGACTTTCTAGGCCAATACTCTACCGACTGAGCTATCTGAGCAAGTCCAATCTAAACACAAATTTTTTTCTTATATACGCTGTTAATTCCCGCGCACCAAATGCTATGAAATCTTTGCTTCTATCTTGCAAATGGCGGCTTCTTTCTATGTTTTTATTATTCATTTCATACATCTCAATGATGGATAAATCATATTTGAAGAGAAAAATTGCAAACATAGCAACAAAGGTTTCATAGTATATCCATCCATAGTAATTCTGCCCGAAGGCAGGTTCTTCACTGCAATCATAGCATTTTCATACTATGCTTGCAGCTTTACTAGGGGATTGTAGGTGTGGTAGCTTCCCATTGCTTTCCACACCGGTGAAGGATGATGATGGTGTTGATGATAATGATAAGCCGAGCGGTTAAGGTAGGAAGCCTTGGCGCAGAGCTACGGGACTTGCGCTGGTTCGAGTCTCCATGGCGGAAGAAATTTTCTCATGGTATTTCGGCCAGTATGGGACCGGTGCCCACCCAGCATCGTGAGGCAATTGGGTAGCTACAATAAGTAGCGGCTCCAGGTTGAGGAACCAGCTATAACGGCTGGGGGACTCGACATGCTAACCACATGTCACCCCTACACTGGCTGTTGATCATCTACCTCTGTGATTGACACATGTGGATGTGAAGGGCCAGCAGCCGGCTGGTAAAAGGGCAACCACTGAAAAGTGGAAAGACCCTCAATCAGATGATGATGATGATGAGATGGCCAAATGATTTCGGGGACCATTTGGGCCTTAAAGTTTTCCTGACATTTGTCTTACACGTGAAGAAAAACCCTGATAAAAACCTCACCCAGAAAAACTGCCCCGACCGGGGATCAAACCCAGGCCCACTGCGTGACAAGACAGCATGCTACCTCGAGACCACAGCGGTGGACTCGTAGTATATGGTGCGAGGGAATTGACAACGTATATAAGAGAAAAAAATTGTTAATTAAATAAATATGGATTTTCATCAAGTAAACACCAACTCAATTGATTAGAAAAAATTGTGTTTAGATTGGAACTCGCCCAGATGGCTCAGTCGGTAGAGCATTGGCCTAGAAAGCCAAAGGTCCTGGGTTTGAGTCCCAGTCTGAGTGTATAATTTTTCTCTTCAGATATGATTTATCCATCAATGAGATGTATGAAATGAATAATAAAAACATCAATTCAAGTAACATATTAATAATTGGAGATTTACATTACTTCTGACCAAGAGATATCTACCAAAGAAATTAGCTATCACTTAAGAACTTTACCCTTAAGATAGGGGAAGGAAAATGCTGTATTTCTGACATATTAATCGACAAAATAAAAATCACTAAAATCGGACTTTACATACCCTGATGCTACAGAATTCTCTCTTATACAATTCAATTTCCAAGAGCATCAAAGGCTATGAAGATTTGCTTGACACGCAAATGACGGTTTATTTAAGGATACTTTTAATGGGAATTTTAACATTACTGAATAAAGCCAGTAGAGCTTTTTATTCAAGTTTTTATTATAAATTTAACATTTCTCACTGAAGGACAAAGTATATTCATCTTATTTTCGAAACATTATTTTTGTTAACTGGGCCAAAGATTCTTCTAAGGATTTCCTTTTCCATATTCCAATAATAATTTTTTCTTAGATGTCATGCCATGGCAGTAGGGTGAGTAATACCCATTCAGCCTCATAGAATGAAGTCACATTCAAGTTGTATTGCAGTTGCCAAATGTGACAAATCTGGAGACAGGGCAGATGGATGTCATAGTGATACTGCATGCAGGGGGCTTCACACATGGGTCAGGAGACATCGCTATGTACGGCCCTGACTATCTGATGGACCACAATGTCGTCATGGTTACAGCCAATTACAGGCTCGGAGCACTTGGTCAGTACATTCTATTTATATTTCATGCCTTCTTTATATGTTATTTATTTATAGGGTTTGGATGTTTATGACCAAAGAAAATCTCTGAAGAAATTAACCAAGGTGTAAGACAGGGATGCCCGTTATCTCCAGCTTTGTTTAGTAAATATGCTGACCATGCTATTAAAATATGGCAAGATGACTTAATTGAAAATTTTAAAATAAATGACAAAGTTTTAAACACAATTTTATTCACAGATGACCAGGCTATTTTTAGCTCATCAGAAGATAATCTCCAGAGAGCTGCAAACCAATTAGGAAAAGTAGGCAAGGAATACAATTTAAACATTTCATGAACAAAAACAAAATCAATGGCATTTCGAGGAAAAAAATCATCTCAGATGTAAAATTGTGATAATAATATAATTGAACAAGTGAAATCCTACAATTACTTGGGTTTTAATATATTATACTGCCAAAAAAGAAGATATAAATATAAAAATACAGAAATTCCTAAGAATGTGTGGAACAATAAGAAGAACTCTAAAGAATAAAACAACTCAGGATACTCAACTGAAATTTTATAAAGTCATGGCAGTTCCAACTATTATCTATGGCAGTGAAAATTGGACTTTGACTCATTCAGATAGAAACAAATAGAGGCAGCGGAGATGAAATTTTTAAGGCCAACACCCTTAAGGACCAGAAAAGAAGTTCTGAGATAAGAGATGAATTAAATATTTTTAAATTGATGGATAAAATTGACAAACAAAGACAAAATTGGTAGGCACATCTACTAAGAATGTCAGACCAGATGATAGACGTTCTAAAATGATTTTAAACTGCAGACACACAGGATCTAGAAGTCAAGGAAGACCAATTGCTAGATGGAAAGACCAAATCTCTTGAAGTTGGAACGGACCAGAGGGTTTAAGCCTTTATGTTAATGATAATGATGAAAAATCACAAAATATGCATGCAAATATGATCTGAAAAGTAGGTAAATATGACCTCAAAATGACATAAAGAATCAAACATATAAATGTATTATATGATAATATATGCTAAATGTCCACCATTGTGGTCCACCACTGCCTTGTCACGCAGTGGGCCCGGGTTCGATCCCCGGTCGGGGCAGTTTTTCTGGGTGAGGTTTTTATTGGGGTTTTTCCTCACCTGTAAGACAAATGTGAGGAAAACTTTAAGGCCCAAAAGGTCCCCGAAATCATATGGCCATCATCATCATCCTTCACCGGTGTAGAAAGCAACGGGAAACTACCACACCTACAATTCCCTAGTAAAGCTCCAAGCATAGCATGAAAATGCTATAATTGCAGTGAAGGACCTGCCTTCAGGCAGAATTACTATGGATGGATATGCTAAATTACAAATTATTCATTTTATCTTGTATAGTGTCTCTTCATTATATACAGTACTAGCTAATACCGGCGGACTTTTTTGTAGAGTTTTTTGAGATATTCAATTCTGTGTACATTAATTTGGTGTATTTGTTACAGTTTAGGCAGTGTAAGTCATTTATGCGTCCAAAAAGTGACTTTTTCACTACAAAGGGTGATTTTTAGGATTGAAGGGGTTGAGTATTACAATTCTCTTATAGCTTAAACCTTCCCGGGAAACTCCTGAACATTTTGCAAAAAGCTCATCCACAATCAGGTGAATGGTGTGTAGAACATAAAGGATAGACAGACATACATACATTCGACTGGATGTGAGGTGAGCTATGAAGTATTTTAATTTAATCTTAAATTAAACCTCATAGTGATGAGGAAGGCTTACAACTCAATGGTATTAATAAGCTGTTAGTTTATGCTGATGATGTAGTACTATTGGCCGATAGCGAGGAGATACTAAAGGACAACTCGCACACACTATTGAGTAACACTAAGGAATTAGGACTGGAGGTAAATATCAATAAAACTAAATATATGGTCACACGTAGAAATACATTATATAATGGAAATGGACAGCTAATGACAAATGAGGGAAATTTTGAGGAAGTGGCTGAATTCAAATACCTAGGAACAATAATCACAAATAGGAATGTGATGCACAAAGAAATTAAACATAGGCTCAATTCTGGAAATGTGTGCTATTATGCATTGCAGAGACTTTTGATGTCCCAACTCCTTTCAAAAAACGTTAAACTGAAAAATATATAAAACTATTATTCTACCAGTTATATTATATGGGTGCGAAACATGGACTCTTACTTGAAGGGATGAAAGGAGATTACGAGTATTTGAGAATAAAATTCTTAGGAAAATTTTTGGACCAAAGAGAGATGAACAGACAGGTGAATGGAGAAGACTACATAACAATGAACTACATGGTCTTTAGAGGAAGCCAGATATAATAGGAACAGTTAAGTCTCGTAGACTGCGATGGGCAGGACATGTTGCACGTATGGGAAATGAAAGACGTGCATGGAAGCTTCTTGTAGGAAAACCAGAGGGAAAACGCCCAGTTGGTAGACCAAGAATGAGGTGGAAGAATAACTAACTATGATTTGAGGGAAGTAGATTATACAGGGAATGATTGGAAAGGATTAGCTCAGGATAGAGATGTATGGAGAGCTTATGTCCGCGTGGCCATGAACCTATGGGTTTGATAGTGCCAGTGAGTAAGTAAGTAAGTGATTTTTTCCTATAAAAGTTCAATATTTTTTTGTTTATTATGAAGTGTAATGTTTCCAGGGTTCCTGTCGACGGGCGATGAACACGCTCCTGGTAACTATGGTCTCAAGGACCAGGTGGATGTGTTGCGCTGGGTGCATCGTAACATCCCCTACTTTTCAGGGAATCCCAACAGAGTCACACTGTTTGGAGCACAGGCTGGCGCAGCCAGTGTTCATCTGCACATGCTCTCTCCACTCTCTCGCAGTAAGTTTCCAACGCTGTTACTTATACATCAAAACCTGAGCCTTCCACTGATCGCTATTCTTTACCAACGGAATCAAGTTCATTCAAAATTATCTTTTCATCTAAGTCCAAGCCTTTTTCTTAAGAGTTACCCAATAATAATTTATTATTATTAATTTAACACTTCTCATTGAAAGATAAATTATATTTGAAGAGAAAAATTTTTGCCTCAGTGAGAAGTGTTAAATTAATAATAAAAACTTCAATAGAAGCCCTACTGGCTTTATAAAGTAGTGTTAAATTCCCAATAAATGTCTTCTTAACTAAGAATCCGCCATTTGCAAAGATGGAAACAAAGGTTTCAAACCATTTGGCACGAGGGAATTACAATGTATATAAGAGGAAAATTTGCATCTAGATCGCAACTCGCCTCGGTAGCTCAGTTGGTAGAGCATTTGGCCCGGAAAGCCAAAGGTCCCAGGTTCAAGTCTCGGTCTAGGCGAAAATGTTTCTAATCAATTGAGTTGGTGTTTACTTGATGAAAATCCATATTTATTAATTAAATAAAAATAAAATGTAGTTTTATTTGATTTTCATATTTATTATATAATTCAGTGACAGCTGTTTCGGTACATTGTACCTTCTTCAGACATGTTAACAAATTATGAATTGTGTTCTAACTGATCTAAGCAACAATACAACAATATTTATTTAAATTTTTAAATTTAACAAGTGGGCCTATGTATGACATTACAACATATTTCTTTATGTTTTCTTTCGGTAAAAAAGCAATTAACAAAGTTTTTCCTTTACCCAAAGAAAACAAAGAAATATGTCGTAATGTCATACATAGGCCCACATTCAAATAAAATATCTAAACACTTTAAAAAGTTGAACATTAATGTGGCATTTAAAACTAATAAAACTCTACAAAATATAATAAAAAACAATAAAACCAAAATAAAAAAAGAAAAATTATCAGGTGTATATAAATTGAAGTGTGGCACATGTGACAATATCTATATAGGACAAACTGGTAGACCTTTTATTTCTTGGATAAAGGAACACATGAGAGCATATAACAGAAATTTAGAATATTCAAAATATGCTAACCACCTATTCCAATTTAATCATTGTTTTGACCCAAATTTTGAAATTTTACATATTTGTGATAAGGGTAAGAAGTTAGATCTTTTGGAGGCTGTAGAAATAAATAAATTTAAAAGTAGTAAAAACTGTTAAATTCTCAACTTTATTTGAATGAATCCCCTTTGTTAAATTAAAAAATTTAAATAAATATTGTTCTATTGTTGATTAGATCAGTTGGAACACAATTCATAATTTGTTAACATGTCTGAAGAAGGTACAGTGTACCGAAACAGCTGTCACTGAATTATATAATAAATATGAAAATCAAATAAAACTACATTTTATTTTTATTTAATTAATGAAAATGTTTCTCTTCGAATGTAATTTATCCTTCAGTGAGAAGTGTTAAATTAATAATAAAAACTTTGTAGTATGTTGTTGAGTAGTCTTTGTTATATAAATCTGTGATATTAAACGTCTGAAAATAGTAATATTTTGTGAATACATTCACTATTTCTCACATGTAGTACGCTATACTCCTCTAAAAAGATATTGAGTAGAATTTATTTAGAAGGTAGAATTGGGAGTACTTGAACATCCATCAACCTCATCAGACAGGAGCCCTTGCGACCATAAGTTATTCACAAAGATCAAAGAACCTCTACGGGTCGTATGCAAATACATTAGTCTCTACTCAAATTACTTCCAATCACTGGTGAGCTGAGATCGAATTAACGGCCGCCTTAACCGGTCATGCATGAATGTTGACATTTTCGTAATATTGGCAACGAATTACCCAGAATTCTCAGTGATAAAACCACTTCCGTTATTTTCGTCTGCTATAGAGGAATGCATTTATGCTTGCATCCCGCAAATAATACCGTATACAAACACGTCTGCGACGCGCAATATTATGCCGATTCTCCTGTTCTTCCAGTTGAATTCTTTGGTAGACTCTATCAAATTCCTCTTCTCCGCATATACCGAAAACATGATCTTCTCTGCGTATACTGAAAACATGATCGAAGTCTTCAAGGTCCGACATCTTGGATAAGTTTCAAACTACATCGGTTACCATCGGTTCCCTTCGGGATTTTCACATAAGTTTATATCTTGAGCTACGATCTTAAGGTACCTTGTCAGGTAGCTTACAATTATTACCGCGTGAATAGATTTCTGAGTAAGAAAAATGTGTTTGAATAAAACTTTATCAGCAGAGAACGCCTTTTACTGTCTAATGCGTCAAACATTCGACCCTACGAGGCATTTGATTGCAATCAAGAGTTGATATCCAGAAAGCTTTAGTTTGATCATATGAGATAAATATCCATAAATGGTGCTGTAATTGGAGTGTGCGTATTCCAAGGATTTGGCAACATATAGTTGACTTGAAAATACATTTTTTGTGATGTTATAACAGTGTTGCCAGTACTTATCGAATGCCCTTGTAGATGCTAGAATAATGGATGGATGATTCTGCTTGAAGAACTGGAAGGAAAGAGGACAATGGGAGATTCACTTTGAACTTTGTAAAATGTAGTTATGTGTTTCAGATTTGTTCCATCGGGCAGTATCACAGTCAGGTACGGCCTTGTCTCCATGGGCCCATGTCACAGCAGAATCTGCTCAACAACGTGCTGTCAAGTTGGCACAACTGGCTGGCTGTAAGAAAACACAGACCTCTCAACAAGTGGTCCAGTGCCTGCGCAAGATACCAGCTAAGGATCTCGTAGAACTTTCCCCTAGGGTCTTGGTAATTCTATATTTTTTGCTCCAACTGGAGACATGTCTCGCTCTTATGCTACTGCTACTAACCAACTGTATGGCTTATGCAACTTCTAGGTTCAACATCCCTGTCCTCAGCTCAGTGAATACAGTTTCATAAGATCCATCTGAATATTATCATCCCACCAACCCCTATGACAAGTCCTCTGGGAGGAATTCTAAGCCTTGAGTCCCAAGTCTAAAGATTTTTCAAGTTTGTAAAAAAACTTCATCATCATAGTATATTCACGAATTTAGGCCATTTGTTGACCTGTTTCGGCCTCAAGAGAAACATCATCCAGAAGTCTTTTGAGTGGACGTCCTGGTCTTCTTCTTCCTGCAGGTTGATATCTTAACATTTGTTTGGGTTTAAGGTAGAATATTTTTATAAAAATATTCTACCTTAATGAATATACCTCATAGTGAGAATTCCTAAAATAAGTAATTTGTTTGGGTATTCTCTGATCTTTCATTCGATGAACATGTTGCATCCATCTTGATTTATAATCAGAAATTTTGTTTTCTAAAGGTTCCATGTGTAAATATTCTAAGATGTCTTCATTTTTTTTTGTGATCTAGTAGTGTGTATCCTGCAGTCCTCCGAAAGTATCTCATTTCAGCAGATCTAAGTCTCTGTATATCCTTCTGTTTCAACATCCATGCTTCACTACCATACAAAAGAGTTGGAAGAGCCAGTATTTTTATTAACCCTAAAATTCTTAAAAATTTAGATATTTTTGCATTTACATCCTTTTCTTCTTCATATGAGATATTGCATCCTAGATATGTAAAATTATTCACCTGCTCCAAAATGTTATTGTCAAGTACAATTTTACTTCTGACAGGATCTACACCTTGAAATGCCATAACTTTTGCTTCTCTATAGATATCTTCAATCTATATACTTCTGTAATTTTGTTAAGTTCACACAGACCTTTCTGGAAAAAAAATTCAAGCTTAAATTAGTTGAACAAAATTTAATTTGTCTTTTCAAACCAAGTATTACCTTAGTTGCCTATTGCATCTACAACAGCCCAACGTTGGGCCTTAACCTCTCCTTTGTTAGGAGTTACCAGACCGTTAATTTAGTTACTCTTATTTTCCTAAAGATGTCATGAATGGTATGAGGTCAAAATGCCGACTTAATAAGAAGTCTAGTAGGCAACTAAAATATTACTAGGATGAAGGAGGTCAATAAATTTGCTTAGAGGCCTCTTTATTCAGGCTTAAGGATCTTTTACGAGCCTGAAAATCTTCAGAATTGGGATCCACAGCTTAAAGTCTCTCCCAGAAGACTTGTTCCTTGAGGTTTTCCATGCTAAAAAATCAATCGACCCTGGCCAGGTTTGAACCCACGACCCCTGGGACTAGAGGCAAGGAACCACTAGTCCACTGTGGCTGACTTAGTTGCATACAAGTGTCATTTTAAGGCAATGAGCTAACCCCTTGTTACCTGTTGACTCTATAGGGAAATAAGTGTGGTTATTAAATGCTAGGAGTGTACCAATAAGAACATGTGACTGCTTACATATTAATCAACAAATTGTTTTATTTTATCATCATCATCATCATCATCACTCCAGGGATTAGGCAATTGCCCGTTCCGACTTCATAATGCATCAGCCCAACGTCTTCTAGGTCTTCCAACATCACGTCTTCCTCTTGCTTGATAATTTCTTGCTAACAATGGATATCTCTCCTTACTCATTTCATCCATGTGATCAATCCATTTCTGTCTGTAATTATTTTATATAAAATAAATTTCCACAAATTTACACCTGACTCCATTAATTATGTGTTGTTATAAAATTACAGTTTTTAAAAATGTATAGTGTTCTGCCCTATGGCAGGTCCTTCCCTGCTATAATAGCATTTTCATGCTATGCATTGCAGCTTTACTAGGGAATTAGGGCCTATAGGCATGGTAGCTCCCCGTTGCTTTCCACACTGTCGATGATAAAGATGTTAATGATAATGATGATGGCCAGATGATATTTGGGGACTGATTCGGCCTCAAAGCTTCCTGACATTTGTCTTACAGGTGAGGAAAAACCCTGAAAAAACCTCACTCAGGAAACTTGTCCTGACCGGGAATCGAACAGGTTATTCTTAAGAAATAAGGTTTGTCTGCTGCATCTTATCTCATAAAAGTTGAGTTCTTTAAGAACCTGTTTCATCGTCAGCTTGTCCAGACTGTTGACTTTAAGTTGTCACCCCTGGATGTAGACTCCTACTCCATCTTTTTGGTAGTCCAAAGAACTTGAATATCAAATCCCTCTCCCCGAGAATTAAAAAATTCTTAATTGTATCCCTGTAGAAGTAGAAAAATCTGCAGTAGCTGCTCACATTTGGTCAGAAAAACATAAAATTGAAGTGACACCAAATTATTAAAACAGAAAATACTAAAGAACACACCATTTGGGAGAATATTTACATCTAAAGAATAGGGTAAAATAATGAATTTAGAAATTCTCGGGGAGAAGGATTTGATATGCAAGTTCTTTGGACCAGCAAAAGATGGAGTAGGAGTTGACATCCAGGGTCAACAACTTAAAAATCAACAGTCTGGAAAAGCTGAAGATGAAACAGAATTGTTTTGAAACATGTCCTAAAATAACTCAACTTTTATGAGGTAAAATGCAACAGACTCACCCTATTTATTTATTGTATGTATTGTGTCACACAGAACAGCAGTACAGAATACAGCTATCCTTTTGTTCCGGTGGACGATGAAATGGTGGGAGAGAATGTGAAGCCGTTTCTACACAACCGACCAATCAAGATCATGGAGAATCCACTTATCGGTACGTGGGAGATTCCCTGGCTTGTGAGCGTCACTTCAGACGAAGGACTTCCTCAGAGCCTACGTGAGTATTGGTAGTAATTATGCCCAAAATAAAATGTCCACTGTGCAGTAACTGTCCAAACCAAGAGAATTCCTCAGTAAGTTGAATTTATTGTGTGATTTACAGAATATATATTTATCTATATTTATCCAGTTAACTGAAAATATATAAAGCAGTTATTCTCCCAGTATTATTACATGTATGTGAAACATGACTCTTATTACACGCTTTATATTAGCTTGACCTGTATCTATCTATGTAACGGAATCTTTCAACGCGATTTTCACCCACTTAAAATCATTGGATCGACTTGAAACTTTGTATACTTGTAAAGGACCCATGACAATACAATAATTTCATATTTATTTTCTAAAATCCTGGCCAGAATCATCAGAAAATAAAAAAAAAGTGTCTTTGTATCTATGTAACAGAATCTTTGAACACGATTTTCACCCACTTAAAATCATTGGATCAACTTGAAACTTTGTATACTTGTAAAGGACCCGTGACAATACAATAATTTCATATTTTGTTTGTAATATCCTGGCCAGAATCATCAGAAAATCAAAAAAAAAGAAAACTGGTATAATAGGTTGCGGACTTGTCGACTTTTCAGCCAATCGTTGTAACAGCTCAGTTGGTAGAGCGGTGAACTCTAGTGGTATATAATTTCAGTAATCCATATATCGCTGGTTCAAATCCGGCTGGGGAGATTTTTTTTTTACGAAGAGTATTACTTTAAGCTCATACTACAATAGTATCGAATTTAAAGAAATTTACATTTTTATCTTATCCTGTAAAATATTAAAACCATAGAATAAAATATAAATAATAGTTTTAAAAAACTAAAACAACACGCTTTATTAGAAAACCGAACTAAAAAATGAAAAATAATTTTAATTTCCAACACGCTTGTGATAAAATTAAAGTGGTCAACAAAAAAATCATCTCCAACACATATAGAATAAAACTAGAGTTATCAACAAAAAGAAAATAATTTTACCATCAAATGCGTGGGGTGCTTTTTATGATTTTTACATTTTCTTCTTAGAGACTTTACTTTAACCAATATCTGTTTATTATCAAATATATTAATTGATATAGAGCACCACACGCTTTTGATGGTAAAATTATTTTTTTTATAGATAACTCTAGTTTTATTCTAGATGTGTTGGAGATGATTTTTTTGTTGACCACTTTAATTTTATCCCAAGCGTGTTGGAAATTAAAATTATTTTTCATTTTTTAGTTTGGTTTTCTAATAAAGCGTGTTGTTTTAGTTTTTTTAAAACTATTATTTATTTTAACCCTTAAATTGTCAATGTATTCTACAATATACATAAATTGGTTTAATTTATTTAATATTTTAAATAAAACAGTAGAAAATAAAATAATAGAAAAACTTAAATGTGTGTCTAATTATATTAAATTAATGTTGGGAAGTAAACATTATGAGGTATAATCATTGAAATTCATAGGTGAAAATTTATGAGGTGAATTGTCAAAAAAATGTTCTCCGATGAATTTCAGTGTATCTAATTACACAAAATATCTAATAATAACAGTTATGGATGATTATGTTTTCACTGCGGTCCGCCACATTTAAATAACTGATATAAGAAATTACTATTTTGCCAATTCAAGGGTTAAGAAAGCTTAAGAGAGCAGAAAAGATTACGAGTATTTGAGAATGAAGTTCTTAGCAACATTTTTGGACCAAAGAGAAACGAACAGACAGGTGAATAGAGAAGACTACATAACAGTGAGCTGCATGATCTTTATAGGAAACGAGATATAATAAGAACATTACTTATTTTAGGAATTCACACTATGAGGTATATTCATTTAGGTAGAATTTTTTTATCACTCACCTCATAAAAAAAATATATATAATGAGGACAGTTAAGTCTTATAGACATTACTCGTCAAGACATGTGGCACAAATGGGGGAATGAAAGAGGGACTGGAAACTCCATGTAGGAAAACCAGAGGGAAGCATTCAGTAGGTCAGACAAGAATGAGGTGGGAGAAAAAGATTAAATATTTTGATGTGATATTTTAAATTTAACATTTTCCATTTACTTACTTACTTACTCACTGGCACTATCTAACCCGTAGGTTCATGGCCGCGCAGACATAAGCTCTCCATACATCCCTATCCTGAGCTAATGTTTTCCAATCATTGCCTGTATAATCTACTTCCTTCAAATCATAGTTAATGTTATTCTCCCACCTCATTCTTGGTCTACCATCTGGGCACTATCTAACCCGTAGGTTCATGGCCGCGCAGACATAAGCTCTCCATACACCCCTATCCTGAGCTAATGCTTTCCAATCATTGCCTGTATAATCTACTTCCTTCAAATCATAGTTAATGTTATTCTCCCACCTCATTCTTGGTCTACCATCTGGGCGTTTTCCCTCTGGCTTTCCTACAAGAAGCTTCCATGCAAGTCTTTCATTCCCCATACGTGCAACATGTCCTGCCCATCGCAGTCTATGTTATTATTATATCTGGCTTCCTATAAAGACCATGTAGTTCATTGTTATGTAGTCTTCTCCATTCACCTGTCTGTTCATCTCTCTTTGGTCCAAAAATTTTCCTAAGAACTTTATTCTCAAATACTCGTAATCTCCTTAAAGTAAGAGTCCATGTTTCGCACCCATATAATATAACTGGTAGAATAATAGTTTTATATATTTTCAGTTTAACGTTTTATGAAAGGAGTTGGGACATCAAGAGTCTCTGCAATGCATAATAGCACGCATTTCCAGAATTGAGCCTATGTTTAATTTCTTTGTTCATCTCATTCCTATTTGTGATTATTGTTCCTAGGTATCTGAACTCAGCCACTTCCTCAAAAATTTCCCTCATTTGTCATTAGCTGTCCATTTCCAATATATAATGAATTATTTTCCATTACTGGACATTATTTTTTTGAAAAGAAAAATTAACACTTGAACTGGTACTTGAACCCTGGCTATTGCCTAGCGATGTCTATCTGCCATTGGACAATTTGAAAATTATATGTGAGGAAAGAAAGGTTAAAGTTTGTATCATAGCTTGAATGGAGAATGAGAGGTCCAGGGTTTAAGCATTAATTTTTCTTTTCAAAATAACATTAACCATTATGTGAAGGAGGTAAATTATACAGAGAATATTGTTTAGCTGTTTCTTGACTCACCTCATACTTCTTAACTCCCAAGCAGACTCGAGTTTTTTCACTTCATTTGTGACATTCTCAATGCTGTATTACATTCACAACTGATGTCCAACTGCCTCCTATCCTGCAGACTGACCTCCACACCATCTGATGGCTGACCGACGAACTTCCAAATCAGTCCTCTCTCCTTATCATCGGGTATTTCAAAATTCATAGTTGTTTTTATTCTTACATATGTAAATTTTTTCCCAAATTGTGAGTTCCTTCGGTTTTTCCAATTGTTTAAGTAATTTTGTTTTGGTATCTATTCTATGTTTTTCTGACCAGGAATGTGCAGCTATTGCAGATTTTTCTGTTTCTCCATTTTTAACATTTCTGAGGTGTTCCTTTAATCTTGTATTTAGATTCCTTTTTGTTTTTCCTATGTATATCTTTTCACAATCTTTTACAATTAATTTGATAAATTCCTAATTTTTTGCAGTCTTCAATCTTTTCATTTTTGTTGGTTTTTATTAAGTTACCTAAACTGTAATCATTCTTCGGTGCTAATTTAATGTTGAACTTGAAGATTTTTTAAAGTTGTCAAATACTAAAGGGTGGTATGTGAAGTTCTTGAATTTTTTTACCAATATCTTTATCTGTGTGAAGAATACTTTCATTAATCATTTTTTGTTCCTTAAAAAAAACACAACTATGAATTTTGAAATACCTGATGATAAGGAGAGGGGATTGATTTGGAAGTTCGTCGGTCAGCCATCAGATGGTGTGGAGGTCAGTCTGCAGGAGAGGAGGCCGTTGGACATCAGTTGTGGACGTAATACAGCATTGAGAATGTCACAAATGAAGTGAAGAAACTCAAGTCTGCTTGGGAGTTAAGAAGTATGAGGTGAGTCAAGAAACAACTAAACAATATTAAAATAAACCTCATAGTGTTATTTCCTACCTACATAACTTTATACAGAGGATGTTTGGAAAACATTAGTTGAGGATAGAGATATGTGGAGATCTTATGTATGCAAGGCCATGTATATGTAGGTTTAAGGTAGTTTATGTTACAGAGGTGATGGTGTACCCAACGCTGATGGAGGGGCTGGACACACAACCAGAGAAGCACATTCTCAAGTATCTCGGGCTGGACGTGCAGCCGCAGGAGAAAGCTGATCTCATCGCTCACAAGATCTGGGACAAGTACTTCCGTAACCTCACACTGTCCTACGCTACACTCATCAGGCTGGCAGAGGTACTCTTACACTGTTTTCTCTTGATATTTATAAATGAGTTGGAAAAAATGTTTTCATATCTCACCTCATAAAGTTCCATGTTTTCATAATACCTGTTTCAAAAGCAATTTTGCCTTCATCTTCTGTCAAACTCCAAATGTTGAAATTTTGCCATTGACACCAACTTTCAAACTGCCATCTAGAGTTGATTTTATGAACTTGGAAATTAAATTTTGCTTTCCAGGAACTTCAAAATTCATGGTTCTATATTTGTTTAAATTTTAGGAAGTGATATTTTGAGATTATTTTAATTATATTATTTTTAGTCTGATCATCTTAACTCAATATTGATGTTGATTTGTTCTTGAATATGTTTCAAAACATCAATATTGAGGTAAGATGATCAGACTAAAAATAATATAATCTATATTTGTTCTTTATTTTTTTCCCAAACTGTTGATTCCAAAGACTTCCTTAAACTTTTAAAAGTTTAATTTCTCTTCCAATTTTGTGATTCTCTAGCAAACTATGAGCTGCAATTGCCGATTTTTCAATTTCACCATTTTAATACTTCTAGAGTGTTCATTTGTATGAGTTTCTAAATGTCTTTTAGTTTTTCCTATATATATATATATATACTTTCTTGCAGTCATTGCAACTAATTTGATAAAGATAATGTGAGTTAGATATGCACTACTCACCTCATATTTGTATTAATATTAAATAATAAATAAAAATAAAATAATAAATATTAAATACATTTGAGGAGAAAAACTATATGCAGACAGGGGCTTCAACCCAGGACCTTTGACTTTCTAGGCCAATGCTCTATCACTGAGCTACCTGAGAATCCTATCTAAATGCAAATTTTTCTCTTATACATTGTTAATTCCCAAGTGTCCAAGGCTGCGAGCATTTGCTCGATTATGCAAATGGCAGCTTCTTATTTAAGAAGATATTTATTGAGAATTTATACACTACTTTATAAAGCCAGTAAGGCTCTTTTCGATGTTTTTATTAATAAATTATAAATAAATATTAAATAATTTGTTAAATTCCAGATTTTTCACTATCTGGGACATTAACCTTTTTATTATTATTAGTAGATTATCCAGATTAAATTTCTTAATGTAATATTGAAATTTTTATATATTTTTTAAATGTTCTGTGTGTTCCAGGATGGTAAGTAATTTTCTTGAATTGTTTCCCCTCTTTTAAATGTTTTCTCTTCTCACGAGGAAACCATCAAATTGTCATAACAGCATCTCCATATTCTTTTAAGTGAGTTATAACTTATGTAACTGAAATAAAGTCTGTGAGGATGTATTTAAACAGAAACATGTTACATTGCAGATGACATCTGACTTTAACTACTATCACGGGCTGGTGAAGAGCATCAACACTCTGGTGCAGGCTAGTGACGTCCCCGTGTTCATGTACCACTTCTCTTACAACAGGCGCGACCCTCGCATCAGTCTGGGTAACTACCTCTCTTCCCTAATTTTATATTTTAAAAAATCTCTATTGCACGACAGGCCTACCAGCCAACTGCTGGCCTCACTTCCCCATGTGTAATCACAGAAGTAAACATGATCATCCAACCAGTATAGGGGTGACGTGGTCAGCATATTGGGTCTCCCAGTCGTAGTAACTGGTTTTCTCAACCTAGAGCTGCTATTGTAGCTGCCCACATTCCTCACAATGCTGGATGAGCACTGACTGAAATCTCACGAGACAAAATGGATACTCAAGGGTTTTAGCCACATTCTATTGTTTTCCTAGATCATCGTTTCCCAACCTGTGGTTTGTGAACCCCTGGTGATTCACAAAATATTTCAAGGGGTTTGCCAAAACTTTTCCATAATGGCGGGTTTAAAATGTTAGGCCTATTATCGTTTCTTCATTTCTGCTACATTGTCATAATAATAATAACAATAATAATTATTATTTTAAAATAAATAATAAACTGTTGGATACAATATTATTTGCTGATGATCAAGTAGTGATTTCCAGTTCAGAAGATGATCTACAAAGAGCTATTTTTAATTTGGAAAAAATAAGTGCTAATTACAATTTAAAAATTTCAAAGAATAAAACTAAAATTTTAGCATTTAAAGGACATGATACCTTAAGAGCAAAAATAGTAATTGATAATAAAATTTTAGAGCAGATGAACAGTTCTAAATATCTAGGTTTCAATTTATCATATGTTAAAATTGAAGATATTAATGACAAAATAAATAAATTTAATCTAATGTGTGGCACTATTAAAAGAACCCTTAAAAACACAAGAAAACAAACAAAAATTAAATTTTATAAAGTAATGGCTGTTCCTGTATTGATGTATGGATCAGAATGTTGGACGATCACTAAAAGACAAGAACAAAGATTGGAAGCAGCTGAGATGCGATTTTTAAGAAATATAGCAGGACATAGTCTGCTGGATAAGAAAAGAAATGAAGATATAGGGATGAATTTATAAACACATTAGACCGTAAAAGGCGTTCTCTGCTGAGAAAGTTTTATCCTAATACATTTTGCTTAATCAGAAATTTAGTCATGCGATAATAATTGTAAGCTACCTGACAAGGTAACTTAAGATCATAGCTCAAGATAGAAACTTATCGTGAGAATCCCGAAGGGAACCGATGTAGTTTGAAACCTTTGCAGCTTTATCCAAGATGTCGGACCTTGAAGACTTCGATCATGTTTCCGGTATACGCGGAGAAGAGGAATTTGATAGAGTCTACCAAAGAATTCAACTGGAAGAACAGGAGAATCGGCGTAATATTGCACGATGCAAACGTCATTGTATATGGTATTATTTGCGGGACGCAAGCGTAAATGCATTCCTCTATAGCAGACGAAAATAATGGAAGTGGTTTTATCGCTGAGAATTCTGGGTAATTCGTTGCCAATATTACAAAAACGTCAACTTTCATGCATGACCGGTAAATCGGCCATTAATTCGATCTCAGCAATTGCTCACGGTGAGTCAGCTCACCAGTGATTGGAAGTAATTTGAGTAGAAACTAATGTATTTGCATGCGGCCCATAAGAAAGGAATTAAATATTTTCACAAACTTACAGACCGAATAATTAAATATAGGAACGACTGGAAAGAACATATTGATAGAATGCCAGAAGGAAGATTTCCAAAATTATTGCTAAATTATAAACCGCACGGAAGGAAAAATGTTGGTCGCCCACACAGAAGATGGTATGAACAATTTTAACAATTCTAGCTTTCATGAAACCGGAACGAGCCAACAGGCTTAATCCCTGGATGATGATGATGATTATTATTATTTTCATGCTATGCTTTGCAGCTTTATTAGGGAATTGTAGGTGTGGTAGCTTCCCGTTGCTTTCCACACCGGTGAAGGATGATGATGATGGCCGGATGATTTTCAGGGACCGTTGGGCCCTAAGCTTCCTGACATTTATCATACAGGTGTGGAAAAACCCTGAAAAAATCTCACGCAGGAGCCTGTCCCGACTGGGAATCGAACCCGGGCCCACTGCGTGACAAGATAGCATGCCACCTCGAGACCACAGCAGTGGACATCCTTCAACAAGTGTTTATAATGTATCATTAAACTCAACTAGAACATTCTTAGGATTCAAATTAATCCTCTCACGAAATTTCATCTTACGAAACACAATTTTAAATACTGAGTTCCAGGAGTTTACCACTCGCACACAGCTGAGCTTCAGACCAGGGAACACCTAGAATAACTCTCCACTGGAGATGTCCTCCATAGTCAAGGAAGTTATGGATCATGGTCCTATAGCCCAGAATATTTTAATACAAAATATATAGTAATAATAATAATAATCCGGTATCATGACAGCTGCTGCTGTCTTCTAGAAACCAAATGCCATTCCTCTTTGTCCATCCATTGATCTTCCTCCAATCCTCTGATAAATATAGCTGCTTGCACACCTTCTATCCAGGTTTATTTTGGTCCATTGGGATCCATTTTATAATGAGTTTAGGCAATCTTTGCACTGGCATTCTTTTGACATGGCCACACCATTGTAATCTTTTCTTTTCTATATTGTCTATTAATAATAATAATTCCTTCATTCATTTTGAGAATTTTCCTCATCATTGAGAGTTTTCTCCAACCAATCTTAATATTTAACATAAGTTTTAAAAAAATACATAAATAACTATGGACTTATAGACTATCAGTTTGTAATACACTTTCATAAATTTCCCTTATTTAAAGTTCTCCATCGTTCTCTGTCTTCATCCGTTACACCAAATTTCCTCATTGAATTCAGAATGTTATTCTTCCAGGTTATTCTTGGCCTTCCTTTTCTGCGCCTTCTTTCAATTTTCCATGCATAGATGGCCTTTGGTAATCTTCCATCCTGCAATTATTCTTATGTGTCCATACCATTTTAGCCTTCTCTGTTCAATCTCATCCATTATACTTCTCCCTGTATATCCATTTTCTAATTTCTGTATTTCTAATACTTTCCAGTCGAGATTTTCTGATTAATAATAATGTTAATAATAATAATGATGATGATATTTTTTTTTGTATTGTAAGCCTATGTTTTCCCTTTACAGAGATTTAGGCGCTCTCCCCCTACAGGGAAGAATTTGAACCATACTAATTTAGTTACACTTGTTTTGGTATAGATGTCATTTTTGAGTGGTCCGTGGTCAGCGTTCCGCCTCATACTGACATCTAGAAACCAAGGTAGTACTAGGATGGGAAAATTCGGTAAATTTTGCTTAGAGGCATTTTCATTCAGGCTTAAGGATTTTTTACGAGCCTGAAAATCTTCAGACTCGGGACCCACGGCTTAAAGTCCCTCCCGGAGGACTTGCTCCTTTGGATTCTTTCGTCCTAAAAAATCCATCGACCCTGGCCGGGTTTGAACCCGTGACCCTTGGGACCAGAGGCAAGGAGCATAACCACTAGTCCACCGCGGGCAACAATAATAATAATAATGAGATGGTGTTGCAGGAGTGCCACAAGGAGAGGACACCCTGTACATGTTCCCTGACACAGTGGGTGACACCAAGATGGCAGTCGATCCCCAACATCTGCACGTCACACACACACTGCTGCACATCCTGCTTATGTTTGCACGTTATGGGTAAGTGGACAGGTGTAGCTACTCACCCTCTTGTCTGTTCAACACCGATACTATCTGTGTGTTATGTTCACAGGGACCCGACTCCTGAGCCGTGGGACCAGCTCAATGACTCACAGTGGCCAACAGCGACTCACGATGAGATGCAATACCTCGAGATTGGTATCTCTCTCTCTGTCAAGGACAGTTTCCATCCACGGCGCATGGCATTCTGGGACGACATCTTCAACATGTTGGAAGACAAGGAAGAAACACCACATGATGAACTCTAGTGGCTTCAACTCCTGTCACTCATTTTATATGACACTCAAAGAACTCCATCACTCAACAAAACTTTTTTTACAAATTTTTCATGAATAAAAGAATGTCATTAAATACGTAAATATATTTTTAAGTCCTGATTGTATTGAATCCACAGGTTCAACACTATCCTCAGCTAATGAGTGGATTGCACAACCGTAGTTTAAGCCCCGACACCGGTTTTCTAATTTTCTTTTTGTACCCATAAAAAAAAAAGGTAAAGTGATCCCACTACAGGCCTCAGGAGACCCTTGGGGTAGTAGGAGGTTAAGGCTCCCACTTTTTCTAGACAATCAGCACTTGATGTCAGCTAGGTTGCCAGCCCTGCATGACGGCTGCCTTTACCCCCAGAACAAGCATCTGGTACTCATTTCCATTAGAGGCTGAGTTGACCCCAGGGCCATAGCGCCGTCAGAAGGTTTGGGCCAGTTTAAAAATCCTGACCCTACTGGGACTCGAACCCTCAATAACTATCAAAATAACTGAAAATCCATAGAAATTGTTATGAAACTGTAGTCATGATTCAGACATTTGTTTTTGCAGTTAACCGCCATAGATTTTCAGGTTTTATGGTTGTTATGGAAACTGGAAAACTGCGGTTGTGGTTTAGACATTGGTTGTGCAATCCACATATTGTTTCCCTGTACCATTCAGCTCCAAATCCTAAACTGTTCATATGTTTAAATATTTAGGCTCAGAAATTACTCGTAAAAATGACAACCATATAGAATCAAGTTTTTTTTTAGTCTGGAATTATCTTACCTCAATTTAATGTTGATTTGTTCTCGAACACGTTTCGATATAATATTTTATATCATCTTCAGCTTGCCCATATAGAAATTAAGAAATGCATAATAGTTGCAAACAGATGTTTCTTTGGACTTACAAAATATCTAAGATCACACTTAATAACAGAGAAAACTAAGTTACTGATTTATAAAACTCTTACAAGACCAGTAATTACATATACATCAGAAACCTGGACTCTTTTAAAGTCAGATGAGATATCTCTGCTACTTATGAAAGAAAGATATTAAGAGCTATTTTTGGGGCTGTGAAAGAAGGTGATATTTGGAGAATATATATTTGTCGTGACTCAAAGCCACATTAGGACCAGCAGCATCAAACATCAACCTGGATGCTGTAGCAAAGAATGAACTGCTGAAGATGGAACAGATGTCCTGAAAGGCCTACAGGCATAAAGATCACATATTTTAAAAGTTGAGGACGACGGATTTTACCTAAGAAGGTATTTTAACTTATTTTATTTTATACTTCTCTGTTCAATCGAGTATAATAATGCATTATATTACATAAAATTTGAGTATCATTAAATAAAATCATGTGATTAGTATTGTTATAAAAATGTTTAGCTACAGCAAATTTCTGTGATTGACCATACTGACAGTGTCTTATGTTTTATTTTAGGTAAAGGTAAAGTGATCCCACAACAGGCCTCAGGAGGCCTTTGGGGTAGTAGGAGGTTAAGGCTCCCACTTTTTCTAGACAATCGGCACTTGATGTCAGCCGGGTTGTCAGCCCTGCGTGACGGCCGCCTTTACCCCAGAACAAGCGTCTGGTACTCATTTCCGTTAGAGGCTGAGTCGACCCCAGGGCCATAGTGCCGCCAGAGGGTTTGGGTCAGTTTAAAAATCCTGACCCCAACGGGACTTGAACCCTCGACTCTCCGGCTTGTAGCTCAGTACCTTAACCACTACGCTACGGCGTGCCCCACATGTTTTATTTTAGGAAGTAATATTTTGAGGTTCTTTTAATTAAATTATTTTTAGTCTGGGCAAGATGCTGAGGATGTTTAGGAGCTAATCAAAACATGTTCAAGAACAAATCAACATAATATTGAGGTTAGATGAACAGACTAATAATGTTGATGTAGACTTTCACGGCTGGAATTGCTATGATGATCTTGAAGAATATTTTTGGGCCGTAGACCGTGGTCATGAGGCTTGTAGTTCCCCGATGTTTTGCCAGAGACTGCGTCTGGCATCCTCAAGGGTTGTCTTGAGACTGGCAATTCTGTCCATTGTCTGTCCTATTTATACGTTCACCGCGATGTGTTCGTAGAACAATCAGAAGGCAGATATAACTTACGAACACATTGCGGTGAACGTATAAATAGGACAGACAGTGGACAGAATTGCCAGTCATAAGACAACCCTTCAGGATGCCAGACGAAGGGTCGCATGCAAATACATTAGTCTCTACTCAAATTACTTCCAATCACTGGTGAGCTGACTCATTGTGAGCAAGTGCAACTGGTCATGCATGAAAGTCGTCGTTTTTGTAATATTGGCAAGAAATTACCCAGAATTCTCAGCGATAAAAACACTTCTGTTATTTTCGTCTGCCAGAGGAATGCATTTACGCTTGCGTCCTGCAAATAATACCATATACAACAACGTCTGCGTCGCACAATATTACGCCGATTCTCCTGTTCTTCCAGTTGAATTCTTTGGTAGACTCTATCAAATTCCTCTTCTCTGCGTATACTGAAAACATGATCAAAGTCTTCAAGGTCCGACATCTTGGATAAAGCAGCAAGGTTTCAAACTATATTGGTTACCATCGGTTCCCTTCGGGATTCTCATGATTTGTTTCTCTCCTAAGTCACCTCGCCAGGTAGCTTACAAATTTCAACAATTATTAGGCACGCCATAGCATAGTGGTTAAGGCACTGAGCTACAAGCTGGAGGGTCAAGGGTTCAAGTCCCGTTGGGGTCAGGATTTTTAAACTGACCCAAACCCTCTGGCGGCACTATGGCCCTGGGGTCGACTCAGCCTCTAATGGAAATGAGTACCAGACACTTGTTCTGGGGGTAAAGGCGGCAGTCACGCAGGGCTGACAACCCGGCTGGCATCAAGTGGATTGTCTAGAAAAAATGGGAGTCTTAACCTCCCACTACCCCAAGGGCCTCCGGGCCTGTTGTGGGATCACTTTTTACACTTTCACATTATCGCATGAACAGATTTCTGAGTAAGCAAAATCGTATTAGGATACAACTTTCTCAGCAGAGAATGCCTTTTACGGTCTAATGCATTCATAGATTCGAGCCGCACTCTCTGGCGAAACGTCGGGGAACTACAAGCCTCATGACCACGGTCTACAGCCCGAAAATCTTCTTCAAGATCATCATAGACTAAAAATAATTTAATTAGTGTCTTATGCATTCTTTAATCTTGTATAATTTACCTCCTACAAACCATGGTTAACTGGAACATTTCTCTGTTGACAAAACCAGTTACATCAGAACTAAATTCTCAGTTACAAAGAGAAGAACAAAACAAACTCGGGAAGAAGTTACAGGGAGGGAAGATTTGGGAAGAAGTAAAGAACAGACATTTATTTAACTTTTATAGGAATTATTCACTATGAGGTTTAATTTATGGTGAAATTAAATGTTTTTCTTACCTCTCCTCATATAAATCTTCTAAGTAGAACACAATTTCGAGACCATAACGGTCTCATCTTCAGTACTTTTTTGGCGACTGATGTTATGTTGATCGGAAGAAATTCTTCTTCTTCCCTCTGTTGGTGGACCGATGAATCTCTGGATCAGGTCAAAATTTGCTGGAATTTCAAAGTTCATAAATTTTCCTTTGTTTTTCTGAATATGTATCTTTTCCCAAACCGTGAGTTCCTTTTGTTTGTCTATTTGTTTAATTAGACTGGCTTTTGATTCAAATTAAATGTTTTTCGGACCAAGCATGAGCAGCTACTGCTGACTTTTCCACTTCTCCATTTTTTTATATTTCTGAGATATTCTTTCACCCTTGCTTTCAAATTTCTTTTCGTTTTTCAATATAAATTTTTGTCACAATCCCTGCATTTGACCTGATAAATTCTTGATTTGTTTTCATTTTCAATTCTCTCATTTTTATTATTATAAAAATGAGAGAATTGAAAATGAAAACAAATCAGGAATTCATCAGATCAAATGCAGGGACTGTGACAAAATTTATATTGGAAAAACGAAAACAAATTTGAAAACAAGGGTGAAAGAACATCTTAGAAATATCAAAAATGGAGAAGTGGAAAAGTCAGCAGTAGCTGCTCATGCTTGGTCCGAAAAACATTTAATTGAATCAAAAGCCAGTCTAATTAAACAAACAGACAAACAAAAGGAACTCACAGTTTGGGAAAAGATCTACATTCAGAAAAACAAAGGAAAACTAATGAACTTCGAAATTCTTGCAATTTTTGACCTGATCCAGAGGTTCATCGATTCACCAACAGAGGGAAGAAGAAGAGTTTTTTCCGATCAACATATCAGTCGCCAAAAAAGTACTGAAGATGAGACCGTTATGGTCTCAAAATCGCGATTTACTTAGAAGATTTATATGAGGAGAGGTAAGAAACATTTAATTTCACCATAAAGAGCAGACAGTTTACTTCTGCTGCTAGGTCTCAAGCTGGATGGGTAATTTAGAACAATATTGTGATGGAATTGAACAGAATGTTATGTTGTTGTTACATTTAATACAAATGGACAGGAGTGTGTTAGTTCACCCTGTATACACATATCTACACTTCCCACATGACTAGGTGTTCCCAACACAATATTCTGACTACATACACAACCACTGCCTCAAAAAAAATTTAATTTATATCATATCATTTGTCAATAAAGTAAAATACATCATGTGGTGGTATATTGATAACAACACAGTAAAAATTTAAAATAAAATGCTTTACACCAGACCTCATCCCTGTCTTCTTTTCCACTTATCATCCATTGAAGCACCACAAATTAAAAATAAAATAATAATAAAAAGTTCAACATAAGATAGGTACCGCAAAATGAATATAACCTCAATAGGATAATTAAAATCAACAAAAATGACAAAATTAAAGAAGAAAGCAAATTGGGAATTTACCAGATTAAGTGCGCAGATTGTGATAAAGTTTACATAGGGAAGAGAATAAGATATTTGAAAACCAGAGTGAAGGAACATCTTACGTGTGTCAAAAAATGGAGAATTGGAAAAATCATGAGTATCTGCTAATGCTTGGTGAGAAAAACGTCAAATTGAAAGAAAGTCTCGTTTAATCAAACAAATAGAAAAACCTAAGAAGCTTACTGTTTGGAATAAAAATCCACATTCAGAAAATTTAATACATGCTTTCCACTTTACAGCAGTTCGCCCTTAATTCCTGCTTTCCAGAGATTCCTATCTTCCCATTGTCAGAAAACTTAGAAAGAAAAATTAATGAATTTTGAGATTCCCCTGGAACTTGATTTGATTGCTAGGTTCATCAGTCCACCAACAGATTGAGCAAGAAGTGCTCTTGGACAACAGAACATTGGTCGTGAAAATACTGAAGATGTAACCGCTTAGGTTACAAAACACTCTCAAGAATAGACAGGATATGAGGTGAGTGAAAAAAAATTTACTTCAAATTAAATCTCATAAATATTTCCTATAATAGTTCATATAACACTGTTGTTCTAAGATGGTTGTCATGACAACACAACACTTTCAACTCTCTCTTTGTTAAGGAATCTGTAGACTCTATCAGCTATATCAACAGATCATGGAATTTTAAGTTGTTTCTTGACTCACCGCATACTTCTTAACTCCCTCGCAGATCTAGATTTCGTCACTGTATTTGTGACATTCTCAATGTGTGAACGCGAACAGCACTGAGAATGTCACAAATACAGTGACGAAATCTAGATCTGCGAGGGAGTTAAGAAGTATGAGGTGAGTCAAGAAACAACTCAACAAAATTAAAATAAACCTCATAGTGTTATTTCCTACCTACATAACTTAGATCATGGAATGTTAATGGAATGGAAATTCTTATTTTTATGTCTAATGAAATTACAGACCCCTACATATTAATATGTCCAACCATTTTCATATTTATACAGTGAACAAAGCAAAAACCAAGACATAAACTTCAATAAATGGAGAAAAAATAAATAAAAGCAAAGTATTGAGTCACTGAAAAAGAAGCTAAACTTTTGAAACATTTGGCAAAATCCTTAGATTTCACAGTTTGGAAAAAGATATACAATCAGAAGAACAAATATAGATAATGAATTTTGAAATTCCTGGTGAGCAAGATTTGATCTCAAAGTTTATCAAATCAACACAAGACGACAAGTTTGAAGATGAAGATGCAGACCGAAATAAAACAGTCGTAAAGATAACTGAAGATGACAGGGATTCCTCTCGAAACTGCAGTACAATACTTGATGAACATGAAATATAAGATGACATACGACTAATTTTTTTATTAATTACCAACTAATACCTGGTGTGCACTGCTACGCCTAAATAAATGAAATGTGTTTTTATGTTTAGTTGAATAAGTAAGAAGAAAAAAAGTAATTATAAATTAATATCATAATTATTTTTAGATTCCCCATAAGTTGCCCGGGAATATACTTTTCCCAATCTTCTTGGCATCAATGAGCTGAAAGACAAAACTGTTTATTGTGAGTTATCTGGTTAAAGATAGACATATGCTGTTGCGGACTTTCTTGTAGAATTTTTTGAGATATTGAATTCTGTGTACATTAATTTGTGTATTTGTTGTGGTTAGGCAGCATAAGCCATTTAAGCATCCAAAAAGCAACCGAAAAACACATTTTTCACTACAAAGGGTGATTTTGAAGGCTGAACAGGTTGAGTATTACAACTCTCTTATAGCCTAAAACTTCCTGGGAAACTTCTTAACATTTTGCAAGAAGCCCCATCAGAATTGGATGAACAGTATGGCAACCAATAAAAATATGAACAAACAAACAAACAACGATTTTTATATAGGCTACTGTATTAGATTATTCTGAATTATGCCTAAGAGATATGCATTATGTGGCAGGGTGTCAAATCATCCGAAAACAAAACTGGTCAATAACCCGTTTAAAATGAGATACTGGTACTCAATTTTATTGAAACTGAATACGGGAAACTGTGAACATTTTTATATGTAAACCACACAATTACTTTGTACCGAAATCACTTTTTCGGTACGCAACAACTACGTCATCGTGTCTTCCCTCTACAGTGATGTTATAGAACAGTGCCAAATTCCTGTCTTCGTTGTCCTCTTACGTACCTCCCCCTTCCTTCTTCATGCACGGCATGTGACTGCGCATCTTCCCCTTGTTATCGAAAGCCTCAAATAAGCTGTGCAAGTCAGTATCAGGGTCATCATCAACTTTGGGATCGTCGCGGTCAGGTCGATGGTAGCTCTTTGGTTTCATCAGTCCCATAAGCCAGGGTAGGGCAACCAGGACTGTGAACCCTAGCCCTTGGCTGGACTGGATTGTGTGTGAGTGTGTATGTATGTTTATTATTATTATAGACTTTTTCTTTTGAAACATTGATGACCAATTTATATTATTTCATTCACATCTTTTCTTTCAATGGTCAAGAAGATAAAATTTTGTTGAATTATTTGTATTTCAATAACCTAATGATTTCCATTAAAACTTTTTAGTTAACGTATGTTTACTGATTGTGTAGCTAGTCATGACATTGGCTATTTCGTATTGATATTTTCTAAAGCTTTCTCAAGCCAAATTAATCCCCTTTTTTCCTTTTAGCTTCCATGATTATAATACTGTTTAGCATTCCGTACTATATGTTAAATAATTTATAAAGGAAAGGTGGATTAATCTTAGCCTTCTATGGGCCCGGGCATAGGAATGTTGATATAGGCACTCAAAACTTTCTAAACTCAATGTAATAAAAGATTGGTAGGATCGCGCGGTGCAACTTTTCTCAATAAACCTACTTCCACAAAGACAACTCAGCTATCATCATCCGAAGGACATAAACTCAGCTCAAAAAGTTGAGAAACGTAAGATTTATTTAACAATTTTTTTGGTTTTTTTTCTGATTAAATTTGAAAGTGTCAACTTTTTATAAAATTCTAAACCTCGCGACAGTGGACAACCTAACATATTATTTATCCATCCATCCAACGGCTGATTGGCTCAAATTCGAGCTTTGGCCTCCCTTAACTTCTGCCTCTAATCATTTCTATCTTGTGCAGCAAGCCTCCAGTTGCGACACCTTGCATCTTCCTTAATACCATCCTCCCATCATATTTTCAGTCTTCCAACTCATCTATTCCCCATAATATATAACATATTATTTATACAAGTTTATAAAATTGACAGAAACTTCACCTCATAAAATAATATTCTTTCAACTAAATAACAAAAAAAAAATTCAGGAATACAAGAATCATTCCCCAAGAAGCAGCCAAAGGAAAACAATGGGAAAAAGTAGAACAACTTGCAAATGAAGTTAAACTGAAGGGACGTAAAGAAGCTGTCTTGCCAAGGTCAGGCTGATGAAGGGACACAATTGTCTACCCCACCACCTCCATCGATTGGGAATGTATCCATCCAGCAACTGCCCAATTTGTGCTGATCCCCACCAGGAAATGAACCAATAACATCTGCTCCACTGACCACAGCTGAGCCGAGAAGCCCAAAGAAGACAGGATTTTGTCAGCTTGTACTGGAAGGCCAGAGGGAAAATTGCATTATTGTCAGTTCCTGCCATTTGACAAATAAATACACAAAGCATTTCAGGAACATCATTGTTAGTATGTCCTCTTATTTCAGCTACCTGTTTCATTCGTTGTCACCCTATAATTTATTATTTACTAACTAATACACAGCATGTGCTGTTTTTATGTTCAGTTGAACAACTGAAAAGAAAAATAATTTTAAATTTATATCATAATTATTATTAGATACCCCATGCTGATTACCCAGCATTGCCCAGGAATCTATTTTTCCTGATCTTGTTGGCTGAAAGACAAAAATTGTTATTGTGAGTTAGCCATAAAAGAAACCTGCCGTGTGCTGCTACACTAGCCCAGTAATCTACTCATCCCAAAATTCTTGGTATTAATGAGCTGAAAAACAAAAATTATTATTGTGAGTTATCCGTAAAAGAGAGACATATGCTGTTGGCGACTTTTTTGTAGGTATTTTTGAGATATTCAATTCTGTGTACATTAATTTGGTGAATTTGTTACGGTTAGGCAGCGCAAGCCATTTAAGCGTTCAAAAAGCAATTTTTTTTATTTGATGAAAGTTAAAAATTAAATTGTACCTGTTGGTAGGTGCCGTCGTCCTCAACTTTGTTAAAATATTGTATATAAAATTAACTGGAGCGCTTTCGGAAGTTAATTTTATATACAATATTTTAACGAAGTTGAGAACGATGCCACCTACCAACAGGTACAATTTAATTTTTAACTTTCATCATATGACTTCACCTCAACGGAATTTGATATGAATTTTACTAGTATTAATTTTTTTTATTGCACCAAATGCCACTTTTTTTTTAGCTCCAGCCCTATAGTATCCAATAACGTGTTATGCAGTCACCACATTCTGGACTCAATTAACCATAGCAAATCTGAAAAGATTGGAAATGGTCAAAATTGCCTACCTCCGGAGAGTACTTAGGGTTTCAAGGTCAACGAGCTCCCGACTCATATACCATCTAATCAAGACTGACTGACTGACTTCTTCATTAGAGAAATAGCGTTAAAATATAACCTGCCACACACCCCGGCCTATGAAGCACACATAAGAGAGAGAGAGAGAGAAGAAAAAGCAGAAGATATAGACCGTGGATTCTTCCTGACCCCAGTGATGAACACCGAAGAATGGAAGGAACCAAACTTCTCCCTAAGACACATGTTCACAAGAACCACCACACATGGATTCCACTACAGAGTATGTACCAAAAAAGGGTTCCACCTCGCATTGAAGCAGTGCCTCTGCAAGCTATGTGACCAAAAATGTCAACAATACCACCTTATTGACTGCAAGAAGCAAGAAAGCCTCTAAAATTCTATGCAGACGATAATCATTTTCAGTAATTGTATTATAATGTACACAGTGTGTTTAATAAATCTTTATATATATATATATATTTTTATACATTAATTATCCCAGAAAAATTTACTAAATAATGGAAAAGTCCCCATTCAAATCAGTCAAGAAGTTTTTGATTCCATAAAGGACAAACAAACTCACACTTATTTTTATGTATAAAGATTCCACAAACATATTATTAAGAAGACTCATAAACTATGCAAAAAGAAAAGTATTTAATCAATCCCCAAAAGAAGAACTAAATCAAATTAATAAATTAATCATTTAGGGATGGATAATTGCACCAATGCTTTACATCATTATCTATTCACTTTTAATATTAACAAGACTATTTATGATTAACAATCTAACTACCTCTATTTAATCTAGTTGAATGCAAAACCACAAAATTAAATCATTAATATATTTAAAAAAAATATAATTCACATATATACATATAAAAAACAGAACAATGAATTCTGAAGTTCCTGGCGAGCAACATTTGTTCTCTTACCCTCCGTCAGAGAGTACAGGTGAGAGGATCTGAGGTGTAATTCACTTTATTGACTATAAAACCGAAGCTTATAAATATTAACAGAATGAGGTTTGATTATTTCAGGACATACATAGTCCTGTATGTGGTTGTGTACAAAGTCTCTGTAAATAAACAAAAAGCCTAAATATTATATATAATACACATGTAATAGCTACATTATTTGCTGGTCCCAGACAAACAGCAGTTACTAGAGATGTCCACTTTCCACTCTTATAAATTCGATCAAACAAATCTTCAGATTGGAACAAATATAAATTACATTATATAAAATAAGTTAAAATACCTTCTTAGGTAAAATCCGTCATCCTCAACTTTTAAAATATGTGATCTTTATGCTTGTAGGCCTTTCAGGACATCCATCCCATCTTCAGCAGTTCATTCTTCTCTACAGCATCCAGGTTGATGTATCCTGGATGCTGTAGAGAAGAATGAACTGCTGAAGATGGTACGGATATCCTGAAAGGCCTACAGGCATAAAGATCACATATTTTAAAAGTTGAGGACGACGGATTTTACCTAAGAAGGTATTTTAACTTATTTTATTTTATGACTCTCCACCTCAACGGTTTTAACAATGAATTTTATTAGTATTGAAATATAAATTACATTAAAGAAAAATATTCATAACAGCATTTTGAGATGGAAATTTAAGGAAGAAGAAACAAGAGGAAGACCAATATTCATCACAGGTGAACTGTAAGAAGTTGCCACATTAAATTTTGTAAGTAATTTGAGTTACATGAAAAGACATTAAATTATATTTGAAGAGAAAAGTTATATTTACTTATTTTAGAAATTCTCACTATGAGGTATATTCATTTAGGTAGAATTTTTTATCACTCATCTCATATTGTTCTTCTTATTGACTATAAACTAGTTTCGGAACATAGTTTCTGTTCCATCCTCAGTATCATCATGACCGTTGTTCTGTCGTCTTGAAGAGCTGTCCTTCGCTCCTTCCATTGGCTGACTGAAAAACCTAAAAACCAGGTCATTCTCATCAGGAATTTCAAAGTTCATCAATTTCTGTTTGGGAAAAGATCTACATTTAAAAGAGCGAAAAGAAGAAATTGATGAACTTTGAAATTCCCGGTGAGAATGACCTGGTTTCAAGGTTTTTCAGTCTGCCAATGGAAGGAGCAAAGGACAGCTCTTCAAGACGACAGAATAACAGTCGTGATGATACTGAGCATGGAACAAAACTATGTTCTGAAACTAATTTATAGTCAAATAAGAACAATATGAGGTGAGTGATAAAAAATTCTACCTTAAGAAAAGTTATATGCTCAGACTGGGACTTGAACCCAGGACCTTTGGTTTTCCAGGCCAATGCTCTACTGAATGAACTATCTGGGTGGTAGAGCATTGGCCTGGAAAACCAAAGGTCCTGGGTTCGAGTCCCAGTCTGAGCATATAATTTTTCTCTTCAAATATAATTTATCCATCATTCACATGTATGAAATGAATAATAAAAAACATCGAGATAGTAAATTGTTCATCTGCAAATATTTTAGATGTCATTGCTAAGATCTCAGTTTCTATGTGATAAAAATATTTATTTTGTAAGTGTTGAACATTCTAAAAATATGTGCAAAAAAAGTGAAAAAATGTTTTGAAAACATTAAAAAAGCACATAACTGTTTTAGTGATCTGATACTTCAATACGAATCAATGCATTAGCAAACAACTCATGCATGAGAATCAGTTTACACAGAGATTATAAAAAATTTTGTTGAGTTGTTTCTTGACTCACCTCATACTTCTTAACTCCCTCGCAGATCCAGATTTCATCACTGTATTTGTGACATTCTCAATGCTGTTCACGTTCACAACTCTTGACTCACCTCATATTTCTTAACTCCCTCGCAGACTCAGTTGTGAACGTAAACAGCATTGAGAATGTCACAAATACAGTGACGAAATCTAGATCTGCGAGGGAGTTAAGAAATGTGAGGTGAGTCAAGAGTTGTGAATGTGAACAGCATTGAGAATGTCATAAATACAGTGATGAAATCCGGATCTGCGAGGGAGTTAAGAAGTATGAGGTGAGTCAAGAAACAACTCAACAAAATTAAAATAAACCTCATAGTGTTATTTCCTACTACATAACTTAATTATAAAAAATATCTATTTATACAACATCTCAAAAGTATTTTTTTTTGTCTCAATTGGGATTTCAATCCAAGATCTTCAGTTTTAATGGCATTAAATTGGGCATTAACCAATTATGCTATCTGAACATCTCTGTTCTGACACAATTAATCAACCAAAGTACATCAATGAAACTTTAACATTTATATTATGCAAAAAAAACTGAAATATGCATTTATGGGGGAAAGTTCAAAATATTTACTCACATATCTTTTTTCCTTTAAAGAAATGTATGTGTTTTTATGTCAAATGAAACTTTGAACATAAAGCGAACAAGAAATTAAATCATGTTGTAGAAATAAACAGTTATTTCTGTACAAGTCTGAACTGCAGGCTTACAAATGTATATGTAACTCAATTTACTTACAAAAATTTAAAACGGCACTTCTTGGGAGTCACCCTGATATGCAGAAACTATACCCAATGGAAGATGAAAAGACAGGCTGACCATACATACCATTTTAAATTAGATAGTATATATAATTTTTCCCCCCATATTTTCTGATTGCCCAGACATCTTAAGTGGCTCAGTGGTCTGGACATCAGAACATAAAATGGAAGGTTTGGGGTTTGATTCTTGGTTCAGGCATACATTTTTCTCTTTACAATTGATTGCAATAGTTTTGTTGTGTATATTCATTTACATATTTCAATCATAGTAATAGCTTATTAATAATTTTATTTTGAGTCTGTTTATCTTACCTCAATATTAATGTTGATTTGTTCTTGAACAAAGAAACAAAAAATTATGAACAAAAGTACTCTTCAAAAAGAAAAACCACCTATGAAAAAAATACAGAAAATTCACATATCACCCTTGGGCACACAATAAATTCCAAAAGATATTTGAGAAGTTTAATATTAAATTAGCACCGAAAAATGACCACAGTTTAAATATAAACTAATAAAAACCAACAAAAATGAAAAATCATATAAAAATAAAAAAATCAGGAATATATCAAATTGAATGTATGGGTTGTGAATATCTATATATATATATATATATATATATATATATATATATATATATAGGAAAAACAAAAAGAAACCTACAAATTAGAACCAAAGAACACATAAGAAATATTAAAAATGGGGAAATAAGAAAAATCTGCAGTTGCTGCTCATGTTTGGTCTGAAAAGCATAATATAAATTCGGATACTAAATTATTAAAACAGTTAGAAAATACAAAAGAGCTGACTATTTGGGAAAAAAATGTTTATTCAGAAGAAGAAAAACAGAATTATAAATTTTGAAATACCGACAGAACATGACCTTGTTTGGAGGTTCTTTGGCCAACCACAGGAGGGAGCTGACATCGAAATCCAGGAATTATAACATAAATCCAACCAGTCTGGGCAATATGCTGAGATCCAATCGAAACATGTTTAAGAACAAATCAACATTAATATTGAGGTAAGATAAATAGACTCAAAATAAAATAATTAAAAGAACCTAAAAATATTACTTCCTAAAATAAAACATTAATTACAGCTTCTTAATATTAACTTAAGTAACTTCTATCTTGAACCCCCTGCCCCAATGTAATAAACTATCATTCACAATATAAATTGGGTTACTCTTTTTTAGGAATTCACACTATGAGGTATTATTTATTTAGGTAAACTTTTATCACTCACCTCATATTCTTCTTCTTAGACTATTGTATATCTGGTTTAACTTGGCAAAGAGAGAGATGGAGATATAAGGGTACATCCTCGACCGCTATCACTCAGTTACTAAAAAAAGAACCCACCCTGTTGTCAGTTTTCGTGAAGAAACACCGACAACACTGGTGCGAGTGAGAGAGGTGAGCACAGCTGTCTCTTTCTATAAAATTTCTTGCAAAGTTAAACCAGACGGACAATAATTTTGGAACCTTCTTCAATTCCATCATCAGTATTTTCACGACAGTTGTTTTGTCATCCTGAAGGGTCGCCTCTTGCTCGACTTGATTTTGAGGTTTTTCAGTCTACCAACAGAGGGAGCAAGAGGCAACCCTTCAGGACAACAAAACAATGGTCATGAAAATACTGATGGTGGAATTGAAGAAGAATCTGAAACTAGTGTAAGAAGAAGAATATGAGGTGAGTGATAAATTGATCCCAAGATCTCTATTTCTATACACTTTTTTTATACTTTCCCAAGATCTCTAGTTCTATACACCGTTGGAAAGGCCTTCAATTTAAAATAAAAACATCAATAGAAGAAGCACTACTGGCTTTATATAGTAACGTTAAATTCCCATTAAAAGTCACCAGATGGCATGTCAAACAATGGTTCATAGGCTTTGGCACTCTCGGGAATTGTATAAATAAGAGAAAAATGAAAAAAATTGAAGAAGAAAACAAATCAGGAATTTATCAGATCAAATGCAAGGATTGTGACAAAATTTACATAGGAAAAACAAGAAAAAATTTGAAAACAATGATGAAAGAACATCTTAGAAATGTGAAAAATGGTGAAGTGGAAAAGTCAGCAGTAGCTGCTCATGCTTGGTCTGAAAAACATCTAATTGAATCGAAAGCCAGTCTAATTAAACAAATAGAAAAACAAAAAGAACCCATGGTTTGGGAAAATAATCCACATTCAAAAAACAAGAAAGAAAAATTTATGAACTTTGAAATACTTGCAGATTTTGATTGGATCTGGAGGTTTATCAGTCCACCAACAGAGGGAAGAAGTAGTAATTCTTCTGATCGACATAACATCAGTCGATGAGATATTACTGAAGATGAAGCTGCCAAGGCTTTGAAACTGGAGAAAATTATTTGATTTCGAGGTTCTTCAGTCTACCAACAGAGGGAGCACAAGGTGGCCTTCAAGACGACATAACAATGGTCATGAATATACTGAGGATGGAACCTAATAAAATCCTGAAACCGGTCTAAGAAGAAAGAAGAATATGATATAATTTTATTTTTATATTAAAATTAATGTTGGGAAGTAAACATTATGAGGTTATATCATTAATATTGAGTGGAGAACATATTTTTAATAACTCACCTCATATAATTTCAAATTTCTTTGATACCGACGGTTTCAGACAATATCTTGTCTCTCTTCAGACTGGAAATCATGACTGAAGAGGGGCAAGATATTGTCTGAAACCGCCGGTATCAAAGAAATTTGAAATTATAGGAGGTGAGTCGTTAAAAATATGTTGTCCACTCAATATTAATGATATAATTTTACTTAAATAAATAATATCTCATAGTGTTACTTCATAAAAAGTCAATCAATACATAGTGTTCCTTTCGGTAAAATATGGCCAGCCTTCTGATAATGGTTTACTCAACAAACAGTATTTACAAACATAAACTCTGTATCACTGAATTCATTGACTCGTCACTTAAATAAAAATTAATTTCAATGAGTTCTTTACACTGCATCTCTAGTAAGTGCTGCCATCTACAGTTATTTTTAATAAATAAGTAAAAACAATTGAGCAAAGTCATCGGATCACCACGACATTGTCTTGACTCGGTGAATGTCTCAGTTTTTCACGACCTCCGAAGTTCCTGATGGCGTCCATTAACTGGTCCCTAGGATTAGCTATAGGCAGCGTCTTTGGTCGAACTATTGACTTTTTAAGCGGAGGGGGTTTTGGTGGCTCCGATTGGTGGATCCTCATAACTGAATCCATCTTGTTGCCTGTTCGTATGCCAGCTGCCGCAGTATCTCTTACAGTTTCAGATGTTAAGCTTGTTTGCTGAAAACGGACTGCAGGCTCAAGCCTATTCCCTGAAGACGTTGAGTTTGCTAGCTGGACATTATTCCTGCTTTTAGTCATTGAATCCGTTCGCTGAATTATGTTCCCTGAAATTGAATTTGTTACCTGAACGTTGTTTCTGGATTTAGATATTGAATCTGATCGCTGAATTATGTTCCCCAATGATACTGAGTCGTTCTTTTGAATTCTGCTGTCCGTTGTGTCCCTATTAGCGCCTGGGGTTGCGAACTGGAAGCCCTTCACGACTGGCATTAGTTGTTTTGATCCAGCAAACCCATTCACCCTCACAACAGATGGCGCATCTGCTCCAATCCCAACAACCGATGTAAATTTACGAGGTGCAGTATTCTCAACTCTCCCATAAGCAGACACAGGGCGAGTCCCATTTGAAAACTTCTTTGCAAGAGAATTCACACCTACAAACTTACTATCATCACTTCTTTGGTCTTCAGTGCTGCCATCTCCGTTCTGCTGTGATTTATAAAGATTTTGTTGTTCTACAAATGATTTCTTAAGTTCAACGGATCTGACAATTGGCACTCGTGATGGGGCAGATCTCCCCGGTTCTTTGGTATCAGAAACATTTACAGTTGGTACAGAATTAGCTGTAGTAGTTGGTACAGACTTCGCTGAATTAGTAGGTACAGACTTAGCTGGATTAGTTGGTACAGACTTGTTGAGGTGGCTCTGCCCCACCCCAATTCTGTAGTCGCCATCCATTTTAATGCTCACTTGGCTTTTCGGACGCTCGCTCCATGTTGTGAAGTTTACGGCTGGAGGACCTCGATATACATACCGCTTTGGTTCTGGCGGTTTGTCAGTATTTACAGTAACTATGCTTGTTTGTTTCTCTGGCTCAGTCATTTGTTTCATTTCTGAATTTTCTAGAGTATTCGAGCTGTGTTTGTATTGTGGAATTTCTTCAACTTCTGAACTCTTTGAATTCTGTCTCTCAGAACTATCCACAACTTGCAGAGTGTCCTCTTCTGCATTGGTTCTGAAACACAACAATAAACATTTATCAACCCAAATCCTAGGTTTACACACTTTACATTGCAACAGTCCCATATATTGCTGAGTGGTCTGATTCATCTGGCCTTGGCGCAGAGCTACGGGACTTGTGCTAGTTTGAGTGTCCATGGGGGAAGAAATTTTCTTATGGAATTTCGATCAGTATGGTACTGGTGCCACCCAGCATTGTGGAGAATTTAGGTAGCTATAATAAGTACTGGCTTCAGGTTGAGAAAACCAGATATAATGGCTGGGAAAACCGACATGCTGACCACATGTCACTCCTACACAGGCTGGATGATCATCTATATCTGTGATTAACGCATGTAGATGTGAGGGCAACCTATCATTAAAGTGTGTCCTGCTATCCTTCTTAACAAACACATTTCTGCTATTTTTATTTTCCTGTTTCCAAATCTATTTAACATCTAGTTTTCACTTCCGTACGTTAGGAGCGAGACTGTCAAGACCTTATAAAATCTCATCATTGTCTCTTTCCTGGTTTTATTAAGCAAGATTCTTTGAATTGTGCCACACACATGCTGGAATTTCGATAATTTGTTATCTAGATCTTTCTCTTTTTCATATGGTGATCCATCTATCCACAGTAATTCTGCCCGAGGGCAGGTCTTTCACTGCAATCATAGCATTTTCATGCTATGCTTTGCAGCTTTACAAGGGTGTGGTAGCTTCCCGCTTTTTTCCACACCGGTGAAGGATGATGATGATGATAATGATAAGGATGATGATGATGGCCATATGATTTCGGGGACCGTTTGGGCCTTAAAGTTTTCATGACATTTGTCTTACAGGTGAGAAAAAACCCCAATAAAAACCTCACCCAGAAAAACTGTCCCGACTGGGGATTGAACCCAGGCCTGCTGCGTGACAAGATAGCATGCTACCTCGAGACCACAGCGGTGGACCATATGGTGATAAGCATCCTAAATAATAGAAACATCTTCCTTGACCTATTGTTTTGTTTTTTAGAACTATTTTTGATCGGATAATATATTTTCCTTCAAATGTCATTACTTTTGGGAAAACATTTTCTAATGGAATATTGCACAGTATGGGACTAGTGACCACTTAGCCTTGTGAGAAATTTGTTTACTATAATAGCAGTTGGAGCTATAACAATTGGGGGAGCCAACATGCTGACCATAAGTCATCCCTATACTGGCTGGATGATCATCTATCCCTATGATTAACACATGTGGAAGGGAGACTACAAGCTAGCTAGTACGCCAAGGCCCTTCTAGGTCTGTCATGCTGTGGAATTTAGATTTTTATTTCTACTTGTAACTAACAGTGTATTACACCACACTCTTGTCAAACAGGTCATTTAGACCTTAACTATTTTTCCAAATGATGGTTCTGAGTAATTTTATTCCAATTTCATCATCGTAATGAACATTTTAATAGGATCTGTCGCCTGTAGTTTACTCAAGATGATCTTGGTGAATTCATCTATGTCTTGGCCTTCCCAAATCATTCCTTGTGGTTGATATTGTAGAGATAGTTTGGATAATCTTCCCCTTCAAATCATTCCTTGTGGTTGATATTGTAGAGATAGTTTGGATAATCTTCCCCTTTCCATGCTCAAAACATGTTGTTTCCAATTTTATTGATATTTGATTATATCATTTAACTCGACTTTCAATTCTTTTCTGATATCAATGACCAGCCTCATGGGCTAGTGGTCAGCATTTCTGACTACATTTCATAAGTTCCCAGGTTTGATTCTGGGTCAAACCATGGGAATTTTTCCTTAAAGGGAATTATTCCTGTGGTTGTCCATGGCCTGGAATTTAGGTTAAGAACTCTGCTGGTGCTTCATTATCATTTATCACCCATCATATCATTGGGGTAATATAACTTTGCCTTCAAGGTGCCTTAACCTAAGAAATGGATTATAATTCCACCAATTCCAAGGGAGAAAGCCAGAAATGTCATGAAAGATAACCTGGTGGCATTCATCATCATTATCTTAAGGCACAACAACTTCAAAAGTGAAAGTTTTGGCCTTCTCAACAATCCTCCTCCATGCCAATCTGCCTCTTGCCATATTCAAATTAGTCACTTTCATTTTTCGTAGATTGTTTATTGTGTCATCCTCCCATCTGATCTTCAGTCTTCCTACAGCTCTGCCTCCTATAGGTTTCCATTTGTAGAGTTTTTTTTGACCAGTCTCTGATCATCCGGGGCACGCCGTAGCGTAGTGGTTAAGGCACTGCGCTACAAGTCGGAAGGTCGAGGGTTCAAGTCCCGGTGAGGTCAGGATTTTTAAACTGACCAAAACCTTCTGGCGGCACTATGACCCTGGGGTCGACTCAGCCTCTAATGGAAATGAGTACCAGACGCTTGTTCTGGGGTAAAGGCGGCCGTCACGCAGGGCTGACAACCCGGCTGACATCAAGTGCCGATTGTCTAGAAAAAGTGGGAGCCTTAACCTCCTACTACCCCAAGTGCCTCCTGAGGCCTGTTGTGGGATTACTTTACTTTTAGTCTCTGATCATCCATTTTTATCAAATGTCCAAGCCAACCAATTCTGAGAGATCTTATATGGTTTACTATATTCTGATTTTTGATTAATTTGTTTAGTTTGTTATTTGTTTTGATTCTCCAACAGTTATCAGTTCCTCTATTTGTTCCAAATATTCTTCTTAATTGATGATATAACGTTGTGAATCTAAGAAGTGGTCTCAAAAATCTCATATGTGCTGTTTCCAATTTCTTTTTATCTCTCTGATTCAGGACCCAAATTTCACTTCCATATTTAAGTGCTGGTTTTGAAATAATATTATGTAATCTTAATTTGGTTTCTGTTGATGTTGATTTTCCAAAATTTCTTTTTATTGTGCCATTTACTTCATATTTTTCTAATTTTATATCATCATCATCTTCATTGTAGGCCGTCAGCCTGTTCCGCTCTCAGAATTCATCTTCCCATCATCTTCTAGGACGTCCCACATCTCTATAGCCATGAGATTGGTACAACAGTGCTTGTTTTGTTAGTCTAGAAGAGTCCAATTTTAAAATATGTTCATGCATTTTTGTTTATAGTTTTGTATTTTTTCATTTAGATTAAAATTTTTGAGTTCTTGCCTAATTGTTTCACTAGGAATGTGATCTCAGAGTATATCCTGCAACATATCTGAGGAACTTCATCTCTGATGTTTCTAGTAATTTTCTGTCTGATCTACTCATGGTCCAATTCCCTGATCCATATGTCACAATGGGAACTGTCATTACCTTATAAAACTTTAGCATTGTTTCTTTTGTTGTTTTTGCTTTAGTGTTCTTTTAACACATTCAGTACCGTAAACCAGTTAAGGCATTTAAAGAGACTATCGTGTATGCGGTCGTCAGTCAGTTAACTCGTTTTAGAGCGGTCGCGAACAAACCACATTTATATTCGGTGCCTAAATTTTGTATTGGCTTAGTATATCTTGGAGATCATAGATGGCATATAAATGTACATTTTCTATTCCCGTTTGACATGTTTATCCTTGGTGAATCCCCTTTTATTTTGAAAACAAATAACACGTGGAATTCGTTCACCCAAACTTGCCTCCAGGCTCCAATGCAGTCGTATATCTTTCTCGTTATCGCGCTGTTGTTTGTGCGTGAGTGAAACCATGGCGAAAGAAAAATATCTCACTGCAGAAGAATTAGTGAATATTTTGTATAATGATGATTCAGATGATGAACTGATTCCTGAATTAGAAGATTCACAAAGTGAAAGTGAAGATGAACTTCCACTTCCTGAAATTGATATGCCGATACCATGTGATGTCAATCACCCAAGTTATTGTCTGCCTGTTTTACCATTCACAGGGAATCCAGGGGTGAACATTGAAATCGAAAATGAAATGGATATTATGTCATGTCAATATATTTTTCAATGAAGAGTTTTTCGAATACGTATGTGACCAAACAAATCTTTACGCAAATCAAGTGATTAGTGCTGCACCGCGTCCATTCACAAAAAACTCAATAATGCAGACATGGAGACCTGTCGTTATCCTGGAATGAAAAAGTTTTAAGGACTGATGTTCATCACAGGCATAGTGCAAAAACCAGATATAAAAATGTATTGGTCTGAAGAACCTTGCTTTCAAACGCCCATATTTTCAAAAACAATGTCCCGAATGCGATTTTTATATATTCTTTCTTTCTTGCATTTCAGTGACAGTAGCATCTATGAAAATAGTACCGACAGACTGTACAAAATATTATATAGACTCAGTGATAAATTTTCAAGGGTGTACACTCCACAAAATAAAATTGCACTGGATGAAGGTATGCTTGGCAAGGACGTCTGAGATTTCGAGTATACAATCCGGGGAAAATTACAAAATATAGTATTTTAGTGAGAATGGTATGCGAGTCAAATTCAAGCTATATTTGTACTCTAATAAAAATTTAAGATGCTAGTGGTATCAAAAAGTGAGTGCAACAATGTGGTATTGTATGAAATGTGGCGTTTCTCGGCTCCCTGGAGCCTGTTTTACGAGATATCACACCATCAAATCCTACTAGGGTATCTCCTTTAGGTATGTACAAAAATTTGAATTTTCTAGGACTAATAGTTTGTGAATAATGGTCCATTTTCTGAAGTGCCACAAAAAGGGTAGCTGGGTATTTAAATGGCTGGCCTGTGGGTTTAAATGCCCTGATCAGTGCCTGGTATTGAATGTGTTAACACATACTTTGAAATTTATAATTTGTTTCATGTATATCACTTTCCCAATTGTAAGATATGTGACATCCTAAATATTTAAAAATGTTATATCTATTTTTTTTTAAATTATGTTTCTATTTATTCTGATTCTTAAATTTAAAATAAATATAGTCTAATTTCATAGTTAAATACAGTTTATAAGAATCAAATGAATCGTTAATTCTTCTTATCTCATACTTACTTACTCTTACTTACTCACTGGCACTATCGAACCAGTAGGTTCATGGCCACGCGGACATAAGCTCTCCATACATCCCTATCCTGAGCCAATACTTTCCAATCATTCCCTGTATATTCTACTTCCCTCAAATCATAGTTAATGTTTTTCTCCCACCTCATTCTTGGTCTACCCAACTGGGCGTTTTCCTTCTGGATTTCCTACAAGAAGTTTCCATGCATGTCTTTCATTCCCCATACGCGCAACATGTCCTGCCCATCGTAGTCTATGAGACTTAATTGTTCTTATTATATCTGGCTTCCTATAAAGACCATGTAGTTCATTGTTACGTAGTCTTCTCCATTCACCTGTCTGTTCATATTTCCATGTTTTTTTTAATCACAGCACCGCAGTATCGGCAACCATCAGCTGTTTTCACGACTGTCAATTTTTTCTTTTGCCGGTAATTATCCAAACTGCCATCTGGTATTCTTTTGAAGGAATCATTTTCTAAACTGCATTTGTATTTTTGAAGAACTTTGTAATCAAGCTTGGTTCGTCTTGAATCTCGAAGTTCATGGTTCTAGTATGGTTTTTTTTTTAATATTTTGGAAAAAGATATATATTCAAAAAAACATACTAGAACCATGAACTTCAGATTCCAGACAAACCAAGCTTGATTAAAAAGTTCTTCAAAAATACAACAGATAGCAGTTTAGAAAATGATTCCTTCAAAAGAACACCAGATGGCAGTTTGTATAATTACCGACAAAAGAAAAAATTGACAGTCGTGAAAAGAGCTGATGATGGTGACAATGGTCGCTGATACTGCGGTGCTGTTTTTAAAAAAACATAGAAGTATGAGGTAAAAAGAATTCACGATTCATTTGATTCTTATCAATAAAACCTCATAATGTTATAAATTCCCAAATTTATTATATTAAATATAGTTTTAATTTATTCTCACCTTACTGGCTGCTGTCCAAGCTGTGGCAGTATGCTTCGTAAAACCTGCAAAATAATAAAAGTAGAGGTTACTACCATATACCAAACACTTAGAAATGTCAACGGGTGTGATGAGGTCCACTCACAAAGGAATAGACTCGATGGGAATGAGAACAGAGTTGAGTTGGTAGTATTTTTATTTAATTCCATACCAAACTTTAGATTTTACTTAGAAGAAACAAGAATCTTCACTCTCTCAATAAAATTCATCCTTCCGACTTACTGAATGTCACTAATGAACTCAGAGGTTCATGGCTACACAGACATAAGCTCTCCAATCATCCCTATCATGAGCTAATGTTTTCTAATCATTCCCTATATAATTAACCTCCCTCAAATCATGTTTAATGCTATTTTCCCACCTCATTCTTAGGGCCGCATGCAAATACATTAGTCTCTACTCAAATTACTTCCAATCAGTGGTGAGCTGACTCACCGTGAGCAATTGCTGAAATCGAATTAACGGCCGCCTTAACCGGTCATGCATGAAAGTTGACGTTTTCGTAATATTGGCAATGAATTACCCAGAATTCTCAGCGATAAAACCACTTCCATTATTTTCGTCTGCTTTAGAGGAACGCATTTACGCTTGCATCCCGCAAATAATACCGTATACAACGACGTCTGCATCGCGCAATATTACGCCGATTCTCCTGTTCTTCCAGTTGAATTCTTTGGTAGACTCTATCAAATTCCTCTTCTCCGCGTATACCGAAAACATGATCGAAGTCTTCAAGGTCCGACATCTTGGATAAATTAATATTCACCTGAAAGGTCCGTCTCCTCAACTTAATTAATCATTTAACTGTAGCGCTTTCGGGACTTGTCCCATCATCGGCAGGATTCAAAACTGGTGTTTCACTGAAGATCTGGTATTAATTTTGAATAAACCTCAACGGAACAATCATGAATCTTATAAAAGTTGATCTTGGATAAAGCTGCAAAGGTTTCAAACTACATCGGTTACCATCGGTTCCCTTCGGGATTTCACGATAAGTTTCTATCTTGAGCTATGATCTTAAGGTACCTCGTCAGGTAGCTTACAATTATTATCATGTGAATAGATTTCTGAGTAAGCAAAATGTATTTGGATAAAACTTTCTCAGCAGAAAACACCTTTTACTGTCTAATGCGTTCAAACATTCGACCCTTAGTTACCTACAGTCAGATTCAACTCAGGAAGTTACTGTGTATTTGGAATAGGGAACTGGGTTGTCATTTTAACAGTATTTTCTTGAGAGAAATCCTTATATAATACTGAAGACTGCAACACAGCAGGTAAAGATAAAGGTATTCCACTACAGGCCTCAGGAGGCCCTTGGGGTAGTGGGAGGTTAAGGCTCCCACTTTTCTAGACAATCGGCACTTAGATGTCAGCCGGGTTGTCAGCCCTGCGTGACGGCCGTCTTTACCCCCAGAGCAAGCGTCTGGTACTCATTTCCGTTAGAGGCTGAGTCGACCCCAGGGCCATAGTGCCGCCAGAAGGTTTGGGTCAGTTTAAAAATCCTGACCCCACCGGGACTTGAACCCTTGATCTTCCGGCTTGTAGCGCGGTGCCTTAACCACTACGCTATGGCAGCACAGCAGGTACATAGTTGTAAGTTGTAGCCATCAAAGCCACCCCTCTTAAAGAAAAAAACAGTTACCACTTGTCATTGAGCTCGTGCGGATCTGTACTGTCCTGTATGAAAGTGTCAACTCTCATATTTACTATAAAACTAGTTTGCATGCCATAAAAGAAAAACTATGTTTTTTTAAATGTATAGTACATAGATTTAGAGAAAGCTCTGCTAACCTTGCTCCTCCTCCTCTCCCTAAACAAACAAATACCATTATTATGGGTTTGGCAACATCTACCCTCTATACGTAGCAGGACATTGGCATAGCCCATAAGGTCTGTAGTAACTTTCTGGGTTGAATTAGAGTGTAGGATGCTTTCCTTCTGGGTTTTCTAAAGTAACCTACTGAATCACTAACCGCCAATTCAACAGTTGGATGGAATAGATAATGACAGAAGTATTGAAACAAGTTTTTACAATTATGAGGTAAGGCGTTAAATTTAACTCAGTTTTTAATTAAAATAAACTTCATATTGTCACTTTCTTTAAATATTAATGACTATTTAACTCATGCCCCAAATAGAAGTCAATGACCAATCACATTTCAATGAATTTTGTTTTACAACCAATCACAGTCGTGTTTCACCTAACTCTTTATCAATGTCTCTTTATCAGTTCCTGCTTTTGTGATAAAGAAAGCTCCTCCTTTTTAATATTCTGAACAGGTCAGAACATTATTTTGCAGTGACTGACCCTCTAACAAATACATTGAATATAGCAAATAATAATGAACAGATTCCTTGATTTTACTGAGTTGTTTACTAAAAAAATAAATTAATAACCTATAATGTTGGTTAAAATATATAGTTAGATGTGTTTAATTATTTCTCCACAAGGGTGCATTCTTACAATATTGCGATCCTATTTGGTAATAAATAATATGATCAAGATGTAGTGAATAAACATAACCTCACATTTCTGATTTGTTTTCAAACATCGGCATTTACATTAAATATATAAATATTTTAAATTACTGGTAACTATATTTAAATAATGATTTTTGAGTAAATGGCTTAATTTTACTGACTTTTTATTATTACTTTTAACACTTAACACTGAATGATAAATTATATTTAAAGAGAAACATTTTTTGGCCCAGAAAGCCAAGGGTCCTGGGTTCGGGTCTCAGTCTAGGCAAAAAATTTTCTCTTCAAATATGGCTTAATTTTATTTGTTAAATAGTCCTAACAAATGCTGCTCTTGATTTCCAAATCCTCTAGATAAATTGGAAATCACTCGTGCCATTACTTATGAAAATAGGTAATTGTTCTTTTTATTTCAAAAGTAAAAAGAGAAATTACTTGCCTGTAGAGATTGCAGGGGAGCATCTGCAGTGGAGTTCTGTTTCTCCAGGAGACTTGAGTTCTGCAGGAGTTGCTGCTGCAACTGAAGGAACTGCTCCTGAAGTTGTATTAAGCGCTGTCGTTCTTCGTCCTTCACTTCAGTTGTCTGTGATGTTGCTCGCTTCATGTTGCCATCGTTGTTATTCTGCAGACAGACTTGTGAGGTGGCCTTCTTCATGCCTGTCATGTTGGCATCACTTTCATCATCATTAATCTGCAGACAGACTTGTGAGGTGGCCTTCTTGATACCCTTTGTGTTGGCATCACTGTCATTATTATTCTGCAGAGATATATATGATGTAGCTTTTTTCATGCCTGCCATGTTGGTATCACTGTCATCATTATTCTGCAGAGATATATGTGATGTAGCCTTCTTCATGACTGTTGTGTTGGCATCACTGTTGAGCGTGGTCGTGGAATTGAACTTCTGATGAAGGAACAACTTGGCTGGTTTTTTAAAGTTATTTGTTTCCTCATTGAATATCTCGTCATTGACGCGAGGCCTCTGGTACGTCGTGATGGTGAAGTTAGACAGTTCACTGCTCCTCGCCTCTGATTCGTTGCTTTGTTGTGGTTCGTTGTTAACAACTTGAGGTTCGCTGGCGTATGATTGGTCAGATTTAACACTAGAGGTAGCTGTGTCATGCTGGTAGTCGCTGTATTTTGATTCGTTGTATTCATCGTAGTCTTGAGCAACAAACAGTGGGTTCACTCTTGTCACAGATCTGTCGGGCTCTGTAAACACCTGCAAACAAATGTCAATTCAATCCGTTATTTATATCATTTTCGTAAGTGTGAAAGTTTAGGGTATCCATTTCATTTCTGTCATGCAGGAACTGTGTAAATAAGCAAATCGAAGTTATGGTTATGGCATAAGGAATTTTATTTTAAGGTGTCCCTCTGGTTTTTCTACAAGAAGCTTCCATCCAGTGAATTAAACTACCAATTTGTGGAAGTAATAATTACCTGAGCATTGGCAGTCTCTGTGTCCGTGAAGGTTGGTGAGCTTGTATCTCTGAATGCAGACGGTGGAGCAGGCAGTTGGTATTGCCAGTCCTCCTCAGCAGGTGGCAGCACATCATCATCCAATTCAGCCGTCACACAACTGAACGCCTGGTCCACAACTTGTTCATAATCTGCACATCAGACACATGTAAACATACAACACTGTTCTCCACTTCCATCAGACCCTGGACTTCCAAGCTGATGCATATTTTTACATGAATTTGTTATATTACTCAAACTCTGCAATTATACGCTTTATGGCTTATTCATTCAAAACAAAACCTACTTTTCTCTGCATGTTTGCAATTTTTGGAAGCAAATTCATGCACAATGCATGTTTTGAAAGTTTACATTTAATTATTTATTTTTGCACGATAGTACGTTCTTCAAACATACAGGAATGGCGATCATGATTCAAAGTTCAATTTTCTAAATTTCGGGATTGCCAACCTATAAATTACTAAATAACTATACTGTAATATTACAAATTATCTACCTAGGGCAGGAAGTAAAACCACTCCTCTTAATCTATATTACGTACAATGTATATACAAAAATATATTCAAAAGGTAGTGTTAATATACATTATACCAAACAAATCGCTGCATATTAAATGAACTGAACTTCATTTGAAATACATAAAACAACACATTTGTACTTGCTGCCATTTTATGCCTGATTGGTGTCTTAGCCTGCTGTAGACTCAACTAAATTATTACTATTATGCCAGTCAGTGTTTATAATGAGCGGAAATATTTCTAACAAAGATGCCATTACTTTAAAATTATTTATTATTTTGAAAACATCATCATACAAAAAATAATGTACAACATGCGTTTGCGAAGTGTTATACAGAATATCGGAAATTAAAAACCTCACTATTGCTCGGTTTTTAATCATTTCCTCACTTCTGTAAAAACTACTTCCCAACCTCGCATTGTAATATGCTATTACAGAACATATGTCAAGCAAATTTGTGGATGAGAGCATAAAATCAAGAATCAGGGCCGACAACATGAGAAAATTCAGTCTGTAATCACTGATGATGAGGCTAACAAGCTCTGAAATATATGTTCGACAAAAACAACTCTACGAGGTAAGAATGGACAAAATGTTTTAATTATTAAACAAACCTATTAATGTTACTTCCTATTCTATTTAAAAAAAAGACATTTTAGGTTAGTTTAATGTCAAGTTCTCCTTCAATGTTAAGGCATATCTTAAAAAGAAAACACACGCACATATGTATATATTCCTCACGTAATTAAACACACACTGCTAAATTTTATTGTTTATTTAAATTTATGTAGACTGACATCTGGCATAGAACCCCCAAAATTTGTATTAAAATAGGAAAAACCTCATAACAAAAAATAAATTAATTATAATAAAGAAATACATTCAGAATTAGTAATCCTCCTGAAGTATTCAGCGAGTCCCAATAAGAGAAAGAAGAAGGACGAGTTAATTTCCAGATCCACGTTTAGTGGAACACTTTTTTTACATCTCACCTTGAACCAAGATTTTTGAAACATATAGTTAAGTGCATAAAAAACTGACACTCTGAGTCTTAATTATTCGACAGAATGAGAGATGTTACATAAACAGATTTTAGTTACTGGAAGTGTATTCAATTTTCTGTTAAAATACCTTTAAGTGTCTCGTAACTTATAAATTTACCAGAATATGTTCTTTTCACAATCTGAATCTACCATTAATCAAATTGTCCAAAGTTTGACTAAAAATTCGTTCATCAATTCTGATAGTGACTAAGACAATTGTTAATCTAAATGAAAAGGAAGAATAGAAGACAAATTGTCAAATTATGAACAATCATCAAACTAACAAACAATGTTTCGGGAAATCAACCATTATTCTATTAAACATATATCATTTAATCCAAATGTAGAAATTTAACATAATTCCTAAATAATCGTATATTTCATCTTCTTTCATATTAACTCACTGGTACTATCAAATCTGTAGGTTCATGGCCATGCAAACATAAGCTCTCCACACATCCCTATCCTCAGCTAATGTTTTCCAATTATCCCTTATATCGCAGCAACCTGTTCAATGAATGAATTATTAACTTCTTATAAAAAAGGTAAAGTGATCCCATGGCAGGCCACAGGAGGCCCTTGGGGTAGCAGTAGCTTAAGGCTCCCACTTTTTCTGGACAATCGGCACTTGATGTCAGCCGGGTTGTCAGCCCTGCGTGACGGCCGCCTTTACCCCCAAGAACAAGCTTCTGGTACTCATTTATGTTAGAGGCTGAGTCGACCCCAGGACCATAGTGCCGCCAGAAGGTTTGGGTCAGTTAAAAAATCCTGACCCCACGGGGCTCGAACCCTCGAACTTCTGGCTTGTAGCACAGTGCCTTAACCACTATGCTACGGTGCGTCCCCATTAACTTCTTATCTTACCTCATATTTTATGTTTCTTTAAACATGGGAACTGCAGTTTTTAAGAGGAGTCCCCTCTTATCCTCAGCCGACATTATGAGTCATAATGTTGGCTGAAGATAGGAGGGACTCCTTTTGAAAACTGCAGTTCCTATGTTTAAAAAATATGAGATAAGATAAGCAGTGACTCATTCATTCACTAAGTTAAGAACCTCATAATGTTGTTTCCCAGATTTAACTATGAATGAATAACCTGAACCAAATTCAGGCCTCGCTACACCCCCATGGAATAATGCAAAGCTTCCTGATTCCTGACTACGTTCTCCTGGCCACCTAACTTGCTGTAAAGCGACTACATCCAATGGTGATTTATCTACTTCCTGTGTATATTTCTAGTGCCCCACTAATATATAATGTTCTAATATTCCATGTTCTTAAGAACATGTCAGCCTTTGGCATGGATTCCCTGAAGTAGTCCTCACCCAGAGAACTGAATGGGGGACTATTTTACCTCCGGAAAATTCTATCCCAGTTGAACAGTCCAGATTTCTTGACAGTTGTATTTTTATGGTGAAAGATCGTCACTTTTTTTTCTACCTAGGTTCTTTTTCATCTTTGACCTGTCTGGCATGGGTAACCCATTTGACATGGGTAACGACAATATAAAGATACTATGGAGGTATGATGATCTTGCAGAAGATTTTCGGGCTGTAGGCCGTGGTCGTGAGGCTTGTAGTTCCCTGAAGGCAGATATAACGTACAGTCGACTAGACCATCAAACAGCAATCTCATTGGAGCAATGGAAGTCCCTAACGCTGACCAATCAGAAGGCAGATATAACTTACGAACACATCATGGTGAACGTATAAATAGGACAGACAGCGGACAGACTTGCCAGTCTCAAAACAACCCTTGTGGATGCCAGACGCAGTCTCTGGCAAAACGTCGGGGAACTACAAGCGTCACGACCACGGCCTACAGCCCGAAAATCTTCTGCAAGATCATCATAGCAACTCCGGCCGTGAAAGTCTACGTGAATACATACTATGGAGGGTTTTCCATTATCCTGGAATCCATATTCATTGAAGATGTGCAGTGTTCCCAAAACAACAAGGAAAACTGTAACCGATGATGAATCTGAAAACGATTGGTTTTAATCTTCATCTCACAGCTTTAAGCTCAAAGTATCAGCTTTACATGCACTTACTTTACGAGGGCTAAGAAAGGAAGAAATTAAAATAATGTTAAGTGTTAGTATGTTAAAAGCAAGCACCTGAATCATCCCCTATCACCCAGCCTGAAGACGCCAACTGTTCTGAGTTCTTCCATCTCCTGGGTCGTGCAAACGCAGACACGTCATCTCTGCTCTGCAAACTGACAAAGCTGCCTTTACTTGTCAATCCAGGATTGTTAGGCATGCGCAGACTGCCTCCTCGTGCTTTCTGCCTCCGTGACACGGATGAAGCTTCAGATGTCTCGTGTTCAGAGTCAAACAGCGACTCATCATCCAGGGACTCAGGATTTGTGTCAAACATTTCCAGGTCGTTTATCTCAAGGTCATCTGTGTTGTCAGCTGCACGCCATTCCCAGCTGCCACTGCTCTGCGAGTCGCCAGACTGTGATAGCATCACCATTGTCCTGCCGGCACCAAACCGGCCATACTGTTGGTATTGCTGTGGTATCTGCTCGCTATCTTCTGAGCTGGCATCTGGTAACATCTCTCTATCATTTGGTGAAATTTTCTTTCTGTTCTGAGAGTCGCCAAACCGGCTGTTTTCCGGTAATATCTGTCTGCCCTCTGGTGAAAGTTTCTTCCTGTTCTGAGCGTCATCAAACTGGTTGTTTTCTGGTGAAATTTTCTTTCTACTTTGAGAGTCTCCAAGCTGGCTGTTTTCTTGTTCCATTTGTTTATCTTTTGGTCTAATTTTCTTCCTGCTGTGAGTATCACTAAACCGGCTGTTTTCTGGTACTGGCTTTCTGCCTTCTGGTGCAATTTTCTTCAAGCTCTGGGAGTCACCAAACCGGCTGTTTTCTGGTACCATTTGTTTATCTTCTGGTACAATTTTCTTCCTGCTCTGAGAGTCACCAAACCGGCTGTTTTCTGGTACCATCTGGGAATCAATATTTCTGATGCGAGGTGTTGGCAGAGGTGGTGCCCTGGTGCGAGGTTTAGGCAGGGGAGGACTGGGTTCTACAGCTGTGATTGTTAGTTAGTTAGTACATGCAACAAAACAAGCAGATACATGCAAATCAAAATCTACATGCTAAAAGCCAGCAGCTACTAAACAACTCAAGTCATTAGTATAGCAATGCATGAAAGAAACAGCAAATTTTCCTTGGAAGCCTCTTATTTCAGGCTTGAGGTTCTTTTATGTCCTTTAGATCCATACAATTCTCTAACATATTCCATGTTGGACATACAGAACATAAAACAACCTTAAGTTGAAATAAGAGCCCTAAAAACAAAATTTGTTATCCCTTTCATACTGGGAATTAATGACCTGTGTAATTAAATAAAACACTAGTACAACTAGGAAATTATATACAATTTTTAGTGTTTATATACAACAAATTTATTTCATATTATGTCTCATTTCTCCATTTTAAAATGGAAAATTACCATGTAGGCTGTAATATTCACAAAAACAGAAACAGTTTTCACCAATGTATTAGTAAACCATGACAAACTTTATCAATCATTTTTAAGTGTAATGAACGTTTATAGATTTAATTAGGCCTAAAATAACCTAAAAGCTAAACTAATGTAATTTAAGTACTCTAACTTGTAAAAGTATGGAATAAAATGGCATGTATTGCAATGCCCAAAAATAGTTAAATTAAATACAAGATTGAAAGAACACCTTAGAAATGTTAAAATGGAGAAATACAAAAATCTGCAATAGCTGCACATGCATGGTCAGAAAAACTCAGAATTCAAACTAAGACAAAATTATATTTAATTAATGTTGGGAAGTAAACATTATGAGGTATAATCATTAAAATTCATCGGAGAACATATTGTTTAAACAACTCACCTCATAGGATTCATGCTTCCATGATATCGCGATTTCAAACATAGTCATGTTCATCGTCAGCCATAACTCCAACTGACGAAATTCTTCGGCCGTCAACTATTCTATTGTCGCCATCTTCAGTGCTGCCATCTATGGTGAATAGTTGACGGCCGAAGAATTTCGTCAGTCGGAGTTATGGCTGACGATGAACATGACTATGTTTGAAATCGCGATATCATGGAAGCATGAATCCTATGAGATGAGTTGTTTAAACAATATGTTCTCCGATAAATTTTAAGACAAAATTACTTAAACAATTAGAAAAATCTAAGGAACTCACAATTTGGGAAAAAATTTATAAATTTATAAAAAGAAACCATGAATTTTGAAATTCCCGGTGAAAAGGAAAGAGGTTTGATTTGGAAGTTAATCAGTCGGCCAAGAGAGGGCACAGAAATCAATTTACAGGATGGACAACTGCCAGATAACAGTTATGAAGCATCGAAAATGTCGCATAGATAGCTAGTCTGTATAAAAATCAAGAATTATGAGGCGAGTCAAAAAACAACTCAAAATATAATTATACCGAGATTATCTTAATTATTGACAGAAATGCACTGTTATCGACGGAGCTGAGTTAAACCAGAGGTATTAGAGTGACCATGACAAGAACAATTCCCATTTTTTTTCATATTACAAGTAAAATCAGTTAAAGATCATTAAATTCCATAGCTAAATGCATTTAATATACCACTTTATGAACATTTGTTGCTTTAAAATAGTGTATAAGTGGGTAAATAAATTTCTGGTATTAAACTCCCATGCCTAAATTTACATAACATAGAATGAATAATTAAGTTACAAATAAATATTTACACAAATTAAAATAAAATCAAAATGAAATAAACTAATACTATTAGAGAAACAAAAAATCAGCAGCTATTCTTTACAATGTGTGATGCGACATTTTTAATTCCTTCATAAACTCCTGTCAAATTTTACTCTTAGGGTTCCATTTTTTACATTATTTCCCACCATTTACAATGATTTTTACATTTTTAAAATTATTATTTCAATATATTTTTCTATGATATTTAACTACATATGTAGCATGAAGACGTGGCAGCCATATTGATTTTAACAAATATTCTAATCAAAAACAAAGTAGTGTTCCAGTGCAGCCAATGTAGAGTATGCACTATTTAACTGTAAATGTTTACTTCAGGATTTCAGAACTTACTATTTATCTTTGGTGTTGCATTCTTTCACAGCTTAGAGTGCTTAAATTGCATTAGGTTAGTTTTTAGACTAGTTTTTCACAGGTTAGAGTACTTAAATTGCATTAGATTAGCTTTTAGGTTTGTTAAAAATTCCCAAATAAATGTTTTCTTAATAAAGAAGCTGCCATTTGCAAAGATGGAAGCAAAGGTTTCATAGCATTTGGTGTGCAGGAATTTACAACGTATATAAGAGAAAAATTTGCATTTAGATTTAACTTGCCCTGATAGCTCAGTTGGTAGAACATTGGCCCAGAAAGCCAAAGGTCCTGGGTCGAGCCTCAGCTCTGGGTGTAACATTTTTCTCTTCAAATATTGTGTATATGTTGGCTGCATCCTGTGATCCCAGAGTGTAAACCTTATTCCAAACGGCAGGCAGAATTAAAATGTAAACTTCTGGATGACCAAAGAATCAAAATATATGTTGGTATAGGATAGGGTCCCCTTCGTGTTTGTTGGTACATGCACTTGGTGTATGATTGGAGCTTAGAAAAATTTTTCGCATCACATGTTGCAAAGAATCCCCAAATCAGACACGATCAATTAATCTGCTGAAAGACCATTTACAAGAGAAAGAGACTTAAATATCTTTTAAAAGAAGCTAATGTCCAGTAGCCCCTGATCTCCTCTGGTTGGGAGTTCCGGAGCCTAGCAATGAACATGGTATTAAGAATGATAAAACTTGACATAATATGAAATAAAATCATGTAATAGATTGAATTGGTACTTCACAAGTCACCTCAACCAGAGGATGAATTCGATATTCCTGCAACACATGAGGTGAGTTGTGAGGAACCGATTCACAATGTGATTTTCTATCATTTTTAAGTTAAAACAATTGGAACTGATTTATGATTGATTTTTAGGAAATTGAAAGAAAGAAAGAAAGAAAGAAAGAAAGAAAGAAAGAAAGAAAGAAAGAAAGACTAAATTAATAAAACAAATAGAAAACCTAAAGAGCTCAGGGTTTGGGAAAAAAATGTAAAAATAAAAAAAAAATGGAAAAGAGAAATTAATGAACTTTGAAATTTCTGGGAAATATGACTGATTTTGAGGTTCTTCGGTCTACCTACAGAGGGAGCAGGAGGCGGCTCATCAAGATAACATAACAATGGTAATAAAAATAGTGAGGATGGAACTGAAGAAGGTTCCAAAACTGGTCTAAGAAAAAGAAATGAGGTGAGGTGATAAAATTTTATTAAATTAATGTTGGGAAGTAAACATTATGAGGTTATATCATTAATAGTAAGTGGAGAACATATTTTTATCGACTCACCTCATATGATTTCAAATTTCTTTGATACCGACAATTCAGACAATATCATGTCCCTCTTCAGTCATGGCTTCCACTGATGAAATTCTGTGATTGTTGATTTCTCTAAGGACATCACCTCTTGTGCTGCCATCTTTCGTTGGGATTATAAACTTCGTAATTAGATTATTATCCACCGGAATGTCGAAATTCATAGATCGATATTTATTCTTCTGAATGAATGTCATTTCCCAAATTGTCAATTCCAATGGTTTATCCAATTGTTTCAAAATTTTTGCCTCTTTTTCAATTTTATGATGTTCTAGCAAACTATGTGCAGTAATTGCTGATTTTTCAATTTCACAATTTTTAATATTTCTAAAAATGTTCTTTAGTGCGTGTTTCCAAACTCCTTTTTGTTTTTCCTATGTATACTTTGCTACAATCATTACAATTTATTTGGTAAATTCCAGATTTCTTAATGTCTGGGATGTTGATTTTTTTATCTGGAGAAACTTCTAAGTACCGGTAAAAATAAAAAAAATCAACATCCCAGACAGTAAGAAATCTCGAATTTATCAAATAAATTGTAATGATTGTAGCAAAGTATGCATAGGAAAAACAAAGAGGAATTTGGAAACACGCACTAAAGAACATTTTTAGAAATATTAAAAATTATGAAATTGAAAAATCAGCAATTGCTGCACATAGTTTGCTAGAACATCATAAAATTGTAAAAGAGGCAAAACTTTTGAAACAATTGGATAAACCATTGGAATTGACAATTTGGGAAAAGATATTCATTCAGAAGAATAAATATCGATCTATGAATTTCGATATTCTGGTGGATAAAAATTTAATTACAAAGTTTATAATCCCAATGAAAGATGGCAGCACAAGAGGTGATGTCATTACAGGAATCAACAATCACAGAATTTCATCAGTGGAAGCCATGACTGAAGTGGGACATGATATTGTCTGAAACCGTCGGTATCAAAGAAATTTGAAATTATATGAGGTGAGTCGTTTCTCCACTCACTATTAATGATATAACCTCATAATGTTAATTCCCAATATTAATTTAAATATTATGAGGCATAATCATTGAAATTCATCGGAGAAAATTTTTTGACAACCCACCTCATAAATTTTGTGTTTTTCACAAAACCGAGGTTTCATAAAACTGGAAGAGAAGCAAAACTGTTAAAACAAGTGGATAAACCTTTAGAATTCACAGTTTGGGAGAAGATATACATTCAGAAAAATAAATGTAGATCAATGAATTTTGATATTCCTAACAAACAAAATTTGATTTTGAAGTTCATAAATTCAACCATAGATGGCAGTGCTGAAGATGGTGACAATAGAAGAGTTGATGGCCAAAGAATTTCATCAGTCGGAGTTATGGCTGACGATGGACATGATTACGTTTGAAACTGTGGTTTTGTGAAAAACACAAAATTTATGAGGTGAGTTGTCAAAAAATGTTCTCCGATGAATTTCAATGATAAAATTTTACTTAAATAACTGATTTATGAAATCATTTTGAAATTGTGGTCATAGTATAAAGAGCTAAACTCATCCGTAAAACTTCATTTCCAATACTTGTAACATAAATAACTAATATTTTTTAAAGAGAAAACATTTCTGCCTAAACCAAGACCTTTTCATGCATGGGTGCTACCCAGATAAGTTCCTGGCTTGATACTATGAAATTAGCCTGGGTAGTTCAAGTGGAAAGAGTACCAGTGTGTAAAGCTAGTGATACTGGGTTCAAATCCCACATCAGGCAGAAATTTTTTTCCTTTAAAAAAATTGATTCAGATAATTTGTCTGAGTGCATTATCATAACTGTTTTGTTAGCAAAATGAAATAACAATGTGGATGGTAGTTAAAATCTGTTGCTATCTTTAAGCAAAGGAAGTGTATTGTTACACAAATTCTGCACGACTCTCCAGGATCTTATCCAGGTCCTGCAAAAACCTGTTCCATGACTCACTCGATTCTCTGCGAGTCACCAGGAAGTCGGCAGGCGGTGGAGCGAGTAGACTGACTCGCTTGCTGTTACCTGCAGGCAGTTGGGTGGTTAGAGAATTATTCCTACTAGAAACATCTAACTTCCTCTTACCTGGCACTGATGCAAACTCTACTGGCGCTGGTACTACTTCAGGCTTCTCTTCAGACAATACCGGAGGCACAGGGACAGTTTCTACATGTGGTTCTGATACCATAGCAGCAGTTTCTGATACTACATCAGGAAGTTTTGATATGGAAGAGGCAGTTTCTACAGGAGCAGTCTCTGATACCACAGGGACATGTTTTGCAGGTGGTTTCGATACCATATGAGGAAGTTTTGATACAGAAGGGATGTTGCTTTCTATTGGAGGAGACTCCTTAAGGTCAGTTTCTACAGGAGGCGCTTTCAATACTGCATCAACAATTTCTGCAGGTGGTTTTGATACTGAAGGAATGGTTTCTACAGGAGACTCTGGTATCATAGGGACGGTATCTGTAGGGGGTGGTTTCAATACTGCACCAACAGTTTCTGGGGGTGAGGAGATTGTTTTTACAGGTGGTGAATGTGAGGGGTCTGGAGGTGCTTTTGTTATCGCAGAGATTATCTCTGGGGATGTTTTTGATGCTGTAGAGACAATTTCTGCAGCTGGTTCCTCTTCCAACATCTTGTTTTGCAAGTTGTCACACATTTTCATTTTGCCGGGTAAAGTTGCACATTTATCCGGAGGCTGTGTAGTGCTGCTCTTGCCTGACAGATGTCTCTCTAGTGATGTTGTTTTGTTAACAGGTGGTGGTGGAGGTGCTTTCTTCTTTTTCTGACCTGAAAAACACAAATTGACATGATTTTTTTGGTTTGAGTCCGATAATTTCAGGATCAGCATTTTTAATTGTAGTTGTCACTCACAGTTTGCTAGAGAATCACATAATTGGAAGAGAAACTAAACTTTTTAAAACATCTAGAGAAACTTTTGGAATTAACAGTGGAAAAAGATATACATTCAGAAGAACAAATAAGATCCAAAAATTTTGAAGTTCCCTTACTTACTTACTCACTGGCACTATCGAACCCGCAGGTTCATGGCCGCGCAGACATAAGCTCTCCATACATCCCTATCCTGAGCTAACGCTTTCCAATCATTCCCTGTATAATCTACTTCCCTCAAATCATAGTTAATGTTATTCTCCCACCTCATTCTTGGTATACCAACTGGGCGTTTTCCCTCTGGCTTTCCTACAAGAAGTTTCCATGCAAGTCTTTCATTCCCCATATGTGCAACATGTCCTGCCCATCGCAGTCTACGAGACTTAACTGTTCTTATTATATCTGGCTTATAGTATTTTCTTTTTTATTATTTTTTTTTATCCGCATTTCTTGACGGTTGTTTTTTTACGGTGAAAGATCATCACTCTTTCGACCAAGGTACTTTTATCGTCTGGCTTATCACCTTCAACCAGTCCGGCATGGGTAACCCTATCGGCAGCAATGCTACCGCCGGCATAGCTCTCAAGATCATTTAAGCACGCAAGCCACTCCACCACGACAAGGTAAAGATACCATGGAGGGATTTTGAAGTTCCCAGGAAGCAAAATTTAATCTCCAAGTTCATAAAATTGGTACCAGATGGCAGATCGGAAGGTAGTCATAATGCCAACATTTCAACAGCTGGAGTTTGATTGAAGATGAAAGCAAAAGGTCTTTGAAACCAGTATCGTGAAAATACAGAACTTTATGAGATGAGATGTAAAAACAATTTATCCAACTGATTTATGAATTAATAAGGAAATTGAACTTTTATAGGAAAAAATCACTATGAGGTTTAATTTAATCTTTAATAAGGAAATGTTTACTTTTATTTGCGGATTTTTATCAACATTAAACTTTAATTTCATTTTTCTCAGTTCAGGTGTAAAGATGTTAATATTTATATTGGGAAGTAAACATTATGAGGTTATATCATTAATAGTGAGTGGAGAACATATTTTAATTGACTCACCTCATACGTTTTCAAACTTCTTTGATACCGACGGTTTCAGACAATAAGGACATGATATTGTCTGAAACCGTCGGTATCAAAGAAGTTTGAAAATGTATGAGGTGAGTCGATTAAAATATTGTAATCAAATGGTAAAGAGAAAAATTTATGCCTGAACCGGGAATCGAACCCCGAACCTTCAGCTTTCCGTGCTGATGCTCTAACCATTGAGCTAATCCAGGCTTCCTTCCCATCCAAGCATAAATCCTTCCTTTACCTTACTGTCTTGGTCCCACATTCAAATGCTATGAATCATCATTCATAAATACACAATGAATGGCTTCTACCTGAAGAAGACATGAAGGGACTCCACATAGCTATAGCATTATTTATGAAATTAATATTAAGAAGCTAAAGCTGTTACTATGATTGAAATAAGTATATTAAAGTACACTACTAAATTATTGTAATCAAATGGTAAAGAGAAAAATTTATGCCTGAACCGGGAATCGAACCCCGAACCTTCAGCTTTCCGTGCTGATGCTCTAACCATTGAGCTAATCCAGGCTTCCTTCCCATCCAAGCATAAATCCTTCCTTTACCTTACTGTCTTGGTCCCACATTCAAATGCTATGAATCATCATTCATAAATACACAATGAATGGCTTCTACCTGAAGAAGACATGAAGGGACTCCACATAGCTATAGCATTATTTATGAAATTAATATTAAGAAGCTAAAGCTGTTACTATGATTGAAATAAGTATATTAAAGTACACTACTAAATTATTGTAATCAAATGGTAAAGAGAAAAATTTATGCCTGAACCGGGAATCGAACCCCGAACCTTCAGCTTTCCGTGCTGATGCTCTAACCATTGAGCTAATCCAGGCTTCCTTCCCATCCAAGCATAAATCCTTCCTTTACCTTTTGATTACAATAATTTAGTAGTGTACTTTAATATACTTATTTCAATCATAGTAACAGCTTTAGCTTCTTAATATTAATTTCCGATTCCGATTGAGGGTCTTTCCACTTTTCAGCGGTTGCCCTTTTACCAGCCGGCTGCTGGCCCTTCACATCCACATGTGTCAATCACAGAGGTAGATGATCAACAGCCAGTGTAGGGGTGACATGTGGTTAGCATGTCGAGTCCCCCAGCCATTATAGCTGGTTCCTCAACCTGGAGCCGCTACTTATTGTAGCTACCCAATTGCCTCACGATGCTGGGTGGGCACCGGTCCCATACTGGCCGAAATACCATGAGAAAATTTCTTCCCCCATGGAGACTCGAACCAGCGCAAGTCCCGTAGCTCTGTGCCAAGGCTTCCTACCTTAACCGCTCGGCTACGGCGCGGGACATATTAATTTCACGATTAAAATATGTTCACCACTCACTATTAATGTTAATATTTATCCAAATTAAAATAGCTCAAAAGTTAGCTCCATAAAAAACAATCACAGCTATGATAAACACAGACACAGAACAATAGCTAAAAATGTGGGATATTCACTAATACTATTTATGTAATAAATTTGGGAATTTTTAACATTATGAGGTTTAATTCATAAGAATTAAATGAATCATGATTTCTTCTTACCTCATACTTCTATGTTTTTTAAACACAACACTGCAGTATCAGCGACCATCGTCACCATCCTCAGCTGTTTTCACGACTGTCATTTTTTTTATACCGGCAAAAGAAAAAATTGACAGTCGTGAAAACAGCTGAGGATGGTGACGATGGTTGCTGATACTGCAGTGCTGTGTTTAAAAAAAAATAGAAGTATGAGGTAAGAAGAAATCACGATTCATTTAATTCTTATATATTTCACTAATACACTTAAAAAATAATATTCTATCTTTAGAAATGTTCATCTTTTTTGAAACTGTGACACTGTATCCAGGAGTACATAATATTTTAATTACTTCAGTCTTAATGGTAGACTGCAAGGTTATAACTCATTGAAATTTTATAGGAAAACATCACTATGAGGTTTAATTTAAGATTCAAATTAAAATTTTTTATACCTCATCTCACATCCAGTTTTCTAATTATACCGGTCTCAAAACCTAGGTGGTTTCATCTTCAGTAATATCTCGACCAATGTTATGTTGTTCAGGAGAACTGATTCCCTCTGTTGGTGAACCGATAAACCTCCAAATCAAATCACAAACCTCTCGAGAATTTCAAAATTTACATAAAAAAACTTACGTATTTTGAAATTCCCTGGGAATTTGATTTGATTCGGAGGTTTATCGGTCCACCAATAGATGGAATAAGCAAGAGATAATCATCATCCTCTTATCGTGTCCTCCTTTCAGTAGGTTGATTCCAAATATGCCTACAAACATCTCTATTTTCCCAGGCTTTCCTTCTTTTCAGTTCACTCCAGTCGTATCCTCTTTCTGTGAACTTTTCTTCATTTGGTTAATCCATCTTTCTCATGGTCTATCTCATGAGCATTTTCCTTGTATCTTGAGATTTAACAGTCTTTGTGGTAGTCTTTCCTTTTCCATTTGTTTTAAATGTCCAAACGATTTTAGTCTATTATTTTCTGTCTGTTGTTAATTTTTCTACATTTAATGCCTCATTGATTTTGTCGTTTCTTACTCTATCACTGAACGACATTACATTGGGCAAAATATTACAGAAGATGAAACCACCTAAGTTTTGAAACCATTATAATTAGAAGATTGGACATGAGGTGAGGTATAAAGAATTTTATTTTAAATCTTATAACTGGTTATCTGAGCAATAGTACAGAGTGATTCAGAAATATGGTTATACGTTTGATCGCATTTTGTGACAAAAATATTATCATTAAAGGAAATATGATGTTACCATTGGAAAGGGAATCCTTCAAATTACAACAATAGAACAAAACAAAACAAATCACTGCTCACGTGCAGCTTAGCAGGTTGATTTTTGTGGGCTAACTTCGAACGCCTCCATAATTCTCTTCGTTGTTTCTGCATCCGTGCCAATGCGAGGCCTTCCAGGAGGTTTGATTTTCTGCATCTTTCCCGTTTCCATCAGTCGTTTTCTCCACTTCCCCACAGTCAACGGCTGCAATGCTACATTAAACTCACGTCTTGCAGCCTCACGATCATTAGCATACATTATTGCCCATGCAGCAATTGTAATTTGCTGTTGCATATTCAATGCCATTTTGACTAATGATGTAAGTTCTACACTGTTTTGTTTTATTCCATTGTTGTAAATTGAATAATTGCCTTTCCAACAGTAACTTCATATTTACTGTAAGGGCAATATTTTCATCACACAATGTGATCAAACATAAAGCCATATTTATGATTCACCCCGTAAACAATACATTTATTATCGCCTCACTCTGATGGTTAACTGTTTATATAAAAGCGGGTGCCGTGCGACAATGCTTGACATGCGGTGTTGCCACGTTTCTCATAGCGCTATGGGCATTTATTACACAAGGACAGAACACATTGATTATATTTATGTTATTATTTAATTTTTATGTTATTATTTGGTATTGTTTAATTTTTAAAATTAAAATTATATATGTATTTATTCATTACATAATTCATATCCTACATTATAGGCTATAGCTTGTAGGTCTACATAAATTTAATATTCATACATCATGCTGAAAATAGTATTATTGTTATTATTATTATTATTATTATTATTAACTGTTCGGTCTGAAATATTTTTCCATGGCCGCACATGTTATATATTAAACTAATATAATATGTAGATATTGTATTATTATTCGAGCTACATATCACAATAAATGACTGATAATTATACCATTAATTACGGTATACAATTTTATAACTGGATCGACTGCTCCACATCCCAAGTTTTAATTGAAACTGAGGGAAGAATAGCAATGTGGCAAGATTGTGGTAGTCGTGGCAGTCGAGATCTTTGTATTCTAATAACATATAACTGCTGCGGGGAAACAAAGCGAGCCACTTGTTAAGCATCATAGTGAGGCGATAATAGTACCAAGCCAACAACAGAATATGTTTTAATGTTTTATTTTAAATTAATATTTTCCAGAATTGGATATAATTTTACTTTAGAAACAAAAATTAAGTTCAAAACAGTATAAGTGGAAAGAAATTTGACGTTCCTATTGGAAGTTCAAATGGCATAATGGTTATCACACCGATGTACAGAGTCAGAAATTTGGGGATCGAACGTAATTTTTCTTTCTAGGTTAAAACAGAATATGTGTTATATTTGAAGAGAAAAATTTATCTTTCAGTGAGAAATGTTAAATCAATAATAAAAACATCATTAGAAGCCTTAATAGCTTTATAAAGTAATGTTAAATTCCCAATAAATGTCTTCTTAACTAAGAATCCGCCATTTGCAAAGATAGAAGCAATGGTTTCAAAATCATTTGGCGAAAGGGAATTACAACGTAATTTGTATCTAGATCGCAACTCGCCTCGGTAGCTCAGTTGGTAGAGCATTTGGCCCAGCAAGCCAAAGGTCCCGGGTTCGAGTTTTGGTCTAGGCGAACATTTTTCTCTTCAAATATAATTTATCTTTCAGTGAGAAGTGTTAAATCAATAATAAAAACATCAGAATATGTGTTACCTGAGACAGAGGTGAGGCTGGACATGGAGCGGGACAGACCTCCTGGCTGCGACTTGTTGCATCTTGGCAGAGTGTGCTGCTCATCACTCAGTACTGACGCCTCGTGATACCCACTACTGTCTGAACTGTTGCGAGAGTGCGACACATTCACTGCCTCCTCCTGCTGTTGCTGCTGCTGTGCAAAAAACATAGCATCCATTTAAGACAAAATTGATAGGTCGTTGCACTAACATGTATTTTTATGAAAGAAATTATATCAGTTGCTTACATACTTACTTACTCACTGGCACTATCGAACCCGTAGGTTCATGGCCGCGCGGACATAAGCTCTCCATACATCCCTATCCTGAGCTAATGTTTTCCAATCATTCCCTGTATAATCTGCTTCCCTCAAATCATAGTTAATGTTGTTCTCCCACCTCATTCTTGGTCTACCAACTGGGCGTCTTCCCTCTGGCTTTCCTACAAGAAGCTTCCATGCACGTCTTTCATTCCCCATACGTGCAACATGTCCTGCCCATCGCAGTCTACGAGACTTAACTGTTCTTATTATATCTGGCTTCCTATAAAGACCATGTAGTTCATTGTTATGTAGTCTTCTCCATTCACCTGTCTGTTCATCTCTCTTTGGTCCAAAAATTTTCCTAAGAACTTTATTCTCAAATACTCGTAATCTCCTTTCCTCCCTTAAAGTAAGAGTCCATGTTTCGCACCCATATAATATAACTGGTAGAATAATAGTTTTATATATTTTCAGCTTAACGTTTTTTGAAAGGAGTTGGGACATCAAAAGTCTCTGTAATGCATAATAGCATGCATTTCCAGAATTGAGCCTATGTTTAATTTCTTTGTGCATCTCATTCCTATTTGTGATTATTGTTCCTAGGTATTTGAATTCAGCCACTTCCTCAAAATTTCCCTCATTTGTCATTAGCTGTCCATTTCCATTATATACTGAATTTCTACGTGTGACCACATATTTAGTTTTACTGATATTTACTTCCAGTCCTAATTTCTTAGTGTTACTCAATAGTGTGTGCGTGTTGGCCTTTAGTATCTCCTCGCTATCGGCCAGTAGTACTATATCATCAGCATAAACTAACACAATATTAATACCATTGAGTTGTAAGCCTTCCTCATTCTCTAAAGGTTTAATGGCATGCTCTAGTACAAAATTAAATAGTAGAGGAGATAGTGCATCTCCTTGCTTCAACCCATTCTGGATTTCAAAAGTATCTGAAAACTGTTTGCCTACACGCACCCTACTCTATGAGCCATTTAGACACATTCGTATAAGTCTAACTAACTTTTTAGGAATTCAGTTGCTTACATAGCATCTTATATTACATCTTTTTCTTGCATCAATTTCAAAGGAATCATCTTCATCTTCTTGACTATTTCTCGGTATTTTGATGGCATTGAAAAATAATTCAAATTTTAGAGCAGATGAACAGTTCTAAATATCTAGGTTTCAATTTATCATATGTTAAAATTGAAGATATTAATGACAAAATAAATAAATTTAATCTAATGTGTGGCACTATTAAAAACCCTTAAAAACACAAGAAAAGAAACAAAAATTACATTTTATAAAGTAATGGCTGTTCCTGTATTGATGTATGGATCAGAATGTCGGACGATCACTAAAAGACAAGAACAAAGATTGGAAGCAGCTGAGATGCGATTTTTAATAAATATAGCAGGATATACTCTCCTGGATAAGAAAAGAAATGAAGATATAAGAAAAGAACTAAATATTTTCAAACTTACAGACCGAATAATTAAATACAGGAACGACTGGAAAGAACATATTGATAGAATGACAGAAGGAAGATTTCCAAAATTATTGCTAAATTATAAACTGCGCGGAAGGAGAATTGTTGGTCACCCATACAGAAGATGGTCTGAACAATTTTAACAATTCTAGCTTTCATGAAACCAGAACGAGCCAACAGGCTTAATCCCTGGATGATGATGATGATGAAAAATAATTCCTGAGTTTTTTTAGTGCTAAATTGAATTAATTCTAGTAAAGCTAATATTATAAATTAACGCAAAGGATTAAAAATGGTAAAATTGAAAAATCAGCTATTGCACCTCATAGTTTGCTGGAGAGTCATAAAATTGAAAAAGAGGATAAACTTTTAAAACATTTGGAAAAACTTTTGAAATTGACAGTTTGGGAAAAGATATATATATATATTCAGAAGAACAAATTTAGATCCATGAATTTTAAAATTCCCAGTGGACAGGACTTGATCTCAAGTTTCATAAAAAAAACACTAGATGGCAACATTATAGATGAAGATTCAAACAAAAATTTGGTAGTCATGATATCGGCTGAGAATGAGAGGAACAACTCTTGAAAACTGCAGTTCTGTGTTTAAAATAAATAATAGTTTTAAAAAAACTAAAACAACACGCTTTATTAGAAAACCGAACTATAAAAATGAAAAATAATTTTAATTTCCAACACGCTTGGGATAAAATAATTTTACCATCAAAAGCATGGGGTGTTCTTTATCAATTAATATATATGATAATAAACAGATATTGGTAAAAGTAAAGTCTCTAAGAAGGAAATGTAAAATTCATAAAAGCACTCCACGCTTTTGATTGTAAAATTATTTTTCCCAAGCATGTTGGAAATTAAAATTATTTTTCATTTTTTTAGTTTGGTTTTCTAATAAAGCGTGTTGTTTTAGTTTTTTAAAACTATTATTTATTTTTTATTTTTTAGTTTTAATATTTTACAGAATAAGATAAAAATGTAAATACGATACTATTGTCGTATGAACTAAAAGTAATACTCTTCTAAAAAAACCTCCCAGCCGGATTTGAACCCGCGACCTATGGGTTACTGAAATTATATACCACTAGAGTTCACCGCTCTACCAACAGAGCTCTTACAACGATTGACTAAAAAGTCCGCAACCTATTATACCAGTTTCTATTTTTTTGATTTTCTGACGATTCTGGCCAGGATTTTAGAAACAAATTTGAAAATATTGTATTGTCACGGGTCCTTTACAAGTATACAACGTTTCAAGTCGATCCAATCTTTCTAAGTGGGTGAAAATCGTGTTAAAAAATTCTGTTACATAGATACAAAGACACTTTTTTTTTGATTTTCTGATGATTCTGGCCAGGATTTTAGAAAATAAATATGAAATTATTCTATTGTCACGGGTCCTTTACACATATACAAAGTTTCAAGTCGATCCAATGTTTCTAAATGGGTGAAAATCGTGTTAAAAAATTCCGTTACACAGATACGAAGATACTTTTTTTTTATTTTCTGATGATTCTGGCCATGATTTTAGAAACAAACTATGAAATTATTGTATTGTCACGGGTCTTTTACAAGTATACAAAGTTTCAAGTTGATCCAATGATTTTAAGTGGGTGAAAATCGCATTGAAAGATTCTGTTATATAGATAGATAGATACAGGTCAAGCTAATATAAAGCATGTAAAAAACAAGAAGTATGAGGTAAGATAAGAATTGACACATTCATTAATTCTCATTTGTTGTTTGAAATTGATAAATTGTGTATTTCTACATTAGGTAAAGTTATGGATACTGGCTTGTTTAATTTTGTTCTCATTAGGAAATAAAACTACTTACAATGGTTGGTGTTGGTGGCTTGGGGGCTGGGCGGCGCTTTCTGGCGGGTCGTGTGGGCGGTGGCGGCATGACAGGTGCTGGTGGTGAGACTGATCTACTGGCAGACTCGTCAGATCTAGCAGGAGATATGCTGCGACCTCCCAGACTGTCACTGCTAACACTGCCTTCACACATACTCTGTAACACGTTATCTTATCTCATCTCCTGATAACACACGTAATTATCTCAACTAATAATTCTACAAGTTAACAATATAAATTATATTTACAGTACTTAACGTACTTAATATTAAGAAGCTAAAGCTGTTACTATGACTGAAATAAGTATATTAAAGTAAAGTAAAGTAAAGTGATCCCACAACAGGCCCGGAGGCCCTTGGGGTAGTAGGAGTTTAAGGCTCCCACTTTTTCTAGACAATCGGCACTTTATGTCAGCCGGGTTGTCAGCCCTGCGTGACGGCCGCCTTTACCCCCAGAACAAGCGTCTGGTACTCATTTCCGTTAGAGGCTGAGTCGACCCCAGGGCCATAGTGCCGCCAGAGGGTTTGGGTCAGTTTAAAAATCCTGACCCCAACGGGACTTGAACCCTCGACCCTCCGGCTTGTAGCTCAGTGCCTTATCCACTACACTACGGCGTGCCCCAAGTATATTAAAGTACACAACTAAATTATTGTAATCAAATGGTAAAGAGAAAAATGTATGCCTGAAGCGGGAATCGAACCCCGAACCTTCAGGGATGTACAAAATATTGCAAAATATATAACAGCAGAGTTAAGCGAGTGTACCTCGTCTTCTGAGTTGAAGGTCATTTAACTGCCAGCGAGTCTACCTCGTCTTTTGAGGCGAATGGGTTAAGAGAAACTCATAATGTTACTTCCTAATATATTTTCATAATGCACTCATGGTCTAAACTCACAGATCTACTGCGCTTGTTGAACATCAGGGACAGTGGTGCACCTCCGTGCTGCTGCTGTTGTCTCACAGCCTGTCTGCGCTTGTCTTCCTCACGTTGAAGTGCCATGATATCCGATGTAGAGAGAGCCTGGCCCATGCCCCGAGACTTTGCGACTACAGTCACTTCCTGCAGCCCGTAGTCTGCCAGACTGCACGACACGTCCAGCAGCTGTGACAAGTCCGCTGTAACACAATTAAACACTTCTCTCAATACCTCCGTGCTGCTGCTGTTGTCTCTCACAGCCTGTCTGCGCTTGTCATCCTCATGTTGAAGTGCCTATTCAAATGACTAGTCCAACTAATAAAGATAAGGCTGCGGAAAGGCTACTGTTTTTAACAGGGAGGAGACCCTTTAATTCCTTCCATCGAAGGTTAAAGGAACCGATCTGGACAGTAACCTAGTGTCCAATCCCTCACCTTCTCGTGGTGCAGCTGTTAGTAATCATGCTTATGCATGATGAACGAAAGGGAAGGGCTACTCACCAACAAGCACTGGTTAGCTTGGTGAGTTTTTCTTTTTTGACCGAATTGGTATTACTTCTCCTCCCCATACCAATTCCCTCTTTCAACTTTTCTATCCAGTCTCCCTTGACTGACCTCTTGTTTCTTTTGACCCTGATGGTATTAGGGTACTAGGGGTTCATTTCTCCTTCCTTCCTATACCTACTTTCTCTCTATGGGTGACGTAACCACCACATGTGGTGCCTACTACTAAACGGTTACGACTAGTTTATTGTACTCCATTTCTGCTAAATACTGGAGTGCAAGAGAGCGAATGATTTCATTATCAAGTGCTCGACATTAGATACCAACCAACCAACTAATAAAGATAACAATTGACTTTGTAGGAAGTTCTTAGGAACATTTTTGGACCAAAGAGAGATGAACAGACAGGTGAATGGAGAAGACTGCATAACAGTGAATTACATGGTCTTTATAGGAAGCCAGATATAATGAGAACAGTTAACTCATAGACTGTGATGGGCAGGACATGTGGCACAAATGGGGAATGAAAGACGTGCATGGAAGCTTCTTGTAGGAAAACCAGAGGGAAAACGCCCAGTTGGTAGACCAAGAATGAGGTGGGAGAATAACATTAACTATGATTTGAGGGAGGTAGATTATACAGGGAAGATTGGAAAACATTGGCTCAGGATAGGTATATATGGAGAGCTTATGTCCGCGCGGCCATGAACCTACGGGTTCGATAGTACCAGTGAGTTAGTTAGAAGCAAAAATCATCAATATCACAGTTAACATATATAATGAATTACATGTTTAACTTTTATAGGAAAAAATTACTATATGATGAAAGTTAAAAATTAAAATGTACCTGTTGGTAGGTGCCATCGTCCTCAACTTTGTTAAAATATTGTATATAAAATTAACTGGAGTGCTTTCGGCAGGTTGAGCTTTTTTTTTATTTTATTACATTATAATTTGAACCCGTGTTTTACCATGGGCATATCACGGGATATTTACAGTTATTTACATACATTTACATTTTGTTTTGCTGTAGTCTGATTGTTCAAGAGTTTATTCTTGAAGTGAGCAGATGTTGCTGATGAAGTTCGTCACTGTGACGTTGTTGATGTGGTGCTGTAGTATGTGAGGTAGAGTTTGGGTTGTTAGAACAGGAGGCCGGTCTCTTGAGTACAGTGAACATTCTGTCAGAAGATGTATTGCTGTCTGTGGTGGCAGTTACATAGGGGAGGTGGTGACTTTTTGATCCAGTGAAGATATGTACGGAAGCGTCCGTGGTTGGTTAGGAATTGTGTAAGGATGGAGTTTGGCCATAGGGATATAGAGAGCCGGTGGAGAATAGAGGGGATGAACTGTGAAATGATACCTCGGAGTTGGTATATGTTGCATTCCATATGTTGATGTAATAGTTTAGCAGAAGTTGCTTGGCTCGAGAAATAGGGATGGAGTTATAGGTTACAGTAGTTTTATAGCTGGCAGCTATTTTTGCTAGATAATCGGCTCGTTCATTACCTCTGATTCCTGTATGTCCTGTGACCCAGTTTAGTGAGATTTGAGTTGTCTTCTTCAGAGTGATAATTTTCTTTCTGGTGTTGACTGCTATTGGTTGTGTAGTTCTTTTGTTAGAGATGGCCAGAAGTGCTGCTTGTGAGTCCACGTGTATTGCATAGGAAGTGTTTACATTAATTATATTATTTTTAGTCTGGACATCTTACCTCAATATTAATGTTGATTTGTTCTTGAACATGTTTCAAAACAATTCTGTTTTATCGTCAGCTTTCCCAGACTGCGTTTACATTACTTTGTTGTTGGATCCAGTCCACTGCCATTTGGATGCCTATAAGTTCTGCTTGAAATATAGAGCATTAGTTGTCCAGTCTACGTGACTCGGTATAAATCTCTTTTGAATTTTCTTCTAGGACTAATCCAGCTCCGACGTGGTTTTCCGTTTTTGATCCATCTGTGAAGATCTGTATGATGGCTGGGATAACTGTACCTCTGTAATCTATTGTTATGATGATGTCTTTCGGATGGATTCTTCCATATCTAGTTAATACTTCAGTCTTCTTAAGTTTGGGCAGGACTGCATTAGTGGGCAAGCCTCTACTAGCGGCTTTTATGTCCTTGCTCAGATGTAGGGCTAGCTCTATTGGAATTGTCCCTCCTATTGCTTGCAGAGCTACGTTGGAGACTGTTTTATATGCTTTGGTCGCGAAAATTAGGAAAGATCTTTGGATCTGCGTTAATTTGATATTAGCTCTTCTGGATAATGATTGGCTCCAGTGAGGTTCTGCTACTTGTTGTTGTTGTATATGGTGATGTATACTCCAATTGTTTGTAGCAGCAACTGATTTGTTTTTGATGATCTCGTATAATGGGTTTGACTCTGGTGCGTTCTCATTAAGAAGTGAGGTGTTGTTTGTTTTTGTTTCCTTTATAATTTTGAGGTCTTCAAATATGTTTATCCTAGCTGGAATGTTTTCTGGGTAGATAGGATACACATATTTGGAGACCTTGAAATTATAAAGGAAACAAAAAACAAACAACACCTCACTTCTTAATGAGAACGCACCCCAGTCAAACCCATCATACGAGATCGTCAAAAACAAGTCAGTTGCTGGTACAAACAGTTGGAGTATACATCACCATACACATCAACGAGTAGCGGAAGCTCAACCTGCCGAAGATGGAAGATAACTTCCGAAAGCACTCCAGTTAATTTTATATACAATATTTTAACAAAGTTGAGGATGACGGCACCTACCAACAGGTACATTTTAATTTTTAACTTTCATCATATGACTACACCTCAACGGAATTTGATATGAATTTGACTAGTATCGAAAAATTACTATGAGGTTTAATTTAAGATTAAATTTAAATACTTCATACCTCACCTCATATCCAGTCTTCTAAGCAGACACCGGTTTCAAAGCCTTGGCAGCTTCATCTTCAGTCATTTCTCGTCAACTGATGTTATGTCAATCGGAAGAACTACTTCTTCTTCCCTCTGTTGGTGGACTGGTAGACCTCCAGATCCAATCAGAATACGCAGGAATTTCGAAGTTCATACATTTTTTTTCTTGTTTTTTTTTTTTAATGTGGATTTTTTCCCAAACTGTGAGTTCTTTCTGTTCTTCTATTTGTTTAATTGAACTGGATTTTCATTCAATTATATGTTTTCCAGACCAAGAAAAAGCCAGTCTAATTAGATGTTTTCAGACCAAGAAAACAATCCTTTTTCTTCTTCTTCTTCTTCTTCACTTCATGGGCTAGGCAAATTGCCTGTTCCGCCTCACACTTGTTCTGCCCATCTTTTTCACTGGCCTTCCTACAATACTTGAACATCTTGGCTTATAGTTAAATACTGCTTTTGGTAATCTTGTTACATTCATTCTTTCTACATGTTTAAACCATTTATCTCTATATTCTTTGACATTATCATTCAGTGGATACATATTTAACTCTGTTCTTATATTTTCATTCTTATCCGATCCAATCTTGTGCAGCCTTTTGTTCTTCTAAGGAAGTTCATTTCTACGCTTTGTATTCTACTTTGTAATTTTTTTTGGTCATTATCCAAGTTCCATAAAGTAATGCAGGAACTGCTAATACTTCATGGGAATGAAATTTGAGTAGTGACAAAAACATTACAAAGTAGAATACAAAGTGATCCTGAGAGCTATGCCGGCGGTAGCATTGCTGCTGACAGGGTTACCCATGCCAGACTGGTTGAAGGTGATAAGCCAGACGAAAAAAGTACATTGGTCGAAAGAGTGGCGATCTTTCACCGTAAAAATACAACCGTCATGAAATGCTGACATGGATTCCACTGGGGTAAAATTTTCCGAGGTCAAATAGTCCTCCATTTGGTTCTCTGGGCAGGGACTACTTCAGGGAACCCATGCCAAACGTTCAAACATGAGGTGGGAGAATAGCATTAACTATGATTTGAGGGAAGTAGATTATACAGGGAATGATTGGAAAGCATTATGGAGAGCTTATGCCCGCGCGGCCACGAACCTATGGGTTCGATAGTGCCAGTGAGTGAGCAAGTAAGTGAGTAAGGAATTAGGTGAGTAAGGAATTAGGTGAGTAAGTAATTAAGTAAGTAAGTAATTAAGTAAGTAATTAAGTAAGTAAGTAAGTAAGTAATTAAGTAAGTAAGTAATTAAGTAAGTAAGTAAGTAAGTAAGTAAGTAAGTAATTAAATAAGTAAGTAATTAAGTAAGTAAGTAAGTAATTAAATAAGTAAGTAATTAAATAAGTAAGTAATTAAATAAGTAAGTAATTAAATAAGTAAGTAATTAAATAAGTAAGTAATTAAATAAGTAAGTAATTATTAAGTAAGTAATTAAATAAGTAAGTAATTAATTAAGTAATTAAGTAAGTAATTAAGTAAGTAAGTAACTAAGCAAGTAACTAACTAAGTAACCAACCAAGTAAGTAACTAAGTAAGTAAGTAACCAAGTAACTAAGTAAGTAAGTAACTAAGTAAGCAAGTAACTAAGTATGTAAGTAAGTAAGTAAGTAAGTAAGTAAGTAAGTAAGTAAGTAAGTAAGTAAGTAAGTAAGTAAGTAAGTAAGTAAGTAAGTAAGTAAGTAAGTAAGTAAGTAAGTAAGTAAGAAATGAACTTCCTTTGTCTTACAACTTTAATTAGTGGACTTCTTATTACAGTTTCCTCACATTCTTGATTGGGACCATGAATGGGGTTGGAAATCAATTTACTTTCATTTATACCCCTAAGAGGATAATAAAATAAACACACTGTAAACATTATAAGCTTTCATAACAGCTAAGAAGGGACGAGATGCCACTCATGATAAGCAGATGCGGAGACATGGCTAAGTTACATGAACTGCACATAAAATACTCTCCAACATCAACAGAGATTGAAGCTGATTTTATGACAGAGTACCTGGGTGTCGCATCTCGTACTTGCTGGGGTCGAGATTCTTCTCACTGCAGGTCTGCTCCAAGATGTCGCACAACAGCATGCGCGCTGATACTCGCATCACATACAGCTGATTCCTCGGCAGGTGAACCTACAACACATTAATATTATTAATATTTAATTTTAGGAAGTGATATTTTGAGGTTATTTTAATTATATTATTTTTGGTCTGATCATCTTACCTCAATATTAATGTTGATTTGATAATTTCAGACTATGGTAAATAAAAGGACAGAAAAGTATAAAAACAAAAAATGATAAACAGAAGTATTCTTGAAAAAGAAGAACCACCTATGAAAAAATATAGGAAATTCACATATCACCCTTGGGTACATAATAAATTCCAAAAGATATTTGAGAAGTTTAATAATAAATTAGCACCGAAAAATAACTACAGTTTAAATAAACTAATAAAAACCAACAAAAATGTAAAAACTAATAAAAATAAAAAGTCAGGAATACATCAAATTGAATGCATGGATTGTAAAAGATATATATAGGAAAAACAAAAAGAAACCTAAAAATTGGAACCAAAGAACACATAAGAAATATTAAAAATGGAGAAATAGAAAAATCTGCAGTTGCTGCTCATGTTTGGTCTGAAAAACATAATATAAATTCAGACACCAAATTATTAAAACAGTTTGAAAATATAAAAGAGCTGACTATTTGGGAAAAAATATATATTCAGAAGAACAAAAACAGGGTTATGAATTTTGATATACCGATGGAGCGTGACCTTGTTTGGAGATTCTTTGGCCAACTACAGGATGGAGTTGACATCGACATCCAGGTTGTGCAACATAAATAAAACCAGTCTAGACAAGCTGATGATAAAACAGAATTGTTTTGAAACATGTTCAAGAACAAATCAACATTAATATTGAGGTAAGATGATCAGACCAAAAATAATATAACATTAATATTATCCCCATTCGCTTGTCTGATCATCTCTCTTTGGTGCAAATATTTTACTAAGATCTTCATTCTCAAATACTTGCAAACTTTTCTCTTCCCTTAAAGTAAGAGTCCATCTTTTACAATCATATAATGTAACTGTAAGAATAACAGTTTTGTATATGGTATTATTTACAGTTTATATGAAGATACAAAAATAGTAATGAAATAAATGGCAAGTTAACAGAAGAAATTAGAATTAACTGTGGTTTAAAACAGGGGTGTAGCCTTTCTCCAATGCTTATTAATATTTAGACAACATTCTATATGAATGGAAACAAATAGTTCATAAGGGGCCAAAAATTGAATGAAATAAAACATTTGATACATTAAGTTCTGCAGAAGACATAGTATTAATTTTTGTCAGAGAGGACAGGCTACAAAAAAGTAGTCTATCAAGTAGATAATATATGTAAGAAATATAATATGATAATTTCAAAATAAAAAACTAAAATAATGGTGTTCCATGGAAGGTAACCAGTAAGAACGAAAATAGTAATAGAAGATAAAGTATATTTGAAGAGAAAAATTATATGCTCTGACTGGGGTTTGAACCCAGGACCTTTGGCTTTGTAGGCCAATGCTCCAGAACCCAGTCTGAGCATATAATTTTTCTCTTCAAATATAATTGTCCTTCAGTTAGAAGAGTTAAATTAATAATAAAAACATTGAAAGAAGCCCTGCTGGCTTTATAAAATAATATTTTAATCACCCAATAAAATGTTTTCTTACATAGAAGCCACCATTTGCATAATCAAAGCAAAGGTTCATAATGTTTGGTGATTGGGAAGTAACAATGTATAAGAGAAAAATGTGTGTTTAGATTGGAGTGCCCAGACAGCTCAGGTAGAGCACTGGCCAAGAAAGCCAAAGGTCCTGGGTTCAAACCCCAGTCTGAACATACAATTTTTCTCTTCGAATATAGTTCGTCCTTCAGTGAGAAGTTTTAAATCTAATATATAAAAATGAAGGTTTGTTTGTTCATACTTTATGTGATCCGATTGTGATGCGGATTTTTTGCAAAATGTTCAGGAGATTCTCAGGATGAACACAGGCTATAAGAGAGTTGAGATACTCAACTCCTACACCCTTAAAAACACCCTTTGCAGTGAAAAACATGAAAAAGTCCTTTTTTTACCCTTAAATAGCTTATGCTGTCTATACCATAACAAATACACAAAATTAATGTACACCCTTAGACAAAAAAAGAGTCGATTCTATCAATCGATCAGGGAACTTCATGAATGCTCGCAGAAGCCGTATTCACATCAACACGTTTTCAGTAATTGTACTGGGTTGTTGCTAGTTAATAATAAAAACATCACAAGATGTTGGAACAGGTTTTACACTTTCAGTATTTGAGCTGTGATATGACTTATGAAGAATAACAAAACGTAAATAATAAAATGCAGAAATTTCAACATATTTGTGGAACAATCAGATGGACACTGAGGAACAAAGTTAGAAAGGAAACACAGCTAAGATTTTACTCAATGATGGCATTACCAGTGGTGATGTATGGAAGTGAGATCTGGATCCTAAAGGAAAAAGAAAAAAAAGTAAAATACAGGCAGCGGAAATAAGCTTCTTACGGGCTGTGAAAGATTGTACAAGATAATAACATATTAAAAATGAGAATTTTATGACAAGAGTCCCTGTATTGTATTATAGTAATTTGACTGTTTTTATTACAGTTGATACAGAAATACTTTACATGTAACAAGAACATTTTTTCTAATTCCAACCTAAACCATGCACGTGAGCCAGTTTACACTATGGAATCATGGGATGCAGCCAACATATACACGATATTTGAAGTCACATTGCCTTTGAATGACTAAGAAAATTATTTACAAAATTTATGAATGGAAAAAGTTCCTGAAGAATGAAAACTAGGATACATTTCGACAATCCATAAAAAAGGAAAAAAAGACCAATATGAAAATTATAGATGTATAACAGTAGCAAGTCTCTGGAAATGCGTGCTATTATGCATTGCAGAGACTCTTGATGTTCCAACTCCTTTCAAAAAACGTTAAGCTGAAAATATATAAAACTATTATTCTACCAGTTATATTATATGGGTGCGAAACATGGACTCTTACTTTAAGGGAGGAAAGGAGGTTATGAGTATTTGAAAATAAAGTTCTTAGGAAAATTTTTGGACCAAAGAGAGATGAACAGACAGGTGAATGGAGAAGACTTCATAACAATGAACTACATGGTCTTTATAGGAAGCCAGATATAATAAGAACAATTAAGTCTCATAGACTGCGATGGGCAGGACATGTTGCACGTATGGGGAATGAAAGACGTGCATGGAAACTTCTTGTAGGAAAGCCAGAAGGAAAACGCCCAGTTGGTAGACCAAGAATGAGGTGGGAGAACAACATTAACTATGATTTGAGGGAAGTATAATATACAGGGAATGATTGGAAAGTATTGGCGCAGGATAGGGATGTATGGAGAGCTTATGTCCGCGCGGCCATGAACCTACGGGTTCGATAGTGCCAGTGAGTAAGTAAGTAACAGTAGCAAGTCCTATGAGTAGACTCTATAGACGTATACTAAAATATTATTTGGAAAAAACTATAGCAATATGGAATTAGAGGAACAGTCAGGATTTAGAGCAGGTCGTTCCACAACCTACAATTTATTTTGCATTACTCAGGTAATAGAAAAGAAAATGCAATATGGACAACCTTTGCACCTACTATTTGTAGATCTTGAGAAAGCATATGACAATGTCCCTATAGAGAAACTATGGATTGATTTAAGACGTATGGGAATTAAGACTATAATAATTGAAGCTATACAAAATTTATATGACAATTGCATATCTAAAATTAAAATTGGCAGTAAATTGTCACATGGATTTACAATAAATAAAGGTCTTCGTCAAGGTTGTTGTCTATCACCGACTCTGTTTAAAATATATGTACATGAAATATTAAAGAATTGGAGAAGAAAATGTTCAAGCATGGGAATTCCTATTTCAAACAAAAAAACTTTATACAACTTACATTTTACAGATGATCAATTGTTAATTGCACAAGAATATGAAGATTTAGAATATATGACTAGAAAAGTAACAGAAGAATACGAAAAATGGGGATTAATTTTGAACATGAAAAAAACAAAATATTTATCAATTGGTGAACCTGAACAAAATTTAATTTTGGAGACTGGAGAAACAATAAAATCTTGTAGTGAGATCACATATTTAGGAATTAAAATAAATAAAAATGGGAGTTATGAAGAGGAAATTAGAAATAGAAATAATAAAGGAAAATTTGCAATTGCTTGCCTCAATGGATTATTGTGGGATAAAAATATAAGTAATAAAAATAAAATTAATATATATCATACAATTGTTAAAAGCATCATTACTTATGGAGCAGAACTTTGGCCATTAACAACAAAAACAAATAAGTATCTTTTGACAACGGAAATGGATTTTATATGAAGGGCAGCAAGAATTTCAATAAGAAAAAAAATTAGAAACTCACTTATAAGGGAGAAAATGAAGATTGAAGACACTATTTTAGATTATATTAAAACTCAGCAATTAAGATGGTACAGACATGTCCAGCGAATGGTAGACGATCGGCTACCAAAATCTGTTTTGGAATGGAAACCTGAGGGAAGACGAGGCAGAAGAAGACCTAAAACCTCCTGGAGACAGGGAATATGTTTATACATGAAGGAGAAACATATACAACCAGGAGATTGGATGGACTGACAAAATTGGCTATTAGAAATCAGACAATGTCAAAGATATTAACCAACCGATGATCTATCTATCTATTGCCAACAAACCTAAAAGCTAACCTAATGCAATTTAAATACTGTAACCTGTGAAAGATTGTACACTGATTTTATTTAGTGTAAATTAATTAGTATAGACTCTATGTTGGCTGCACTGGAACACAAAATATTTGTTAAAATCAATATGGCTGCCACGTCTTCATGTAGTTCAATATAGTGAAAAAATATATACAAATAGTCATTAGAAAACACGTAAAAATCATTGTAAATGATGGAAGATATTTGACAAATAAAACCCTAAGAATAAAATTTGACAGGAGTTTATGAAGTAATTTAAAAATCATGTCACATGTTGTAACGTTTAGGTGTTGAATCTTTATACGTATCATTGAATTTTTATAAGAGAAAATCACTATGAGGTTTAATTTAAGATTTATACCTCACGTCATATCCAGTCTTCTAATGATACCAGTTGCAAAGCTTGGACACCTTCATCTTCAGTAATTTCTTGTCGATTGATATTATGTCGATCAGGAGAAATCAGTTCTTCTAATCGAAATAACATCAGTCGACAAAAAGTTACTGAAGATGAAGCTGCCCAAGCTTTGAAACCGGTATAATTAGAAGACTGGATATGAGGTGAGGTATAAAACATTTTAATTTAAAACTTATATGTATCGTAACCTATTACACTAAGCAACAAAAAAGAAACTTTTTTTTTGTCTCAAAAAGAAAAATATGTGATTCTGATAGTATTTTTTTCCTGAATTCAAATATGATACTAGTTTTCCTCCATCACGCAAAGTTTCCAAGAGACAGGTATTTATAATTTCAAACACTTTAATATTTTCTACATTCGTAACTACACAATATTCGAACATTCGGACTCACCTAGAAAGTAAGAAATAACAATTTTCTGCTATATTTCTCTTGTGGAGCATCCTTCTTGATGGTTCAACAATAATCAGCCAGCATATTAGGATTCCATTTGCCTTGATATCTCTTTTCCATAGCTGAAATCTCCTGATGAAAGTGCTCCCCATTTTATTTTACAACGGACAAATGGACGAAAAAATGTTTATTAAAAGAATAATTAATTATTTAAATCCATTAATTGAAATTGAAATAAAAAAACTGTGGGTGATGGAGAAATTCCGAATACATATTTGAACACACGGTAAAAAACTGCATTAAGTACAACTATTGGTACTCATGAGACAAAAATAATGTTGACCAATGTTATCATTCACTGGCACAGAACATCAGTCTTTCAAAATCCTTTAACATATTTTGTATTTATAATACAATTACTTATTGAATAAGCAGGTAGAGGAAGATGAGGAAGTACCTGTAGTCTGAAGGTTTGTTCGAATGGCTGATGCTGAGTGACCGGTGCATTTGCCTTGTGTTTAGGCACAATGTGAATGGTCCAGGGATCGAGTACTCCTATAGGAGTGTTTGGTTTATAAGGTAGCGTGCCATTCTCTCCCACGGCCTGTAGCACGTGGCTAGTGGGAGACATCTTGTTCAGAGTCGTCACGTGAACCAGCAGGTCCATCATCGGTGTGCTGCGTTCCACACTCATCTTCACAGTCTGGCCACCAGGCAGCACCACTCGCAGGTCCATCGAGCCGGCCAGCATGTCAGGGGGCGTGTCCTCTGTCACCATTTCACCTCTCCTGCAACAAAACAATTCAAATCATTATCTTCAGGCATTACAAACACAGCTGTTGTCTGTCTGACCACCTCTGACTCCTATTATGTTATACTGTGCATCCTAAAAATGTGTTCTCTAAGTCCTCTGAAAAGCTCCAATCAGTTTTCCAATCTCCTGCTTATTACCTCATTCCCTACCTCATACTAAACGTTACCGCCAGCATCATTGGACCCCTATCTACATTATATAAGGTTGAGCTACGCTTATACAAGCAACAGTCCAATATAGTTTAATTCAGGTTTTGTTTTTGTTTGGGTGAAGGAGCCTAGTTAGCTCTTTTCATCATCTACATTTGCAGTGATTAGGAAGATGTTTATTTGGAATGTATGTATTAGTCATTCAAAATATCTCTGCAGGCAGATAAATTACGAAGCTCTGTTTGTTGCTACACGTGACGTCATATAAGGCGGTATACTGTCAGCATCCCACGTCCCATTCCCCGCTGCACTCATAGATAGCAGTGTCACGTGTTCTATTACTGCATAAACACGACTGTAGTGCCCTCCGTCAACAATTGCGCTTACTCCTTAAACGGGTAATATGAGTGTATTCTTCTTGTTTATTCTATTTTGTTTCATTGTATTAATTCAGGGCTGTTCTACATTTTATATTTGCTTATTTATTAACATCTGTCATCACTGCAAACTTACTGTAAATTATATTCATCTCTTACAAGTAAAGGTATCCCACTACAAGCCTCAGGAGGCCCTAGGGGTAGTGGGAGGTTAAGGCTCCCACTTTTCTGGACAATCGGTACTTGATGTCAGCCGGGTTGTCAGCCCTGCGTGACGACCGTCTTTACCCCAGAACAAGCATCTGGTACTCATTTCCATTAGGGGCTTAGTCGACCCCAAAGGCCATAGTGCCGCCAGAAAGTTTGGGTCAGTTTAAAAATCCTGAGTCCATCGGGACTCGAACCCTCGACCTTCCAGCTTGTAGTGCAGTGCCTTAGCCATTATGCTATGGCGTGCCCCTCATCTCATATCATTTTAATTTTGTTCAATTTAATTAGTGCCATAGGTGCCTAATCCATAATTTAAAAAAATATGCTTCTCCCTGTAATTGCACTAGAATTAATCATCTGTGGTTAGCATCTGCCTATAACATTTTTGTCTTCTTCTTCTTCCTTTCCAGGATTAGGTCAATGTGACCTGTTCCAGTCTCAAGTCCATCGTTTCCTTGGCCATCCCAAAGATCTTTTCCCATGTGGTTTGTAGGTGTTGATTTTTTTGGGTAATCTTATATTGTCCATTCTGTCTAAATGTTCTTTCCATTGGTATTTGTGCTCTTCTAGTTTATCAACTATTGAAAATATCTCCAGTTCATTTCTTATTGATTCATTGTGTAATCTATCCATGCGTGTACATCCTTTTACGGATCTTAAAAATTAACTTTTATAAGATTCATGATGTGTTCCGTTGAGGTTTATTCAAAATTAATATAAAATTATAGAATATTCACCTGAAAGGTCCGTCTCCTCAACTTAATTAATCATTTAACTGTAGCACTTTCGGGACTTGTCCCATCATTGGCAGGATTCAAAACTGGTGTTTCACTGAAGATCTGGTATCTTACGAAGATAAACGTACTCGAAGAGATGGAAATCATGAAAGCAGCTCACAACGACAGCCTGATAAACAAAAACGAACCAAATACATGCAACCCCTCTACCAGATCTTCAGTGAAACACCAGTTTTGAATCCTGCCGATGATGGGACAAGTCCCGAAAGCGCTACAGTTAAATGATTAATTAAGTTGAGGAGACGGACCTTTCAGGTGAATATTCTATAATTTTATATTAATCTTAAAAATTGCATTTCAGTGGCTTGAATGTGCGAGATATCTTTTTTTGTATATAAAAGAACAGGAACAGCCATAATTTTATAAAACCTGAGCTGAGTTTCTCTTCGAGTCTTTCGGAGGGTTCTTCTTATGGAGCCACACATCATTTGATATCGGTTTAATTTATTATGTATATCCCAACCATAGCTATATGTTATATCTGAACCAAGATAGTTAAAATGTGCTATCTGTTCTATTACTTCATTATTGATTACTATTTTTGCTCTGACTGGCACTTTGCCCTGAAAAGCCATAATTTTAGTTTTTGAAGTTGAGACTTTGAGATTATAATAGAGTCCTAATTGATTCAACATGTAAATGGCTCTTTGTAAATCATACTCTGACTTTCTGTATAATTACCAGATCGTCTGCATACATTAAAATATTCATATACATTTCCTTATTAATTTGTATTCCTATTGGACTTGATTTTTTCCATTTTCGTATAACATCATCAAAATATATATTACACAATGTAGGTGATAACGTACAGCCTTGTCGAACTTCTTGATTTATTAAAACTTCTTCTCTGGAATAATTATCTAAATTAAGGATAATTTTCGTGCCATTATAAAGACTTTTTTATTCCTTCTATGAGTTGAGCCGGGTACCCTCTTGCCTTCATTATTCCCACAATTTTCTTCTTATCACCTTATCAAAGGCTTTTTCAAGATCAACGAAAACTATATATATGGGGGTAAATTGAATTCTCCTTTCTTTTCTATTATCTGTCTCATAGTGAATATTGTCAGAGCAGGACCTTCCTTGTCTAAAAAATAACATTTTTGTGTTAATTTTAATTCATCCATAATGTTATAGGCAGATGAGGCTCTGACAGAGATGATTATTTCTAGTGCAATTACAGGGAAAAACATTTTTTTTTAAATTGTGGGTTAAGCACCTATGGTACTGAGGCACTCAATTAATTCACTTTTACTTACTTACTTACTCACTGGCACTATCGAACCCGTAGGTTCATGGCCGCGCGGACATAAGCTCTCCATACATCCCTATCCTGAGCCAATGCTTTCCAATCATTCCCTGTATAATCTACTTCCCTCAAATCATAGTTAATGTTGTTCTCCCACCTCATTCTTGGTCTACCAACTGGGCGTTTTCCTTCTGGCTTTCCTACAAGAAGTTTCCATGCACGTCTTTCATTCCCCATACGCGCAACATGTCCTGCCCATCGCAGTCTACGAGACTTAACTGTTCTTATTATATCTGGCTTCCTATAAAGACCATGTAGTTCATTGTTATGTAGTCTTCTCCATTCACCTGTCTGTTCATCTCTCTTTGGTCCAAAAATTTTTCTAAGAACTTTATTCTCAAATACTCGTAATCTCCTTTCCTCCCTTAAAGTAAGAGTCCATGTTTCGCACCCATATATTATAACTGCTAGAATAATAGTTTTATATATTTTCAGCTTAACGTTTTTTGAAAGGAGCTGGGACATCAAAAGTCTCTGCAATGCATAATAGCATGCATTTCCAGAATTGAGCCTATGTTTAATTTCTTTGTGTATCTTATTCCTACTTGTGATTATTGTTCCTAGGTATTTGAATTCAGCCACTTCCTCAAAATTTTCCTCATTTTTCCTTAGCTGTCCATTTCCATTATATACTGAATTTCTTCGTGTGACCATATATTTAGTTTTACTGATATAATTAATTCACTTTTAGTTAAAATAATTCTACTTAGTGTTGATCTAAGAATCTTCTGTAATGTTAGCTTAGTCTCCAGTCTAGTTCCCAGAATTACATTACGTAAATCAGTTAATGTTTACTTAAATCATCTTTCCACCTTATCTGATAGTCCGAGATCCGGCTGCAAGATTACTACGTTCATCCAGTGTAAGAACAAAATCTATTTTTTATAAAATTGTGAATGACTCAATACATTTTTGCCGGGTTCCCTATTAAAATTCAGCCGCAAGTATGTTTAATTAAAATATAATTAATTTATTTATTCGAAATAATTTGTTTCACTTGTTATTAAAATACATTATAATTCAGTTAGCAGAAATCGATGTATAGAGCTTGAAAAGTTTTGGTTGCCATTGGACACTTGGCCGTAAACGTCCTCGCGGCTACAGCAGGCTGTGACACCAATCAGTAATAAAATGGCGGTAAGTACGTATTTATTGTTTTATATTGTTCCCTCGCAGCAGTAAAACCACTGCACTTTATGTATACTACGTACAATGTATATAAAAAAATATCCAAAAGGTAGAGTTCATATACATTATACGAAACAAATCACAGCATTTTAAATGAACTGAACTTTATTTGAAACAATATAAAACAATGTCCATTTTTTTGCGGTTTTTAACTGCAAAGCACTAAAATCCAGTGCCAAATCTCTCATTTAAACTACAGGAAGTAATACAACTGCTGTATTGGCAGACTGGGTAAACCTCACTACCCGGCCTTCCGCACCACGTCACGCCTCACTTCACTCCGCTCTGAACTCAAGGCAGGGATGTAATCTGCTCTGCACAATGGATTGCCATTGGTAGAGATTCTGACTTCGATTTCTGTGCCTTGCAGTTAAAAAGGCAAATAATGTTTGAAAACGGCATTGGTACTTCAGAACGGTTCTCTGGGAGAAATTTCGAGATAAGTTTTGGTGTGCAATGGTTGACAGTTCCTTTGTTAGTTATCCCATCCGTCCTCCTCATTTTAGGCATTTCTTTTCTTCTCCTTTTATAAACCCTTCCCTTTAACATCCTATAATGATGGTGATGATGATAATAAAGTAAGTAAAGTAATCCCACTAAAGGTCAACGGCCATACCATGTTGAAAATACCGGTTCTCGTCTGATCACCGCAGTCAAGCAACATTGGGCGTGTTAATACTTGGATGGGTGAAAAGGGGCACGCCGTAGCGTAGTGGTTAAGGCAGTGCGCTACAAACCGGAAGGTCGAGGTTTTAAGTCCCGGTGGGGTCAAGATTTTTAAACTGACCCAAACCTTCTGGTGGCACCATTGCCTGGGGTCGACTCAGCCTCTAACTGAAATGAGTACCAGATTGTTCTGGGGGTAAAGGCGGCAGTCACGCAGGGCTGACATCAAGTGCCGATTGTCTAGAAAAAGTGAGAGCCTTAACATCCTACTACCCCAAGGGCCTCCCGAGGCCTGTAGTGGGAACACTTTACTTTACTTTACTTTAATCCCACTACAGGCCTCGGGAGGCCCTTGGGGTAGTAGGATGTTAAGGTTCTCACTTTTTCTGGATAATCGGCACTTGATGTCAGCCGGGTTGTCAGCCCTGCGTGACGGCCGCCTTTACCCCAGAACAAGCGTCTCGTACTCATTTCCGTTAGAGGCTGAGTCGACCCCAGGGCCATAGTGCCGCCAGAAGGTTTGGGTTTGTTTAAAAATCCTGACCCCACCGGGACTTGTACCCTCGACTTCCGGCTTGTAGCGCAGTGCCTTAACCACTAAGCTACGGCGTACCCCTGATGATGATGATGATGATGATGATGATGATAATAAATAAATATCCTCAACTCGCGTCAAACTCAGGTCGGGTCGAGGGATGAAATGAGGCCCCTAATATAGAGGTCTGTGAATGACAAGGGTGTCGGCCTGACGCACCATCACAGGAGCAGATGAACCAAATGAAACAAAATTGATGAGGTGAGTATGGAAAAATAATGGAATGAAATTGTGGCAGCGGAAAATTGGAGAAAACCCCTAGAAAAACCTGCCCAAGCTCGCAACCTTTTTAGGAAAAAAAAATTATTTTGTAAGCCCATATTTCCCTTAACAGAGATTTAGGCGCTCTCCCCTATAGGGAAGAATTTGAACCATCTTAATTTAGTTACACTTGTTTTCGTATAGTTGTCCTTTGAGTGGTACGTGGTCAGCGTTCCGCCTCATACTGACATCTAGGAAACCAAGGTAGTATTAGGACGGGAAAATTCGGTAAATTTTGCTTAGAGGTCTTTCATTCAGGCTTAAGGATCTTTTACGAGCCTGAAAATCTTCAGACTCGGGACCCACGGCTTAAAGTCCCTCCCCGGAGGACTTGCTCCTTGGATTTTTCCATCCTAAAAAATCCATCGACCCCGACCGGGTTTGAACCCGCGACCCTCGGGACCAGAAGCAAGGAGCATAACCACTAGTCCACTGATACATATTTCTCTCGGGTAATTATTTACATAGTGCAACAATACATTACGTGTTTTTTTCGTTTTTTTTATTTGAATTTATGTAGGTGGTATCGTGGCATAGAATCATCATATCTTATTTTTTATGGCAAAAAAAGTCACTCTTTCTAGCCAGATGACTCATTTTGAACAATTTTTGGAGATCTCTTTACCCAGAGAATTATGCAGAAAATGATTGGAAAACATTACCTCAGGAATGCAATGTATGGAGAGCTTATGTCTGCACGGCTAAGAACACCTGAGTTCGATAGTGTCAGTGAATCAGTTAGAGACTGGTAAAATGCTTTCTTACTTTGAAGTTAGACAGCCTGGACCAAAAGAGTCATGTGGCATGCAGTGTGTATATGGCTTCAAGCAGGTCAGGAAACCTTACAAACACACAACTCATCCCACAATCTGCTCCCTGCTTGTAAACAGGGCACATCGAAACTTATCACGTATCAGTACCAAAAAAACACAGGAAGAAACTCGCATTCCGGAGGTCCCGGGTTCAAATTCATATACTACCGACCAAGCTGATTGAAGTATTTTTGTGGTTTTCCTCGCTCGTCAAGGGTTCAAATTTCATCCCATTCACTAAATAAACAATAATTTAACGTCTTCACAAAACGAAGCACAGCCTATTGGATTAAAGTCCTAGATGTGATGTGATCTTAGATGTCAAAGAGTAAATAAAACGGAAAATACAAGAAAAACAAAACAGAAATTTTATAAAGCAACGGCAGTTCCCTTACTATTGTATGGTAGTGAGTTTGGGTTTTTACTAAAAGAGAAGAGAAGATCATAGAAGCAGCTGAAATGAGATTTCTGAGAAGTGTAGCTGGCTGCAAACTTTCAGATAAAAGAAGAAACGAAGATATTAGAAATGAGTTTTTTTTTTAATTTTTAGATAGAATAAAACAATCTAGAAAAAACTGGAAAGAACATGTCCAAAGACTGAAATATGAACGCATACCAAATATTATACTTAATTACAATCTAAAAGGAGACAGGGATGTAGGTAGACCGAAAAAGAGGCGGATTCAACTTTTTGAATGAGAATATGAAACCGGAACAAGCCAGATGGGCTTAATCCGTGAATATTGATGATGATATACAATTTTCGTCACGCAGAAACTGTATGAACCGGTTGGTTTGCGGAATATATCTTTCTCTTCTCGATGAAATCTTATGTATACCAAATTTGCTATTTAAAAAACTAACATGAATGAATTTCGGCTTTTAGGTAAATTCCCACTATTGATGGTCGGATTTCGCTGATTTTTTGAGAACGCCTTTCTTGTTTCATATTAATAGCATGTATCGAGTTTTGTTGCGAACAATAAAACATTGCGATGGTTAGAGAGGTAGGGGAACCTGAGGGAAAAACTCAGTTGGTAGACCAAAAATGAGGTGGGAGAATAACATTAATCATGATTTGAAGAAAGTATCAAAATTTTTAATATCCTTTTTTTGTCACAATACAGATTATGTATTTAAATTATATAAATAATAATATAGTACCTTTTTTATCCATTTTCCTCAATTAGAATTGATTTTTATTGAAGTAATTCGTTAAGTCAATAGATCATGAAGGCCTTTCAAAAACATGTTTCATCTTCAGTATGCTAAATGGTACTGATGTCGTGAATAGAGTTCTTAGAAAAAAAATATCGGCCGCGGTGGACTAGTGGTTATGCTCCTTGCCTCTGGTCCCGAGGGTCGCGGGTTCAAACCCGACCGGGGTCGATGGATTTTTTAGGATGGAAAAATCCAAGGAGCAAGTCCTCCGGGAGGGACTTTAAGCCGTGGGTCCCGAGTCTGAAGATTTTCAGGCTCGTAAAAGATCATTAAGCCTGAATTAAAGACCTCTAAGCAAAATTTACCGAATTTTCCCGTCCTAGTACTAGCTTGGTTCGCTAGATGTCAGTATGAGGCGGAACGCTGACCACGGACCACTCAAATGACATCAATACGAAAACAAGTGTAACTAAATTAGTGTGGTTCAAATTCTTCCCTGTAGGGGGAGAGCGCCTAAATCTCTGTTAAGGGAAACATGGCCTTACAAGAAGACAAGAAGAAAAAAAATTCGACCAAAAAGTGATGGAACACACAGGTGAATGGAAAAGACTTTGTAAGACTGAGCTACATGATCTTTATAGGAAACCAGACATGATAAAAAGTAGATCATACAGGAGATGGTTGGAAAACATTAGCTCAGAATAGCGACGTATGGAGAGTTTATGTATGCGTGGTCATGAATATACGGGTACGACAGGCTGACTCCCACGCCTATAGTCCGATTTTGCTCGCGAAAGGAACTAGTCCCAACCACAAAAGATGCAGTGACAAAATCCTTTTTACCTAGTGTGAAGGAAAGATTGAAATTAAACTTGCCTTTAACTGGAAAAATAACAACTTTCTTAACAGGGTACGGGAAGATAAACAGTTATTAGTACCGTTTTAAAATAAATGACAATCCCTTGTGTGGGTCTACATGCGGAAACGCAGAACAAACGATAGTTCATCTATTATTTGAATAACAGAAACAGACAATTATTTAAGAACAATATCATTAACAAATGGTAAATGGACATTCAATAAAATAAACTAGTACAGGATTACACACTTGAATCAATATCATATATTAATTCAATAGATTCAGACAGATTATAAAGTGGCTCCATGGCGAAAGCCTCTCACCGCTGAGATCGAGTCTCGGTCACTCCATGTATGTTTCGTGGTCGACGAAACGGAGCTTGGGCAGGTTTTTCTCGGGGTTTTCTCCCCATTTCCCCTGCCACAATTTCATTCCACCATTTCTACATACTCGTCTCATCCAATTAATTTCGTTCATCAACCCCTGTGATGATGTGTCAGGCCTCTATATATAGCGGTTCATCTCATTTCATCCCTCGACCCGATCCTGAGTTGAGGATATTTTTATTAGTCTTGAAAATGACAGCTTCGCTGTTGAAACATGTCGACTCTTTTAATTATTAATTTGTGAATGGGTATATTGACTGTACATTTTACGATTTTATCACTAATATGATCATTAGTAGAAACCGGATGTTAGGGAAAACGCCTACAGTTATTAATTATAGATGTTGTAAAAGTGACTTCATATAAGCTCATACCGACGACCTTAGAGTTGTTTTCCATTAAGTTAATTTTGCCTATAAATGCCTATTTCAGCTTACAATGCCTATAAATGTCTATTTGCCATTTTTTCTCGAAATTAACTTAGTAAAAGTAAAGTAAAGTGATCCCACAACAGGCCTCAGGAGGCCCTTGGGGTGGTAGAAGGTTAAGGCTCCCACTTTTTCTAGACAATCGGCACTTTATGTCAGCCGGGTTGTCAGCCCTGCGTGACGGCCGTCTTTATACCAGAACAAGCGTCTGGTACTCATTTCCGTTAGGGGCTGAGTCGACCCCAGGGCCATAGTGCCGCCAGAGGGTTTGGGTCAGTTTTAAAAATCCTGACCCCAACAGGACTTGAACCCTCGACCCTCCGGCTTGTAGCTCAGTGCCTTAACCACTACGCTACGGCGTGCCCCCAATTAACTTAGTATTGCAATGAAATTAATTAAAATGGACAAACTTCATAAGACATATAATTGCATAGAAACCTTTAAGTGACTGGCAATATTATTTTTAATGTTGGTAACACTGAATTCAGTCTGAAGTCCTCGTTCACAGACCGGTGCTTCAAATACAAAATGGTGCGACAAGTGTATGTGGCCTTTTTTTAAGAACAGTTGTTTTACGATGCCTAAAGAACAAACAACGGTAAACAGTAAGACAAACTGACAAATTTCGTGAAAGAATTTGGTGCGGAAATATTCTCAAGTGACAGTTCAATATTGTTTTGCTTGTGTAAAATTTCAGTGAATTGCGCGAACAAGTTCCATGTTTCGCAGCACGTACACACTGAAAAACATAAGTGTGCTCTTTGTGAAAGGTAAAACAAGATCCAAAATCATCTCTGATATCTTCGTATGTTATTGTTATTATCACCTCACTCTGATGGTTAACCGTTTATATAAAAGCGGGTGCCGCGCTACATTGCTTGACATGCCGTGTTGTCAAGTTTCTCATAGCGCTATGGGTGTTTATTATACAAGGACAGAAGACATTGATCATATGTATGTTATTATTTTGTATTGTTTAACTTTTAAAATTAAAATTATATATGTACTTGTTTATTTAATAATTTAAACTCTACATTATATAGCTTGTAGGTCTACATACATTTAATATTTATACATCATGATGATATTATCCACCGCTGTGGTCTCGAGGTAGCGTGTTGCCTTGTCACGCAGCGGGCCCGGGTTCGATCCCCGGTGGGGGCAGTTTTTCTGGGTGAGGTTTTTATCGGGGTTTTTCCTCACCTGTAAGACAAATGTCAGGAAAACTTTAAGGCCCAAACGGTCCCCGAAATCATATGGCCATCATCATCCTTCATCGGTGTGGAAAGCAACGGGAAGCTACCACACCTACAATTCCCTAGTAAAGCTGCAAGCATAGCATGAAAATGCTATGATTGCAGTGAAGGACCTGCCTTCGGGCAGAATTACTATGGATGGATGGATGATATTATTATTATTATTAACTGTTCGGTCTGAAATGTTTTCCCATGGTCGCTACTTGTTGAAATCACTTATATATTAAACACATATAATATGCAGATATTGTATTATTATTCGAGCTGCATATCACAATAAATCACTGGATACTTATAATTATCCAATTTAAATTACGGTATAAATCCATTTTAAAACTGGATCGGACTTGCTCTAACGTTCTGAGTTGTAAATGAAACTGAAGGGAAAAATAGCCATCTGGCAACATCGTGGTATGTCGCCGGCTGTCGAGATCTTTGAACTTTAATAACATATAACAGCTGCGGGGAAGCAAAGCGAGCCGCTTGTTAAGCATTATAGTGAAGCGATAATAGCATATGTTTATGTTCTTTACGTAACGCTTTAAAAATTTATGTTCTAGTCCATTTTTTGTAAGAGCCTATTTTGAATTTGTTAAGTGCCTAACATCCGGACTCTAATCATTAGTGTATTAAATTTAATGTTATATTAAATAAGATAAGTAAAACAAATAGATCATAATATTACAATTAGCCATAGAACATAAATGGAAACATAAGTAAATTGTGCAAATAATTTTATAATCGAGTTGGTGTTTACTTGATGAAAATCCATATTTATTAATTAAATAAAAATAAAACCTAGTTTTATTTGATTTTCATATTTATTATATAATTCAGTGACAGCTGTTTCGGTACACTGTACCTTCTTCAGACATGATAACAAATTATGAATTGTGTTCCAACTGATCTAAGCAACAATACAACAATATGTATTTAAATTTTTAAATTTAACAAAAGGGATTCATTCAAATCAAGTTGAGAATTTAACAGTTTGTTACTACTTTTCAATTTATTAATTTCTACAGCCTCCAAAAGATCTAACTTTTTGAAATTTTACATGTTTGTGATAAGGGTAAGAAGTTTTGGAAATTGAAAAGTAGTAACAAACTGTTAAATTCTCAACTTGATTTGAATGAATCCCCTTTGTTAAATTAAAAAAATTAAATAAATATTGTTTTATTGTTGCTTAGATCAGTTGGAACACAATTCATAATTTGTTATCATGTCTGAAGAAGGTACAGTGTACCGAAACAGCTGTCACTGAATTATATAATAAATATGAAAATCAAATAAAACTACGTTTTATTCTTATTTAATTAATAAATAATGTTATGTAAATATGTTTGTATAGTAACGCATGTAGTATTACTTTCTTTGTAATGAAACATGCTGAAAAAAAACTAGTCCCAGTAACTGGGATCAAAACTTGTATAAAAATTAAAAACATCTTTTCATGTGAACAACCTCAATAGCTATCTATATTCCTTGAGAATTTTCTGATAATTAAAACAAACTCGTTAAAAATAAACCAGTTTTGCTTGTGATTCAGAATCCGGGTTACATAACTTACAGGATCACGTCACAGCGTGCTGCTCTGTTTTTCTAACATTCTACTTTACAATTGATTTTAAACAAAGAATTCATCAACAGTTGATCCCAGGGAAAACACTTGTATTATGCAACTGTATGAACTCCCCAGCTACAAACATTCATTGGCTCTTCTAGCGCAAATGGCGATCATGAAGAAAATGCGGCTAATCTTTACGTGTGATGAGAATTTTTTTAAATTCCTTCATAAACTTCTGTCAAATTTAATTTTGGCGAAACGATCATACAAGATCAAAAATCGTAATAGACAACAAACCTCTGGAACAAGTAACAAATTGTAATTATTTGGGTTGTAATTTTACTATAAACACAAAAACTGAAAGAGACATACATATGAAACTGTCGAAATTTCAAATGATATGCGGAACTATACATAAAACAAGAAGAGATACTAGATTGAAGTTTTATAAAACATTGGCAGTTCCTGCATTACTTTATGGGAGCAAAACTTGGGTAATGACCAAAAAATTGCAAAGTAGAATACAAAGCGCAGAAATGAACTTCCTTAGAAGAACAAAAGGCTGCACAAGATTGGATCGGATAAGGAATGAAGATATAAGAACAGAGTTAAATATATATCAATTGGATGAGAAAATCAGAAAATATAGAAAGAAATGGTTTACACATGTGGAAAGAATGAATGTAACAAGATTACCAAGAGCAGCATTCAACTACAAGCCAAGAGGTTCAAGGAATGTAGGATGGTCAGTGAAAATATGGACAGAACAACTGTGAGGCGGAACAGGCAATTTGCCTAGCCCGCGAAGTGAAGAAGAGAAGAAGGTTCCATTTTTCAAATTATTTCCCACCATTTACAATGATTTTTTACATTTTTTCTAACGATTATTTCAATATATTTTTCTACGATATTTAACATGAAGACGTGGCAGCCATATTGATTTTAACGAATATTCTAAGAAAAACAAAATCGTGTTCCAGTGCAGCCAACATAGAGTATGTACTAATTAACTGTACACATATACTTCAGAATTTCAGAACTACTATTTATTTTTGGGCGTTCCATTCTTTCACAGGTTAGAGTGTTTAAATTGCGTTAGGTTAGCTTTTAGGCTGGTCTTTTACAGGACAGAGTTCTTAAATTGCGTTAGGTTAGCTTTTATGTTCATTAAATATATGTTGGCTGCATCCCGTGATACCATAATATAAACCTCTTCGCGTTTGTTGGCGCATGCGCATGGTGTATGATTGGAACTTAGAAAAAAATTATCACGCCACATGTTGTAAAGAATTTCCAAAATTATAAAGAAAAAAAGTTTGCCGTGGCGCTGCAGACAAACACTGGACTGAAGACATTGTCCGCTACCGCTAATGTTCTAATGTAAAATAACAACAATGAAGACGGAATTGAATTGCCAGTTCGACTCGAGACGTTGGAAATCTAAACTATTCTCCAGTTTCTTCAGTCAATGTAGACTTATTTGTTGCCTTCATGTAAACATTTAATAATGCAAATTGTCCCCTGAAGGTGTTACTGACACCTCGCAGGGTAAGACTATTGAAGGGGCTGTCTTCTTAAGGTTCGTGTCAAAACCTGCCATTATATTAGCCCTAGTGGGAGAGTTGCCTCTTCCGCTCTTCTCAGACCATTAAGGGCTTTCCCTATTTCTCGAGCCAAGCAACTTCTGCTAAACTATTACATCAACATATGGAATGCAACATATACCAACTCCGAGGTATCATTTCACAAACAGTTCATCCCCTCTATTCACCACCGGCTCTCTATATCCCTATGGCCAAACTTCATCCTTACACAATTCCTAACCAACCACGGATGCTTCCATACATATCTTCACAGGATCAAAAAGTCACCATCTCCCCTGTGCAACTGCCCCGAAAGTCCATCACAGACAGCAATACATCTTCTGACAGAATGTTCACTGTACTCAAGAGACCGGCCTCCTGTTCTAACAACCCAAACACCTTCCCAGATACTAAAGTTCCACATCAACACGTCGCTGTGACTAACTTCATCAGCAACATCTTCCGCTCACTTCAAGAATAAACTCTTGAACAATCAAACTGCATATCATTTGAAATTTCGATAGTTTCATATGTATGTCTCTTTCAGTTTTTGTGTTTATAGTAAAATTACAACTCAAATAATTAAAATTTGTTACTTGTTCCAGAGGTTTGTTGTCTATTACGATTTTTGATCTTATATGATCGTTTCCCCAAAATGCCATTATTTTTGCTTTTTCTTTAGATATTTTAAATTTATATTCTTGGCGTAACTGATTTAATTGATGTAAAGCGTACTGCAAACATAAAACATTAAAGAACAAAACAAGAAGAGATACTAGATTGAAGTTTTATAAAACATTGGCAGTTCCTGCATTACTTTATGGGAGCGAAACTTGGGTAATGGCCAAAAAACTGCAAAGTAGAATACAAAGCGCAGAAATGAACTTCCTTAGAAGAACAAAAGGCTGCACAAGATTGGATCAGATAAGGAATGAAGATATAAGAACAGAGTTAAATATATATCCATTAGATGAGAAAATCAGAGAATGTAGAGAGAAATGGTTTACACACGTGGAAAAAATTAATATATCAAGATTACCAAGAGCAGCATTCAACTACAAGCAAAGAGGTTCAAGGAATGTAGGAAGGCCAGTGAAAAGATGGACAGAACAACTGTGAGGCGGAACAGGCAATTCGCCTAGCCCGTGAAGTGAAGAAGACAATCAAACCGCAGCAAGACAAAATGTAAATGTATTTAAATAACTGCAATACCCCGTGATATTCCTCTGGCTTTCCTACAAGAAATTTCCATGCAAGTATTTCATTCCCCATACGTGCAACATGTCCTGTCCATCGCAGTCTACGAGACTTAACTGTTCTTATTATATCTCGCTTCCTATAAAGACCATGTAGTTCATTGTTATGTAGTCTTCTCCGTTCACCTGTCTGTTCATCTATCTTTGGTCCAAAAATTTTCCTAAGTACTTTATTCTCAAATACTTATAATCTCCTTTCCTCCCTTAAAGTAAGAGTGATCTTAACATAAACAAACGCCAATTGTATCCTTCCGCCGTTCGCGCCACAATTACTGTCACATTGATAGAGTGCATGTGTGAAGTATATAAGACATATAACCGTCGAATGGGGTAGATTACAAAAAAGCTGGTGAGATTTTTCACTGAACTTTGAAATACATTTAAAATAACTTTTTTTTACCACTAGCTAGTCAAAGGTTTGGCCAGACTTGTGTTTTAAAAATTGTGATGACGACACAGCTACAGAAGACTCAACATCTTCAGCCATTTTGTTTTGCATCAGAATCAACTGAAACACGACTCAAATGCATCATCCACATGTAGTAAACTATTTAAGTTCTAATTATTGATTAGGTGTATTTTAGAATATTTTCTATGTTTTGAATATTATTATTTTTCACTCACGAAGAATAACAAGTATATTCAGAGGAGATATTTTTAATTTAATGAAGGGAGCTACTTTTTCGCGTACTTAATGCTTCTACATCGTATGTCGGTGTCCATAACCAATGAAAAGCGAGCAGATCACATGGTTTTCTTTTGATGAGAATCACTTTAAGAGCGGACAACCTTTAGAACCCCATTTAGACACCTAAAATGCCACTTTCTAGAATCTAAAGTTCCGTTGTGTAATGGTAACATTGTAGTACAATATTTTTGTCCGAATTTATTACAGTCGTTGGGACGCGCAAGGAAGAAATGGTTGGAATTTTTTTTTGTAGACCCAACAGGACGACATGATGATTTATTACACCCTTTTTTTATGTTCTTGTGGGAAGAGTAAAGATACGTGACTTTATGTTTACTCACGACCTCGCGCTATTTACTTACTCCACACCCCGTGCGTAACAACACTAGTGTGTATCAGTGTGAATTATTATTTTGGTTTGGTTTTTAAATTTGACACCGATTTAGGCTATTGTTTTAGTCTCAACGTATTCCCAGAGGGCAACTGAAAAAAAAAAATGTGAGGTGGGATTTATGACTCTTAAATATATAGTCAAATGTCTCGTCATCTAATCAGTGACACGCAAGAATGGAATAACGAGATTCCCTCTGTCCCTATTTACTATTCCCGTCGCGCCGGCGCAATAACAAACTGTACTATTCAGGCATTTCTGGAACTGACTTTTTTTTTCTTGTTGATATTAATTATTATTGTAAGAGTGTATTAATATGAATATTATGTTTTTGCGCGGTAGTGGGTTCTGTCGTACTTACAGGAATGGCGACCATGATTGAAAGTTCAATATCCTAAATTTCGGGTTGCCAACCAATAAATAACTATACTGTAATATTACAAATTACCTACCTAGGGCGGGAAGCAAAACCACTGCCCTTTATGTATACTACGTACAATGTATATACAAAAATATATCCAAAAGGTTGTGTTAATATACATTATACGAAACAAATCACAGCATTTTAAATGAACTGAAATTTATTTGAAACAATATAAAACAAATTCGTACTTGCCGCCATTTTATAACTGATTGGTGTCACGGCCTGCTGTAGTCTCAATTAATTTATTTTCGGCATTTACCGTATATAAATTGGCTAGACTGCTAACGTCAGTCAATTTTTTCTAATGAACGTAAATATTTCCAACAAATATGTTGTTATTTTACTATTGTTTCTTCATTACAAACCCTAGGACGAAGAAATGTTGGAAGACCCAGTAAAAGATGGATAGACCAATTCTAACATGAGATCGAAAGAGACCAGCAGGTCTAATCCTTGATGCGGATGATGATAATTTATTATTTGAAAACACCATCATGCAAAAAATTATGCACAACACACGTTTTGTTAAGTTTTTTACAGAATCTCGAAAATTAAAAACCTCGCTATCGCTCGGTATTTAATAATTGTCTCCCTTCTGTAAAAACACTTTCCAACCTCTCATTGTATTATAATAATTATTCCCGCAAGTTTACTATCCCGCTGTACCCATAATTCATAGCTATTTTCCAACATTACGTAGAGTTAATACATCGATACAGTCAGCTGCGATGGAATAGTGCCTTTGGTCCCCAAGATCGCGGGTTCAAACCCAGCCGGGATCGACAGATTTTTCTAGAATTGCAAAATCCAAGGAGCTTGTCCTCAGGGAGGGACTTTAAGTCGTGGTTCCCGAATCTGAACGTTTTCAGACTCGTAAAATAACCTTAAGGCAGAATAAAGAGCCATCTAGGCATAATTTTCCGACATTCATCTTCCTACACTCACATTCAACCCAGGAAGTTATTGTATGTTTGGAATAGGGAAATGGGTTGCCATTTTAACAGTATTTTCTTGAGAGAAATCCTTATATAAAACAGAAGATGGCAACACAGCAGGTACATAGTTGTAAGTTATAGCCGTCCAAGCCACCCCCTCTTAAAGAAAAAACAGTTACCATTTGTCAGTGAGCTCTTGCGGATCTGCACTATCCTGTGTGAAAGTGTCGACTCTCATATTTACTATAAAACTAGTTTGCATGCCGTAAAAGAAAAAAAATATCATCATCATCCAGGGATTAAGCCTGTTGGCTCGTTCCGGTTTCATGAAAGCTAGAATTGTTAAAATTGTTCAGACCATCTTCTGTGTGGGCGACCAACATTTCTCCTTCCGTGCGGTTTATAATTTAGCAATAATTTTGGAAACCTTCCTTCTGGCATTTTATCAATATGTTCTATCCAGTCGTTCCTATATTTAATTATTCGGTCTGTAAGTTTGAAAATATTTAGTTCCTTTCTTATATCTTAATTTCTTTTCTTATCCAGCAGAATATATCCTGCTATATTTCTTAAAAATCGCATCTCAGCTGCTTCCAATCTTTGTTCTTGTCTTTTAGTGATCGTCCAACATTCTAATCCATAATCAATACAGGAACAGCCATTACTTTATAAAATTTAATTTTTGTTTCTTTTCTTGTGTTTTTAAGGGTTCTTTTAACAGTGCCACACATATGTTTTTAAATGTATAGTACGTAGATTTGGAAAAAGTACTGCTAACCTTGCCGCTCCACCCCTCCTTAACAAACAAATGCCGTTATTATGAGTTTGGCAACATCTAACCTCTGTAGGTACGGGGACACGGCGTAGTCCGTAAGGTCTGTAGTAACTTCCTGGGTTGAATTAGAGTGTAGTAATGCCTTAGTTGCGTATAGATGTCTCATTGGGTCGGTATGCTGACCGCATACCATTTATGACATCTATAAGGAAATAAGAGTAACTAAATTAAATTTGTCTAGTAACTCCTAACAAAGGAGAGGTCCACATTGAGCTGTCATGCCATTGTAGATGTAGAATACATCGATATTGTCTGTCCAACGGATCTGTGCCTCCGTAAGATATGTGAATTAAAGCCTATGTCCTTTTCTGCCTCTGCAAATCATTTCACTCCCTGCATTCCTATCTCTCTCTCTTCTATCTCTCTTTTGTACTTGCACTCCAGTGTTGTCAACTGGACTCCAACCTTGTATTATTCCATATTCAAGAGCCATGACAGTGGGGGAAGTTTGGCAACAATCTACTCGATAAGTTACTGTGGCTGCTGTTTGACATAGGGGGAGGAGAGTGCAGTGAAATGGCGCGAGTATTGACGTGTAATTTTCTAAGCGATGCCCTATGGGCACAGAGATACGATGCCCTATGGGCACAGAGATCCCATGGTCCGATTACACATTGGTTTGCGTAGCTTGTTTTCATTCTCTGGAGGTATTTCAGGAAGTAAACATCCTAATTAGGCCTGGGGTGATGTAACAGTTATTTATGTTACAGGAATTAGGTTTTATGTATGAATTCCAAAAATAATTCTTAAAACTTTTCTAATGCGTATCACGTCTCTATTTACATGCATACCATATTATATTACGTGACACAAAACAACGCTCAAAAAGAATGATGGAACGTTGAGGTAATTACGACAATTTCAGATAAAACAAGATAAAAGTAATATATCCTAATCATACGCCAACAAAAAGCCGTAATTGAATAAACTTAAAAGAGATATGAATGTGTAATCAGACATATGCATTAAACTTTCTTGCGCGGTAGTGAGTTTTGTCATACTAACAGGAATAGCGACCATGATTGAAAGTTCAACTTCCTACATTTCGGGATTGCCAACCTAAATAACTATACTCTAATATTACTTATCACAAGCACGTATGGGAAATAAAACAACTGCCCTTTATATATTTACTATATACAATGTATATGCAAAAATATATCCGGAAGGTAGTGTTAATGTACATTATATGAAACAAATCACTGCATTTTAAATGAACTGAACTTTGTTTGAAACAATATAAAACAATATATACGTACTTGCCGCCATTTTATCACTAAATGATCTCACGGCCTCCTGTTGTTTCAACTAATAAACATTGCCCATACTGTTAGCGTTAGTCAAATTGTTTATAATGAACGCAAATATTTCCAACAAAGATGTTATTATTTATTATTTTGAAAACACCATCGCGCAGAAAATAATGTACAACGCACGTTTGTGAAGTGTTTTACAGAATGTCGAAAATTAAAAACCTAGCTATCGCTCGGTTTTTAAACATTTCCTCGCTTCTGTAAAAATCAGTTCCCAACCTCGCATCATAATATACTATTGACAATGAAACAAATGAAAGACATTTTCAAATTGACATAATTAAATGGAAATAGTATCATAACTGTAAGAAATACGGTCACTAACGAAGTCGTAGGTTCATGGCCGCACGGACACAAGCTCCCCATATGTCCCTTCCCTGAGCTGTTTTACAATCATCCTCTATATGGAATTCCCTTCCGCCCTATGTCAGAGACTGTCAAAGTATAACATCGTTAAAAAACAAACTGAAGAATTATTTAATAGCAAACTTGAACACCTCACTAATAGTATTCTTCCAACAATTAATAATTTGATTTTATGAAAATAGTATATCTCCACCGCTCTGTGGTCTCGAGGTAGCCTGCTGCCTTGTCACGCAGCGGGCTCGAGTTCGAACCCCGGTTGGGAAAAGTTTCCTGGGTGAGGTTTTTCCTCATCTGTAAGACAAATGTCATGAAACTTTAAGGTCCAAACGGTCCCCGAACACAATCTGGCCATCATTATCATCAATATCATATTCATCTAATTATATTAAGTTTGTCCACCGCTGTGGTCTCGAGGTAGCGGGCTGCCTTATCACGCAGCGGGCCCGGCTTCGATCCCCGGTCGGGGCAGTTTTGCTGGAAGAGGTTTCTATCGGGGTTTTTCCTCACCTGTAAGACAAATGTCAGGAAAACTTTAAGGCCCAAACGGTCCCCGAAATCATATGGCCATCATCATCATCCTTCATCGGTGTGGAAAGCAACGGGAAGCTACCACACCTACAATTCCCTAGTAAAGCTGCAAGCATAGCATGAAAATGCTATGATTGCAGTGAAACACCTACCCTCGGGCAGAATTACTATGGAAGGATATTAAGTCTAGTTTAAGCCCACTCTTGGCGCATTATTACTATCACCATCAACTCTATCATCGGGGCAGCGTTAACTCCGCCTTCCAGGTGCCCAAAACTCAGAAGTGGGTTACAAGTACGCTATGCCAGGAGTGAACACCAGAAATGTCGAAATGACAACCTGAGGCATAGAAAAAAAAAAGATGAAAAATAGTATTAATAACAAATATTTTCAATTGTTTGTTTTAAATGTTATGTAACCGATAAATTAATAATAAATAGTTTCAATTGTTTGTTTTAAATATTATGTAACCGATAAATTAGTTATATCTCAATTTTCTTCCCCCCATTTACATGGGAGTGTACCAAACAATTAAATTTATCATGCTTGTTTATATTTTATTACTAGCTAATACCCGGCGTGCGCTGCTACGCCTAAATAAATTAAAATTGATGTGTTTTTATGTTTAGTTGAATACGTAGAAGGAAAAATAATTATAAATTTATATTTTTTAGATACCCCGTGTTGATTACCCGGCGCTGCACGGGAATCTACTTATCCCGATCTTCTTGACATAAATGAGCTGAAATACGAAAATTAATATGTTTTATGTTTAGTTAAATAAGTCAGAGAAACAATTATATCGTAATTATTTTTAGATACACCGTGCTGTTTGCCCAGCGTTTGCCCGGGAATCTACTCATCCCGATCTTCTTGGCATAAATGAGCTGAAAGACAAAATTTAATGTACTTCTTATGATTAGTTGAATAAGTACAATGAAAAATAATTATAAATGTATATCGTAATAATTCAAAATTCCCCGTGCTGATTACCCCGTGTTGCCCGGGAATCTGCTTATCTCGATCTCATTGGCATAAATGAGTTAAAAGACAAAGTTCATTATTGTGAGTTATCCGTAAAATAATACCCGCCATGTGCTGCTATGCTTGCACAGGAATCTATGTACTTGTCTCGATCTTCTTGGCATCAATGAAAGACAAAAATGGATTGGATAACTGTCAGTACCTGCCATGTCCAACCTCACTCCATTCCGCTCTAAGTCAAGCAGGGAGTCCATCTGATACGCACAGCGAGTTGCCATTGCTGGATTCGTGGCATATAATGTTTTTGGATCACGGCTTTAGTACATCATTGTCTGGAAAAGATTTCAATGCAGGTATCGGAGTGCAAAGGTTGACAGTTTCCTTGTGGGAATTTTATTCTCAAATATTCGTAATCTTTTCTCCTCCCTTAAGATAAGAGTAACACGAAATTCTTTACTTTCATTCAGCCTTCTAATGAAATAAGCACTGACGATGTAAACTTATTATTTATGTCCATAAAACTACAAGAATCGGATATTTTTATATTTTAAATTTAACATTTTTGAGACACAGAATGAAATAAAGTTTGGGAAACGGAATGAAGTTGTAAAGGTGAGTTAGTTTGAGTGTAAAGAGGCCAGTTTGAGGTAAATTACGGAGTGCAAACGGTTTAATTTGCACCGACATGGCTACCTTATTATTACCTACAAACTCAAGGTTTTCAACATTAAAACCGTGTCATTCATATTGAACTTGATTCATTGCTGCCAACACAATTACTTACATCATAGCGCGTAGGATCTAGAAGGCCGCGTTGTATTTTTCCAATAAATATTCTGACTTCGTGTCCACCGCTGTGGTCTCGAGGTAGCGTGCTGCCTTGTCACACAGCGGGCCCGGGTTCGATCCCCGGTCGGGGCAGTTTTTCTGGGTGAGGTTTTTATCGGGGTTTTTCCTCACCTGTAAGACAAATGTCAGGAAAACTTTAAGGCCCAAACGGTCCCCGAAATCATATGGCCATCATCTTCATCATCATCCTTATCATTATCATCATCACCATCATCCTTCACCGGTGTGGAAAGCAACGGGAAGCTACCACACCTACACAATTCCCTAGTAAAGCTGCAAGCATAGCATGCCTTCGGGCAGAATTACTATGGATGGATGGATGGATTCTGACTTCAATGACAGAATCACATTTCTTATTTGGTAAGACCCGGGTTCAAATCCCAGTGGAGACTAACCTGACTGAAGTTTATTCCTGCTTTTCTTCAATCGAAAAGGTGGGCTCGAATTTCATTATTCCCGCGCCGTAGCCGAGCGGTTAAGGTAGGAAGCCTTGGCGCAGAGCTACGGGACTTGCGCTGGTTCGAGTCTCCATGGGGGAAGAAATTTTCTCATGGTATTTCGGCCAGTATGGAACCGGTGCCCACGCAGCATCGTGAGGCAATTGGGTAGCTACAATAAGTAGCGGCTCCAGGTTGAGGAACCAGCTATAACGGCTGGGGGACTCGACATGCTAACCACATGTCACCCCTACACTGGCTGTTGATCATCTACCTCTGTGATTGACACATGTGGATGTGAAGGGCCAGCAGCCGGCTGGTAAAAGGGCAACCGCTGAAAAGTGGAAAGACCCTCAATCAGATCGGAAAATTAATTTCATAATATAAAAAGACGAATAAATAAACAAATGAACGGTACATGAACTGAATGTTAAAAGCGTCTATAAAGGAGAAGACAGTACTATGAAGTGATTAAATGGATTCTGGTATGAAATTCCCATACCAGCAGAATCTATGGGACTGAAAATTAATGAACAAAAAACAAAATTTATGCACATCTCCAACAGGCCTGTAGCTGAAGACCGACGAGAAATAGGCGAATATACATTCCAAATTGTGCATGAATTTAAATATCTGGTCACTATAATCACGGATGGCAATAATATTAATAACTAGCTAATACCCGGCGTGCGCTGCTACTCATAAATAAATGTTAATATGTTTTTACCACCGGCCGTGCGCTGTTCGGGAATCTGCTTATCCCGATATTCTTGGCATCAATGAAAGACAAAAATGGTTATTGTGAGTTATCCGTAGAAGATAAACATATGCTGTCGCGGACTTTTTATGTAGAGTTTTTTGAGATGTTCAATTCTGTGTACATTAATTTGGTGTATTTGTTACGGTTCAGGCAGCGTAAGCCATTTAAGCGTCAAAATATGGACATTATTTCACGTTTTTCACTACAAAGGGTGATTTTTAGGGGTGAAGGGGCTGAGTATTACAACTCTCTTATAGCCTATGTTCATCCCCGGAATCTCCTGAACATTTTTCAAAAAGCCCCATCTCAATCGGATTAACAGTATGGCAGAACACACTTGTCCGGGAATCGACTTATCCCGATCTTCTTGGCATCAATTAAAAACAGAAATGGTTATTGTGAGTTATCCGTAAAAGATAAACGTATGCTGTCGCGGACTTTTTTGTAGTTTTTTTGAGATATTCAATTCTGTGTACATTAATTTGGTGTATTTGTTATGGTTTAGGCAGCGTAAGCCATTTAAAGCGTCAAAATAGGGACTTTATTTCACTTTTTCACTACAAAAGGTGATTTTTAGAGGTGAAGGGGTTGAACATCACAACTCTCTTATAGCCTATGTTCATCCTGGGAATCTTCTGAACATTTTGCAAAAAAAAAAAACATCAAAATCGGATCAACGGTATGTATGACCGCGCATAGAATACGAACAAACAAACATTGATCTTTATATATTCATTCATAGTGTTCTGCTCAAGAGCAGGTCTTTCACTGCAAACTCAGCATTCTCCACTCTTTCCTTGACTCAGCTTTCCTTTTTGTATCTCCATACAAACCATTTATTTTAATATTGTCTATCATCTGATGTCTTTTTCTGCCTCTAACTTTCTTTCCGTTGACCATTCCTTCTAGAGCATCCTTCAGCAGGCGGTTTCTTCTTAGCCAGTAGCCAATCCAATTTCTTTTCCTCTTCTTTATGAGTTCCAGCATTGTTCTTCTTTCGACCACTCTGTCTAGTACATCTTCATTTCTTACTTTGTCTGTCCATTTTATACATTCCATTCTTCTCCATATCCACATCTCAAAAGCTTCCAGTCGCTTTTCCTCATTCCGTCGTAATGTCCACGTCTCCGCACCATATAATGCTACACTCCACACAAAGCACTTCACTAGCCTCTTTCTTATTTCTCTTGCCAAAGGTCCGCAGAAAATGCTTCTCTTCTTGCTGAAAGCATCTTTTGCCATTGCTATCCTCTGCTTTACTTCTTGACCGCAGTTCATGTTACTATTGATAGTACAACCCAAGTATTTGAAGCTCTCCACTTGCTCAATGGCCTCATCTTTAATCTTCATGTTTATCTTCCTTTGTTTCTTTCCTATAATCATAAGATAAGGAAATAAGGTGCAGGATTCTCCAAGCCAACAAATGCTATTATGCACTTAAGAACCAATTCAAATCACACATTCTAAGTCTGGATGCAAAACTAAAAATCTACAAACCATACTGAAACCAGTTGCCATTTATGACAGTGAATGCTGAACACTTAGTAGAGATAATGAAGAAATACCGAGAATCTTCGAAAGGAAAATCCTGGGACCCACAAATTATCGTGGAGTATGACGCATAAGATATAACGATAAAATCTACAATTTGTAATCGGACCCAGATATTGTAAATGTTATTAAAATTGGCAGACTGAGATGGGTGGGTCATGTAATGAGAATGGAGGAGGAGAATACTACTAGAAAGCTTACACTACTGAGACCGGATGGAGAAAGAAGAAGAGGAAGGCCGAAGCTGAGATGGATGGATGGAGTAGAGGACTGCCGAAAGCTCGGGGTCCGGGGATGGAGAAGGATGGCGTTGGACAGGGATGCGTGGAGGAGTGTCCTAACAGCAGCCAGGGCTCATGAAGGGCTGTAGAGCTAGAAGAAGAGGAAGAAGGTATGAAATTCGAACCCAGCATTAACCTTAACAAAAATGGTTGGTAGCGCGGTTTCTAATCCGGGACCTAGAAAATGCGATTCTCTTCATTAATGCATGATCCAACACATTAATAAGACATGCCCCAAATGGGATTCAATGACCAATCACATTTCAATGATTTTTTTAATTACAACCAACCACAGTCGTGTTTCACCTAGAATTTATCAAACAAGTTTATCATATCAAAGAAAGCTCCTCCTTTTTAACATTCTGAATAGATCATAGCAATATTTTGCAGTGACTGACTCTCTAAGAAATACGGCTACCAGATTGTGCATATAGTGCACGAATGTCAGCTGAAAGTGCTTGCGGGAGATAATATAAAAATATTTGTAACAATTGATTATACCACAAAAAATATAAACCACTGTTTGCACTTTCTTAAACGAATTATTCCCCAGGAAATAACGTTGCAGAAAAATATAATTGGCATATTTACATCATAGGGCATCAGAAATTAATTAATACCTATAATGTTGGTTATAAATTTCTCCACTGGGATGAATTCTTACAATATTGCGATCCTTTGGCAATAAATAATATGATCTGGTTGCAGTGATGAACAAGCGTTTTTAATAACAATCGTTTCTCATTTGTTTTCAAGCATCGTTTCTCATTTGTTTTCAAACATCGCTTCTCATTTGTTTTCAAACATCGCCGTTTACATTAAATAAATAAATATTTTAACTTACTTACTTACTTACTCACTGGCACTATCGAACCCGAAGGTTCATGGCCGCGCGGACATAAGCTCTCCATACATCCCTATCCTAAGCTAATGCTTTCCAATCATTCCCTGTATAATCTACTTCCCTCAAATCATAGTTAATGTTGTTCTCCCACCTCATTCTAGGTCTACCAACTGGGCGTTTTCCCTCTGGCTTTCCTACAAGAAGCTTCCATGCACGTCTTTCATTCCCCATACGCGCAACATGTCCTGCCCATCGCAGTCTACGAGACTTAACTGTTCTTATTATATCTGGCTTCCTATAAAGACCATGTAGTTCATTGTTATGTAGTCTTCTCCATTCACCTGTCTGTTCATCTCTCTTTGGTCCAATAAATATTTTAAAGTAACTATATTTAAATAATGATGTGCGAGTAAACTGTTTAACTGTATTCGTTAAATGGTCCTAACAAATGCCACTCTTGATTTCCAAATTATCTAAATTTATCGATAATTTGTAAATCACTCGTGGCATTACTTATGATAAATTGATTTGTTTACAAGTAGTTGAGAATAAAGTTCTTAGGAACATTTTAACCCCAGAGAAAGGCGGACAGGCGAAGAACCAGATGTAAATTAATAAAATCAATTAAATCTCGTAGACTGCAGGACACGTGGCGTGAATGGGGTATGAAAGAGAGACATGGAAAAACGAGAGAAAAAGTCCAGTAGGTAGGCCAAGAATGAGATCGGATAACAACATTAATCGTGATTTGAGGGAGGTGAATTACACAGAGAATGATTGGAAAACAGCTCAGGATGGGGATGAATGGAAAGTTTACGTCCGCGTGGCGATGGACCTACGGATTCGATAGTGCCAGCGAATTACATATTAATTTACCAGTTGAATGTTAACAGATTATATAGGATTGTAACAGAACCTGCTCGAGTTTGGATCGCACTGCGAAATAAAACTAGGGACTGTCAACAACTAAATATGTATAAAAGTGTGTTATATAAACAATACCGTACCTGGAGCTCATTTGCATGTCTTTACGTAACGACTGTTTTAAACCTATTTGTATCCCACGCATGTGTCCATGACTTATTCTCATTTCATGCAATTTATAAGTTGGCAGCGCGAGATGGCTCAGCGGATGGAGTGTAATTAAAAAAACACTTTTTTAAATTGATTAAAGTGTTTAATTAAAAGGATTGTTTTTAGTTGATTCAAATGTTTGTTCAAAATATATATTTATAATTGTACAAAGAAAGCTGGACAATAAATGAAAGGATGCAGAAAATAATCTTGGCGACAGAAATTGATGGATTACAGAGAAGTATGAGAATATCCAGGCTACAACATATTCGAAATACATATATCAGACAAGAAATGGATGCACAAGAAACTGTTATCGAAAGGATAACAAAGAGAGCTTTACAGTGGTGTGGACATGTACAACAGATGTCGGAAGACCAGTGGCCTAAACAGGTGTTGGATTGGATGGTACCAGGCAGAAGGAAGAGGGGGAGAACATGGTATGAGGAAATATATGATGCCATGATGAAGAGGGATATGGAAGAAGGACAATGGGAAGATAGGAATCTCTGGAAAGCAGGAATCAAGGGCAAACTGCTGTAAAGTGGAAAGCCTGTATTAAGTATTAAGTAAGTATAAAGAAATGGTCAAGACGCTGCAAATATATGGAAATTCAAACGAAGAAAATTATTACCGCCACCGTTTACTATTCGCAGATGATCCGGATGATGCATCTTTCATGTTTAGCAAATTATAATTAGAATAAAAACAAATGGGGAATTACAAATAAATTATAATAAAACAATATCTTTCATTGGATACAACAGATGATCAAAAATGTAATTCAGGAAGAATATAAAAATATTACACATTTTAAATGTTTACGATCTATTTTAAATAAAAATGATAATTCAACTACAGAAATTAAAAGAAGAATAACTGATGGAAAAAGAATCATTGGTGTGTTGAACTCAGTGCTTTGGAATAGAAATACAATATAGAGAACGAAGAAAATTATATTTCAAGTTCTGTTACAAAGCATTTTGTTATATGGGTCCGAAACCTGGACAGTAAGTAGAAAACAAGCCAACAAGCTGTTAGCAGTAGAAATGGATTTTTGGAGGTGATCGACAAGCATTTCAAGAAGGGATAAAGTCAGAAACAGCACAATAAGGGAAATTATGCAAGTTGAAAAAAAAAAAACGTTTTGAAATGGTATGGACACCTTATAAGAATTGAAAGAACATAGAATACCAAATAAGATCATTGATTGGAAAAGTAATGGAAGAAGTGGAAGAGGCAGATCTACAGAACGTTGGATAGATGGAGTGAGGAGAAGTATAGAAGCTAGAGATTTGAGGGAAGAGTATGCTTCAATCGGGAACCTCTGGAGACTAATCACTTTGGGTTGAAGGAGTAACACTGCATTGTGGAGGAATATTAAAAAAAATCAAGTGTTTACTTTTAACAATCAATCCCTTAGGTAATAAAGGGTCACGCATTTTTAAGTGACGACTACGAATTTCATCCTAAGACTCCTATTCAGGAGGTCCTAGTATAAATCCCTGTGGTCGGTTCTGGTAACTTCGGGTCAAAACTCGGCTGGGCCAACGAATTTCAGAACGTAAAATTGGTAAACATGAGTTACTTCGGAAGGTAACTAAAGCCATACACCCCTCTCTGTACAAAATACAAGAATACTTTTTAATATCCTCAACTCGTGCCCAACTCAGGATCGGGTCGAGGGATGAAATGAGATGAAACCACTTATATAGACGTCTGTGAATGACAAGGATGCCGGCCGACCACGCCTGACGCACCATCACAGAGGCAGACGAACGAAATGGATGAGATGAGTATGGAGAAATGATGGAATGAAATTGTGGCAGGGGAAAACGAGAGAAAACCCCGAGAAAAACCTGTCCAAGCTCCGTTTCGTCCACCACGAAACCCACATGGAGTGACCGAGACTCGATCTCGGGATCCTAGCGGTGAGGGGCGAGCGTCTAACCGCTTGTGCCACGGATCCGCTTCACAAGAATACATCATCTACGTAAAATGGTCTGCAAAAGTAGTGCGTAAATTGTAAATATACCACATTAACGCCATTTATCTGTGGGTGGCATTAGAAAACACACACACACACATACACACACCACACACACACACACACACACCACACACACACACATACTAAAGATAAAAAATACTATTTAATGTGAATAGTTGAATTGCCTGAATGAATAAATTCGAGAATTTCGTCCATTTTGTGAGGATTATGAAGTCTAGGGCCGGTATTCAAGGACCAACCTTTCCGCGAATAGCGACTCTCAGCCCATCTCTCCGTGGTTAATTGTGTGGGTCATGCAAAACCTACTCTAACTGGCTCACTCTATTCAACATCATGTGCTAACAAGATATTTATTTTAAAAAAATCCAGGAACAATTGAAAGACGAGAGTCTCAGCTTACGGAAGACGGAGATTGGCATGGCCTAGAGAACTTGGTTCTTGAATACCGGTCTAGAAGTTGAGATGGACTCGATGGATGACAGTACAAATGCTTTCATGATTTTATTGGGAAATTCTTGGCGAAAATGTCATTAGGAAGGTTTAGTCACGTAGATGAGAGAATACTATTCAGATGGATGTTACATACATAGTGTTCTGCCAAGGGCAGGTCTTTCACTGCAAACTCAGCATTCTCTATCATGTCATGTTTTGCAGCTTTACTAGGAATACATAGGTGAGGTAGCTTCCCGTTTCTTTGCACACCCCACTCTCTCTTTTGCATCTTAAAATATTAAAATATATTGAGAAGGTCCCGGGGGTCCACGACTTGGAGGTGAGGAGAGTGGATTTGGCTAAGTTAGACCCTCCGGACTTCACCGAAATTCACCCCAGAGTTAAATATCATGTGTTAAAACTGAAAATATGAATTACAAATAAATTTAATCTAACGTGTGACACTATTAAAAAACCCTTAAAATACAAGAAAAATAAACAAAAATGAAATGTTATAAAGTAATGGCTGTTCCTGTACTGATGTATGGAGCAGAATGTTGGACGATGACTACAAAACAAGAACAAATATTGGAAGCCAAAGGAGATGGGATTTTGCTGGATAAGAAAATAAATTAATATAGGCCTATAAGAAAGGAACTAAACATTTTCAAACTTACAGAATAGTTAAATATAGGAAAGCCTAGAAACAACATGTTGATAGAATGCCTGAAGTAAGATTTCCAAAATTATTGCTAAATTATAAACCACACGGAAGGAGAAATGTTGGACACCCACACAGAACAATTTTAACAATGCTAGTTTCATTTAAATCGAACTACATGGTCTTTATAGGAAGCCAAATATAATAAGAACAGTTAAGTCTCGTAGACTGCGATGTTCAGGGCATGTTGCGCGTATGGGGAATGAAAGACGTGCATGGAAGCTTCTTGTAGGAAAGCCAGAGGGAAAACGCCCAGTTAGTAGACCAAGAATGAGGTGGGAGAATAACATTAACCATGTTTTGAGGGAAGTAGATTATACAGGGAATAATTGGAAAGCATTAGCTCAGGATAGTGATGTATGGAGAGCTTATGTCCGCGCGGCCGTGAACCTGCGAGTTCCATAGTGCCAGTGAGTAAGTAAGAGTAAGTAAGTTTTTCATTAAACCGAAGCGAGCCAAAGGCTTAATCCCTGGATGAAGAAGAACAAAGAGAAGGAGGTTAAATATCAGTTAGATCAGGGTTTTTGACCAGATCAGAGATCCGGAAATCCCAATTCAGATGGGATATTATGGAATTGGATATAGATATATGAACTGGAATCAGGATGGGATATTTTAACTTCGCCCCCTAAGGAATGTATTCTATGCGAAACCTAGTCTGGGCCTTGTTAACAATTCACCGCACAGACAACTTTCGCTGAGGAGCGTCCAACACAAATTAGCGAATCTGCATTCACAAGATGGCGGGCGACAAGGCGTTACGCAAATCAGACAATTGGAGCGCTGCCAGCAGCTGTCGTAATAAAGTCATGCGTCAACACATTATGTAATAAAAGCCAAGTCACACACACACTTCAAGGTGTAGGATCGCACCCCCTTCCAATTTACAATAAATTAATATTCTTGAGATGTTCTAACTAAAAAGTCATCAAGAGCACGGCATGGTCATGTATGTCCGTTCCGTCCCCATTACACCCAGATCTCAGACCACAAATATGTCTTCTTGTTTTTGGCGAATTGAGGTTGTTCTCATGAAAATATTCTTCACCGATCCAATCTAGTAGACACCAAAAATGACCATTACAAATATATATATATATATATATATATATATACACACACACACACACACACACGCACACTAGCTAATACCCGGCGTGCACTGCTACGCCTAAATACATTAAATATTGAGGGTTAATTAATTAATTATACGGTATACTCTGCGACAAACCAAACATGGCGGCTGCTAGAGTAAATGTTTAATTTCAAATTTCAGGTAAACCCACACTTTTAAAGGTCGGATTTAGCTGATTTTTTGATAATACATACCTCGGTTTATTTTAATAGCATATTTCAAGTTTTGTTGTGAAACATCGAAAATTGATAACGCTAGAGCGATTTTTAAATTATCGTTTCAGGTGAACTCCTACACCTAATGATTTTAGAACGTAATAGATAACGGCTAAACACTCGCCGCATCTGAAGGACAGACAGACAGACAGACAGACAGACAGACAGACAGACAGACAGACAGACATACATACATACATTCGTTAATATTTATAACTAAACTAAGTGATACTATCGAACCCGTAAGTTCATGGCCGCACGGGCATAAGCCTTACATACATCCCTATCCAGAGATAATGTTTACCAATCATCACCTGTATAATCTACTTCCCTCAAATCATGGTTACTTTTATTCTCCCACCTCATTCTTGGTCTATCAACTGGGCATTTCTCCTCTGATTTTCCTACAAATAGTTTCCATACCCCTTTTCCCATTCCCCATTCGTGCCTGTATGTTAAAGCTGTAGAGAGGCCGAAATTTTAATTTTTTTAAACCAAACTCTGCATTATCAATCAATTACAAAAAAGTAAGATTGACTTCGTTAACCAGCAAGATGTGACGATTAGGAGTAGGAGTTCATCTGAAACAAAAATGTAAAAATCGCAATAGTGATAGTAATTTTCTCTTTCGCAACGGAATTCAGCGTATGGTTTTGAAATATAGCGATACATATTTTCTAAAAATAAATGTGCAGTATTCTGTACAATTATCTATTTAGAAGGTAGTGTTAATTTAACATTTACAACTAACGTCGCAGCAAAATCTGACTTAATATTTTATCTGTGCAGAACAAAATTTGATCAAGTCCATATTTCACTATTTTGATAAAACTGATATAAATTTAAAGTAATATATTTAATTGCGGATGAATTACTTTTTTTTTTACATTGAAAAAGAACATACATTACGTGGTCCACTGTTGCTCTGAATAATTATTGATATTTTGAATTTTAATTCACAATAACTAAGATTTTCAATTTTTGGACTTGGTCCACTTTTTCACTAAACCTCTCATTTTGAAAGTTTCACCATTTGTCTGATAAAAAATATCGAGAACAATTCTGTGTTTGTTGCGTGAAAGATGTTAAGTTTAAAATTGTAATTTCGTGAAACATGTTTTTTTTCAAACATGGTCTGCATTATAACTCATTTTAGCACATTCCGGAGTTAACACCCTTTACACAGAAAACACAATTAAATTTGTTACGAAGAGAACTGCAAACAGAGATGAACAGACAGATGAATGGAGAAGCAACAGTGAGCTACATGATCTTTATAGGAAACTAGATGTAATAAAAACAGTTAAGTCTCATAGACTGCGATTGGCAGGACATATGGCACATATGGGGAATGAAAGAAATAACATCGAAGCTTGTTGCAGGAAAACCAGAGGGGAAAATGCATAGTTGGTAGACCAATAATGAGGTGGGAGAAATAACATTAACCATGATTTCAGGGAAGAAGATTTTTCAGAGGATGATTGGAAAACATTAGCTCAGGATAGGTATGTATGGAGAAGATATGTCCGCGCGGCTATAAACATACGGGTTCGATAGTGTCAGTGAGTTAGTTATGAAGGGAACTATTATGAGGACAGGGCCTGCACCGCCCTTCCACAAGTCATGCAATTAGTCTGTGAAAATATAACAAGAAAACCAAACAGTGTCGGTGTTGTTTATTACTAGGGCTGGGATTTTATGACCTAAAATAACCGAAATATGCAAACCAATATACAGCTATGACCTAAAATTTACAAAAATATTCACTGTAACATAAAAATATGACCTAATAATATTATAATTATGTAATAATTTCAGTTGTAAAACCAAGTAGTAAATCAGTTTATGACAATTAACTATTTATTTAAGAATAAAATGCAAGTGAGAAACAAACTAAAGTATGGAATTTGATATTGTAACATGATTTTTTGTTTTATTAATACTAGCTAATACCCGGCGTGCGCTACTACTCATAAATAAATGCTAATATGTTTTTACCACCAGCCATGCACTGTTCGGGAATCTGCTTATCCCGATATTCTTGGTATCAATGAAAGACAAAAATGGTTATTGTGAGTTATCCGTAGAAGATAAACATATGCTGTCGCGGACTTTTTTGTAGAGTTTTTTTTGAGATATTCAATTCTGTGTACATTAATTTGGTGTATTTGTTATGGTTTAGGCAGCGTAAGCCATTTAAGCGTCAAAATAGGGACTTTATTTCACGTTTTTCACTACAAAGGGTGATTTTAGGGGTGTTCATCCCGGGAATCTTCTGAACATTTTGCAAAAAAAAAAAACATCAAAATCGGATCAACGGTATGGCCGCATATAGAATACAAACAAACAAACAAACAAACAAACATTGTTTTATATACCGTATATTAGATTAACAGTAGCTACATGTTTGTCGCGCTATGACCCTGGGGTCGACTCAGCCTCTAACGGAAATGAGTAGGCCTACCAGATGCTTGTTTTGGGGGTAAAGGCGGCCGTCACGCAGGGCTGACAACCCGGCTGACATCAAGTGCCGATTGTCCAGAAATAGTGGGAGCTTTAACCTCCTACTACCCCAAGGGCCTCCTGAGGCCTGTAGTGGGATTACTTTACTTTACTTACTTTTACATGTTTGTCGCGAGGTACTGAAACTAAATTGAAGAAGATATATAGATTTTACAAGAAACAAAATTCTGAGAAATTTAACAACTCAAAATGGACACGGAAGAAATAAAATGTATGATAGAAGTTCTTTACTCCTTAAAAGAGTGAAAATATGACGAATATGACCAATAAATTGCTAAATATGCTCTGTCGCATATAAATAGCCAAATATGCATAAATATGACTCAACAACGTACTTCAATTCAATTGGGTTTTTTTTTTGTAAAAAAGCATTTAGGTTAATTTAAGAAACATATCACTTTTACCAAAAAATATATGCTACATCATAAAAATCCTAGCCCTAGTTATTACGGACAAAACAAAAGTCATAATTACAATGGTCAACATGATTTTTGTCTCATCAGTACCAATAGTTGTACTTAATGCAGTTTTTTAATCGTGTTTTCAAATATTTATTCGGAATTTCTCCATCATCCACAGTTTTTTATTTCAATTTCAATTAATGGATTTAAATAATTATTTTTAATAAACGTTTTTTCGTCCATTTGTTCATTGTAAAATAACACTAAACGAGCTAACTCAGGAGATTTCAGCTATGGAAAAGAGATATCAAGGCAAATGGAATCCAAATATGCTGACCGATTATTGTTGGACCATCAAGAGGGATGCTCCACAGGCGAAATATAGCAGAAAATCATCATATCTTACTTTCTAGGTGAGTCCGAATGTTCGAATATTGTGTAGTTACGAATGTAGAAAATATTAAAGTGTTTGAAATTATAAATGCCTGTCTCTCGGAAACCTTGCGTGATGGAGAAGGGCCGATATCATATTTGAATTCAGGAGAAAAAATACTATCAGAATCACATATTTTTCTTTCTGAGACAAAAAAAAATTATTTTTTGTTGCTCAGTGTAATTGGACAGTTGCCGCCTTGATGCGGATGAGAACGAGTGTGAAACGTGAGGCGTGGCGTGTTCGCAACGAGTTGTCACAAAAGTGACAGTAACACACGGCACCGGGTTCGAACCTCATACCAACATCAAGTTCTCGAGACAACCCTGCTCAATAAACTCAAACCGGGGAGGGCGGACATTTCCAAATATAAATTGGATGGATCTCAGCTTCACAGTTATTTGAACATCTATTACACGCAATATTCTAACTAACTTTAACTAATTACCTGGCCCAATCGAAAAAATACGTTAATGGCGGCGGGAACAACCTCTCCATACATTCTTATCCTGAGCTAATGTTTTCCAATCATCCTCTGTATAATCTACTTCCCTCAAACCATGGTTAATGTTAGTTTCTAGCCTTGGCATGCATTCCCTAAAGTAGTGATCACCCGGAGAACTGCCTTACCTTCGGAAAATTTTATTCCAGGGGAACCCACGTCCACGTTTCTTGACGGTTGTATTTTATGGTGAAAAATCGTTACTCTTTCGACTAAGGTACTTTTTTCCCTGCATGGTTTTCTTCTGGTTTTCCTACAAGAAGCTTCAATGTCCCTCTTTCATTCCCCATTCGATAACCCTCATACTATTAGCACAAATGCAATATTGTATCCGAAGACCATGCTATATCTAATTCGAGAGAGGATTTAAAATCCTAAAACAACCAGGGAGGAAAATCACCCTGCAGAGGGACCTAGTCGAGAAAGAGCCTAGCAATACCTACTTCCCATCGGCAGCGATATAAAGACAGTTCTTTATCTATTTACAGTAATTCTGCACAAGTGCAGGTCTTTCACAGCAATTTTCATGCTATGCTTTGCAGCTTTACTAGGGAATTATAGATGTGGTAGCTTCCCGTTGCTTTCCACGTTGGTGAAGGAGGATGATGATTTTCGGGGACTGTTGGGCCCTAAGCTTCCTGATATTTGTCTTACAGGTGAGGAAAAACCCCGGAAAAATACTCAACCAGGAGCCTGTGACGACCGGGAATCGAAACCGGGCCCGCTGCGTGACCACAACGGTTCTCTAGTGAAGTCCATATACTAACTCGCTTGAAAATTATATAGTTGTTTGCAGTTTAACCCCAGGATATAATAAATTATATTAACTTACAGAGAGCAGCTTCAGTGAATAGTTGTTAAAGTGGCAAAGCGAGTTGGAGAAACCAATGAAGCAGCACGAGTACCAATTGCCTCGGGCAGTGCTGCCAACACAACATTTAACTGTTTCTGGCTGACACAAATCCACTTGTTGGCCGACCTTGTGTTTTTCAGTCTGTTTACTCGCATCAGCTCCTAACTATTTCGGAATTTCATGACGAGAGGTAAAGGTTAAGAATCCACACGTCACGCAATCAGGCGGTTTCTAGAAGCATTCAATAGCCATCCTATATGTATCATTGAATGATAGAATCAAAGAATATTGAGATACTGGTTTAGACGTGTAGAAAAAATGAATGTAACAAGATTACCAAAAGCAGCATTTAACTACAAGCCAAGAGGTTCAAGCATTGTAGGACGACCAGTGAAAAGATGGACAGAACAACCGTGAGGCAGAACAGACATATTTCCTAGCTCGTGAAGTCAAGAAGGAGAAGAAGAAGAATAAGATGTCTTATGGAACCCATTGTGACATTTAATAAGTTTCATCACAATATTACATTTTGTATTGTATTGTAAGGGGCACGCCGTAGCGTAGTGGTTAAGGCACTACGCTACAAGCCGGAAGGTCGAGGGTTCAAGTCCCGGTGGGGTCAGGATTTTTAAACTGACCCAAACCTTCTGGCGGCACTGTGGCCCTGGGGTCGACTCAGCCTCTAACGGAAATGAGTACCAGACGCTTGTTCTGGGGTAAAGGCGGCCGTCACGCAGGGTTGACAACCCGGCTGACATGAAGTGCCGATTGTTTAGAAACAGTGGGAGCCTTAACCTCCCACTATCCCAAGGGCCTCCTGAGGCCTGTAGTGGAAATACTTTAGATACTTTAGTATTGTATTGTAAGCCCATGTTTTCCCTTTACAGAGATTTAGGCGCTCTCCCCCTACAGGGAAGAATTTAAACCATACTAATTTAGTTACACTTGTTTTCATATAGATGTCATTTTGAGTGGTCCGCGGTCAGCGTTCCGCCTCATACTGACATCTAGGAAACCAAGGTAGTACTAGGACGGGAGAATTCGGTAAATTTTGCTTAGAGGCCTTTTCATTCAGGCTTAAGGATCTTTTACGAGCCTAAAAATCTTCAGACTCGGGACCCACGGCTTAAAGTCCATCGACCCCGGCCGGGTTTGAACCCCCGACCCTCGGGACCAGAGGTAAGGAGCATAACCACTAGTACACCGCGGCCGATACAATATTACATACGCGCCGTAGCCGAGCGGTTAAGGCAGGAAGCCTTGGCGCAGAGCTACGGGACTTGCGCTGGTTCCAGTCCCTATGGGGGAAGACATTTTCTCATGGTATTTCGGCCCGAATGGGACCGGTTCCTACCCAGCATCGGGAGGCATTTGGGTAGCTACAATAAATAGCGGCTCCACGTTGAGAAAACCAGCTACAACGGCTGGGGGACTCGACATGCTTACCATATGTCACCCCTACACTGGCTTGATGATCGTCTACCTCTGTGATTGACACATGTGGATGTGAGGCCAGGAGCCGACTGGTAGGCTAATAGCCTTCTAGGCCTGTCGCGCCAGGAGTTTGAAACAAACTAGGTAACTAACTGGCAGTATCATAGCCGTAGGTTCATGGCCACGTAGATATAAACTCTCTCCATACATCCCTATCCTGATCTAATGTTTTGCAATCAAACCCTGTACAATTATTGCCTAAAGTCATGGTTCATATTACTCTCTCACCTCATTCGTGGCCTGCCTACTGGGCTCTTTCTCTCTGGTTTTTCTACAAGGAGTGTGTATCCCCCACTCTCATTCTCCATAAGTGTCACATGTCCTGACCATCGCATTCTACGATATTTAACTGTTCTTCAGCTGTAGTCTCGAGGTAGCGTGCTGCCTTGTCACGCAGCGGTCCCGGTTTCGATCCCCGGTAGGAAAAAAGTTTTCTGCGTGAGATAAATGTCAGGAAGCTGAAACGGTCCCCTAACATCATCATCCTCATTATCATATTCGCAGGGGTGGAAATAAACGGGAAGCTACCACACCTATAAATCCCTAGTACTAAAGCTGCAAGCATATCATAAAAATGCTTTGATTCCAGTAAAGGACCTCCTCTTGGGCAGAACACTGTAGAATAGAATCATATCTGGTTTCCCATAAACATCACGTAGCTCACTGTTATGTGGTCTTCACTCGCCTGTCTGTTCATCTCTCTTCGGTCCATAAACTTTAGTATGAACTTTATTAAAAGTACTTGTAAACTTTTCTCCACCCTTAAAGTAAGAGTCCATATTACACATCCATATAACTGGGAGAATAATATTTCGATACATTTTCAGTTTAATGTTCTTTTAGAGAAGTTTGGACAAGAGTCCCTGTTATGTATAATGACATGCATTTTTTCGACAATAAGACGGCAGAATATTATTAATCATGATTTGACAGAGGTGAATTATACAGGAATGATTAAAAAACATTATGGAGTAGCTAAGAATAGGAATGTATGGAGAGTTTGTGTCCATATTGTCAGTCGACAAACAGCGTAGGACATGAAACTCGTTTTAGAAAATAGCTGACGAAAGCATTGCAATAGAATGAGGTGAGAGAATAACATTAACCCTGATTTTTGGAAAATGGATTGTACAGGGGATATTTAGAAAACATTAACTCTAACTAGGGATGTAAAGGAATAGTTAAAAATATTAATCAGAGATAATCCTGAAATACATTAAATATTATTAAATCATAACTACCCACAAAAAAAAGTAACATATAGCACATAACCAGAAATTTAGAAAATTAAAAATATGCTAACCACCTATTCCAATTTAATCATTGTTTTGATCCAAATTTTGAAATTTTACATGTTCATGATAAGGGTAAGAAGTTGGACGTTTTGGAGGCTGTAGAAATTAATAAATTGAAATGTAGTAATAAACTGTTAAATTCACGACTTGATTTGAATGAATCGCCTTTGTTAAATTAAAAAAAAATTAAATAAATATTATTGTATTGTTGCTTAGATCAGTTGATATGTACTATAATAACACAATTCATAATTTGTTAACATGTCTGAAGAAGGTACAGTGTACCGAAACAGCTGTCACTGAATTATATCTTAATAATATGAAAATCGAATAAAACTAGGTTTTATTTTTATTTAATTTATAAATGTAAATCTTATTTCATAACAAATTGTAAAACTTTATGAATGCAACTCAGAGCCATGGATCTCCCATAAAAGTTATAAACTAATACACTATACCACAGGAATATTTATAAAGTGGTAGCGAAGTATGGACATTGAAACAGAAGGATATACAAGGACTTAGATCTGCTGAAATGAGATACCTTCGGAGGACTGTAGGATACAAACTACTAGATCACAAAAAAAAATGAAGACATATTAGAAGAATTACACATGGAACCTTTACAATACAAAATTTCTGATTATAAATCAAGATGGATGCAACATGTTCATCGAATGGAAGATCACAGGATACCCAAACAAATGTTAAGCTATCACCTGCAGGAAGAAGAACACCAGGACGTCCATTCAAAAAACTTTTGGATGGTGTTTCTCTTGAGGCCGAAACAGGTCAACAAATGACCTAAATTCGTGAATGTACTATGATGATGATGATGATGATGATGATGATGATATTTATAAAGAGTGTATGTGCAGGATGCCATGAACACTCGATTTTGATAGTTCCAGTAGTTATAATTATTTCAAGATATGTGAAATGACCGGCTCTCTGGTGTAACGGTTAGCATATATGCGAAAAGCGGTCCATGTACACCACACAACATAACGAAGGCTGTGTGGTTGATTAGAGAAATATAATGGAAAGAAGGCAGGTCACGGCCGGCGTTTTCTTGTAGAAAGCTGCGACCAACTAGAAAAACATTTCCATGGATTTTTAATCAGTGAAAGTTAACACGTCATTTCCTTCCATTCAGAGATTGCAACGCGCGACCAAGACACGAGCCGCAGTCATTCACATAATACATCCAGCTGATCTAACAAAACTTCATGAAGTCCTGCGTTGTACGTACATACAGCTGCATATCTAACTCGTCCACTGACCCTAATCCACAGTCAACCGAATCCAGTTCACATGAGCAGCTCATATTCAAAACCTCTCTTGTCCACCTTCTACCAAAACTGACTTTTTAATGAATTCTGAAGTTACGACGCAATTGAGGTTGTGCTCAAAATATTCTTGAATTTTTTTACAGGTCTTCATCGAACCTATGTAGCACAAAACCAAAATGACCATGACGAAAATGTATAAATGTATATATATATATAAATTTCAACAATGGAGAAGAACTAAAACGTAGTATTGAATGCACTTATTTAGGAACAAAATTAGACCATTCAGGCGATAACACAGTGGAAATTAAAAATAGAATCGCACAAACAAAACAAGCAATAAATGCTTTAAACTTTGTTTGGTGGAGCAAAAATATCACAAAAAATAGAAAATTACAAATATATCAAACCATAATTCGGAGCATTTTAACATTTGGTGCTGAAGTCTGGCAAATTCCTACCAGGGAAATAAAAAAGAATTTTAAGTACAGAAATGGATGTTTTAAGATCAGCTGGAAAATCTAGAATGGATAGAATACGAAATAAAGAAATAAGGGAAATTATGGGTGTACAAGAGGAGCCGGACATCATAGACATTATAGAAAAGAAAAGATTACAGTGGTATGGACATGTCAAAAGAATGGCAGAGCGATTGCCAAAAATTGTTATGAAATGGATCCCAATGGAAAGGAGGATGAGAGGAAGACCGAAGAAAACTTGGATAGAAGGGGTACAAGAAGCTATGAACATCAGAGGAATGGAGGAAGACCAATGGATGGACAGAGAGGAATGACGTTTGGTTTCCGGAAGACGGCGGCAGCTGCCATGATACCGGATGATGATGATATATATATAGGCCTATATGCTATGTAAGTATGTACGTATGTAAAATCAATATTTTTTTAATATTCATTATTATCACAATTGAGGTCATGTATTAAAATGTTAACTAAATAACTCTCTCACTGGCTCTATCGAACCCATAGGTTAATGGCCGCGCGGACATAAGCTCTCCATACATCCATATCCTGAGCTAATGTTTTCCAATCATCCCCTGTATAATCTACTTCTCTCAAATCATGAATGTTATTCTCCCACCTTATTATTGGTCTACCAACTGGGCGTTTTCCCTCTGGTTTTCCTACAAGAAGCTTCCATGCACCTCTTTCATCCCCCATACGTGTCAAATGCCCTGCCCATCGCGGCCTACAAAACTTAACTGTTCTTATTATATCTGGCTTCGTATACATATCATGTAGCTCACTATTATGTAGTTTTCTCCGTTCACCTGTCTGTTCATCTCTTCTTGGCCCAAAAATTTTGTTTAGAACTTTATTCTCAAATACTGGTAATCTTATTTCCTCTCTGAAAGTAAGAGTCCATGTTTCGTATCCATATAACTGGGAGAATAACTGTTTTATATATTTACAGTTAAACGTTTTTTGAAAGGAGTTGGGACGTCAAGAGTCCCTGTAATGCATAATAACACGCATTTCCAGAATTGAGCCTATGTTTAATTTCTTTGTGCATCTCATACATATTTCTATAAATAATAACGTAGTACCTTATTTTATCCGTCTTCCTCAATTACATAATTAGAATTGATTTTTATTTAAAAAAACCTCGTTAAATTATTAAATTATGAAGGCCTTTCAAAAATAGGTATTACATAATATAAATATGTATTAGGCCTACAAAATTTAAATTACAAGCCGACAAGAGTACCAATTAGCATGCCGAAGACGAAAAATGTTTTTGAAAGGCCTTCATGATTCAAAAAATTAACAAAGGTTTTTTTTACTAAAAATCAATTCTAACTGGGGAAGACGGATAAAATAAAATATATTATTATTTATAACGTTTTAGCTTATAAAACGCTCAAGCAGCCACAATTTTTGTTTCTTTTGGAACCAAACTCTGCATACAGCAAAGGAAACCAGATACCATAAGAACAGTTAAGTGTCGTAGACTGCGATGGGCGGAAAATGTGGTCGAATGGGGAATGAAAGAGGAAGATTGAAACTCCTTGCTGAAAAAAAAAACTAACTCCTGGCGCGACAGGCCTACAAGGCCCTTAGCCTACCAGCCGGCTGCTGGCCTCACACCTACATGTGTCAATCACAGAGGTAGATGATAATCAGGCAGTGTAGGGGTGACATGTGGTCAGCATGTCGAGTACCCCAGCCGTTATAGCTGGTTTTCTCAACCTGGAGCCGCTACTTATTGTAGCTACCCAAATGCATCACGATGCTGGGTGGGCACCGGTCCCATACTGGCCGAAATACCATGAGAAAATTTCTTCCCCCATGGAGACTCGAACCAGCGCAAGTCCCGTAGCTCTGCGCCAAGGCTTCCTGCCTTAACCACTCGGCTACGGCGCGGGACCCTTGCTGGAAAACCAGAGTAGGTATGCTAATACTGAGGGAAGATTAACATTAATCATGATTTGAGGGAAGTAAATTATACAGGAGATTATTGGACAACATAAGCTGGGGATAGGGATGTATGGAGAGCTTATGACCGAACGTCCATGAACCTCTGGTTCGATAGTGGCACTGAGTTAATAAAGTTCCAAGTATGGCTTCCTACATAAAGATGTGGGTCCAGTGTCATACATTTATGGCACGTAAAAGCAGCTCGAGCATCAAATAAAAAGAAAATTGTCGATAAAGGACGCCAACATGCGATGAGAGTTGAGTCTAGATTATATAGAACCGAATAGACTGACAGTAACCTCTGACGTCAATAAAGAACGCACCGATCTGGTTTTTTACTGACGTCACAACTTGATACAGCATTACTTAGAAACTTGATACACTATTCTTGTAAGTAGTTGGTGATAAAGTTGGTCGGGACGTGTTGACAGGTTACATAGGAAAGTTACATTACACAATTCTCCCACACTCTCACATTCTGCCAGGACTCAAACCCACGCATCTGGCTTCCTATTTCCTTGTCACATGCACACTTGAAACAATTGTTGCTCTGCGACCCGCCTACCTGGGTGGTTTCTCAGACATCCAATGTTGAGGTGGAATTTCAGTTCCACAACCCATGTTAAGATTTAATACACACAGCAGCATATTGATCAATCGGTCTTTTAAATTAATGACGATCTTTAACAATCCAGATCATTAGGGTCATAATTCAAATCTGGACGTGAAAGAGTCAACAAATTTTATACAGGGGCTTCTATTTCAGCCTTCAAATCTTTTACTTGCCATCACGGGATCTACAGCATTACTTGTCTTGCAAAGAGTAATAATAATAATAATAATAATAATAATAATAATAATAATAATAATAATAATTTTTTTTATTATTCCGGCTTTTACAATGAATATAGGCTACATTTTTCCGGTACCCATGTTCACAGTTAACTACACATTTTTCCATTCTTGTCCGTTCATCCATATACCTTCTTCTATTTCCCATTCCCTCTTAGTTTCATTGATTCCCTGAATCCACGTAATATTTGGTCTACCCTTCTTTTTCCTTCCCTGTGGTTCCCAATCCATGATTATCTTAGGTAGTCTACCTTCTTCCATTCTTCTAATGTGTCCGTACCAATTTAATTGTTTCTTCTTTATAAAATCTAATATTGAATATTGTACCTGCATTTTTTCTTTTATATATGAATTTCTGATTTTATCCTTCCTGGATATTCTTGCAGCACATCTCCAGTAGTCCATTTCAGTGGCGAGTATTTTTTTTTTTCATTTGTGCATTTAAAGCCCACACATCAGCTACATAGGTAATAATGCTTCTGATTATTGTATTAAAAATAGTTTTTTTTTTGTTTCTTTGAAGATACGTTTGTCCCATACTATTCCATTTAGGGCAGATATAGCATACTTTCCTATATTGATCCTGTTTCTTGTTTTCCATCTTTAGTAATTTTAATTCCCAAATACTTATATTCTTCAGTGTATTTAATTGTCCCTAAATTTTCTTCTAGTATTAAATCTTGAGGAAGATCCCCTATTGTCATATATCGAGATTTATCCATATTGATCTTTAAACCCCATAAACTATATTCTTGTATTACTTTTCTAGTGAGGTATTCTATATCTTCAAATTCTTGAGCCAATATCAATTGGTCATCTGCAAACTGATAATAATAATAATAATAATAATAATAATAATAATAATAATAATAATAATAATAATACAAGATTGAAAGTGTATAAAACACTGGCTCTTCCAACTCTTTTGTATGGTAGCGAAGTATGGACGTTGAAACAGGAGGATATACAGAGACTTAGATCTGCTGAAATGAGATATCTTCGGAGGACTGCAGGATACACACTACTAGATCACAAAAAAAAAATGAAGACATCTTAGAAGAATTACACATGGAATCTTTAGAAAACAAAATTTCTGATTATAAGTCAAGATGGATGCAACATGTTCATCGAATGGAAGATCACAGAATACCCAAACAAATGTTAAGATATAAACCTGCAGGAAGAAGAAGACCAGGACGTCCACTCAAAAGACTTCTGGATGGTGTTTCTCTTGAGGCCGAAACAGGTCAACAAATGGCCTAAATTCGTGAATGTACTATGATGATGATGATGATGATGATGATGATGATGATGATGATGATGATGATGATAATAATAATAATAATAATAATAATAATCACTGGCTCTATCGAACCCGAAGATCATGGCCGCACGGATATAAGCTCTACATGCGTCCCTATCCTGAGCTTAAGTTTTTCAATCATCCCCTGTATAATCTACCTCCCTCAAATCATGGTTAATGTTGATTCTCCCATCTCATTCTTGGTATTCCAACTGGGCGTTTTCCATTTGGTTTTCCTACAAGAAGCCTTCAGAACAACCAACAAATTAAATAACAATCACAAATAAAAATAGAAGAAATAGACATTTATAAAAACAAAGGAGTTTATAAACTAAAATGCATCAGCTGTGAGAAGTTTTATATTGGCAGAACAACTAGACATTTCAACATACGATGACTAACGTCTTAAGGACTTTAGATTTAATGAAGGCAAATCTAGTTTTGCAAAACATATCATAGAAACAGGTCACCGATTCAATACCATCGACAACACTTTGTCCATCATCCATAGAGAAAACAAGAAACTGAAAATCAACATTCTCGAAGAGATCGAAATACTAAAAGAAACCAGAAACACTCACCTGCTTAACGAGAACTCGCCCAGTGACGTCAACCCGTTCTACAAAATTCTCACGAAAAACCAATACCGATTTACAAGTTAAATATGAAGAATATGCTTCAAAAGCACTCCATATCCTACAACTAAAGTTGATGAAGACTGAGATCTCAGGTATTCTATTTTCATATTGTAAATGTTACGTAGTAACCTCAACGGTGTTTCGTCATGAATTTTGAAAGTATCGACCGACTATACCAGAATAACAGGATGAATCATTAGCGACGAATAAGTTCAGATATAGTTCCCAAACCCATGACATCATGTTATTGTCCAAGAGGGATGAGATTTTTGGACCGTCCAAGGAAGTGTTGGATACAAAGTTCATCAGAGAGATCGTAACAGGCATCTAAGCGTAAGACTTGAATAGATGAAGAAAAAGAACACCAAGATAAATATTCCGTGCAATGGGGGATGAAAATGGAGGAAGATTCAAAATGCGTAGCTCCTTAATTTATTCTTCTTCTTGTTTCTTATTCGTTATATGTAGGATTTTCATCGTGTTTACTTCCCAAATCACTCTTCGAAGGAGAGATTTGGTTGTGCAGCCACTGTTTATCCATCTCTTGGCTGCTCTTCCTCTCCTCCCGTCTTCAGCTCTTCTTGTAAGCCTGTTGTCTTCCATTCTTTCTATATGATCTTTCCAATATTTTCGTCTGTCTATAATAATTTTGGTTATGTCTTGAATTTGACATGTCTCTAATTTCTGTATTCTGAATCCTATCAAATAATGTTATCCCCTGCATAGTTCTTAACCCATTCGCCTCAAAAGACGAGGTAGACTCGCAGGCAGTTAAATGACCTTCACCTCAGAAGACAAGGTACACTCGCTTAACTCTGCTGTTATATATTTTGCAATATTTTTTTACATCCCTTCACATGGTAATATTTTATTAACATTTATGAATAGTAGAGGAATGTGTTTTTTTCCTTCAACCTTATTGTGACTACAAGTACCGTTATCTTTTGTCTGTTTTGAATGTCTGAAAATAGACAACATAATTTACGGTAACTTAAATCCGGTTTCGGGGAACATGCAATGATAGTTTAAACCTAAAACGAATGGGATAAGATTTTCATTTCACATGTGCTAATTGTTTGTTTAGTTTAGTTTGTGTTTTATCTTAATTTATTCATCATCATCATCTGCATTCATGGATTAGGTCTGCTGACCCGTTCCGACTTCAGCCCATCTCTTTCTAGGTCTGCCCACATCTCGGGTGCCTTTAGGTTTGTATTTTGTTATTTGTTTTGGATATCTATTTTCATTCATTCTGTCTATGTGTTGCTTCCATTTTTGTCTATATGTATCTATTTGATCAGTTATTGCAAATATTTCAAGTTCCTGTCTTATTTCTGTGTTCTTGATTCTGTCTTCCTTAGTGCACCCTTTAGCAGATCTCAAAAATTTCATTTCTGCCGCCGTTATCCTACTTAGATCTTGTTTTTTATGTATCCAGGCTTCTGAACCATAGAGCAGTACCTGTACTGCCAATGTTTTATAGAATTTCAATTGGGTCTCTCTTGTTGTTTTATTATTTAGTGATCGTTTTATCGTACCACATATTCCCTGGAATTTTGCTATTTTATTAGTTATATCATTATCATAATTAAATGAAATGTCACATCCTAGATAATTGAGATGGTTTACCTGTTCTATGATTTTGTTTCCTATTACTATTTTGGATCTTATTTGATTTTTCCCTTGGAATGCCATTACCTTAGTTTTTTCTATGGATATTTTGAGATTATATTGTTCACATATATTATGTAATTTAAAAATATTCTTTTGAAGCTCGTCTTCCGTATTTGCTATTATTACCTGGTCATCAGCATATAATAATATTTTCAAGTAGTGTGTTTTATCTAATTTTATTCCTTTATTTGTTTCTTCGTTCCATTTTTTTTATTATATCGTTGATGTACAGGTTAAACAAAACTGGAGAGATATTAATTTATTCATTTGTGCTAATATTGTGAAGGTTGTAAGGTCCAGGAGACAGAAAGGTCAAGCAGCTCGATAGAGTAAGTGACAAGAAGTGGAACATCCTATAGAGAGCGAGGAAACAGTAATTAGGCTGAGATAATGTTATCTCTCGTGATAATCGCTTTAATTGGAATGTTATCACGTGGCACAAATACCGATGATGTCTCCGTACAAATATGTATCCTGCGCATCATTCAACAGTGACGTAGCCCCGGGCAGCCCGCGTGACGTCACTCAACAATCCGGTGCACAAGTTCATCGACCCGCGCCTTGAGTCGCTTTTACCTGCATCATACTTAGGTTCCTTAATTACAGACCTTCTCACCGAGTGTGCAGACATGTTGAGATTACAGGTAATCAACTCATGGGTTCCGAACCACTGCTGGCTCCTGAAGACCTACCAAAAGTTATGAGACAAGGGAAGTTATTTACGTCAGAAGGACTCGATGAGTTGAGACTTTTAAGTCCAAAGCAACAGTTTCAAAACGAAATCGAACATTTTCTTATTTATTAAATAAAACTATCAATGTTTTATTGATTTTCATAAATATTTATTTTAATCAATATTCAAACTGAAAATATATAAAATTATTATTATTCTACCAGTTATATTATTAAGGTGCGAAACATGGACTCTTACTTTAAGGGAGGAAAGGAGATTACGAGTATTTGAGAATAAAGTACTTAGGGAAATTTTTGGGCCAAAGAGAGATGAACAGACGTACAACAAATCCTTGAAGACCAATAGCTAGTATAGCAAATATTATACCAAGTTGTTAAATATAATAATTGAAAATAATGAAATAAAATGAATGGAGAGGACTACATAACAATGAACTACATGGTCTTTATAGGAAGCCAGATATAATAAGAACAGTTAAGTCTCGTAGACTGCGATGGGCAGGACATGTTGCGCGTATGGGAAATGAAAGACGTGCATGGAAGCTTCTTATAGGAAAACAGAGGGAAAACGCCTAGTTGGTGGACCAAGAAGGAGGTGGGAGAAAACATTAACTATGATTTGAGGTAAGTAGATTATACAGGAAATGATTGGAAAGCATTAGCTCAGGATAGGGATGTATTGAGAGCTCATGTTCGCGCGGCCATGATGAACCTACGGGTTCGATAGTGCCAGTGAGTGAGTGAGTAAGTAAGTAAGTAAGCAAGGAAGTAATATTCATGGGCAGCTGTTTCGATACACTGTATCTTCTTCACATATCAGCCATAAATACATAAAAGTTTCAATTATCTAAAAGATGTCGCTTGGGCTATTCAATGCCACCGTACCACCTATGAATAATCGATCGAAGAACAAGTGAGTGCTAGCGTGATGTTGGCCAACGTGATAACACACATTCCCTCTAGAATCAATTGCAAACATGTTTACTCAAACATAATGTGATTCTATCCCAGGTGTCCACTTACATTAGTGGGAAAGTTAGGGTGAGAAAATGGGCAAGTTAGTAAACTAGATTACTGTCTCGTTCACTTGTTTGTTAGCGGATTTTTATAAGTTGGCTACGCTGTCTGAACAATGACTAACACATATTTTACTTAGTAAATATTGTGATTTTAGATTACTCCGAGCTCATTTTAAGGCATTTCTTGACGGCTCTGTGGCGCAAGCGGGTTAGACGCTCGCCTCTCACTGCTGGGGTCCCCAGATCTTCGGTTCTCTATGCCCCAGATCGAGTCTCGGTCACTCCAAGTGAGTTTTGTGTTGGACGAAACGGAGCTTGGGCAGGCTTTTCTCGGGGGTTCTCCAGTTTTCCACTGCCACAATTTCATTCCACCATTTCTCCATACTCACCTCATCCATTTCGTTCATCTGCCCCCGTGATGGCGCATCAGACGTGGTCGGCCGACACCCTTGTCATTCACAGACATCTATACCTGTTCATATCACCTCATCTCATTCCTCGACCCGACCCTGAGTTGGGCACGAGTTGAGGATATTATATTATTAAGGCGTTTCTTACATTTTTTAAAAATCAATATACTGTTAAGATCTTGTACTATGGAACAAATATTTGTATTGACCCACAGCTGACTAAAAATAAGACATTTTTTCAAATAAACAAAGGAGTACGACAAGGGTGTTCACTCTCACCTATATTATTTAATATTTATATGGACGATATCCTAAAAGAATGGAAGAAGATTTTAACTAATGAAGGAATATTAATTGATAATAAAGATAAAATAAATGCTTTATTGTTCGCTGACGATGTTGTACTTTTAGCAGAATCTGAAAATGAGCTCCAAATGTTAGCATATAAATTTAAATTAATAGCCAATAGATATAATTGTAAAATATCAATAAATAAGTCAAAAGTAATGGCATTTATTGGTAAATATGGAATTAGATCGAAAATTGTACTGGGTAACAATATAATAGAACAAATATCACATTTCCAATATTTAGGATGTGATATAACTTATAGACAAAATAAAGATATAGAAAATAAATTAAATACATTTCAGGCTATTTGTGGAACCATAAAAAGAACCTTAGGCCGGAAAACAAGGAAAGATCGAAGCTTAAATTATATAAAACAATGGCTGTTCCTTTGTTGTTGTATGGAAGTGAAAATTGGATAATGAAATCAAGGGATAAAAGCAGGATACAGACTGCGGAAATGCTGTTTTTACGTAATGTGAAAGGATGCGCAAGAGCGGATAGAATAAGGAATGAAACTACACGAGAAGAATTAAATATATATAAAATTGAAGATAAAATCAGCGAAAATAATAAGAAATGGACAGAACACTTAATGAGAATGAACAACGAAAGAATACCAAAAAGAACCTTCCTGTATAATCCCAGAGGAACAAGAGATGTTGGCCGACCACGTAAAAGATGGACTCCACTTTTAACTTCGCCGGAACAGGCTGCATAGCCTAAACCTTGGAGTAGAAGAAGGAGGAGGATCAATATACATATTTTTTTCAGGTAATTATTCGCACACTGCAACAATAAATTGTTTGTTTTTTCGTTTTTTAAATGTATTTATATAGGAGGAATGTTTAGGCCAACAATGATGTGGGAGAATAACATTAACCATGATTTCAGGGAAGTAGATTATACAGGGGATGATTGCAAAACATTAGCTCAGAACGGGGATGTGTGGAGAGCTTATGTCCGCGAGGCCATGCACCTACGGCTTCGATAGTGCCAGCGAGTAAGTTAGTAGGTAAGCATAGGTAACCCGTCAGTTATGAACAGAATTGTAGGCAAAACTCTAATTATAATTACCAATATTTGACCAACCTCATGATCTCGTGGTCAGAGCTACTCATTACAGTCCATGAACACTCGGTTCGATTCCAGCTCAGACCACAAGAATTTTTCCTTAATGAGAATTACTCTTGTGATCGCCCAACGTCTGGAATTTGGGTTTAAGGACTCTCATGGTGCTTCATTATAATTTATTACGTATCACATAGTCGGGGTAACGTAAGTTCACCTTCCAGGCACCCCCACCTCAAAACTGCATTAAATTTGCACCAATGACAGGAGAAAATGCTAGAAATGTCGCAAGTCAAACTTGTAACATTGGACAAAAAATCCTGTAATTTTAAAATTTTTATGCTTAAGAGTACATATAGGTACAAAAATATATAATTCAATTTAGGTTGTGAAATATCCTATTAAAATGAAAAATATGTAAACAAGAAAATCGCCAAATTTACACAAATGTTAGGAATAATAAATAATACATTAAAAGCTAAATTAGTACAAAAATCCAGAATGATAAAAAACATAAAATACTTCGGCATTACCCTCCCTTTTATACGGAAATCAGATTTGGACATTAAGAAAAAGGGACAGAAGCAGAATCAAAGCAACGGAAATGAAATTTCTCAGAAGGACAATAGAATATACTCTTTTAGGTCGAGAAAAGAATAATAAAATTTTAGAACAATTACAAGTAGAATCACTAGAAGAAAAAAACAGATATAAATTAAACTGGGTAGACCATGTAAAAGGAATGGATAATTCCGATCCGATTGAGGGTCTTTCCACTTTTCAGCGGTTGCCCTTTTACCAGCCGGCTGCTGGCCCTTCACATCCACATGTGTCAATCACAGAGGTAGATGATCAACAGCCAATGTAGGGGTGACATGTGGTTAGCATGTCGAGTCCCCCAGCCGTTATAGCTGGTTCCTCAATCTGGAGCCGCTACTTATTGTAGCTACCCAATTGCCTCACGATGCTGGGTGGTCCCATACTGGCCGAAATACCATGAGAAAATTTCTTCCCCCATGGAGACTCGAACCAGCGCAAGTCCCGTAGCTCTGCGCCAAGGCTTCCTACCTTGACCGCTCGGCTACGGCGCGGCATAATTCAAGAATCCCAAAAATTATGATGCAATGTAAATGCAAAGGACATCGGCGACCAGGAAGACCTCACAAAATATTGCTATATGGCGCCGAAACAGGTCTACAAAGGCCTAATTCGTGAGGGATGATGATGATATATAATTCAGTCTGGTTTAATTTTAAATAACCCCCTCCCCCCAACATCACCTACTGTATATTCTTCTCAAAATATAGTCGATGTGGGCCACTGGATGATGTAGCTCCTTCAAAAATCATATTTCCATCAACAGTTTATATGAAAAAAAAATATATATTTTTATAAGTTTTAAAGACTTTTCTAAGAACCAAAGGATGCATCAAATTGGACCACATAACAAATGAAGAATTGGAAGTGAATTAGAAATATATTCAATAAATGATAGAATTCAACAACACCGCGTCGGCTGGAAAGAGCATGTTCGGAAAAATGGAAGAAACAATTTGCCCAATATAGCATATTATAAACCAAAGGGATTAAGGGATATAGGAACAAGTTAAAAGAAACTTATGGGCTAATTAAATTATACAGTATACATTGCGATGAACCAAAGACGACGGTTGCTAGAGTCGATTTTTTATTTTGGATTTCAAGAAAACCCCCGCTTATAATGAATGGATTTCGCTGATTTTTTGATAATATATACATATGTCTATTTTAATAGCATATACTGAATGTATATATACTTTTAATGTTTTTTTTTCTTCACGTCATTGAAGTTACAATTATTTTAATTATGAAACCTTTTTTATACTTTTTTTACGCCGTCGTCCTCAAATACAATATTCGTGTCACAATCTTCTAAGCTTTTCATCATCATTCCTGTATTAGAATATACAGGGTGTTTCATAAAGGATGGCGCAAACTTAAATGGTTGAAAGTACACGATAATAGAAGCAACAATGTCCCAATAAACATGGGTCCGCAAACGAGCCGTTTGCGAGATAATTACGAATGTATGGTTACAAGCCGCCACTGACGTCATTGTTTGTAACGTGATTATCTCATTGGGCCACACATTCTTCCACGAAAAACTTAATGGGCGGAGGTACCTTAGGTTTCTGCGGCGTCATCTTCCAGGATTGCTTGAGGATGTTTCCCTTCAGCAACGTCGGAGTTTGTGGTACATGCATGATGGAGCACAGGCACATTTTGCTGCTGCTGCTGCTGCTGCTGTGAGACGGCATCTAACGCGCAGATACGGCCAAATATGGATAGGTCGAGGCGGATCTGTACCTTGGCCTCCAAGATCACCTGATCTAAATCCTTTGGATTTTTATGTCTGGGGTCACCTCAAAAGCGAAGTGTACAGCACACCCGTTAACATGATTGAAGAACTGGAGCAGAGAGTTGTACATGCTTGTCAAAAATTCTGAAATGATCCAGGGGGTTTCGAAAGAATTCGACATTCATTGCAGAGACGAGCTCAGTTTTGCATCCAGATGCAAGGAAGACACTTTAACATCTCCTTTAACAGGTAACCCATAAGTGAAGTGAACTGTGAAATGTGAACTAAATGAGATGAAAAATTAATAGTAAAGTCTAAATTCAAATAAATTTCTACTAACTAGGACGATGTTTACAATGAAGTCAGTGGCGGCTTGTAACCATACATTCATAATTATTTCGCAAACGGCTCGTTTGCGGACACATGTTTATTGGGACATTGTTGCGTCTATTAACGTGTACTTTGAACCATTTAAGTTTGCGCCATCCTTTATGAAACACCCTGTATAAATTCAATATAAAGAAGATTCCTGATGATGAAGCCAAGACTTCGAAAAGCTTAGAAGATTGTGACATGAATTATTGTAATTGAGGACGACGGTATAAAAAGTATAAAACATTTTATAATTAAAATACTGAATTTAGTTGTGAAACATAAAAAACTACGACCGCTAGTGGGATTTTTAAATTTTAGTTTCAGGTGAACTACACCTAACGGTTTTAGATAATAATAGATAGCGACTAAACAGTGTCTACACCCGAAAACCTGTCTGCAGGCTGAATTTTTATAAATAAAGATTACAACTTGTAATTTCACTTTTTTTATTACAGAAGACGAGAAAAAAAAACTACCTCAGTATCGGTGTGCGATGGTCAAACTTCATTAATTTATAAATTATTTCACAGTGGATGGTTAACGTTTCTGAAAAAACTTGGATGTTTGAAACTTAAGTATAGTCTTAATTAACATTTTTTAAAAATAAAGTCAGATAATTAGAATTAGAGATGCAACTTTTTGATTGCGAGTTGCTCTTAATTACAGATTTTTCTTAATTTGGGATTTTCTTCAAACAAACAGTTTGTTATATGTTTATTAGTTTACATGTTATTATGTTTATCTTGAAAGTTGCTCCAATTCACGTTTAGGGTGTTCTATGCCACCTACATGAAATAAAATAAGTTGAAATATACCTTCTTAGGTAAGATTCGTCGTCCTCAACTTATAAAATATGTATTCTTTATGTCTGTAGACCTTTCAGAACATCCGTTCCATCTTCAGCAGGTCCTTCTTCGCTACAATATGTAATATGATGGTTGATGTTGCTGGTCCTAATGTGGTGTTGTCGTGTCACAGCAGCATCAACCATCATATTAGATATTGTAGCGAAGGACTTGCTGAAGATGGAACGGATGTTCTGAAAGGTCTACAGGCATAAAGAATACATATTTCATAAGTTGAGGACGACGGATCTTACCTAAGAAGGTATATTTTAACTTATTTTATGACTTTCCACCTCAACGGTTTTAACAATGAACCTACATAAATTAAAATAAAAAAAAACATAATATATTGTTGCAGCATGGGAATAAATACCTGAGAGAAATAAATATGTTGATTAAAAAATGTGAAAAATGCCTTGAAATGAAGTAAGAAGTTAAGCTCAAAATAACTTAAAATTTCCATATTTACAATGTAAAATAGGCATATGTACTAGTCATTGCTCAGACAGTGTAGCCAACTTACCACAAAAACACGCTAACAAACAAGTGAATGCTGAACTAATCTTGTGTACCCACCCTAACTTGCCCACTAATGTATGTGGACTTCTGGGATAGAATCCCCTTTATATTAAGTAAATATGTTGGCAATTGGGTCTAGCGGGAATATGTGTTACGGTATCACATTGGGCAACATGATGCTAGCAGTCACTTGTTCCCTGATCGGATATTCACTGATGGCATTGAATAGCTCATGTGTTAGCTAATTTGGGAATCCTTTTCTGCATGCTACAGGGACGTTAAACTGCAAATATATAAAACTGTTATTCTTCCAGTTATATTATCTGGATGCGAAACATGGACTCTTACTTTAAGGTAGAAGAAAATATTACTAGTATTTGAGAATGAATTTCTTAGGAAAATGTTTGGACCAAAGAGAGATGAACAGACAGGTAAATGGAGAAGACTACATAACAGTGAGCTACATGATCTTATAGGAAACCAGATATAATAAAAATAGTTAATATGATGAAAGTTAAAAATTAAATTGTACCTGTTGGTAGGTGCCGTCAACCTCAACTTTGTTAAAATATTGTATATAAAATTAACTGGAGCGCTTTCGGAAGTTATCTTCCATCTTCTGCAGGTTGAGTTTCCGCTACTTGTTGTTGTGTACGGTGATGTATACAACAAGTAGCGGAAACTCAACCTGCAGAAGATGGAATATAACTTCCGAAAGCGCTCCAGTTAATTTTATATACAATATTTTAACAAAGTTGAGGACGACGGCACGTACCAACAGGTACAATTTAATTTTTAACTTTCATCATATCACTTCACCTCAACGGAATTTGATATGAATTTTACTAGTAAAAACAGTTAAGTCTCGTAGACTGTGATGGGCAGGACATGTTGTACGAATAGGGATTTGAAACTGGGACATGAAAACTTATTGTAGGAAAATCAGAGGGAAAACATCCACTTGGTAGGCCAAGAATGAGGTGGGAGAATAAAATTAACCATAATTTGAGGAAAGTAGAATAAACGGGGAGTAGATTGTAAAACATCAGCTCAGGAAAGAGATGTATGAAGAGCATATGTCCGCGAGTCCATGAACCTACGGGTTTCGATAGTACCAGTGAGATAGTTAATCAGTTGCAAACGTATTCGTTTTGAAATTCCGGTCTCAACTAGTAGATATTTCAACATAATCTTGAATTCTTGTAACATACATGGTACTTGATTGGATTGTAGCTGATGTTGCAGACCTCAAATGCTGAACGTGGTCACAACAACTTGTTTGTCAACCAAACTGGATCCGTCACCCGAATTCCAAAACCTGCTAACTTACTTTTTTTTTGTTAATTTAGAAACACATTGTACAAACTGTTAGCAGTAGAAATGGATTTTTGAAGGCGATCGACAAGAATTTCAAGAAGGGATAATGTCAGAAACAACATAATAAGGGAAATTATGCAAGAAGAATGCAGGATGGAAGAGTATCAAAGGCCGTCTATGGATGGAAAATTGAAAGAAGGAACAGAAAAGGAATACCAAGAACAACCTGGAAGAACAACATTCAAAACTCAATGTGGAAATTTGGTGTAACAGATGAAGACACAGAGGACAGAGAACGATGGAGAACTTTAATTAAGGGAACATTGTGAATGTTTGTTGCAAACTGATAGTCTATAAGTCCGTAGTCATTTATATTTATATTTATTTATATATCTTCTTAATAAAGGAGCCGCCATTTGCAAGATAGAAGCATGGCTTCACAGCATTTGGTGGATGGGAATTACAATGTATATAGAGAAAGATTTGCGTTTAGATCGGTACTTGCTCAGGTAGCTCAGTTGGTAGAGCACTTGGTCTAGAGAACCAAGGGTCCCGGGTTCAAGTCCCGGTCTGAGCGTATAATTTTTCTCTTCAAATATTTATTTATTTATTTATTTTTAGTTCATGTTAATTACTAAGATTGATTGGAGAAAACCCTCAATGATGAGGAAAATTCTCAAAATAATAATTAAAAAAACATATACGGAAAATAGAAGAAAAACGTTTGAAATGGTATGGGTACCTCATAAGAATGGAAGAAGAGAAAATACCAAAGAAGATCCTTAATTGGAAAGCTAATGGAAGAAGTGGAAGAGGCAGGCCTAGAGAACGATGGATAGATGGAGTGAAGAGAAGTATGGACGCTAGAGATTTAAGGGAAGAAAATACTTTAGATAGGAACCTCTGGCGACAAATCACTTTGGGTTGAAGGAGAAACTGTGGAATATTCATAAAAAAAAAAGCAGATTGTCACACAAGAGAATGGAGAAGGGATGACTGTCACTACGAATGAACAATCTATGGGTCAAAGGCAAACGACGACGAGGAAGACAGCAGGAACGATAGACTGAGACGTGAAGAAGAAGTTACAAGACAGGGATTGATGGGATCTACCTGCACGTGGAGATGTAGATTACGGCAGTATAATTTATGAAAACATTCAAATATCTAACATCAGGATGACACACATGAAGAAATTAAAGCAGGAAGTTCATGTTACTGTTTAGTTGAACGTCTTCTGAACATTATAATTCATAAAACAAGTAGCTACTACCCGACCTGCGCTGCTACGCCTAAATAAATGAAAATTAACGTGTTTTTATGTTTAGTTGAATAATTAAAAGGGAATTTAATTATAAATTTAAATAGCAATTATTTTTAGATACCCCGTGCTAATTACCCTGCGTTGCCCGGGAATCAACTTATTCCGACCTTCTTGGCATAAATGAGCTGAAAGACAAAATTTGTTATTGTGAGTTATCCGTAAAAGAATACCCACCGTGCGCTGCTACGCTTGCCCGGGAATCTACTTATACCGATCTTCTTGGCATCAATGAAAGAAAAAGTGGTTATTGTGAGTTATCCGTAAAAGATGAACACATGCTGTCGCGGACTTTTTTGTAGAGTTTTTTTGAGATATTAAATTTTGTGTACATTAATTTGATGTATTTGTTATGGTTTAGGCAGCGTTCAAAAAGTTACTTTTTTTCACGTTTTTCACTACAAAGGGCGATTTTTAGGGGTGAATGAATTGAGTATTACAACTCGCTTATAGCCTAAAACCTTCCCGGAAAACTGAACATTTTGCAAAACGCCCCATCACAATCGCATAAAGGCCAAACAAACAGACAGACAGACATGCATACATACATACAAACAAACATCCATTTTTATGTATTGACTTGGGCTTTCACAGCCGGAGTTTCTATGATGATCTTGAAGAAGATTTCCGGGCTGTAAGCCCATGGTCTTGAGGCTTGAAGTTCCCCGACGTTTCGCCAGAGACTGCGTCTGGTATCTTTAAGGATCTCAAGACAACCCTTGAGGATGCCACACGCAGTCTCTGGCGAAACGTCCGGGAATTTCAAGCCTCAAGACAACGGCCTACAGCCCGGAAATCTTCTTCAAGATCATCATTCATTTTTATATACGAGTATATAGACTAGCGAATACCCGGAGAGCACGGCTACGTCTACATAAATTAAAGGTATTCTTATTTTTAGTTGACCATAGCGATGGGCTCGAGGTAGCATGCTGCCTACTCTCACAGCGGGCCCTAATTCGAGTCTCGGTTGGGTCAAGTGTCCTAGGTGACTTTTTTTCGGGGTTTTTCCTCACCTGTAAGACAAATGTCAGACATTTGTCGGTGTCTGTGTATGTAAAACATGCTGTTACATTAAGCCGAGAAAAATACCATGAGACAAAGATTTGGTCCCACAAGGGATGAGATTGGAGTAAACATGAGAATGAGGAGTTGCTAATCAATTCGATTTCTAAACTATTCTTTACTACCCCACGGCGCGACAGGCCTGAAAGGCCCTTGGCCTACCATCCAACTGCTAGCCTCACATCCACATATGTTCATCACAGAGTTAGACAATCATCCAGTCAGTGTATGACCAGCTAGTTTTCTCAACCTTGAGCTGATATTTATTGTAGCTACCCAAATTCCTCACGATGCTGGGTAGGCACCAGTCCCATACTGGCTAAAATTCCATGAGAAAATTTCATCTTCCCATGAGATTCCAATTAGCGCAAGTCCCGTAGCTCTGTGCCAAGGCACCTTGCCCTAACCAATCGGCTATGGAGCGGAACTTAATCCTCATCCGAATAAATCAAAATTTAAGAAGTATTTGGGAAAACCTAGATTCCAAGTGAAGAATGCTCTTCTTATCAGGAGGAAATATTAATATAGCCCATGGCAGACGAGTAGAGAGAGGTGTTCTTTTCTTGAATGAGCTAAAAACCGGAATTGGTTTCAAACATTTTAATTGATGTTAAGAGTATTCAGCATAATCGCTATGATTACAGTCACCATCATCATCGCGTCATATCCGGTTTTCAGAAGCTCTATCCTCCATTTCTTGCAAGTTTTTCTTTAATCCATCTTTCCCGAGGTTGTTTTCCTTTAACCTTTAGATGCAACATATTCTGCGGAAACAAGTTATTTCATTTTTATTTCATTTTCAGATGTCCAAAACCATTTCAATTTTTTTTCTTATAATAAACTCCTGGCGTGACAGGCCTACAAGGCCCTTAGCCTACCAGGCTGCTGGCCTCACATCCACATGTGTTAATCACAGAGGTAGATAATCAGCCAGTGTAGGGGTGACATGTGGTTAGCATGTCGAGTCCCCCAGCCGTTAAAGCTGGTTTTCTCAACTTGGAGCCGCTATTTATTGTAGCTACCCAAATGCATCACGATGCTGGGTGGGCACCGGTCCCATACTGGCCGAAATACCATGAGAAAATTTCTTCCCCCATGGAGACTCGAACCAGCGCAAGTCCCGTAGCTCTGCGCCAAGGCTTCCTGCCTGAACCACTCGGCTACGGCGCGGGACTTTTTCTTATAAAGCCTACCTTTAATGTCCCTCTAACTAACAACTCACTGGCATTATCGAACCCGTAGGTTCATGGCCGTGTGGACATGTTCTCCATACATCGCTATATTTTCTTCTGAAAGTGCTGCCCTTGATATTTTGGCGAATTAATAGCAATGTAAATCGGTTTCATTATATATTTATGTATGTATGTGTTATATTTTATATTGTTATTTATAATCTGGACTCTTCCTAAAGCATCTATGATGCTCTAATGGATATTAAAATAAGAAAAATAAAAATAAATAAATAAATAAAATCCTGAGCTAATGTTTTCCAATCATTCCCTGTATAATCTACTTCCCTCAAATCACGGTTAATGTTATTCTCCCACCTCATTATTGATCTACCAACTGGGCGTTTTCTTACAAGAAGTTTCCATGCACATCTTTCATTCCCCATTCGTGCCACATGTCCTGCCCATCGCAGTCTACGAGACTTAACTGTGCTTATTATATGTGGCTTCCTATAAGACCATGTAGTTCACTGTTATGTAAGTCTTCTGCATTTACCAGTCTATTCATCTCTCTTTGGTCCAAACATTTTCCTAAGAACTTTATTCTCAAATACTCATGATCTCCTTTTCTTCTTAAACATAAGATTCCATGTTTCGCATCCGTATAATATAACTGGTAGAATAACGTTATATTTATATTTTCAGTTTAATGTTTTTTGAAAAGAGTTGGGACGTCAAGAGTCTCTGTAATACACAATAACATGTATTTCCAGAATTGAACCTATGTTTTAATTTCTTTGTGCATCTCATTCCTATTTGTGATCATTGTTCCTAGGTATTTGAATTGTCATTTTTTCAAAGTATCCCTCGTTTGTCACTAGCTGTTAAATATCTCTCTAATTTCGTTATTTCGCTCTTGTGTTACGTATCGGAGCGCGGAGGTTGAAGTAATTTAGGAAACACCTGCTGGTTGTAATGTGGTGAAATATTTTACAAAAACGCAATACATCGCATTCTGTGTGAAGCTCCGGTTTGTTGGCACAAGAAGTCACTGGCCGCAGCTCCTCCGTGCTGCATCAGCGAGCCTCGCCACCTCATGAAGCTACAGTACGTTTTATTTTCAACTTTTAAAGGTGCGGGAAAGGTCACTCCAGAAAATGTTAAGAGTTGGGCTCCATCATATACTAAACTCAACATGGGTTGACAAGCCTAGGAGGAACTTTGTCTATCTGCCTCATGTGTTAATTATTCAACCGGTATAGAGGTCACCTGCAGTCCCCCTACCCGTTTTCTGAACCTAGAGCCGTTACTTTTTGTAGCTACAAAGATAGCCCACAGGATATAAGCAACTAAATAATAATCTAACCGATAATCGTGATTTGTCCACCGCTGTGGTCTCGAGGTAGCGTGCTGCTTTGTCACGCAGCGGACCCGGGTTCGATCCCCAGTCGGGGCAGTTTTTCTGGGTGAGGTTTTTATCGGGGTTTTTCCTCACCTGTAAGACAAAATTCAGGAAAACTTTAAGGCCCAAACGGCCCCCGAAATCATATGACCATCATCATCATCCTTATCATTATCATCATCCTCCTTATCATTATCATTATCATCATCCTTCACCGGTGTTGAAAGCAACGGGAAGCTACCGATTGAGGGTCTTTCCACTTTTCAGCGGTTGCCCTTTTACCAGCCGGCTGCTGGCCCTTCACATCCACATGTGTCAATCACAGAGGTAGATGATCAACAGCCAGTGTAGGGGTGACATGTGGTTAGCATGTCGAGTCCCCCAGCCGTTATAGCTGGTTCCTCAACCTGGAGCCGCTACTTATTGTAGCTACTCAATTGCCTCACGATGCTGGGTGGGCACCGGTCCCATACTGGCCGAAATACCATGAGAAAATTCCCCCATGGAGACTCGAACCAGCGCAAGTCCCGTAGCTTTGCGCCAAGGCTTCCTACCTTAACCGCTCGGCTACGGCGCGGGAAGCTACCACACCTACAATTCCCTAGTAAAGTTGCAAGCATAGCACATGAAAATGCTATGACTGCAGTGAAGGACCTGCCTTCGGGCAGAATTACTATGGATGGAATCGTGATATAAAACAAAACCATCCATCCATAGTAATTCTGCCCGAGGGCAGGTCTTTCACTGCAATCATAGCATTTTCATGATGTACTAGGGAATTATAGGTGTGATAGCTTCCCGTTGCTTTCCACACCGATGAGGGATGATAGTGATAGTGATAAGGATGATGATGATGGCCGGGTGATTTTCGGGGACCGTTGGGCCCTAAGCTTCCTGACATGTCTTACAGGCGAGGAAAAACCCCGAGAAAGTCTCACCCAGGAGCCTGTCCCGACAGTGAATCGAACCCGGGCCCGCTGCGTGACATTTCAGCACGCTACCTCGAGACCACAGCGGTGGACAAAACAAATAATAAACATTAAAACAAACCATTATTAACTAAACATGTCAACATCTAAACACATACTATATCTTAACCGCTCTTAGAATGATGCTAACATGAACAAACACAATTGTATCTTCCGCCATTCGCGCTACAATTACTGTCACATTGACAGAGAGCACGTGTGAAGTATACTTTATTTTTTCTACATAAATTTTGTCACAATCTCTGCAATTGATCTGATAAATTCCTGATTTGTTTGTTCTTCAATATTTTGATTGATATTGGTTATAAGTATCCTAGGGGGCGCGCCGTAGCGTAGTGGTTAAGGCACTACGCTACAAGCCGGGAGGTCGAGGGTTCGAGTCCCAGTGGGGGTCATGATTTTTAAACTGACCTAAACCTTCTGGCGGCACTGTGGTCCTGGGGTCGACTCAGCCACTAACGGAAATGAGTACCAGACGCTTGTTCTGGGTGTAAAGGCGGCCGTCACGCAGGGCAGACAACCCGGCTGACATCAAGTGCCGATTGTCTCGAAAAACTGGGAGCCTTAACCTTCTACTAACCCAAGGGCCTCCTGAGGCCTGACGTGGGATTCCTTTACTTTACTTCACAAGTATCCTATTAAAAAACAAAAATAAATTTGAAAACAAGGGCGAAAGAACATCTTAGAAATGTCAAAAATGGAGAAGTGGAAAAGTCAGCAGTAGCTGCTCTTGCTTAGTCCGAAAAACATCTAATTGAATCGAACGCCAGTCTAATTAAACAAATAGATAAACAAAAGGAACTCACGGTTTGGAAAAAAAATCCACATTCAGAAAAACAAAGAAAAACTTATGAACTTCGAAATTCCCACGAATTCAGACCTGATCCAGAGGTTTATCGGCCCACCAACAGAGGGAAGAAAGTGGTTCTTCCGATCGACATAACATCAGTCGGCAAAATGGTACTGAGGATGGGTTCGCCATGACCCGAAATCGCGATCTACTTAGAAGATTAATTATGAGGAGATGTATGAAACATTTGGTTTTATCTTAAATTAAACCTCATAGAATATTTTCTGTGTTTTGAATATTATTATTTCCTTTCACGAAGAATAACAAGTATATTCAGAGGAGATATTTTTAATTTACTGAAGGGAACTATTTTCTCGCGTACTTACAGTTTCTACATCGTACGTCGGTGTCCATAACCAATGAAAAGCGAGCAGGTCACATGGTTTTGTTTTGGTGAGGATCACTTTAAGAGCGGATAACTTTTAGTAATATATTCAACAATACATCGGCTAATGGATTCGCCACCATCCATCACCAATACCCACCCAAGGTTACTTAACATAACTTTCCAAACACAACTACTCACTAAATGAAAAGAGTATAAAAAACATACACCAATAAACAACACTCAAACACCACTCACACCATTACTGTACGAGGACCGACGTAGTTCCTTCAGCCTCTACAATTTTTTTTTGTAAGCCCATGTTTTCCCTTTACAGAGATTTAGGCGCTCTCCCCTTACAGGGAAGAATTTGAACCATACTAATTTAGTTACACTTAATATTTAATTTTAGGAAGTTACATTTTGAGGTTATTTTAATTATATTATTTTTGGTCTGGACATCTTACCTCAATATTAATGTTGATTTGTTCTTGGACATGTTTCAAAACAATTCTGTTTTATCGTCAGCTTTCCCAGACGTCTGGGAAAGCTGACGATAAAACAGAATTGTTTTGAAACATGTCCAAGAACAAATCAACATTAATATTGAGGTAAGATGTCCAGACCAAAAATAATATAATTAGTTACACTTGTTTTCGTATAGATGTCATTTTTGAGTGGTCCGTGGTCAGCGTTCCGCCTCATACTGACATCTAGGAAACCAAGGTAGTACTAGGACGGGAAAATCGGTAAATTTTGCTTAGAGGCCTTTTCATTCAGGTTTAAGGATTTTTTACGAGCCTGAAAATCTTCAGACTCGGGACCCACGGCTTAAAGTCCCTCCCGGAGGACTTGCTCCTTGGATTTTTCCGTCCTAAAAAATCCATCGACCCCGGCCGGGTTTGAACCCGCGACCCTCGGGACCAGATGCAAGGAACATAACCACTAGTCCACCGCGGCCGATGTTCTACAATTTAAGATCTATAATATCATAGCTGCTCACCGCTTCGAAATACAAAGCTGATCACCAAACACCATCATCATCTGTCATGGTTATCTAAACAACTCACCACACCTTTTGACATATTTCGGACCATCCATCCATCCATAGTAATTCTGCCCGAGGGCAGGTCCTTCACTGCAATCATAGCATTTTCGTGCTATACTTTGCAGCTTTACTAGGGAATTGTAGGTGTGGTAGCTTCCCGTTGCTTTCCACACCGGTGAAGGATGATGATGATGATGGGCATATGATTTCGGGGACCGTTTGGACCTTAAAGTTTTCCTGACATTTGTCTTACGGATGAGGAAAAACCCCGATAGAAACCTCACCCAGAAAAACTGTCCCGACCGGGGATCGAACCCGGGCCTTCTGCGTGACAAGGCAGCACGCTACCTCGAGATCACAGCGGTGGACCATATTCTTCAAAATTAGCGGGGCTAAACCCGCGGGTGTTCTAATAAAATTTATTATTCGCCCAAAAGGGATGTTGTAGCCGCCCAACCAGGGCTGCATTCAATAATTTCCACACGTAGAACTCAGGGGTCCTCATCTAGGGGATATGTGGATGGCGACCACAAGGTGCCCAAGCTGAGCAAAACATTTCTTCCACTTACTTGTGTTTTGCACTCTTTTAACTTGACTATCTAACCTCTCTTGGTTAACTCTTGTTTTTTTCGACTCCGACGCTATTAGGGCATCCGAGGGCTAGGGAGTCTTTCCTTTCTTCCATTTCTTCTTTCCTTTATTTTCTTTTCTTCTCCAGAAAAGCCTGACCACAGGCTATAAGATGGCAGCCCCATCACTGGTTTTGCCTTCCTTTGGCCAGCAACCAATCGAAGGGACTATTATTATGCTTTCAAGTCTTATACGAGAATTTCCCGGGGAGGGAAAATTTTCTATAGGATCGTAACAGGCCTTGGCCTAATACTTGGAAGGAAGAAGAAGAAGAAGAACTTGTCTTCAAGATGATATGTGAACAGTGGACTCATAGAGACCGAAATTATATTGGAAATGTTTTTCCTTATAGGGATTCCAACCAATGCATGTCCCTTAGTTCTGAACCAGGTCATAACACCTTAGATCGGATATGGGGCAAGGCAGACAACGAAAAAAGACATAAAACGAAATAAAGATGAATAATTAATGGTGAGGAATTATTTTCACCTCTTTAAATGAAAAAAAAAGTTATCTACAAGAAAATAACTTAGATACAGAGAGAAGCGAGTGCAGACACATCAACAGTGGGAAAAGCAGACAAAAAAAAGTCATCTTCATGATGGTGTGTGGAGAAGATCAAATAAGGAAATCAATGAAGAAGAGAATATTGTGAGTTTTAAAATATCGGCTGAATTGATATTATACGCCACAATTGAAGGAGGAAGTGGGAGAAAAGATGTATGCACGACATTGAGAAGGATGCTGCAAGTTTTGAAATTGAAGAACTGTAAAATGAAAGTTAAGGATACTGAACAAAGGAGAGGAAACCAAGTTTTGATAGGACCTGGCATATATATCGCCGGCCAAATGGAAGAAATAACAAGGTGGTGGTAGGCCGTATTCCTTATTATACCTGTTACGGATAATACACGCATTGATATTATTATTATATCGAAAAAAAACCTGGTCCCTAAAGGGTAGAGAATGACTGGGGCGGATCTGAGGATGAGCTCTCACTCTACAAAAGGTCCAAATAGTCAGTGCAAAATATAGCCCCTCTCTACCAAATCCTTCCATCTACCTTCACGTGGTGGGACTGTTTAACTGAAGATGAATGGCGAGTTTCTGGCGCCAAAAAAACAGATGCTCGGGGCAGAGAGAGCTCTGCAGCCTTGTAAGGCAGTCTGTCTCTGGTCCTCCAGGTTTGGGGTTTTGCGGTTGGGCTGGTAACCCACCCAAGTAAAAAAAAAATCACTCAAGTCTCAAATGCGAATACGAAGTCGCATTGACCTAATCCTGGAAAGGAAGAAGAAGAAACCTAAGTAATGGGTTTCTGAGGATTAAACCACAGATGGTGCAAAATGATGATTAATAACAAAATAATAGAACAAGTAAACAATTTCAACTACTTAGGGTTTAGCGTATCTTACGGCCAAAAGAATGACATAAACTTAAAAGTAAACAAATTTTATAATATGTTCGGAACAATAAGAAGAACTCTAAAAAAAATAAAACATTAATATTACACAAATAAAACTCTATAAACTATGACAGTACCAATGTTAATATATGTTTGTGAAAATTGGACACTTGATTATTCGGATGAAAGGAAAATAGAAGTAGCTGAAATGAAATTCTTACGTTCAGTATCAGGCTATACATTGTTAGATAAGAAATATAACGAAGAAATTAAAACCGAATTAAACATCTATAGTGTTATAGATAAAATTCAAGATCTAATGGTTCCAACATATAGAAAGGATGACACCCAATAGACTCCCATAAATTTTACTTCACTACCCAACCACACCCCAAAGAAAAAGAAGAGAGAGAGAGAAAGAGAGAAAGAGAGAGAGAGAGAGAAAGAGAGAGAAGAGAACACAGAGAGAGAGCAAGATAGAAAGAGAGAGAGAGAAACAGAGAGAGAGCGCTCTCTCTCTCATCTCTCTCCCTCCCCCCTCTCTCTCTCCCTCTCTCTCTCTACCTCTCCCTCTCTCTCTCTCTCCCTCTCTCTCTCTTCCACTCTCCCGCTCTCTCTCTCTCTCTTCCCTCTCTCTCCTCTCTCCCTCTCTCTCTCCCTGCTCTCTCTCGCCATGCTCTCTTTCCCTCTGCTCTCTCTCCTCTCTCTTTCTCTCCCTCTCTCTCTCTCTCTCCCCTCTCTCTCTCTCTCCCTCTCTCTCTCTCGCCCTCTCTCTCTCTCTCCCTCCTCTCTCCCTCTCCTCTCTCTCTCCCTCTCCCTCTCTCTCTCTCCCTCTCCCTCTCTCTCTCCCTCTCTCTCTCTCTCCCTCTCTCTCTCTCTCTCTCCCCTCTCCCCCTCTCTCCCTCTCTCCCTCCATCTCCTCCCTCTCTCCCTCTCTCCCCTCTCCCCCCTCTCCCCTCTCTCCCTCCTACCTCCTCAGATACAGAGCTATATCATGACCGCACATAGTATTGGACGCCCCATAACTACATGGAGGGATACGGTCTCTTGATGTGGAAACAGATCTATGGCCTAATTCCATGACGTAGAAGATAATAATAATAATAATAATAATAATTATTATTATTATTATAATAATAATTATTATTATTATTATAAAACCAGCCTCTGGTCCCAAGGGTCGCGGGTTCAAACCCGGCCGGGGTCATGGATTTTTAGGACGGAAAAATCCAAGGAGCAAGTCCTCCGGGAGGGACTTTAAGCCGTAGGTCCCGAGTCTGAAGATTTTCAGGCTCGTAAAAAATCCTTAAGCCTGAATGAAAAGGCCTCTAAGCAAAATTTACCGAACTTTACCGTCCTAGTACTACCTTCGTTTCGTAGATGTCAGTATGAGGCGGAACGCTGACCACGTACCACTCAAAATGACATCTATACGAAAACAAGTGTAACTAAATTAGTATGGTTCAAATTCTTCCCTGTAGGGGGAGAGCGCCTAAATCTCTGTAAAGGGAAAACATAGGCTTACAATACAATACAATACAATAAAACCAGCCAACCTAGACTCATTTTTAGAACTAGACTCTGCCTGTCACAAACCAGGAGAAATGGGAAATGATGTAGGAGTAACGCCTCCTTAAAAGACCAGGTTTCATCTAGCCCGGATGACAGTACACTGTGAGGGCTCCTTGCCGGCGACTGCTGCTTGTAAGGAGATATAAGTTCGTCTAAGGCTAGAGGAAGAAAACCTTAAACAAAAATCACCTGGTCCTCCACGTTGGGGGTTATAACGATGGGCCAGTTCCCCGTCTTACGGAGAAAAAAAAAACGAACAATGCTAAAAAACATAATGTGAAGAATACAGGCAGGATTGACTACATATGACAAAAGTAACGAAAAAGGACATTGAGTATTGGATGATGGAACGTATAGGGTTCGTCTACAGTAATGCAGAGAATAGGAATTTATGAAGGAGTAAAATTTACAATGACTTGTAGGAAAACTACAGTATTTTAGAGAAATTCCTAATAAAGAATTATTTCAATAGAGTGTTCATAAGGAATGAACGCTCCGGACAAGAGTACTGTTATGTCAAGATACTGTTCTGCTCCGTGCTCACAGATAGGTACAAATAAAATTATAGGCGCCTAACTAACTCACTGGCTCCTTCGAACCCGTAGCTTCGTGGCCGAGCGGACATAAGCTCTCCATACATTCCTATCCTGAACTAATGTTTTCCAATCTTTCCCTGTATAATCTACTTCCTTCAAATCATAGTTAATGTTATTCTCCCACATAATTTTTGGTCTACCAACTGGGCGTTTTTCCTCTGGTTTTCCTACCAGAAGCTTCCATTCACCTCTTTCATCCCCCATACGTGCCACATGCTCTGCCCATCGCAGCCTACAAGACTTAACTGTTCTTATTATATCTGGCTTCCTATACATATTAGCTCACTATTACGTAGTTTTCTCTATTCACCTGTCCGGTCATCTCTATTTGGCCCAAACATTTTCCTATGAACTTTATTCTCAAATACTCTAATCTTCTTTCCTCCCTTGAAATAGGAGTCCATGTTTCGCATCCATATAACTGGGAGAATAACTGTTTTAGGCTATATATTTTCAGTTTAACGTTTTTTAAATAAAAAGGAAAACGAAGATATAAGAACAGAACTTATTATATTTAATATCTGTGAAAGAATAAGAAACTATTAAAATGCTTACCTTCAGCACATATTACGAATGAATGAACAGCGCATACCAAGAAGAATGTATAATTATAAACCAAAAGGGAGAAGATTGTTGGGAAGACCATTGAAGAGATGGAAGAACAATTCGACCTATAATGAGATTGGAACAGGATATTGGGCTTAATCCTTGTTGATGATGATGATGATTTTTTTAAAAGGAGTTGGGGAGACAAGAGTCCCTGTAATGCATAATAGCATGCATTTCCAGAATTGAGCCAATGTTTAATTTCATTGTGCATCTCATTCCTATTTGTAATTATTGTTTCTAGATACTTGAAATCAGCCACTCCTTCAAAATTTCCTTCATTTGTCATAAGTTATCCATTTCCATTATATAATGCATTTATGTCCACCGCTGTGGTCTCGAGGTAGAGTACTGCCTTGTCACGCAACGGGCCCGGGTTCGATCCCCGGTCGGGGCAGTTTTTCTGGGTGAGGTTTTTATCGGAGTTTTTCCTCACCTGTATGACAATGTCAGGAAAACTTTAAGGCCCAAACGGTCCCCGAAATCATATGGCCATCATCATCACCATCATCCTTCACCAGTGTGGAAAGCAACAGGAAGCTACCACACCTACAATTCCCTAGTAAAGCTGCAAACATAGCATGAAAATGCTATGATTGCAGTGAAGGACCTGCCCTCGGGCAGAATTACTATGGATGGAATGCATTTATATGTGTGAACATAGGTCTATATTTAGTTTTATTGATGTTTACTTCCAATCCCAATTTCTTTGTGTTATTCAATAGCCTGTACTTCGAAATGGGGCACGCCGTAGTGCAGTGGTTAAGGCACTGCGCTACAAATCGGAAGGTCGAGGGTTCAAGTCCCGGTGGGGTCAGGATTTTTAAACTGACCAAAACATTCTGGCGGCACTATGGCCCTGGGGTCGACTCAGCTTCTAACGGAAATGAGTACCAGACGCTTGTTCTGGGGGTAAGGCGGTCGTCATGCAGGGCTGACATCAAGTGCCGACTGTCTAGAAAAAGTGGGAGCCTTAACCTTCTACTACCCCAAGGGCCTCCCGAGCCTGTAGTAGGATTACTTTACTTTACTTCGAAATGTTTATGTTATTAGAATACTCTGCAAGGAACGAATAGAATGTGATAAATTACCATGTCTGGCCTGCGAACCTTAGTTTATGCATCTTAGCTTTGGGTTGTGGTAAACAGAAGAAGGTACAGAAACTCTAATTTTGATTCCCTCCGACGCTCGCTGAGTTACTAGGATATTATTGTAGAATAATTATTTCAGCTGCTTACAACCTAAATGCAATATGTAGCGATTATAATTTTAAAATTTCAATAAGTAAAACAAAAGTAATGACATTTTGTGGAAGAAATACTCTGCGTGCAAAAATAGTAATTAGAGATGAAATTATTGAACAAGTATCCCACTTTAAATATTTAGGATGTGACATCAGCTATGGGTATGATAAAGATATTGAACACAAAACACATCAGTTTCAAGCTATTTGTGGTACAATAAATAGAACATTGAATAATAAAGCCCATAAACAAACAAAATTAAAATTTTATAAAACAATGGCTGTCCCTGTCCTTTTGTATGGGAGTGAATCTTGGATTACCACTACCAAACAAGAAAGTAAAATCCAAGCAGCCGAGATGAAATTTTTAAGAAGAGTAAAAGGCTGCATTAGAATGGACCAGATAAGAAACGAGGATATCCGTGAAGAACTGCAGATCTACTCCATAAAAGAAAAGATATTTAACAGCAAGATACATTTGAAAGAACATGTAGAAAGAATGGAAGAAAGTAGATTACCAAATAAAATCTTCCATTATTTTCCAAGAGGAAGAAGAGATGTCGGACGTCCTCGGAAGAGATGGTCTTAGATCTATTAGTGAAGACGGAACAGGCAACTCTTGCCTAAACCAGGAAGTGAAGAAGAAGAAGAAGAAGAAGAAGAAAGAAGAAGAATTTCAGTCCCAGGAGTAGAAATAAGTAGCTACTGCAGGTTCAGAAAGCCAGCTGTAACGACTGATGATGTGTCCACCTCCATATCTTACGGAACCCATAGGTTCAATGTCACATACATTAAGATCCTTCTCTGATTCCCATCTTAGCTAATTGAAACCACTTCACATGTCTGTTATCCAGTTCCATAACAACATTATCTTCTCATCTAAATGGCTAGACCTTCCTAGCAGCTTTCTCCCTACAAGTGTTTCCAATAAATATTTTGAAATCATTCTACCACCACCCAATCGAACTTCTATCAGTGATACTAAACAAGGTGATATGGTGTTCAGGGATTATTTCCTCGTCAAAATTTTCTGACATGTCTTAGGAAGCTTTTCATCCAAGTTACTGGAAAAATTTAGGCCGGTATTCAAGAACCAAGCTCTCTAGGCCATGCCGTCTCCGTTTTCCGTAAGCTGAGACTCTCATCTTTCAATTGTTCCTAGATTTTTTTTAATAAATATATTATGTAAAATTGTAGACTTTCACGGCAGGTATTTTGATTCATATATTTTATGTCTTTCGGGCTAAATGGTATAAAGTGCATAAGATTTGCTGATGATATGGCTTTGCTAGCAGAAGATGCAATGACATTGAGGAACATGCTGATGGAGCTGAATGACAAGTGCGAGGATTATGGGATGAAGATAAATATAAATAAGACAAAGACCATGATTATAGGAAAGAAACAAAGGAAGATAAACATGAAGATTAAAGATGAGGCCATTGAGCATTGAGCTTCAAATACTTGGGTTGTACTATCAGTAGTAACATGAACTGCAGTCAAGAAGTAAAGCAGAGGATAGCAATGGCAAAAGATGCTTTCAACAAGAAGAGAAGCATTTTCTGCGGACCTGTGGCAAGAGAAATAAGAAAGAGGCTAGTGAAGTGCTTTTGTGGAGTGTAGCATTATATGGTGCAGAGACATGAACATTACGACGGAATGAGGAAAAGCGACTGGAAGCTTTTGAGATGTGGATATGGAGAAGAATGGAACGTATAAAATGGACAGACAAAGTAAGAAATGAAGATGTGCTAGACAGAGTGGGTGAAAGAAGAACAATGCTGGAACTCATAAAGAAGAGGAAAAGAAATTGGATTGGCCACTGGCTAAGAAGAAACTGCCTGCTGAAGGATGCTCTAGAAGGAATGGTCAACGGAAAGAAAGTTAGAGGCAGAAAAAGACATCAGATGATAGACAATATTAAAATAAATGGTTTGTATGCAGATACAAAAAGGAAAGCTGAGTCAAGGAAAGAGTGGAGAATGCTGAGTTTGCAGTGAAAGACCTGCTCTTGAGCATAACACTATGAATGAATGGTCGTGGTCTGGTTTTATTAACACTCAACGTTTCGTCTACTACTGCGGTAGACATCCTCAAGAGATTCTGCGTGCTCTTTGACCTCTTAACTTTTCAAATGTCTGCAGCCGACATTTGAAGAGTTAAGAGGTCATAGAACACGCAGAATATCCTGAGGATGTCTACCGCAGTAGTAGACGAAACGTTGAGTGTTAATAAAACCAGCCACGGCCATTTAGTCCGAAAGACATAAAATACATGAATAAATATTTTGTTAGCCACATGATGTTGAATAGAGTGAGCCAGTTAGAGTACAATGACTCACATAATTAACCACGGAGAGACGGGCTGAGAGCCGCTCTTTGCGGAAAGTTTGGTTCTTGAATACCGGCCTGAATTTGAGAATGAATGAACAAAATACAAAATTTACGCAAATCACAAAATTACATATAAACACTGAAATATAGAAATTGGAAATTATATTTGAAATCGTTGAGGAATTTAATATTTTGATACAATTATAACTATCGGTAATAACATCCATCCATAGTAATTCTGCCAGAGGGCAGGTCTTTCACTGCAATCATAGCATTTTCATTCTATGCTTTGCAGCTTTACTAGGGAATTATGTGTGTGGTAGCTTTCCGTTGCTTTCCACAGATAACATTATATATAGGCCTATATATGTCCACCGCTCTGGTCTCGAGGTAGCGTGTTGCCTTGTCACCCCCGGGTTCGATCCCCGGTCGGGGCAGTTTTTCTGGGTGAGGTTTTTATCGGGGCTTTTCCTCACCTGTAAGACAAATGTCAGGAAAACTTTAAGGCCCCAACGGTCCCCGAAATCATATGGCCATCATCATCATCCTTTTCATTATCATAATCATCATCATCCTTCACCGGTGTGGAAAGCAACGGGAAGCTAGCACATCTATAATTCTCTAGTAAAGCTGCAAGCACAGCATAAAAATGCTATGATTGCAGTATTTACTATGGATGGAGATATATATATATATATGCCCCAGGCTGTTATATTATGAAATTTCTGGGCTTTCTCCCCTTTATTGGGCGGAATTGTAATCTATTTCTTAGGTTGGGTCACCTGGAAGGAGGAGTTACATTACCCCGATGACATGATGGGTGATAAATGACAATGAAGCGCAAGGAACCTAGATTCCAGATCATAGGCAACCACATGAATAATTCCTTTTTAAAGAAACAAACCTATGGTTTGACCAGGAATCGAACCCGGGAGCTCATTAACTGTGGTTACAAACGCTGACAACCAGCCCATGAGGCTTGTCACATGTAAAATAAGTAAAAATATAATTTTCCTAGCTAACAAATGATATTATGCTCTCAGAAACACATTACAATCACACTTGGTGAATTAGAAGAATTAAATTGACCTTGTATAAATTTGTTTTAAGATCTGTCCTTACTCATGATAGTTATAGCAGGATTTTAACATCATAATAAATATGAAAGTTAAAGTTGATAATTTTATACTTTAAAATTCTTTTAATATTTAAATATAACTTAAATAAAGAAAAACATCTAAATAATTAATTGTTGTTCATTGTTGAATAAAAATGTCTCAGTAACAATTAAAGAAATTGTATTATATAACAGTCTTTCTAAATAATGCTTTTAAAATTGTGTCTTAAGTCATTGTTGTCAAGAAATATAAAGCTTTCTGTTATAACTGTAAGAAGAACACCTGCTTAACTTCTTCTTCTCTTCTTCTTCTTCCTTCCAAGTATTAGGCCAAGGCCTGTTACGATCCTATAGAAAATTTTCCCTCCAGCTTCTTCCGGAAAATTCTCGTATAAGACTTGAAAGCATAATAATAGTCCCTTCGATTGGTTGCTGGCCAAAGGAAGGCAAGACCAGTGATGGGCCTGCCATCTTATAGCCTCTGGTCAGGCTTTTCTGGAGAAGAAAAGAAAATAAAGGAAAGAAGAAATGGAAGAAAGGAAAGACTCCCTAACCCTCGGATGCCCTAATAGCGTCGGGGTCGAAAAAACAAGAGTTAACCAAGAGAGGTTAGATAGTAAAGTTAAAAGAGTGCAAAACACAAGTAAGTGGAAGAAATGTTTTGCTCGGCTTGGGAACCTTGTGGTCGCCATCCACATATCCCCTAGATGAGGACCCCTGAGGGGCACCTGCTTAACTTAATATTTTTAAATAAAAGTATACTAAATTCTGATTGGATGTTAAAACAATTAACTTTTTGATTTAACAAATCAAATTTAAACCTGGTATTTAATGGACCATTAACCAATATAATTTAAATATAAAATCATGTGATGAAATAATGTTCTTTAAAATTATAACAGAATTACATAGTCAGTCAGCATATAACTTTCATCAAGGATAGAAGCAATAACAGCTCTCCTGATAAAATGTGATATTTAATACAAGAAGAATAGTTGATTCAAGAAAAGAAAATAATTTAATTTTAATTGACGGTGAAGAATTATACCACCTATATTTACTTGATCTGCTGGGAAATTAAATAGTAAATAAATTTATAACTATTTCTACAAGAATCAGTTATTAGTGATTTTAAAGTGTTTTCCTATCTTTTGTACCAACTTCGACCAACAGAAATTGAACAAGAAGGAAAAAGTTGGAATGAATTCAGGAATTTGCACAAAAAAATGTCCGGTGGCATCCTTTCGCAAAGGCTCTATACCAACCCAATTGTTCGCAATATAGGACATATGCTACAGCAGCGGTCCCCAACCTTTTTCAACTCGCGAACCCCTTTCACAACGATCTGAGAGTTGGGTGAACCACTGACGTAGACATGCATAAAATTTAATCCCGAGCAAAAGGTTTAATAACCTTAAATTAACTTAACTCTTAACAGTTAAAACCTAAAGTTACTCTAGTTACGGCTTCAAAGTTACACAATGTGTAGGTCTAGTTGCAATAATAAATGCAAGTTTTCATTGTAATTACTCTCCTCTTCCTTGGAATTCAGTGAGAAAGTTGAGCCTGCTTTCCATGGCACAGAGCTTTGAAGTCGGTAACCACAGATTTTTAATAAAATCTCAAATCACTTTTGGCACAAAGTCTGTTTCTGTATTTATATTTTAAAGAGGCATATGAAGAAAACAACTTTTCGCAGAGATAGGGGTATACATATGTAACAAGGGGCATTATAGGGTTAATTTAATTTTAAAATAATAATAATATTATTATTATAATGATAATGCCGCAGAAATTAAGAAAACAATAATAGGCCTAACCTCGAAACCCGCCATTACAGAAAAGTTTTGGCGAACCCCTTGAAATATTTTGCGAACTTCCTGGGGGTTCGCGAACCACAGGTTGAGAAACGATGTGCTACAGCAACGTGCTGTTTAGCGAAGCATATTCCCCTTAACCCATGATGGGACCTAGAAATGGAGTAGTGTTGCTCATACAGACACTCTGCTTATCGGCTGGCCTGATTTACGATGCCCTGTTCTAGTGAGGTGCTATCTCAGTTCTCACTCTACCTACATCGACTACGGCTGTACACCTACACCGCTAAATATCGCGAGGCTAAGTGATTAAATTCCATCTCGATTATCACTAGTAATCTGGCAGCCAAGGAGATAAATTGGTTCCAGCGTGCGGCATGTTGGGCGAAGCACATTCTTCGCAACCTGTTAGTAGTAGTAGGGCTCTATGCTTCCAAGAGGAGTGACAAGAACTATTACTACTGAAACCTGAAGGAAGTAGAATAATAGGCAGACCGAATCTAAGATGGTCAAGTTAGACGGAACACAAGATAATGTTAAGAAGTTTGGTGTTAGAGGATGGAGAAGGCGTTGGAAAGGGATGAATGGAGGAAGGTCTTTACAGTGACCAGGGCTCAAAATGGGCTGTAGTGCCATCTATGATGATTAGATCTCGGATTTTAGGCAAAACCCTATGATGACTTAAAATGAAGTCGTATTTACACGTTTCATATATTTATATTATCAAAAATGGTGGTCCGATAGTGCTTAAATATGCCTAAATTGACGTTAGAACTTATATTTGTCTGTATTCCTAAAATTCCCATATATATCACTATATCGAATAAATAGTTTTTATTTGATTCCGGGAAACTAAATTGTTTACATATTCGTTTCCACTACATTGAACGTTCTGCTCTTCAAATAATGTTCAAACAAAATCTGACTTTTAAGCGAGAATCTATAAAACAAGTAACACGCCCAGGAAGACATTTCAGAAAATCAGATGTAAGGGACGCTATGTTGAACTCTCGGAGTCTCTGAAAATACTCCCAATAGTCTGTATGTCGCTAGGCGGGGGCTATCTATTGACAGCTGGAAACAAAACTTCACATTTCATTCTGTAAGAACATTGCATCATGTTGAAAGTTGTGGCCTCTAAGTCGCCTTTGATTAAACAGTGGAAACATCAGTTTCGCCATTACACATCGGATGAAAAAAAAATATTAATGTGACGTTTGCAACAAACAAGTGAATTAATTTTGTTTCACATTAGTACGTATTAGTTCTGCGGATTTAATGTGTTCACAATTTTAAATACACTAAACCAAGAATAAAAGACGAAATCTAATAACTGTTTTATAATATACATCATTTAATATAATTGCATAACTCTGAAGACAACCAAAGGTCGTCCATACTCGGGCAATTGAAAGAAGGAGCAGAAAAAGGAAGACCAAGAACAATAATGTTATTCTTTCCTAATATGCTGGCCGATTATTGTTGGACCATCAAGAGGGATGCTCCACAGGCGAAATATAGCAGAAAATCGTCATTTCTTACTTCCTAGGCGAGTCCGAATGTTCGAATATTGTGTAGTTACGAATGTAGAAAATATTGAAGTGTTTGAAAGTATAAATGCCTGTCTCTCGGAAACCTTGCGTGATGGAGAAAAACCGATATCATATTTGAATTCAGGAGAAAAAATACTATCAGAATCACATATTTTTCTTCCTGAGTCAAAAACAAAGTTTATTAGTTAATAACATTAAATTTGGTGTAACGGATCAAGATAACTAATTATTAATTAAGGAAATTTAGGAAATTTGTTAATATGTACGTATATTAGGCTACATCTATAATATAATTCCGCAGTCATTCATGCACTTTTTAAAACTCATGTTAATTATTAAGATTAGTTGGAGAAAAACCTTAATGATGAGGAAAATTCTCAATGAATAAGAAAAATAAATTCGAAACTTTATCAGTTACTGAAAATAATAATAATTAATAATAGCCTACATCTTTAATTGATAATTGCGTACTAAAATTAGTAAACCGGAATCTGCCTAAATACATTTTAGAATCTATTTTGAATGTGATCAGAACTTATTTTAGGCACTTAAAGTAAGATTTTTAGAATCTAAAAATCCGAGGTGTATGTCTTAAAGCAGTGCTCACCTTGTCCGCTACTAGCCGCCGCTGTTTGTCCTTTGTAAGTTTGATAAGGCGCAGCTTATCAGACAATAAAACCCACATAACTTGTTACCGTGCACCGTGGCGCGCCATTTTTCAATTTACAATATTCACAGCTCTATTATGTTCTTATTTGCAGACTCGTGAATATCTGAGAGCGTAAATACATCTTCCAATGTTACTATATTCAGTTAAATATTGAATTTGAATTTCTTCTCTCTTAGCTATTCCAGTGTCTTTCCTATAGACTTCTCTATCACATTCCTGTTTTTATATCCTGAATCCAAGTAACATTTGGTTACCTATCGGGCGGTGGTTATTCCAACAATTTCTTTGATAGGTTTCACCCAATAACAAATACAGTATTTGATAATAATGTATTTATATCTATTCTGTGCAGATAACTGGACTTTAGGTAGACAGCAAGCAAAACAATTATTGACAACAGAGTTGGATTTTTGGCGAAGGGCATCAAGAAAGGAGAACATTCGGAACCAGAAAATTAAAGAAGTAATGAATGTTAAATATAATATTATAGAAGTAATAGAAGACCATGGCTTTTAGAGGAAGAGATCCAGTTAGATCCAAAATTATTTTAGAAAATTAAAGTATAGAACAGGTGTTTAGTTTCAAATATTTGGGCTGTGATGTTGGCTACAATGTGGAAAGAGATATTGACTCCAAAATAAATACATTTCAGACGGTGTGTGGAACAATACAGAGAACATTCAAAAATAAAATTAGAAAAGAAACACAGATAAAAATGTATAATGTTATGGCGGTTCCCACAATATTGTATGGATGTGAAACTTGGGCTCTAATGGAAAAACAGAAGGATAGAATACAGACGGCGGAGATGAGGTTCCTAAGACAAGTTAAAGTATGTACAAGACTTGATAGAATAAGAAATGAGGATATAAGAGAAGAATTGAAAGTACAGTCTTCATTGGATAAGGTCACGAATTACAAGTTAAAGGATGTACAAGACTTAATAGAATAAGAAATGAGGATATAAGAGAAGAATTGAAAGTACAGTCTTCATTGGATAAGGTCACGAATTACAGACAGAAATGGATTGATCATATGGATGGAATGAGTAAGGAGAGATATCCATTGTTAGCAAGAAGTTATCAAGCAAGAGGAAGACGTGATGTTGGAAGACCTAGAAGACGTTGGGCTGATGCATTATGAAGTCGGAACGGACAATTGCCTAATCCCTAGAGTGATGATGGTGATAATAGAAGAACGAAGATTGAAATGATATGGACATCTGAAGATGCTGGAGAATAATAGAATCCCAATAATGATGCTGGATTGCAATACTGAAGGCAGGAGTTGGAGGGAGAAACCCATGGAACAAGGGTTAGAGGAAGTGAGAAGAAAAATGATCAGCAGAGACCTCAAAGAAAATGATGAGGATAGAAATCTGTAGCGGAGTAAAATACATTTGGGCTTAAGGATAACTACTGTAATGTAGAGAATATCCTTAATAAAAAAATATTCTGTCCGGCTGTCCCTGTGAGAGTGATGAGTTTTGATATTTTTACGTGGTCGGGTTACCAGCCCAGACGCACAACCATATTCCCTAGTGGATCGGGGATTAATTTCGGAGTTTCCTTCTCCTAGACGGGTTGCTAAAAAAATATTCTAAACACAAAAACTGAAAGACACATACATATGACCACTGTCGAAATTTCAAATAATATGCCGAACTATACATAAAACATTAAAGAATAAAACAAGAAGAGATACTAGATTCAAGTTTTATAAAACATTGGCAGTTCCTGCATTACTTTATGGGAGCGAAACTTGGGTAATGACCAAAAAATTACAAAGTAGAATACAAAGAGCAGAAATGATCTTCCTTAGAAGAACAAAAGGCTGCACAAGATTGGATCGGAAAAAGAATAAAGATATAAGAACAGAGTTAAATATATATCCATTGAATGAGAAAATCAAAGAATATAGAAATGCAGAAAGAATGAATGTAACAAGATTACCAAGAGCAGCATTCAACTACAAGCCAAGAGGTTCAAGGAATGTAGGAAGGCCAGGGAAAAGATGGAGAGATCAACTGTGAGGCGGAACAGGCAATTTTTGCCTAGCTCGTGAAGTGAAGAAGAAGAAGAAGAAATTCTGTAGGTCGCGGTGGACTACTGTTATGTTTCATGTCTCTTGGTCACGAGGGACGCGGCTTGAAACGCGACCGGGATTGATGATTTTTTTTTTTTTTTTTGGATGGGAAAGTCCAAGGGGCAAGTCCTCCGGGATGGACTTTAAGACGTGATTTTGTCTGAAGATTTTCAGGTTGGTAAAAGAACCGTAAGTCTGAATAAAAAGTATTTTGTGCAAATTTTAACCGAACATCATCCTAGTAATATCTTAGTTGCGTACTATATGTCATATTAAGTTCGTATGTTGACCGCAAACCATTCATGACATCTTTGTGAAATAAGCACAACTAAAATTAACTTGGTCTAGTAACTCCTAACAAGGAGAGGTTAATGCCCAGCATTGGGCTGTTACGCCATTGTAGATATATTTATTTAATCTGACAATGGCTTCTCTACTACTAAACCAGCAGAAATCACAAAATACAGATTCAAAGATATATCCAGAGTTATTAGGATATTTATTTGTATTAAATTTTGTGTGTGTGTGTGTATATATATATATATATATATATATATATATATATATATAATATATAGGCCCTATATATATATAATTTCAGGATTGTTTTTGTTATTTACACGGGTATCCTCAACCAAAATATACACTTTTTTTCCTTCTCACACTTCCCGGTCTTGCGTGTCTGCTTCTGTCATATTTCTCTTCTTCATGTTGTCTTGAATTCCCTTTATCAACGTTGGCTTTGGTCTACCATGTTTCCCTTTTACCAGGAGGTATCCATTTCAATATTTCTTTGGTTGTTTCTGTGTCCCTTCTTCTCATTATATGTCCATACCATCTTAGTTGGATTTTATCCAATTTTGATATTCTTTCCGATCTTCTTAAAAGGAGAGATATAACAGAATGTGCATTAAAATGAGATATTTCTGTGTTTTTGCTTCAACGTCCATATTTCCGCAACATACAACAAATAAATAAATAAATAAATAAATAAATAAATAAATAAATAAATATATATATATATCCATAGTAAGTCTTCCCGAAAGCAGGTCCTTGAGTGCAATCATAGCGTTTTCATGCTATGCTTGCAGCTTTACTAGGGAATTTTAGGTGTGGTAGCTTCCCGTTGCTTTCCACACCGGTGAAGGATAATGATGATGGCCATATGATTTCGGGGTCCGTTTGGGCCTTAAAGTTTTCCTGACATTTGTCTTACAGGTGAGAAAAACCCCGATAAAAACCTCACTCAGAAAAACTGCCCCGACCGGGGATCGAACCCGGGCACGCTGTGTGACAAGGCAGCACGCTGCCTCGAGACCACAGCGGTGGACTATATATATATATATAATTAATCATTAACATCATATCAGTTTTTGACAGCTGACACAGTCCTACTGACTGATATGGACATTTACAGATGCGCCGAGAAATTAAGTGGATCACGCACTAAAAGAGAAATAACAGAATACATTAAAATGAGATATTTTTGATGAAGGTTTAGGATAGGAAACCGCTACACAAGCAAGTACCGTGTATTGAGGACAAGTGGACACTCACACGGTCAACACCATGTTCTCTCCACTCGGTCTTCTGCAATACAATGTTGTATCGTGCAGGCGCTACTTTCCCCGCCTGTTACCAAGAACACAATAATACTGTACATAGAGAGACACCAAGGACTTGGAGCTGGAAGTAAACATTAACAAAACTAAATAAATAATAGTTTTAAAAAACTAAAACAACACGCTTTATTAGAAAACCAAACTAAAAAAAATGAAAAATAATTTTAATTTTCAACACGCTTGGGATAAAATTAAAGTGGTCAACAAAAAAATCATCTCCAACACACCTAGAATAAAACTAGAGTTTTTAACAAAAGAAAATAATTTTACCATCAAAAGCGTGTGGTGCTCTATATCAATTAATATATTTGATAATAAACAGATATTCGTAAAACTAAAGTCTCTAAGAAGAAAATGTAAAAATCATAAAAAGCACCCCACGCTTTTGATGGTAAAATTATTTTCTTCTTGTTGATAACTCTAGTTTTATTCTATATATGTTGGAGATGATTTTTTGTTGACCACTTTAGTTTTATCCCAAGCGTGTTGGAAATTAAAATTATTTTTCATTTTTTAGTTCGGTTTTCTAATAAAGCGTATTGTTTTAATTTTTTTAAACTATTATTTAATTTTTACTTTTAATATTTTACAGAATAAGATACAAATGTAAATATCTTTAAATTCGATACTATTGTAACATGAGCTAAAAGTAATACGCTTCTAAAAAAATCCTCCCAGCCGGATTTGAACCAGCGACCTATGGGTTACTGAAATTATATAGCACTAGAGTTCACCGCTCTACCAACTGAACTCTTACAACGATTGACTAAAGAGTCGACAAGTCCGCAACCTATTATACCAGTTTTCATTTTTTTTTTATTTTCTGACGATTCTGGCCAGGATTTTAGAAAATAAATATGAAATTATTGTATTGTCACGGGTCCTTTACAAGTATACAAAGTTTCAAGTCGATCCAATGATATTACGTGGGTGAAAATCGCGTTGAACGATTCCGTTACATAGATAGATGGATGGATAGGTCAAGCTAATATAAAGCGTGTAAAAACGGTTTGTTCACACATAGATATACATTATATAATGGAAATGAATAGTTAATGACAAATTAAGGACATTTTGAAGAAGTGGCTGAATTCAAATACATAGGCACATTAATTACAAACAGGAATGAGGTGCACAAAGAAATTAAACATAGTCTCAATTCTGGAAATTCATGTTATTGTGCATTACAGGGACTCTTGTCGTCCTAACTTCTCTCAAAAACGTTAAACTGAAAATATATAAAATCGTTATTCTCCCAGTTATATGTATATTTAACATGAACTCTTGCTTTAAGGATGAGAAAATATTACTAGTAAGTTATTTGAGAATAAAGTTCTTAGGATTGTTTTTGGACCAAAGAGAAATGAACAGATAGCAGAATGAAAAAGACTATATAACAGTGAAATACATTGCCTTTCTACGAAGCCAGATATAATAAGAACAGTTAAGTCTCGTAGACTGCGATGGACAGGACATGTGACACGAATGGGGAATGAAAGAAGTGCATGGAAGCTTCTTGTAGGAAAACCAAAACGGAAAACGCCCAGTTAGTAGACCAAGAATGAGATGGGAGAATAATATTAACTATGATTTGAGGGAAGTAGATTATACAGGATAATAATTGAAAACATTAGCTCAGGATAGGGATGTATGGAGAGCCTATGTCCGTGGCGGCCATGAACCTACGGGTTCCAAATTGCCAGCGAGTGAGTTAGTTTATCGGAATTTATCCCAATAGAGTGGCTTTCCGTTACCCTCAAGAAATTCTCCTTCTCCACATGTAGCGATCCTGAACATCCCAGTTCATTCATACTTCTTCTCACACTGTATATCCAACATTCTTCAGGTCTTCCTTTTGTTCTCTTCCTATATATTTTCCACTCCAAGGAAAAAAAAAAGCTGATTACCCGGCGTTGCCCGGGAATCTACTTATCCCGACGTTTTTAATTAATCGTTATATGCCAAGAATAATTTCGATGGACAAAAATTGGGACCGCTAGAGCGTTAACGGACTATGACATTGCGAGCGATGTCCCGCTGCCTCTCATGACCGAAAATCCGGCGTTGATCGGCAATCTACTTATTCCGATCTTCTTGGTATCAATGAGATGAAAGACAAAAATGGTTATTGTGAGTTATCAAAAAAAGGGGGGGGCACGCCGTAACGTAGTGGTTAAGGCACTGCGCTACAAGTCGGAAGGTCGAGGGTTCAAGTCCCGTTGGGGTCAGGATTTTTAAACTGACCCAAACATTCTGGCGGCACTACGGCTCTGGGGTCGACTCAGCCTCTAACGGAAATGAGTATCAGACGCTTGTTCTGGGGGTAAAGGCGGCCGTCACGCAGGGCTGACAACCCGGCTGACATCAAGTGCCGATTGTCTAGAAAAAGTGGGAGCCTTAACCTCCTACTACCCCAAGGGCCTCCCGAGGCCTGTAGTGGGATTACTTTTACTTTACATTACTTTATAAAAAAAGACATTTGCTGTCGCGGACCTTTCTTTTTGTAGAATTTTTTTAGATATTCAATTCTGTGTACATTGATTTGGTGTATTTGTTATGGTTTAGGCAGCGTAAGCCATTTAAGCGTCCAAAAATATTTTTTTTAGTGCACCGATGCACTTCTTTTTATAGCTCCGTCCCTATAAGTAAAAGGTAAAGTGATCCCACAACAGGCCTCAGGAGGCCTTGGGGTAGTAGGAGGTTAAGGCTAGCACTTTTTCTAGACAATCGGCACTTGATGTCAGCCGGTTTGTCAGCCCTGCGTGACGGCCGCCTTTACCCCAGAACAAGCGTCTGGTACTCATTTCCGTTAGAGGCTGAGTCGACCCCAGGGCCATAGTGCCGCCAGAGAGTTTGGGTCAGTTTAAAAATCCTGACCCCATAAGTACATAGGTTAATATGTTATATATGTTGACTGTCCCATAGAAATTCTAAAAATAATGGGGGGGAATTGAAATCAGTCAAGTTGTTTTTTGAGTCCATAAAGGACAAACAGAATATATATGACTATTTAACTCATGCCCCAAATAGGAGTCAATGACCAATCACGTTTCAATGATTTCTGTTTTACAACCAATCAGAGTCGTGTTTCACGAAATATTTATCAGTGTTATATTTACCATATTAAAGAAAGCTCCTCCTTTTTAATATTCTGAACAGGTCTGACCATCATTTTGCTTGCAGTGACTGAGCCCGTGAGAAATACGGCTACCAGATTGTATATATAGTGCATGAATGTCAACACGTAGCGCATGCGGGAGTTAATATAAAAACATTTGTAGCAATTGATTATACCATCAAAAAAAGAAACCACTGTTTGCACTTTCTTAAATGTATTTTTTCCCAGGTAACAATCCAGAAAAATATAATTGTCATATTTACATCATACGACATCAGAAATGAATTAATATACAGTCTGATGTGTTTCATTTTTTCTCCGCTAGAGAGCATTCTTACAATATTGCGTTCTTTTGGCAATAAATAGTATGATCTGGTTGCAGTGATAAACAAAAGAAGCAGATGAAGCGTACCTATCGTTTCTCATTTGTTTTCAAACATCGCCGTTTACATTAAATATATAAATATTTTAAAATAACTATAGTTAAATAATGATTTGTGAGTAAACAGCTTAATTGTATTCATTAAATAGTCCTAACAAATGCCATTCTTGATTTCCACATTCTCTAGATAAATTCACGACTCACTTCGTGAGTCGTGAATTTATCGATAATTTGGAAATCACTCGTGGCATTACTTATGAAGACTAATAACACAACAAAGAAATGGTCTTTACTTTAGATACACGTGTATGTTTTTTTTGACATATTTCACTTTTGAGAAGGGAGGTTTTTTCATGTGAGTCTCAAGTGTAAATTAACAATGACTATGTGGAATAAGGTAACAGTCATATTGGCGCAGCTGCAAGAGAAACTCAAGGATGTGATAAAGAAAACACTTGCACAACAAGTGAAACCCGCACCACAGCTCAGCCAATTCTAAAATTTAAGTAATACATTACATTCAGGTCTTCCTCAAGGTCTTTTTCCTTGTGGATTTTCCATAAATATTTGTTTTATATTTGTGTCGTGTTAAGGTCACATCCAACTATTTACATGTTGTGGTCTAATTTGTAAACAAGTCAAGTTGGCCGTAAAGTATAGCGACGTCAACACACATTAGCTGTTACTTCATAAAATTATTTACTTATTTCACAATGTTATAATTACAAAAAAAAAACGTTATTTCAGTCAAAACATAAATTTATTGTGTCGATGTTTCAATCTCCTGTTGTGAGATTATTTTCAAGACATGGTTGTTTATAAATTTATTGTGCATAGTTACCATCACCAAGACAATTTTTTTTATGAATATATATATGTATACAAATTTAAATGTATAAATTTAAAATTTCAATTTATAATTAAAAATATTTTAGCAAGGAATCATACGTTTCAATCTCCTGTTGTGAGATTATTTTCAAGACATGGTTGTTTATAAATTTATTGTACATAGTTACCATCACCAAGACAATTATTTTTTTTATGAATATATGTATACAAATTTAAATGTATAAATTTAAAATTTCAATTTATAATTTAAAATATTTTAGCAAGGAATCATGTTTCAATCTCCTGTTGTGAGATTATTTTCAAGACATGGTTGTTTATAAATGTATTGTACATAGTTACCATAAAATATTTTTAATTATAAATTGAAATTTTAAATTTATACATATATTCATAAAAAAATAATTGTCTTGGTGATGGTAACTATGTACAATAAATTTATAAACAACCATGTCTTGAAAATAATCTCACATATGGAGATTGAAACGTCGACACAATAAATTTATGTTTTGACTGAGATAACGTTTATTTTTTTTGTAATTATAATATTAATTACTCTCAGTGAATAATAATTTTTAAAAAAGTCTTTATTTCACAACGTTTCACTAAATATTCCTGCGATCATTTAATTAAGAAGATTTAAAGTATATAACAAAACTGAAGGAGGAATGTGAAAAATAGAGGTTAAAGATTAATTTGGATAAAACGAAGTATATGGTGATTTATAAAGTCAACCGCTGTGGTCTCGAGGTAGCGTGCTGCCTTGTCACGCAGCGGGCCCGGGTTCGATCCCCGGTCGGGGCAGTTTTTCTGGGTGAGGTTTTTATCGGGGTTTTTCCTCACCTGTAGGACAAATGTCAGGAAAACTTTAAGGCCCAAACGGTCCCCGAAATCATATGGCCATCATCATCATCATCCTTCGTCGGTGTGGAAAGCAACGGAAGTTACCACACCTACAATTCCCTAGTAAAGCTGCAAGCATAGCATGAAAATGCTATGATTGCAGCGAAAGACCTGCCTTCGGGTAGAATTACTATGGATGGAGATATATATATATATATATATATATATATATATATATTATATATATATATATATATATATATATATATATATATATATATATATATATATATTTTGACATTTGGCAATGAAGGCAAATATGATATGAAAAGAAAAAAGAATGCTTGAGTCGGGATTTGAACTCGAGTCTCTAAAGTCTGTACCTTTAGCGCTCTAACCAACTGAGCTACCCAAGAATTCCAATACAAGCATACAATTTTCTTATACATGTAGTATTCTCAATTCACACAAGAGGTAGCGGAAATTTATTCCAACTGCCATCTCGCGCTAAAGGTACAGACTTTTGAGACTCGAGTTCAAATCCCGACTCAAGCATTCTTTTTTCTTTTCATATCATATATATATAAACGAATGTATGGGTGTTTATATGTTTGTTTGTCCTTTATAGACTTCTAAACCGTTCAATCGATCTTCGTGAAAATTTGTATCTACAGGTTTTCACATGCGGCGAGTGTTTAGCCGTCTTCTAAAATCATTAGGTGTGGGAGTTCATCTGAAAAGAAAATTTAAAAATCGCTCTAGCGATCACAATTTACGACTTCTCACGATGAAACTCAGTATATCCTATTAAAATAAACCGATGTACGAATTATCCAAACATATGGGAAATCCGACGTTTATCTGAAATTCGAAATTAAAAATTTACTTTAGCAACCGCCATGTTTGGCTCCTCGGTGTATATACCAGTGCTATAGGCCTATCAGATATTTAATTTATTTAGACGTGGTGCACGCCGGGTATTTAGCTAGTAATTATATAACTCAATAAAGAGAAGACCCATCCCTCTGCTGATGTGTGAAGATTGCGTTTCTGAGTATTATACGTATTGCATAAAGAAAGGTAATCTATAAAAATAGCTCAGGTTTGTGAAATTACATATTTAATCAAATAGCGATGTTATCTGTGGATTAATTGTGTGATTATTAACACCGGGGACTACAGGTATCAACAAATTACTGTTCACCATTTAATAACAGAAGAGAAATACATAACACATGTAGAATAGAAACTTAAAATTTAGTTTTTATAATAAAATGCTACACTAATTCCGAGCTAAGTTCCAGTTGTACTGTAAACAAACTTACATAAGATATTACTCCGTCGATTCCGTCTATTGGGGGAACCGTGGTGCTGTTTTTAACCACCATATGACTAGATAGTGCACGATAGAAACATTGTTCTTAGGAAACGTATTTTACGGAAAATAAGACTGAATAAAACATAAATAATAGTTTTAAAAAAAACTAAAACAACAAGCTTTATTAGAAAACCGAACTAAAATATGAAAAATAATTTTAATTTCCAACGCGCTTGGGATGAAATTAAAGTGGTCAACAAAAAAATCATCTCCAACACATCTAGAATAAAACTAGAGTTATCTACAAGGGAAAAAAATTATTGTACCATCAAAAGCGTGGGGTGCTCTTTATGGTTTTTACATTTGTTCTTAGAGACTTTACTTTTACGAATATCTGTTTATTATCAAATATATTAACTGATCTAGAGAACCCCACGCTTTTGATGATAAAATTATTTTTTTGTAGATAACTCTAGTTTTATTCTAGATATGTTGGAGATGATTTGTTTTTTGTTGACCACTTTAATTTTATCCCAAGCGCGTTGGAAATTAAAATTATTTTTCATTTTTTAGTTCTGTTTTCTAATAAAGCGTGTTGTTTTAGTTTTTTAAAACTATTATTTTTTATTTTTTAGTTTAATATTGATTGTCATAAAACGGAATCCAATGAAAATTTAATTGCTTACGATATTTTTAGTGTTACGCAAGAATATAATTATATATTTTTTAAAATTATTAATATCTAATATTATTATATTATTTTTGAATATTTTAATATAGATAAATAATTACAGTTAATCGTATCCTTATCATATTTTTTGGATAAATTACAATGTGGTAAGTTCACAAAATTGTCATTAATATTTTACAGAATAAGACACAAATGTAAATATCTTTAAATTCGATACTATTGTAGTATGAGCTAAAAGTAATACTCTTCTAAAAAATCCTCCGTGCCGGATTTGAACCAGCGACCTATGGATTACTGAAATATTATATACCACTACAGTCCACCGCTCTACCAACTGAGGTACCAGAGGATATGATTTTAATTTCTTACAACGATGGACTAAAAAGTCGACCTATTATACCGGTCTTTATTTTTTTAATGTCCTGATGATCCTGGCCAGGATTTTAGAAAAAAAATGAAATTATTATATTGTCATTGGTCCTTTACAAGTATACAAAGTTTCAAGTCGATCCAATGTTTTTAAGTGGGTGAAAATCGCGTTGAAAGATTCCTTTACATAGATAGACAGATACAGGTCAAGCTAACATAAAGCGTGTAATAAAATGATACCAATAATTAGGAAATAAGACTGAATACAACGTAAAATGGTACCAATAATTATGAACTTCAGCCATTTCTTATTTATTTATAATAAGACAATTGTATATGGGAGCAGGGTATACTCTGCTGGATAAGAAACGAAATGAAGATATAAGAAAATAACTAAATATTTTCAAACTTACAGACCGAATAGTTAAATATAGGAACGCCTGGAAAGAACTTCTTAGTATAATGCCAGAAGAAACATTTATAAAATGATTGCTGAATTATAAACTACACGGAAGGAGAAATGTCGGACGCCCACACAGAAGATGGTCTGAACAATTTTAGCAATTTTAGCTTTCATGAAACCGGAACAAGGCAACGGCTTAATCCCTGGATGATGATGGAAAAGAAAAAGCATTATATATGGGCCTACCTAATTAGATGTTTACGCTTTTTCCATGAAGCCAATAGATAAACATTATTTACCGGTAACATTTCATTATAAGCACAATTTATGCTCCATGCTGATTCATCCGTAAATTCTGCTGTTACTTTCACCACATCCTCAATGGATAATGTGGGATTTTTTCATTAAACTGTTTGAAAATATTTAAAATAATTTGTTTCTCTCCGGTTTTCAAATGCTTTCCTTGCCAATGTTTAAGAAATTCTACAGAAATTTTGCCATTTTAAAACAATTGAAATTCCAACCTATTCTCCATTGCGCATGCGTAAGAAAAGAACAACGCTTATTTAATGTATTAAAATTGTAATTGTATATTTTTAAGATTTTCCTACGTAACTTACATAGACATGTGCTATAATATATATATATATATATATATTATTATTATTATTATTTTATTTTTATTATTATTATTTCAACTGTTAGAGACTACATTTTCCTACAAGCTTGAAGGTAAAACAGTTATTCAATCAATGAAAATGCTGTCATACATCTCGTTTGTTTAGATTACAACTGGAACTTACGCGGAAGAGGTATAGAAATCTAAGCAACAAAGCAAGAAAATACGCTGTCAGCTATATGAGTAATCTCTCCTGTTTAGGGAATTGATATATCGTATGGGGATAGAACCACGTAACAGTGAACTGCATGGTCTTTATAGAAATCCAGATATAATAAGAACAGTTAAGTCTCGTAGACTGCGATGGGCAGGACATATAGCACGAATGGGGAATGAAAGATGTGCATGGAAGCTTCTTGTAGGAAAACGCCTAAGAATGAGGTGGGAGAATAACATTAAATATTATTTGAGGGAAGTAGATTATACAGAGAATGATTGGAAAGCATTAGCTCAAGATAAGGATGTATGGAGAGCTTATATCAGCTCGGCTATGAACCTACGGATTTGATAGTGTCAGTAAGTAAGTACGGGGACAGAACCAGCTCAAGTCACATAGGTCGGCACCAAGACATGACGTCTTAAACCGTTCGGCTAAGGCGGGGGATTGAAGAAAATGAGGGACTGAAAATAAGAATCTGAAGTGATAGCAATACTTACTTACTTACTTACTTACTTACTTACTCACTGGCACTATCGAACCAGTAGGTTCATGGCCGCGCGGACATAAGCTCTCCATACATCGCTATCCTGAACTAATGTTTTCCAATCATTCCTTGTATAATCTACTTCCCTCAAATCACAGTTAATGTTGTTCTCCCACCTCATTCTTGGTCTACCAACTGGGCGTTTTCCCTCTGGCTTCCTATAAAGACCATGCAGTTCATTGTTATGTAGTCTTCTCCGTTCACCTGTCTTCATCTCTCTTTGGTCCAAAAATTTTCCTAAGAACTTTATTCTCAAAAACTTGTAATCTCATTTCCTCCCTTAAAGTAAGAGTCCATGTTTCGCAACCATATAATATAACTGGTAGAATAATAGTTTTATATATTTTCAGTTTAACGTTTTTTGAAAGGAGTGAAGTGATAGCAATACGTTAACAAAAACAATTACGGACAATGCCACAAAATAAAACACCATTCGGCAGGCTAAAACTATGATCTAAAGAGCGGGATCTCACACGGTTAGCAAACCATTTGGATGAAACGGACACCGTTGTGGGTTTCATCATGAGTCAGTGAGATATCTCGCGGTATGACAAATACATTAAGGTATGCGGTCACATCACCTCCAGAAATATGTGAAAATACTTCCGTTCCATCAAACAGTTTCAAACGGGTGTAGGCTACATAAATTGTGTGACAGATAACTGAAGATGTCACGACCAGGACCCGGAATATGAATCTTAAACTACTAGTAACCTAGCGCCCAAATATGAGAAGTTATATTCTTACCATAATTTTGACAAGATAACAGTTTCCTAACATCTCTCTCCACAGCACCTCTTTTTATTCACAGCAGCCTGTGCCCGCTCCTAGAATTCTCTCCCTCAAGATATCAGAGGTTCCCGCACACTTGACACTTTTAAGTCACTCTTATACAATTACCCTCTTACTAATAATCCATATATAACTTTTATACAAGATTTATACACATCTCAGTTGAAAATTCTTACTAATAAACGCTGTATTAGCTGTTCAGTGTAGAAGAGGTGTACAATTTTACTTGGGAATCGTTATACATGCCTCCAGCCTTGTTTAAGGATTCTATAACTATACAAAATGTCGGACATCAAGATCAACTGATTGTTTTCTTATGATATTGATGAAAGTTTCCTTAAATTTAACCCAATAGGCAACACTTTAACGACTGTTTGATGGATGCACAGGGCATAAATAATATTAATAAAGCTCTGGGTAGGAAAATAAAGGCATCATAAAATGCCTTTCGTTACACTCATTCCCGATTAGGCCTAAAAATATTTTTAAATTGAACATTGAACCACAAAAGGATATGTTCTACAATAATTGCTGTAGACAAGATTTAACCTGAATGTAGATTAAATGCTTCATAATATTATTTTAAGAAAACTTTCTTGCATCTTTAATACATAACACATACACCGATATAAAAATGTATTTAAGTATAGAGGTTCTATTATTGCAGCAAGTTACATGTTAACTTGGTAGTCTTGTGGTTAGAGCTTCTGACTACGATGGGTGAGGTCATAAGTTCGATTCCCGGTCAAACTATAGTAATTTTTTTTTTTTCGCTTGAAATGTTATTTTGTTGTCTGTAACATTTCCTACCATTTTGAACGTTTTATAACGCATCTTAAAACACTGCATATAATTCATAAGTAATGGGAAAAGCTTTTATTAGTTTACAAGAATTGGTCGAAATTCTTGACGTTAGATGGCAACACATTATCTGTGAAACCAATTCTACGATATATTTCACATAGCGTAAAGGGAAATGTATATAAATTAAAACACACTTATTTTTTCCGTACCTCCTCAATTAGGGAATCTCTATTAATTCTTATCCATATTTATTTCTTACACTACTTGATGTTATTTTATTTCTGTTACAAACTGCGAGTAATATTGTTCTGACGTCATTATGATGAATATGTGACGTATTGTGTGTAACTGCTATTTTGTTATATACTCGGTACAACGTTTATTAGTAAGGAAATTATACGTGATCTACATCAGGCTTATATATTGTATAATTAAACAACTGATGAAAGTCTGTATTAGAGATTTTTATTAGAGACCGTTACTTGTTAAATAATTATATTTTCTCCGGAATTAAATTGTTGTATGTTATTAGCAGTTTTATTTTCACTTTCCTATCTTGTACATTTTATATTTTATTCGTTGAATTCAAAGTAAATCAACACTTATCGCTGATGAAAATATTGTATTGTAGATATACGATATATAATAATTTGTGTCTATTGTCAGAAGTAAGATAATTCCTAGAACAAGCACAAAATTTAAACTATTTAGGTTGTGAAATATCTTATCAAAATGAAAAAGATGTGAACAAGAAAATCGCCAAATTTACACAAAGTTTAGGAATAATAAATAATGAATTACAAGCTAAATTAGTATAAAAATCCACAAGACTAAAAATATATACTTTGGTATTACCCTCCGTTTTATACGGAAGTGAGATTTGGACATTAAGAAAATGAGACAGGAGCAGAATCAAAACAACGGAAATGAAATTTCTCAGAAGGACAGCAGGATCCACTCTTTTAGATAGAAAAAAAGAATTAATAAATGTTAGACAATTAGAAGTAGAATCAGTAGAAGAGAAACTCAACAGATATAAATTGAACTGGCCAGACCATATAAAAACACTGCTGAAATATAAACCCAAATGACATCGTCGATCAGAAATACCTCTTAAAATACTGCCGAAACAGGTCTACAAAGGCCTAATTCGTGACGGATGATGATGATGATGATGTAATTTAGATATAAGACTAAATAATGTTAATTTTACCTAACCTGCTCGAGTAGTAGACGAGACCTTAACTCTGCCAGGTTAAATAAAGCTATTATCATTATTATTATTATTATTCATCCAGGGATTAAGCCTGTTGGCTCGTTCCGGTTTCATGAAAGCTAGAATTGCCAAAACTGTTCAGACCATCTTCTGTGTGGGCGACCAACATTTCTCCTTCCGTGCGGTTTATATTTTAGCAATAATTTTGGAAATCTTCCTTCTGGTATTCTATCAATATGTTCTTACCAGTCGTTCCTATATTTAATTATTCAGTCTGTAAGTTTGAAAATATTTAGTTCCTTTCTTATATCTTCATTATTATTATTATTATTATTATTATTATTATTATTATTATTATTATTATTATATTATTATTATTATTATTATTATTATTATTAGGCCGCGGTGGACGAGTGGTTATATTCCTTACCTCTGGTTCCGAGGGACGCGGGTTAAAACCCGGCTGGGGGTCGATGGATTTTTTAGGATAGAAAAATCTACGGGACAAACCCTAGGTCCCAAGTCTGAAGACTTTCAGGCTCGTAAAAGAACCGCAAGCCTGAATAAAGAGGCATCTGTTCAAAATTTACGACCATTATCTATCCAAGTAATACGTTAGTTGCCTACTAGGTGTCTCACTAAGACGATGTGCCGACCCCCATGTAACTCATTGATATCTATAGGCTTAAATTTGTTTACAAGCAGACAAATGTGTGCCATTGTTGGGGCTGGTTTACGGAATGTATGGGTAAATTCATCTCTGGCGTCTTCATATGACAATCTGCGTACCCGCGCACAAACAATGACAAACCTTTATAATAACTTGATATCTATGGGTAAATAATCGTAGCTTGGTCCACCGCTGTGGTCTCGAGGTAGCGTGCTGCCTTGACACGCAGCGGGCCCGGGTTCGATCCCCGGTTGGGACAGTTTTTTCTGGGTGAGGTTTTTATCGGGGTTTTTCCTCACCTGTAAGACAAATGTCAGGAAAACTTTAAGGCCCAAACGGTCCCCGAAATCATACGGCCATCATCATTATCATCATCATCCTTCACCGGTGTGGAAAGCAACGGGAAGCTACCACACCTACAATTCCCTAGTAAAGCTGCAAGCATAGCATGAAAATGCTATGACTCCAGTGAAGGACCTGCCTTCGGGCAGAATTACTATGGATGGATATTAGCTTCGTTAAAACACACTGAGAGCACCCTAATCTCCAAACGGGGATGTATGGCGCATATAGAGAGATTATTTTACCTATTATCATTGTTATTATTATGGAAAATTAGCGGAATGAAGTTCTGGGAAAGAGCAGCAATTTGGAGCCGGAACAGGCTAGTAAATAAGCCTAAACCGTGAAGAAGAAGAAGAAGTTCTGGGCAGGGAAAAGGAGAAAAACCTGTCCCGCCTTCCGATTTTTCCAGTAAGAATCCCACATGGAGTGACCGAGACGCGAAAGCGGGGACGCAGAGATGGTGTGAGTGACTAACACTTATAATGTTTTAATATTAAAAATAAGTACCTGATACAGCAGTTGTCCTCAACTAAATTAAATTTCTGTTTAAGAGTACCAAATAGAATGCAGAAGATGAAACTTGATTTTGAAAGGCCTTTATAGTTTTAAGCACTTGACAAAGTTTCTTAAACAGAAGTTTAATTTAGTTGAGAACGAATGTTATATCAGGTACTTATCTTTAGAGATGAAATGGATAGCTGCTTGGCCGGATACCCGGCCAACTTTGAAGCCGGATAGCAGGCTAACCGGTCGAATATTGCCGATTGGCGCATCGTAACGAAGGAGCTCGCGTGGTGGCGCACTAACGATCGGGCGGACTCGGCTGAATTCGGGTCTTTTCGTTCACGAGCGAAGTTAACAAGTGTTTCATTGACTTGTTGAATTGATTGCAAACACGATGATTTGCGCTTATTAAAAACGTTCTATTCTAGTTTAAGGTTATTATAAAAGTATTTTTTATAAATAATTTTAAAAAGATTTAGGGTCGGTTTCACCAACATAGGTAAATGTATTACGCCAGTTTAACCTATACAAAATACAAGGAAAAACTGGAGTAATACAGTTACCTCTGTTGTGAAATCGACCCTTGGTGACCAGAAATAACATCGGTAAAGAAAATATCGCCTTTATGGGAATATTTTGATATAAACAGTGACGATCCAAAGGTTGCTGTTTGTTTAACATTTCTCGTGGCGGTGAAGGAAAAAAAAAAGTAGGCGTATGTATGTGCCAAACAAAACTAACTTGTGTTTTTTCTTTTGTTTTTAATTACTTCATGGTGGAATTGATAAATCCATTTATCAATTGGATGTTGTGGTAAGGTAAGTAGACGTAAATACATTCCTATGTCGAATTCGTCGAAAACATCTTGGCAGGTAGTTATATAATATGAAAGTGTATGATTCAAAAATATTTTCTTAACGTTATGGGTATAAATTTATATGTTTTATATAAAACATAGTTTTTTAATAAACTTCAGACTCACCCTGCAGAAAAAAATAATATACTATAATTTAAGTGATTATTCCTGCCGCCTGCGCGGGGTGAAGTAGAGTTTCTACCTGTATCTGGAATTTTCTTTCGGCCTCACTGCACACCCGTTTTACGAAATACAGGTTCGTTTAACAAATATTTAGCGTGTGACATCTGTCTTACAAATAACCAGGGAAGATAAAGAAAAACCAACTCTCAGTACGCGAAATAATCATTAAATTTAAATGTGAAAGAACCGAAGAGATTTTAAAACAGAAAGAAAAAAAAAAGAATGAATGGTGGATGCAAGGAAATGGTCAAATGAAGAGAAAAAAAATGAAGAGTTGTATTTTACAAGTCCACGATCAAAAAATCTCCAAATTTCCGGACCGATGCTCCAAAGTCAAGCTCTAGCTGTTACTATATCTCTAGGGAATAACGATTTCAAGGCATCTTCAGGTTAGTTGTGGACAGTTTTAAAAGACGACACAATGTAGTGTAGAATGAAATTTGCGGGGAATCAAAGGATGTGGATGAAAGTGTAGTTAGAGAGTGGAAACCGAAACTGCACACTTCAATTTCAGGATACGCGCCTAAGAGACATTTTTAACGCTGAACAAACGGGATTGTTTTTTTTTTCGCGCGTTACCGTCGGAGTCGCTCATACATACTACACTTCAATTTTCAACGGCAGCAGAACTACAATTAATCCAAGGTACATATAAAGACACATACAGTGCTCTAAAATCTAAGATTGGTTAATATTTTTGTTTTTTTTTTATAATGCGGAATCTTGCTTAATGTGGAAACAAAATTGGTCCCATGTGATTCCGCTTTGAACAAGCTTTATTCTATCATATTTGTTATGTGGATTAGATAAAGTAACTAAATTTTACATTTCGTATTTTTTAAAATCCACTATCCGGCCGGACACTAGCTCATCCGGTATCCGGCCGGAGTTGCTGGATATCCGTTTCATCCCTACATATTTTAATATTTTAACATTATATCGCATAATCTCAACGGTGTCTTACAATGAATTTTAGATGTACTGACTAACACTTTAAAAAATACTTCCCGATTTTTAATTTTCAAATGTGACCAAAGTTGTTTTGTTAAAATCCACGGTAAAAAAAGTTCTGGTAAAAACGTAGTTCAATTCTGTCGCTCTGAATGGCGAAGCGGATCTAAACTTTATCAAAGGCATTTTATGAGAATTAACCAACATTTTTGAAAACGCAGCAATTGTTCTGTTTTTAAATTTGTGACGGTACTGACCCTGAGATTGCGATAACATCACACGGAATTCACCTTAAACAAGTTTATTTAATAAAATGCGCAGAAATTGCGATTGCCACACGCAAAACTACGTCACTTGTTTGTGGATCCAGTGGAGGCTCTTTCGCCATCAACAACAACAATAATTTATTCTTCTTTATTAGGAATTCCTCTACAGTACAATAGTTTTCCTACAACCCATTCTAAATTTCACTTCTCCATAAATCCCTATTCTCTGCATCACTCTCTGTTAATCCTCTCTATACCATACTCCAAATACTCCTTGAACCCAAAGTTTTATTTATTTTTTCTCTCTCCCCTTTCTTCTGTTGTCTTCCGCTTCAAAATTTAATATAATCTTAATATAATCTTATAATCAATCCATACTAATTCTGCCCGAAGGCAGGTTCTTCACTGCAATCATAGCATTTTCATGCTATGCTTGCAGCTTTACTAGGCAATTGTAGGTGTGGTAGCTTCTCGTTGCTTTCCACACCGGTGAAGGATGATGATGATAATAAGGATGGTGATGATGGCCATATGATTTCGGGGACCGTTTGGGCCTTAAAGTTTTCCTGACATTTGTCTTACAGGTGAGGAAAAACCCCGATAAAAACCTCACCCAGAAAAACTGCCCCGACCGGTGACCGAACCCGGACCCGCTGCGCGACAAGGCAGCACGCTACCTCGAGACCACAGCGGTGGACAACCTTATAATAATAATAATAATAATAATAATAATAATAATAATAATAATAATAATAATAGTCCACCTCTGTGTTCTCGAGGTAGCGTGCTACCTTGTCATGTAGCGGGCCCGGGTTCGATCCCCGCTCGGGACAGTTTTTCTGGGTGAGGTTTTTCCTCACCTGTAAGACAAATGTCAGGAAAACTTTAAGGCCCAAACGGTCCCCGAACATCATATGGCCATCGCAAGTATCATCATTCATATTTATCTTGAATTAGGCTTAGGATTAGGGACTCTCCTGGCGCACCACTATCATCATCATCATCACTCATCATATCATCGGGGCAACGTAACCCCGCCTTCCGGGCGCCCCAACCTCAGAAATGGTTACAAGTACGCCATGCCAGGAGAGAACACCAGGAATGTCGAAAGACAACCTGGGACATTTGCAAAAAATAAAAATAAATAAATAAATAATAATAATAATAATAATAATAATAATAATAATAATAATAATAATAATTTACAAGTAGCAGGTTTTACACCATCTTGCGCCCAATTAAATTTGCCAACTTAAACACAGCAATATTATTCATTAATCTTTAATATATTGTCATTCTCCTCCACATGTCTTTCCAATCTCAATTTCTAATCCTTTTTTCCTTCAAGCTACGTAAAACATCATTTAACTAACTAACTTACTGGCACTACGAACCCGTAGTTCATGGCCGCGCGGACATAAGGTCCCCATACATTCCAATCCTGAACTAACGTTTTCCAATCATCCGCTGTATAATTTACTTACCTCAATTCATTATTCATGTTATTCTCCCACCCCACTCTTGGCCTATCAACTGGGCGTTTTCCTACAAGAAGCTTCAATGCATCTCTAGTATTTCCCATTCGTGCCACATGTCCTGTCCATTGCAGTCTACTATACTTAATTGTTCTTATTAGATCTGGTTTCATATAAAGATCATAGGCCTATAGGTCACTATTATGTAGTCTTCTTCATTCACCTGTTTGTTCATCTCTCTTTGGTCCAACTTTCTCCCCCCTAAGAACATTATTCTCAAATACTCGTAATCTTTTCGCCTACCTTAAACTGAGAGTCCATGTTCCCATTCCATATAATGTAACTGGGAGAATAACATATTTATATATTTTTAGTTTGACTTTTCTTGAGAGAAGTTGGGACGACAAGAGTCCCTATAAAGTATAATAGCACGCATTTCCAAAAGCGAGCCTTTAACTTCTTTCCGCACGTCATTCCTGTTTGTAATTATTGTCCCTAAGTATTTGAATTCAGCCACTTCTTCAAAATTTCCCTAATTTGCCATTAACTGTCCATTTCCATTATATAACGTAGATCTACTTGAGACCATCTATTTAGATTTATTGATATTTACTTTCAGCCCCAGTGTCTGAGTGTTACTCAATAGAGTGTGTGTGAGTGTGTGTGTTAGTTTCTAGTATTTCTCCACTATCAATAAAATAATGTATACAACTATTTAAAGAAGCGTTTAGCACTCATCTATCTACCTACAATGGCGTTACAGCTCAATTTTGAACCTTAACCCCCCTCTTGTTAGGAGTTACTATGTGATCCCATGACAGGCCTCTGGAGGCCCTTGGGGTAGTAGGAGGTTAAGGCTCCCGCTTTTTCTAGACATCGGCACTTGATGTCCGCCGGGTTGTCAGCCCTGCGGCTACCTTTACCCCCAGAACAAGCGTCTGATATTCATTTCCATTAGAGACTGGGTCGACCCCAGGACCATAGTGCCGCCAGAGGGTTTGGGTCAGTTTAAAAATCCTGACCCCACGGGGCTCGAACCCTCGACCTTCCAGCTTGTAGCGCAGTGCCTTAACCACTACGCTACGGCGTGTCCCTAGGAGTTACTATACCAAGTTAATTTAGTTGCGATTATTTCCCTAAAGATGTCATGAATGGTATGCGGTCAACTTACCGACCCAATGAGACATCTAGTAGACAACTAAGGTATTACTAGGATGAAGAATGTAGGTAAATTTTACTTAGAGGCCTCTTTATTCAGGCTTAAGGATCTTTTACGAGCCTGAAAATATTCAGACTCGGGATCCACGGCTTAAAGTCTCTACTGGAAGACTTTCTTCTTGGATTTTACCAGCCTAAAAAATATTACTGATCTCGGACGAGTTTGAACCCACGAGCCTCGAGTTCAGAGGCAAGGAATATGACCACTTTAGCACTCATAACAAGATCTTTAACAAAAGCGAGTTAACTCAGATGGTAAGCCTGCAAATTTTAGAAAATTAGAAAAGTCTAGTTTAAATCCCAAATGTAACCAAACTGTCTACAATGTTTAGTATTTGCTCCAATCTTCAACTCATGCTAAATCTCCTTAAGACTAAAACTAAGATTATTTAATTCGAACGTGAAATTGATTTTATTATACGGCTGTGAAACTTGGAAGCTTACAAAACAAATTGAAAAGAAATTGCAAATCTTTGTAAATCGTTACCCGAGAAAAATCTTGGGTATTGGTGGCCACAGATTGTAACAAATAAAGAACTTTGGAGAAGAACGAATCAAAATAAAATTTGTAAAGAAATTAAATCTAGAGAATGTATTAGAAGTTCCATATATTATCTATGGATGTGAAACCTGGACATTAACAAAGGCAGATAGTAAACAAATAGAGGCTGCTGAAATGAAGATGTTGAGAGCAATAGCAGGATACCAAAGGACCGATAAAAAAGAAAAACGAAGATATAAGAACAGAACTTAATATATTTAATATCTGTGAAATAATAAAATATTATCAAAATGCTTATCTTCAGCACGTATTACGAATGAATGAACAGCGCATACCAAGAAGAATGTATATAATTCATCATCATCATCATCAACAAGGATTAAGCCCAATAGCCTGTTCCGATCTCATTATAGGTTGAATTGGTCCTTCCATCTCTTCAATGGTCTTCCCAACATTCTTCTCCCTTTTGGTTTATAATTATACAATTCTAATGAATGAACAGCGCATACCAAGAAGAATATATAATTATAAACAAAAAGGGAGAAGAATGTTGGGAAGACCATTGAAGAGACGGAAGGACCAATTCGACCTATGAGATCGGAACAGGCCATTGGGCTTAATCCTTGTTGTTGTTGATGACGATGATGAAAATGGAAAAGGTTTGGTCATGTGTTAAGCAGAGAGAACGATAACGTGACAAAAAATGGCATTTGATTGGAAGCCCCAAGGATTGAGAAGGGCGAAGAGTAAGACCTAGGGCAACTTGGCATGAAGTTGAACAGGCAGGGATACGTTGGAATGAAATTAAAGCATTTGCAAGCAACAGAGTTCGTTTGCGAGCTTTCATCAAGGCCCTATGCTTCCCAGAGAGTGACCAGGGTTACTACTACTACTAAACTCATGCTGGGTTTGAATCTCAGAACCAGAACCCATGTCATAACTTACTGAACACACACACATTACGATCTACAGTATCTATAAATACCAATGAAACGATTGTCCATTTATGAAAAAAAAGTTTGACGTAATGGTACAAGGAGTGTCCAGAGACAGAAAAAAATTAAAACGCCTGAAGACAAGAACTGTCACTCTCTTGTGTACACCCCTGACAAGTGTTTAAATTCCTCGCCATGTTTTGATGACATCAGCGACCTTGCGCATCCCTACAGGTGCGATGCAAGCAGTTCGGGTTAGCATGACCTTGCTCATTAAGTACTATTAAGGTTGTCAACTTGTGGGCCGCTACTTTTACCAACAAACAGTGCACAAATCAACATAAAACTGAATGTAAATAAAGTTAACAATACCTGTAACAATGTGGATGTGCAACAATACACTAAACAATCGCGCATCGTGTCTCCATGACAACACACAAACGGTCCATACGCGACGACACGACTCGCACTTGTGAAACAGCTGCCTGCGATTCAACCTGCCAGCGCACTCTCGCATTGCCAACACTACGCAAATAAAATCCCCAGCAACGTGCCGCTAATTATCTCTCCCGAATATTAGCATAAATATCGGGGAAATTTTGAAGAAGTGGCGCAATTCAAAAACACTCAGGAACAATAATTACAAACAGGAATGGTACGCAGAAATGAATTAAACATAGGCTCAATTCTGGAAACGCATGTATTATACATTACAGGGACTCTTGTCATCCCACTCAGAAAATGTTTAACTAATAATAATAATAATAATAATAATAATAATAATAATAATAATAATAATAATAATAATAATAACAATAATAATAGTAATAATAATAACAATAATAATAATAATAATAATAATAATAATAATAATAATAATAATAATAATAATAATAATAATAATAATAATAGCTTTATTTTATCTGGTACAGTTAAGGTCTTGTCTACCACTTAACCAGGTTATAAAAAAATATACAAAAAATTACAGTTACATCTAAATTACAATAAACAAAATTATTACATGATTTATCTTCAATAAAGTAAAGTAAAGTGATCCCACTACAGGCCTCAGGAGGCCCTTGGGGTAGTAGGAGGTTAAGGCTCCCACTTTTTCTTGACAATCGGCACTTGATGTCAGCCGGGTTGTCAGCCCTGCGTGACGGCCGCCTTTACCCCAGAACAAACGTCTGGTACTCATTTCAGTTAGAGGCTGAGTCGACCCCAGGGCCATAGTGCCGCCAGAAGGTTTGGGTCAGTTTAAAAATCCTGACCCGACCGGGACTCGAACCCTCGACCTTCCGGCTTGTAGCGCAGTGCCTTAACCACTACGCTACGGCGTGCCCCCGGATTTATCTTCAATACAATTACTATTTATAATATATTTTGAATTGCTCCAGATTTAACAAATGGAATATAAAATGTACAACATAGATAAATGAAAATAAAACTACTATTAAAGACATAGAACAAATTTTGTTCTGGAGAAAAAAATAATTAGAACTGTTATTCTTCCAATTATACTCCATGGATGGGTTAAGGCACTGCGCTACAAGCCGGAAGGTGGAAGGTCGAGGGTCGAGTCCCGGTGGGGTTAGGATTTTTAAACTGACCCAAACCTTCTGGCGGCACTACGACCGTGGGGTTGAATCAGCCTCTAAAGGAAATCAGTACCAGAAGCGTGTTCTGGGGGTAAAGGCGGCCGTCACGCAGGGCTGACATCAAGTGCCGATTGTCCAGAAAAAATGGGAGCCTTAACCTCCTTCAACCCCAGGACCTCCTGAGGCCTGTAGTGGGATCACTTTGCCTTTTATATTGCATGGATGTGAAAGATGGTCTCTTACTTTAAGGGAGGAGTATTTCAGAATAAAGTGCTAAAAGTGAAAAGTAAAGTAAAGTGATCCCACAACAGGCCCGGAGGCCCTTGGGGTAGTAGGAGGTTAAGGCTCCCACTTTTTCTAGACAATCGGTACTTTACGTCAGCCGGGTTGTCAGCCCTGCGTGACGGCCGCCTTTACCCCCAGAACAAGCGTCTGGTACTCATTTCCGTTAGAGGCTGAGTCGACCCCAGGGCCATAGTGCCGGCAGAGGGTTTGGGTCAGTTTAAAAATCCTGACCCCAACGGGACTTGAACCCTCGTCCCTCTGGCTTGTAGCTCAGTGCCTTAACAACTACGCTACGGTGTGCCCCCAGAATAAAGTGCTTAGAGAATTATTTGGATCAAAGACAGATGTACAGACAGGTGAATGGAGAAGATTAGATTATAATGAATTGTTCGATTTTTATGGGAAACCAGATGCAATAAGAAAGATTAAATCCCAAGATTTAATACTAGACGAAAATTTAGGGACAATTAAATACACTGAAGAATATAAGTATTTCGGAATTAAAATTACTAAAGATGGAAAACAAGAAACAGGATCAATATAGGAAAGTATGCTATATCTGCCCTAAATGGAATAGTATGGGACAAACATATCTTCAAAGAAACAAAAAAAAAGAAAAAACGATTTTTAATACAATAATCAGAAGCATTATTACCTATGGAGCTGATGTGTGAGCTTTAAATGCACAAATGAAAAAAAAAAAAAATTACTCGCCACTGAAATGGACTACTGGAGACGTGCTGCAAGAATATCCAGGAAGGATAAAATCAGAAATTCATATATAAAAGAAAAAATGCGGGTACAATATTCAATATTAGATTTTATAAACAAGAAACAATTAAATTGGTACGGACACATTAGAACGATGGAAGAAGGAAGACTACCTAAGATAATCATGGATTGGGAACCACAGGGAAGAAAAAAGAAGGGTAGACCAAATATTACGTGGATTCAGGGAATCAATGAAACTAAGAGGGAATGGGAAATAGAAGACGATATATGGATGAACAGACAAGAATGGAAAAATGTGTTGAATCAAATGTGTAGTTAACTGTGAACATGGCCTATTCATTGTAAAAGCCGGAATAATAAAAAAAATAATAATAAGTCTCGTAGACTGCGATGTACAGATGTGGAATAAAAGAAGGGCATGGAAACTTAACCAGAAAGAAATCGCCCAGTAGAGCAAAAATGAGATGGAAAATAACATTAACCATGGTTTGAAATAAGGGAAAATATACATGGGAAGATATTAGCTTAGCTCAGGATAGGAATATCCATACGGCTTTATAGTTAGTGAGTTAGTGATGTTTTTAAGTTTCATTTATGCGCATAGATCAACAGTAGCATTGAGCAAGATAACTTTGTCGGCGGCAGAATTTCAGACTCATATTCGGAAGGTCAAGAGTTCGAACTGTAGGGCTGACCAAACCTAATTGCAGACAGGACAAGTGATGTGTTGAATTTCATCATTTCATTAAAAAATTAGAACATACAAAGAAAATATTACGTCCAAGCTATGGTCTAGAGGTTAACATCATAACCACCGATGTAGTAGATTTCGGTTCGATCCCCGATCGGGACAAATGTCCCGGTGGAATTTGTAAGGTATTCCTGAGCTGAAGACAAACGATAAGACACCACCACAAGCTAACAAAACTCCACGCCGCAACAGGCCTACAAGTCCAGTTCTGGTATTGTGAGTTAATAAATGGAAAAAAGCCAATCCAGCAAACCCTAGAGATACAATACTTATTATTAAATCCAACTGCAGCTGTCTTGTGAAACCAAAGGCGCGTGGCAGGATGGAACATTGCCGCGTGGGGAAGAGAACTAATAGCCAAGAAAAAAAAAATCAACAACAACAAGGATTAAGCCCAATGGCCTGTTCCGATCTCATTATAGGTCGAATTGGTCCTTCCATCTCTTCAATGGTCTTCCCAACATTCTTCTGCCTTTTGGTTTATAATTATGCATTCTTCTTGGTATGCGCTGTTCATTCATTCGTAATGCATGCTGAAGATAAGCATTTTGATGATGATGATGATGATAATGATGATGATGATAATAATAATAATAATAATAATAATAATAATAATACTAATAATCCTTCCATCCATAGTAAATCTGCCCGAGGGCAGGTCTTTCACTGCAATCATAGCATTTTCATGCTAAGCTTTGCAGCTTCACTAGGGAATTATAGGTGTGGTAGCTTCCCGATGCTTTCCACACCGGTGAAGGATGATGATGATGGCCGGATGATTTTCGGGGGCCGTTGGGCCCTAAGCTTCCTGAATTTTGTCTTATGGGTGAGGAAAACTCCGAAAAAACCTCACCCAGGAGCCTATCCCGACCGGGAATCGAACCCTAGCTCGCTGCGTGACAAGACAGCACGCTACCTCGAGACTTCAGCGGTGGATAATAATAATAATAATAATAATAATAATAATAATAATAATAATAATAATAATAATAATCCGCCCATAGTAATTCTGCCCGAAAGCAGGTTCTTCACTGCAATCATAACATTTTCATGCTATGCTTGCAGCTTTACTAGGGAATTGTATTGTGCTAGCTTCCCGTTGCTTTCCACACCTGTAAGACAAAATGTCAGGAAAACTTTAAGGCCCAAACGGTCCCCGAAATCATATGGTCATCATTATCATCATCATTCTTCACCGGTGTGGAAAGCAACGGGAAGCTACCACACCTACAATTCCCTAGTAAAGCTGCAAGCATAGCATGAAAATGCTATGATTGCAGTGAAGGACCTGCCTTCGGGCAGAATTACTATGGATGGGATGGAAATATACAACTATAAAATATTTGGTCCCATGCCGTAGCCGAGTGGTTAAGGCAGGAAGCCTTGGCGCAGAGCTACGGGACTTACGCTGGTTCGAGTCTCAATGGGGGAAGACATTTTCTCATAGTATTTCGGCCAGTATGGGACCGTTGCCCACCCAGCATCGTGACGCATTTAGGTAGCTACAATAAGTAGCGGTTCCAGGTTGAGAAAATCAGCTATAACGGCTGGGGGACTCGACATGCTGACCACATGTCACCACTACACTGTCTGGATGATCATCTACCTCTGTGATTGCACATGTGGATGTGAGGCAGCAGCCGGGTGGTAGGCTAGGCCTGTCGCGTCAGGAGTTATAAAATATTTGAAGATTGTTAAATATTTATTTGAGAAAGTAGAGGAATATAAATATTTGGGATCAGTAATAACACATGATAATAAAATGAGTACTGAAATTAATCATAAACTATGGTTAGGAAATAGATGTTATTACGGAATAAAAAAAGTAATAAGTAGCCGTTATCTTAGTCTTCAAACTAAATCCTAAACATACAAAACTCTCCTGAGGTCTGACATTCTGTATGGAAGTGAAACTTGGTCATTAATTAAAAATTATGAAAATTAATTTAAAATTCTTTGAAAGAAAGATTCTAAGGAAAATCTATGGACCGATAAATGAAAACAACAAATGGCGCAGTGTATATAATCATATTATACGACTTATATGGTGATATTCTCCAAAATAAAGGGAAGAAATAAAAGTTGGTTGACCTCTTACCAGATGGCTTGACAGCGTGGAACAGGATCTGAAGGTTAAGGGAGTCCAGGGATGGAGAAGAAAGGCGGTGGACAGAGATAGGCATAGTTGGGGTGGTCAAGGTCTGCAATAGGCTGCAGCATCGAGCATGATAATGACTTTTCTGAGAAGGGATTTTGTTACCGGAAATCATTTGTCGTAAAAGAACCACAAGCCTGAATAAAGAAGCCTGTAAGCAAAACTTACCAACTTTCATTATCCTAGTAATACCTTAGTTATCTACTATATGTTGACTGCATACCATCCATGACATCTGTAGGCAAATTAGCATTACTAAATTAACTTGAATTAGTAACTCCTAACAAAGGAGAGGCTATGGCTCAACATTGCGCTGTTACACCATTGTACATAGGTAAATAGATAGTTAGGGACGATGGCAGAGAATGGTATCCACAGGGATTACATATGAAAACAAGAAGACTAAAATATACATGTCGTGGAACAGTAATAACATGAATTGAACAACAGGGGAAAAGTAATAAATAAAATCTCACATCATACGCTCCATGTTCTCCACAGCAGAGGAAGAGTCGTTCCTATCTTCAGCCGTATTTTCGAGACTAGTATTCGGAAATATGATTGAAGAGAGGAACAAACTGTTTATGAAACTGTGGTCCTGTGCTGCGAACACGCAGCGTATTAAATGAGGTAATTACGACTAATTTTACACGCTTTATATTAGCTTGACCTGTATCTATCTATCTATGTAACGGAATATTTCAACGCGATTTTCACCCACTTAAAATCATTAGATCGACTTGAAACTTTGTATACTTGTAGAGGACCCGTGACAATACAATAATTTCATATTTATTAATTATATTCTCGAAAATCTTCTTTACTTTAGATACCACAGCACAGGATATGTACGTACTCTGAATCTTACACAATATCTATGACTTACTTACTTACTCACTGGCACTATCGAACCCGTAGGTTCATGGCCGCGCGGACATAAGCTCTCCATACATCCCTATCCTGAGCTAATGCTTTCCAATCATTCCCTGTATAATCTACTTCCCTCAAATCATAGTTAATGTTATTCTCCAACCTCATTCTTGGTCTACCAACTGGGCGTTTTCGCTCTGGCTTTCCTACAAGTCTTTCATTCCCCATAAGTGCAACATGTCCTGCCCATCGCAGTCTACGAGACTTAACTGTTCTTATTATATCTGGCTTCCTATAAAGACCATGTAGTTAATTGTTATGAAGTCTTCTCCATTCCCCTGTCTGTTCATCTCTCTTTGGTCCAAAAATTTTCCTAAGTACTTTATTCTCAAATACTTGTAATCTCCTTTCCTCCCTTAAAGTAAGAGTCCATGACAATATCTATGACTAGAGCATGGAACTCACTTCCCAGTCATGTCAGGGACTGTCATTATTTAAATCGAATTAACTGATATCTTAAAGTTCCACACAATGAAAATATTAACTGCATAACAAACTATAACTTATTCAGCATTTTCTATATACTTTTAAATATTCATCTAAGAAGCTTTACTTACTTAATTTTATTTTATATTATTTTATTCCCTTTAATTTTCTCTTAGTTTCTGATATTACTGCTATATGATTTTTTTCTGATTTAAGTTTTCATCTAATTGATCGTCTTTTTGAGTAATACTGCGGACATTCCAAGTGGCAAAATTCATTGTATTTCTCTTTTTCCAATTCGTCTCCTTTAACAAGCTTCAGTCATCATCATTTACAGCGTCCTTTTACATCTTCTTTGAGACTTTTTAATAAGGTAAGTCCTCGCAACAGGTTACTGGTCTGAAGTGAGCAAAACCAGTGGTGGGGTTGCCACCATAGGCCTCTGGACAGGCGCGATTACTTACTTACTCACTGGCACTATCGAACCCGTAGGTACATGGCCGCGCGGACATAAGCTCTCCATACATCCCTATCCTGAGCTAATGCTTTCCAATCGGAAACTTTTACCCCAGATGAACCCATGTCCGCGCGCGATTATGATACAGCATTTATTCTGTATCTTGATGGAACGGTTATACAGCCGTGACTCGGTCCCCAGAGCCCAGAATACCACGTCAAATCTTAAAACACCAGCTACCAGGCAAGATATCTTTGGGCAGACCATTCAAATATTGGATTGAAACCGTAACAGACCACTAGGTCTATCACATGAAAGGAAGAAGAAGAAGAAGATAAGATTATTTTACTCCATATTTTGTTAGTATTAGCTAATATTAGATCACATCTCCACTGTCTTTTGTTTAGTCTATATTTTAATAATATTTTAAAATGTTAACAAGTGTGTAATTTTTGTATAATTTTACTATTTGCTGGTTGAGTGGAAGAGAAGAACTTATGGCCTTAACTCTATCTATCTATCTTCGGCTTTTTTCAGTTGCTGCCGTCTTCCCGTGCCAAACCTCCAAACCCTACGATCTTGGGCATCTTCAATGCTTAGCCTTCTTGCTTGCATTACTATCCTCATGCTTTCCTTCCATATTAACTTTGGTCTCCCTTTTTTTCTTCTTTCTGGTCGGTTGCCATTGATATAGATGTTTCGGCCATCGCTCATCTTCCATTCTTAAAATATGTCCTAACCATTTTAATTCATTATCCTCAATTCTTTCAAATATGCTTTCTTTTGCTTCCATTATGTTTCTAATTTCCTTACTTGTGACATGTTAAAGTTTTGACTTTCTGGCATTTCTGCGTAAATAATCCATTTCTAGAGCTATTAGTCTATCCTTGTAGTAATTATTGATTGTCCATACCTCACTTCCATACATTGCAAGAGATTCCACCAATGTTTTACCAAAATATTTTTTGTGTCTTTCCAATCATGCTTATCCCACCATATGGAATTTAAAGATGATTTTTTTTTCCCCCTATTCAATTCAATTCTCTGCTTTATGTTCTGTTTACCTATACCTTCAATGTTATCCATAATTATTCCCAGATATTTACATTGTTTCACTTGTTTTATTTGAATTCCTGCTTCCAATATTACATTTTCTGTTTCATTGCTATTTACTGCTAAATATTGTTTTTTTTTTGTAAATTTACTGTAAGACCGCATGATTCAAACGTGTTTTTCGCCTTTTTATCATGAATTCCATATAAAATTTGTCATGCGCTAAAACCAGCCGATCATCAGCAAATTGTGGCCTTAACTCTGCCAATTAAAATATAGCATATTTTTTAATGTCCCAGTTTGTTCTTTTGGGCATTTCTGGTATTCGCTCCTGGCAATGGCGTAACTGTAACACACTTCAGAGGTTGGGGCGCCTGGAAGGCGGGGTTACATTGCCCTATGATGGGTGATGATGATAGTGGTGCGCTATGAGAGTCCCTAATCCTAAGCTTAATCTAAGATGAATATGAATGATGGTTGCGATGGCCATATGATGTTCGGCGACCTTTTGGGTATTAAAGTTTCCTGACATTTGTCTTACAGGTGAGGAAAAACCCCGATAAAAACCTCATCCAGGAAACTGTCCCGACCGGGGATCGAAGCAGGCCCGCTGCGTGACAAGGCAGCACGCTACCTCGAGACCATAGAGGTGGACATAAAGCATAATGCCATCATCAACATCATCATCATCATCACTTACCGTCATGGTTTAGAGCATTTTTTATCTGTCCCGACTCCATATTATAGTTGCTCGCTCCATCTTTTAAATGGTTATCCACGACTTCATGTCCTTCTTCTCTTTCTTCTTAAACATAATTTGTAGGATTTTCATCCTGTTTATTTCCAAAATCACTCCTCGTAGGAAGACGTATTGGATGTGCATTCACTGTCTATCCATCTCTTGGCTGGTCTTCCTCTTGTTCTTCTCCAGTCCATTGGTCTATCTTCTTCAGCTCTTTTTGCAAGTCGGTTTTCTTCCATTCTTCTATATGACCCTTTCAATATTTTCGTCTATCTATAATATATTTGGTTATGTCTTGAATATGACATTTGTCCCTAATTTCTGTGTTATGTATTTTATCAAATAATGTTTTCCCCTGAACAGCTTGATGCTTGGGACTGTGAGCAATGTATAAGATACACCTTGAAGTGGGTTGCTAGCCCGTTTTCATGGCGGGTTTATTATTCGGGGTTTCCTCCCTAGGCCTATTGCCTTCACCCAGCTCCAGAGCTCAGCCTGCCCCGTTTTATTTCGGAGTTGTCTCTCCTGGATGGGTTGTCTTACAGGACTAATGAACCCCATCCGACCGTTTATCAATTCTATCTTGTGAATTGTAATTTAACATCTTATAAGGCATTCTCTCTTCACTCATTCTACTAACATTTCTATAAAGTAAAGTAAAGTAAAGTGATCCCACAACAGGCCCGGAGGCCCTTGGGGTAGTAGGAGGTTAAGGCTCCCACTTTTTCTAGACAATCGGAACAGCCGGGTTGTCAGCCCTGCGTGACGGCCACCTTTACCCCGGAACAGGCGTCTGGTACTCATTTCCGTTAGAGGCTGAGTCGACCCCAGGGCCATAGTGCCGCCAGAGGATTTTGATCAGTTTAAAAATCCTGACCCCAACGGGACTTGAACCCTCGACCCTCCGGCTTGTAGCTCAGTGCCTTAACCACTACGCTACGGTTTGCATTGTTCTATTTTTGTTATCACACTAGTTATTTGTAATTCCTCACGTATATATTCATTCCTCCGTCTGTCCATAACAGTACATCCTGTCACATATCGTAGGAATTTCATCTCGGCTGCTTCCACTCTTTTCATTAAACTTTTGGTGAGAGTCCAACATTCCGAGCCATACTACAGAACAGGAATAGCTAAAACTAAACATAATGTAGTTTCCCATAATTAACTACTCACTGGCACAATCGAACCCATAGGTTCATGGCCGCGCGGACATAAGCTCTCCATAAATCCCTATCCTGAGCTAATGTTTTCCAATTATCTCCTGGATAATCTACTTCCCTCAAATCATAGTTAATGTTATTCTCCCACCTCATTTTTGGTCTACCAACTGGGCATTTTCTTTCTGGTTTTCCTACAAGAAGCTTCCATACACGTCTTTCATTCCCCATTCGTGCCACATGTCCTGCCCATCGCAGTCTACGAGACTTAACTGTTCTCATTATATCTGGCTTCCTATAAAGACCGTGTAATTCATTGTTATGCAGTCATTTCCATTCCCATGTCTGTTCATCTTTCTTTGGTCCAAATATTTACCTAAGAACTTTAATCGCAAATACTCGTAATGTTTTGTTAAATAACAAGGGAAAAGGCGGAATGACATCAAACATTTAACAAAGGACAGAGACAGGTGGCGCTCTTTCAGGAAGGCTCTAATGCTTCGAGATGAGTGATAGTGCCTACTACTGATAGATAGATAGAGAGAGAGAGAGACACTTGGGTCGGCTATCGTGTGAGGAAACTACCCCTGTGTGTTGAGGAGGTAGTAACCCCGATAAAACAACATTCCTGGCCTCGATATCACATAACGGTCCAGAACCTGTCTTCCTTCTTGTTATGTAAGCCAAGGCTGCAGCACGCATCTCCCATCCAACTTGTGAACACGCTAAATATCTTGGTGCAGAAGTTGGCAGCGCTGTTACCAAACTAGTTTCAACAGAGCCGCGGGCGTTGCGATCATCAACTCAAGAAATTTTCACCACAGGGGGCCTTGAATAGGAGCATTTCCTGCACTGGGCGTCACTCGGCCCCCAGCACCCCCCCAGCATGCAACATCCCCTTTTAAAGTCAGCAGTAGGTTCGCGTTTAATAACTATCTATAACAACTTGGAATCATTAGCGGCGTAAGTATAATATCTGCAGGTGAAACAGCCGGCGAATTCTGTTGATAAACATTTTATTCCATGCATCAGTTTTCCGTTAGATCCCGGTAATTGTACGAAGACACGACCTGAGTCCCATCCGGAAGAAAGCCGAATAAAAATAATAATAATAAAAAGAAGAAGAATAATAATAAAATATTAATAATAATAATAATAATATTAATAAATAATAATAATATTATTAATAATAATAATTAATATTAATAATAATATTATATTAATAATAATATTAATAATAATAATAATAATATTAATAATAATAATAATAATAATAATAATAATAATAATAATAATAATAATAATAATATTAATAATAATATAATAATAATATTAATAATAATTAATAATAATAATATTAATAATAATAATATTAATAATAATAATAATATTAATAATAATAATAATTAATAATAATAATAATAATAATAATAATAATAATATTAATAATAATAATATTAATAATAATAATAATAATATTAATAATAATAATAATATTAATAATAATAATATTAATAATAATAATATTATTAATAATAATAATAATATTAATAATAATAATAATAATAAATTGATTAATTTTGAGAATTTTCCTCATCATTGAGGGTTTTCTCCAACCAATCTTATAATTAACATAAGTTTAAAAAATACATAAATCACTATGGACTTACAGACTATCAGTTTGCAACAAACATTCACAAATTACCTTTAATTAAAGTTCTCCATCGTTCTCTGTCCTCTGTGTCTTCATCTGTTACACCAAATTTCCTCATTGAATTCTGAATGCCATTGTTCCAGGTTGTTATTGGTGTTCCTTTTCTGCTCCTTCTATCGATTTTCCATGCATAGACAGCCTTTGGTGGTCTTCCATACTGCATTCTTCTTACGTGTCCATACCATCTTAGCCTTCTGTGTTCAATCTCATCCATTATACTTATTTCTGCATTCATCCATTTTCTAATTTCTGTAATTCTTTCCAGTCGAGGTTTTCAGGCAGCTCTTCTCCAAAAATCAATTTCAGCTGAAGTTATTCTGTTGGCATGTTGTTGTGTCATTGTCCAAACTTCCGATCCATATAACGTTATACTTTCTAATATGGACTTAATAATAATAATAATAATAATAATAATAATAATAATAATAATAATAATAATAATAATAATAATAATAATAATAATAATAATAATGATAATAATAATTCACGTAAAAAGAATGGCAGCAGACAGATTCCCAAGAAGAATACTAGAATGTGTGCCACTTGGTAGAAGAAAAGGACAGCAAAAAATAAGGCGGGTTAATGGTGTTTTGAGCAGTATGAGGGAAAAAGGATTGGACGATGGAGATTGGAATGACAAAGATGTAGAGGAAAATGAAAGTAGATTAACTGGGCGCAGGAAGATGTGAAACCTGCTACATAATATAAATAATAATAATAATAATAATAATAATAATAATAATAATAATAATAATAATAATAATAATAATAATGCAGAGAATAGATAATTATAGAGGAGTAAAATTTACAATGGGTTGTAGAAAAACTACTGTATTGTAGAGAAATTAAAAAAAATAATAATCCTTAAGTATTACATTCTATCAGATATGAGTAGTTTGATACCCTATACAACGTATACACAAAAAAAAAAAAAAGAGTTGGAATGGTGGACGCCTGAACAAGTAAAAACATAAATGATTGAAAAAGGACAAGAAATGACTGGGTAGAAACGAGTAGAGTACAAAAAACTTAAGCAGAGAAATATTTATATATGGTATGATAAGAAAAATAAATGCCTGGACGGGATTCGAACCCGGATCTCTGAGTCTGTACCTCAGCGTGATATCCATTACACTACCAGGCGAATCCAATTCAAACACTTATTTTTCTTATATGTGTATTATACTCTCCATTATATATATATATATATATTATATATATACATACATTGAAAATAATAATAATAATAATAATATTTATTATTATTATTTTTATTAATGTTATAAGATTATAATAATAGTCATAATTAATAAAATAAACATGAAAGGAGCAGACAAGGAACAACCTGGAAGAATAACATTCAACGTTGAATGAGGAAATTTTGTGTAACGCATCGAGACACAGAGGACAGAGAACGATGGAAAACTTTAATTAATGGAAATTTATGAATGTGTAAGACCACAAATATTTATGTAATTTTTAAAACTCATATTAATTATTAAGATTGGTTGGAGCAAACCCTCAATTATGAGGAAAATGGTAATAGTAATAATTTTATTTATTTATTTATTTATATACAGAATTTTAATGTTTACACATCTTTCTGTGCCTAAAGTTTTATTTTTCTTCTCCACTCGTCTCTCTACATCCAATCCATGTCCTCCAGTCCCCTTGCTCTCATTCCAGTTCTTATTTCCTGCATCCCCGAGTTTCGAGGTCTTCCTCTCCTCCTTCTTCCAGGTGGACACCATTCCAATGTTTTCCTGGGTAATCTTTCTTCTTGCATTCGTCGTACGTGCCCATACCAATTTAATTGCTTATACCGTATATAATCTACTATTGAATAACCAATATTAATTTTTTCTCTTATGACAGTATATCTTATTTTGTTTAATTTTGAACATCTTGCTGCTCTCCTCAAGAAATCCATTTCCATCGACATAAGTTTTTGTTCTAAGTTTTTGTTGAATTTCCAAACTTCAGCTCCATGTGTGACAGTACTTCTCACTATTGAATTATATATTTGTAACTTATTTTTCCTGGTTTTATGTCTGTTCCATAAGACTAAATTCATCATTGCTGTTACTGCTCTACCTTTGTTTATTTTGTTCTTAATATCACTTTCTTGTTTATTCTCTTTATCTAATTTTACTCCCTTACTTACTTACTCACTGGCACTATCGAACCCGAAGGTTCATGGCCGCGCCGACATAAGCTCTCCATACATCCCTATCCTGAGCTAATGCTTTCCAATCATTCCCTGTATAATCTGCTTCCCTCAAATCATAGTTAATGTTGTTCTCCCACCTCATTCTTGGCCTACCAACTGGGCGTTTTCCCTCTGGCTTTCCTACAAGAAGCTTCCATGCACGTCTTTCATTCCCCATACGTGCAACATGTCCTGCCCATCGCAGTCTACGAGACTTAACTGTTCTTATTATATCTGGCTTCCTATAAAGACCATGCAGTTCATTGTTATGTAGTCTTCTCCATTCACCTGTCTGTTCATCTCTCTTTGGTCCAAAAATTTTCCTAAGAACTTTATTCTCAAATACTCGTAATCTCCTTTCCTCCCTTAAAGTAAGAGTCCATGTTTCGCACCCATATAATATAACTGGTAGAATAATAGTTTTATATATTTTCAGCTTAACGTTTTTTGAAAGGAGTTGGGACATCAAAAGTCTCTGCAATGCATAATAGCATGCATTTCCAGAATTGAGCCTATGTTTAATTTCTTTGTGCATCTCATTCCTATTTGTGATTATTGTTCCTAGGTATTTGAATTCAGCCACTTCCTCAAAATTTCCCTCATTTGTCATTAGCTGTCCATTTCCATTATATACTGAATTTCTACGTGTGACCATATATTTTACTCCCAGATACTCAAATTCTTCACATCCTCTAATATACCCCTTTTCATCTTCTAGTATCAAATCTTGGGTTTCAGCTCCACATCCCATATAAAATGTTTTTTCTAAATTTATTTTCAAACCCCAGTTATCGTATTCGTCCAATAATTTTCTGAACATAAACTCCATGTCTTCTTATTCTTGAGCAATAATAATAATAATAATAATAATAATAATAATAATAATAATAATAATAATAATAATAATAATAATAAACTCTCCAAACATCGCTATCCTGAATCAATATTGTCCAATCACTTTCTGTAATTTTACTGCCCTAAAATCATGGTTTAATCTTATCCGACTACTTAATTCTTGCCTGCGATGTTATTGTCCAAAACGTTTCCCAAGCACATTATTCTCAAATATTCGTAATCTTTTCTTCTTCCTTAAAGTAAGAGTCCATGTTTCACATCCATGTAATGTAAGTGGGAGAATAACTCTCTCTAAACTCCAAGCGCGACAGGCCTTAAAGGCCCTAGGCCTACCAGCCGGCTGCTGGCCTCACGTCCACATGTGTTAATCACAGAGGTAGACGATCATAAGCTAGTGTAGGGGTGACATGTGGTCAGCATGTCGGGTCCCCCAGCCGTTATAGCTGGTTTTCTCAACCTGGAGTCGCTACTTATTGTAGCTACCCAAATGTCTCACGAAATTCCATGAGAAAAATGTCTTCCCCCATGGAGACTCGAACCAGCGCAAGTCCCGCAGCTCTGCGCCAAGGCTTCTTGCCTTAACCACTTGGCTACGGCGCGGGAGGAGAAGAATAATAGTTGTATATATTTTACGACAAAAGTCCCTGTAAAGCATTACAGCATGCCGTTTCCAGAAATGAGTCCATGTTTAAATTATTTGTGTATATCATTAAATAAATAAATATCCTCAACTCGTGTCCAACTAAGAGTCGGGTCGAGGGATGAGATGAGATGAAGACCCTTATATAGAGGTCTGTGAATGACAAGGGTGCCGGCCGACCACGCCTGACGCACCATCACGGGAACAGATGAACGAAATGAAACGAAATGGATGAGATGAGTGTGGAGAAATGATGGAATGAAATTGTGACAGGGGAAAACTCCCTAGAAAAACCTGCCCAAGCTCCGTTTCGTCCACCACCAAACCCACATGGAGTGACCGAGATTCTCTTCTCCTATATAATAAAAGGTCTTCTTCTTCTTCTTCCGAATGCAGTATTGAGTGATGATGCCCGTTCTGCGACTACAAAAACTGATCTTTCCATCGGTTGAAGGGTCTTCCGAGGTCTCTTTTGCCTTTAGGGTTGAGGTGGTAAATCATCTTTGGTAAACGGGAATTTGACATTCTCTGGACGTGTTGGAACCAATTAATCTGATAATTTTGTATATGTTCAACCATTTCCTTAGTATTCCAAAGGTAGTTAAATTAAAATCACCACATATTGAATAATAAAATAAACGAAGTGAATAACATACAGTTCATCCTGTAGAAAAATAAAAAAGAAAAAACCAAAAATATTTAAATATCTTAATGAAACTGTTTCCAAAATTAAATCTTTAGAATAAAATCCTGTGTGTGCATGGGACTCCATCTGCACCTCATTCTTATTTGTAATTATTGTACCTAGGTAATTGAAATGCGTCACGTCTTCAAAATTTCCTTAATTTGTTCGTAACTCTCTGTTTCAATTAAACAAGATATTTATACGTGTTGACACAAATAAAAACTAGTTTTATTCAGAACTTTTAAAACAGACAACGCTGTGCGTTACATAATGTGCATTACGAACTTGTCTTCAAATAATAGCAATTGTCAGTATTCGTCTGAAGAAGGTATAAAGTACTGAAAAAGCTGTAACGAATTTGTATTAAAATAAATATGGAAATCGCATAAAACTTTGTTTTATCAAAAGTAATGCCACGAGTGATTTTCAAATTATCGATAAATTCACGACTCACGAAGTGAGGAGTAAATTTATCTACAGAATTTGAAATCAAGAGTGGCAGTTGTAGGACTATTAATGAATAAAATTAAGCTGTTTACTCATAAATAATTATTTAAATATAGTTATTTTAAAATATTTATATATTTAATGTAAACGGTGATGTTTGAAAACAAATGAGAAACGATTGGTACCCTTCATTTGCTTCTTTTTTTTATCACTGCAACCAGTACATAATATTATTTATTGCCAAAGGATTGCAATGTTGTAAGAATGCACCCTAGTGGAGAAATTTACAACCAACGTTACAGGTATTAATTAATTTAATGTCCTTCCTATGATTTAAATATGTCAATTATATTTTTCTGCAACGTCATTTCCTGGAAAATAATTCGTTTAAGAAAATGTAAACAGTGTTTTTTTTTGTGGTATAATCAATTGCTACAAATGCTTTTATATTATCTCTCGTATGCTCTTTCTGTTGACATTCATGCACTATATATATAATTTGGTAGGCGTATTTCTTAGAGAGTCAGTCACTGTAAAATAATGCTATGACCTATTCAGAATGTTAAAAAGGAGGTGTTTCCTCTATTATGATAAACTTCAGTTGGTAAATTATAGGCGAAACACGACTGTAATTGGTTGTAAATAAAAAATCATTGAAATGTGATTGGTCATTGACTCCCATTTGGGGCATGAGTTAAATAGTCATAGGTAATGCCACGAGTGATTTCCAAATCGTCGCTAAATTCACGACACGAAGTGAGGAGTAAATTTATCCAGAGAATTTGAAATCAAGAGTGACATTTGTTAGGACCATTTAACGAATAAAATTAAGCTGTTTACTCACAAATCATTATTTAAATATAGTTATTTTAAAATATTTATATATTTAATGTAAACGGCGATGTTTGAAAACAAATGAGAAGCGATTGCTATGCTTCATTTGTTCATCAATGCAAACAGATCATATTATTTATTGCCAAAGAATCGCAATATTGTAAGAATGCACCCTAGTGGAGAAATTTATAACCTACATTATAGGTTATTAATTCATTTCTGATGTTCTATGACGTAAATGTGTCAATTATGTTTTTCTGGAATGTAAATTCTTGGAAAATAATACGTTTAAGAAAGTGCAAACAGTGTTTTTTTTGTGGTATAATCAATTGCTACAAATGTTTTTATATTATAACCCGCAAGCACTATGTGCTTACATTCGTGCACTATATATATATATATATATATATATATATATATATATATATGTTATAATTAAATCTTTAACATTGAGCAATGCAAGCTTAATATGGTATGATAAGAAAAATAAATGCCTGGACGGGATTCGAACCGTGATATCCATTACACTACCAGGCGAATCCAATTCAAACACTTATTTTTCTTATATATGTATTATACTCTCCATTATTACTAGATGTCGCGAGAACACTGTCTTCACTGCCATCTAGTAGCTGACTATATCAAGTAAGCAAACTCTCCATTATTACTAGATGTCGCGAGAACACTGTCTTCACTGCCATCTAGTAGCTGACTATATCAAGTAAGCAAATTATTGCTTACTTGATATAGTCAGCTACTAGATGGCAGTGAAGACAGTGTTCTCGCGACATCTAGTAATAATGGAGAGTATAATACATATATAAGAAAAAAAAAATAAGTGTTTGAATTGGATTCGCCTGGTAGTGTAATGGATATCACGCTGAGGTACAGACTCAGAGATCCGGGTTCGAATCCCGTCCAGGCATTTATTTTTCTTATCATACCATATATATATATATATATATATATATATATATATATATATATATACACACACACACAATCTGGTAGCCACATGCAGTCAATGCAAAATAATGCTATGACTATTCAGAAAGTTAAAAAGGAGCTTGATTTTAAAGTGATAAAACAAAACTGATAAAATCGATGTGAAAAACGACTGTGATTAGCTATAAATAAAAAAATCATACAAATGTGATTGGTCATTGACTCCCATTTGGGGCAAGAGTTAAATAGTCTACATATTAATACGTGAAAAAAAAAATTGTATCCCTTTTTAAGCAGATTGAGCACACGGAGGAGTGAAATATTTGGCATAATTAAAGTTCATATAGGTAAGGAGTGCAGAAAAATAAAATGTATGTGTTACAAATAAATTAAATTAAACAAAACAAAATAAATTGTCTCTAAGGAATTTATGTGTATTATTCATTTGTTTACGTTCATACTGAAAGTGCATTGTTGCAAAAAGGAAATTGTGCAGCAGCAATGTGAATTGACTTACTCTCGCGTATTTATTATTAGTGGTTTCAAAAATTGAGCACATTTCATTATTTATATATAAATTAAACCCTGTCTAATCTTGGTTTCAATAATTTAATTGCATACTTTTTTATATTTACATATTCGCACATACTTCCATTACGCCTCGATATAGAAAACGCTGACGGGTCGGAGTGAGACAAAGAAGAAGGGATATATATTCCCATACACATATTAATAGGCCAGATGCAAATTTAAATAGTCAGACGCTTGTTCTGGGGGTAAAGGCGGCCGTCACGCAGGGCTGACAACCCGGCTGACATAAAGTGCCGATTGTCTAGAAAAAGTGGGAGCCTTAACCTCCTACTACCCCAAGGGCCTCCGGGTCTGTTGTGGGAACACTTTACTTTACTTTACTTATTAATAGTATACAAATGTCAAATAACGGGTTACTGTTTTTTTAAAATATAGCTTAGCCAAGCTACACCACATATTTCCTACCGTTCGTATTTTTAAAATAAATCGAAAATTAATGCATAATGACGTATTTGTGATAGATAGATCATCGGTTGATTAATGTCTTTGACATCGTCCAATTCCTAATAGCCAGTTTTGTGGGTCCATCCAATCTCCTGGTTGTAGATGTTTCTCCTTCATATATAAACATATTCCCTGACTCCAGGAGGTTTTAGGTCTTTCTCTGCTTCGTCTTCCCTCAGGTTTCCATTCCAAAACAGATTTTGGTAGTCGATCCTCTTCCATTCGCTGGACATGTCCGTACCATCTTAATTGCTGAGTTTTAATACAATCTAAAATAGTGTCTTCAATCTTCATTTTCTCCCTTATAACTGAGTTCCTAATTTTTTCTCTTCTTGAAATTCTTGTGGCCCTTCGTATAAAATCCATTTCCTTTGCCAAAAGGTACTTATTTGTTTTTGTTGTTAATGGCCAAAGTTCTGTGACAAACTTAAAAAATTAATGGATTGTGGTCGAATTTCGACCGCTAGGCGACCACTAGTTTGTAATTATTGTTCCTAGATAATTGAACTCCGTCACTTCTTCAAAATGTCCTTAATTTGTTCGTAACTCTGTTTCAATTAAATATGGTATTTATTACGTATGGATACATACAAAAACTAGTTTTATTCAGCACTTTTAAATCAGACAACGCTGTGCGTTATATAAAGTGCATTTAACGAACTTGTCTTCAAATAATAGCAATTGTCATCTTTAATGGCAGACTAAGTCGTGCTGTCAACTTAACAACTGGAAAATTACTAAACGTAATTACGAAATCAAATATTGACGGAAACTTTTCAATGTTAAGACACAGATCCATCGGATGATACAGGTAGGTGCGCTGGGATATGTTAAAGCGCATGATTTAGGTGTGTTGTATTAATGCGCGCACCAAGTTCAGGTAACAGGTTGTGGTTTGCAGAGCAGTGACCGCGACGTACTTGCGGCCTTGCGCTTCCTGACACCCCTGCTACTTATGCAACAGGATGCACTGAGGACACCTTCTTCTTGTGGGAAAAACTTAACAATGAGGTGACATAACACCAAGGACATCATATCCTGCTCTCCAATTTTATTTAATTACCCAATTATAAGAAAAAATGTTCCTCAGGGACCTTACTTCGACGCAATACCTATGTTTGAAACCAACTACACTGTAGCAATGTACAAGAAATAAATTAGTCACATGAAATGCTCATTTAACAGGTTTCGCATCCTCCACATCTCTCTGCCGTTTTAATCTCCATCGCCACTCATGCTGCTAAAAACACCATCAATCCACGTTTTTTATTATTCTATTTCTTTGTAAATCGTTGCCTGAGAAATACCTTGGGTATATGGTGGCCAGAGTATTGAGTAACACTAAGAAATTAGGACTGGAAGTAAATATCAATACAACTTAATATATAGTCACACATAGAAATACATTATTTAATTTAACGGACAACTAATGACAAATGAGGGAAATTTTTGAGGAGGTGGCAGAATTCAAATACCTACGAACAGTAATCACAAATAGGAATGAGATGCACAAAGAAATTAAACATAGGCTCAATTCTGGAAATGCATGCTATTATGCATTACAGAGACTCTTGACGTCCCAACTCCTTTCAAAAAACGTTAAACTGAAAATATATAAAACTATTATTCTACCAGTTATATTATACGGTTGCGAAACATGGACTCTTACTTTAAGGGAGGAAAGGAGATTGCAAGTATTTGAGAATAAAGTACTTAGGAAAATTTTTGGACCAAAGAGAGATGAACAGACAAGCGAATGGAGAAGACTACTTAACAATGAACTACATGGTCTTTATAGGAAGCCAGATATAATGAGAACAGTTAAGTCTCGTAGACTGCGATGGGTAGGACATGTGGCACGAACGGGGAATGAAAGACGTGCATGGAAGCTTCTTGTAGGAAAACCAGAGGGAAAACGCCCAGTTGGTAGACTAAGAATGAGGTGGAAGAATAACATTAAATATGATTTAAGGGAAGTAGATTATACAGGGGATGATTGGAAAACATTAGCTCAGGATAGGGATGTATGGAGAGCTTATGTCCGCGCGTACATGAACCTCCCGGTTCGATAGTGCCAGTGAGTTAGTTATATGGTGGCCAGAGATTATAACAAATAAGAACTTTAGAAAAGAATGAATCAAAATGAAATTTGTAAAGAAATTAAATTTAGAAATTGGAAATGGGTTGGTCATGAGTTAAGGAGAGAGAATAATAACATCACAAAAAAGGCATTTGATTGCTGTCATTTCAATCTCCATCGCCACTAAAGCAGGATTTTAATATCATATAATAAATATGGAAGTTAAAGTTAATAACTTTATACTTTAAAATTCTTTTAATATTTAAATATAACTTAAATAAAGAAAAACATCTAAATAATTCATTGTTGTTTGTTGTTGAATAAAAATGTCTCAGTAACAATTAAAGAAATTGTATTACATAACAGTCTTTCTAAATAATGCTTTTAAAATTGTTTTAAGTCATTGTTGTCAGAATTATAAAGGTTTCTGTTATAACTGTAATAAGAACACCTGCTTAACTTCATATTTTTAAATAAAAGTATACTAAATTCTGATTGGATGTTAAAACAATTAACTTTTTTGATTTAACAAATCAAATTTAAACATTATATTAACCAATAGAATTTAAAATATAACATCATGTGATGTAATAATGTTCTTTAAAATTATTAAAAGAATTACCTAGTCAGCATACAACTTTCATCAAGGATAGAAGCAATAACAGTTCTCCTGATAAAATGTGATATTTAATACAAGAAGAATAGTTGACTCAAGAAAAGAAAATAATTTAATTTTAATTGACGGTGAAGAATAATACCACCTATATTTACTTGATCTGCTGGGAAACTAAATAGTAAATAAATTTACAATTATTTCTACAAGAAACATTTTTTTTATGATTGTGAAGTGTTTTCCTATCCTGTGTACCAACTTCCGACCTTGAGAAGAGATTCCAGCTCTACCGAAAATCAAACCCAACCTGAACCAGTAATTCTTTTTTGGACACCAATCGCTCTTCAAAATGTTACTACAACATCGGGCATGAAGAGAGATAGCTGCTTCAAAACATCGCCACAACTTGGGAAAAGAATTACTTCTTCACCACTCATGCCGCTAAAAATATCAACAATCCACTTTTTTTCCCCCCTGTCCTCTTATTATTCTATCTCTTTGTAAATCATTGCTTTAGAAATATCTTGGGTATATGGTGACCAGATATTATAACAAATAAAGTATTGGAGAAGAACGAATCAAAATGAAATTTGTAAAACAATCATTTTTTTTTTTTTTTTGGACACCAGTCGCTCTTCAAAATGTTACTATAACATCGGGCATGAAGAGAGATAGCTGCTTCAAAACATCGCCACAACTTGGGAAAAGAATTACTTCTTCACCACTCATGCCGCTAAAAATACCAACAATCCACTTTTTTTCCCCCCTGTCCTCTTATTATTCTATCTCTTTGTAAATCATTGCTTTAGAAATATCTTGGGTATATGGTGACCAGATATTATAACAAATAAAGTATTGGAGAAGAACGAATCAAAATGAAATTTGTAAAACAATCATATTTAGAAAATTGAAATGGGTTTGGTCACATGTTAAAAAGAGAGAAGGATAACTTCATAAAAATAGCATTTGATTGAAATCCCCAAGGACGGAAAAGGCGAAGAGCAAGACCTAGGGCAACACAGAATAGCCTAATACCAACAGGGATGCAGCTGAATAGGCACCGGATGAGTTGAAATGAAATTAAGTCATTGGCAAACAACAGCGTGCATTGGCGAGCTTTTATCAAGTCCCTAATGCTTCCCAGTGGAGTGACCAGGACTACTACTTCTTATTTTATCAGGTGGAACCCATTATTCGTCTTGGGAATCTATCTTCTAACTAATTCACTGGCACTGTTGGACCAGCTCGTATATAAGCTCTCATACATCCCTATCTTCAGATAATACTTTCCAACCATCCCCTGTATAGTCTACTTTCCTCAAATCACGGTTAACCCTTAAATTAGCAAAACACAAATTTCTTCTGTTGGTTATTTAAATGTGGCGGACTGCAGTGAAAACGGAATCTTGTGTAACTGTTATTATTAGGTATATTGTATAATTAGACACACATTTAAGTGGTTTATTTTTATTCGTTTTCTTCAGATTTATTTAAAATATTAAGTTAACTAAAGCAACTGATGTATCCAAAAGGATACATTACGAATTTAAGGGTTAATGTTATTCATTCACCAAATCCTTGGTCTACCAACTGGGAGTTTTTCCTCTGGTTTTTCTTACAATAAGCTTCCATGCTCCTCTTTCATTCCCCATTCGTAACACATGTCCTACTCATTCGCAGTCTACGAGACTTAACTGTTCTTATTATATGTTTCCTATAAAGATAATGTAGCTCACTGCTATGTAATGTTCTCCTCTCGCCTGTCTGTTCATCTCTCTTTGGGCCAAACATTTCCTAAGAAATTTATTCTCAAATACTCGTAATATTTTCTGTTTTCTGTAATTCTTTTTACATGACCACACTATTTTAATAGTATGCTTTTTTTTTAAATGAAATTCACATTTGAGGCGGTTAAAAGCGAAGGGTTGCAAGTGCAAGTTTTGCAATATTGAGAAAAACAGGTTTAAGGTTGAAATTGTATAAGAAAATCACAGGTACTTCAAAATGATAACAATCATACTTTATCTACTGCTAATGCGTGCACTTATATCCCTTTGTCACTAAATAAAATTATTCATTAATTTGTTAACACGACTGAAGAAGGTACAGTGTATCGAAACAGCTGTAACTCAAACTCAACTCATTGGCACTATCGAAGCCGTAGGTTCATGGCCGCGCGGACATAAGCTCTCCATATATCCCTATCCCGAGCCAATGTTTTCCAATCATCCCCTGTATAATCTACTTCCCTCAAATCATAGTTAATGTTATTCTCCAACCTCATTCTTGGTCTACCAACTGGCGTTTTCCCTCTGGCTTTCCTACAAGAAGCTTCCACGCACGTCTTTCATTTCCCATTCGTGCCACATGTCCTGTCCATCGCAGGACCGAAACAGCTCTAACTAAATTATATCTTAATAAATATGAAAATCAAATAAAACTAAGTTTTATTTTTATTTAATTAAATACATAAAATTATGCTTCAAGAATTTAATTCTGCACCCAACTAGTGTTTTTGCGAGAAAAAAAATCACTTACACCCCTTTGCTTCTAACCACCTCAATTTAAGTTTGAACGTTCATCTTTCAATTACACTGTTTCTTATTTCATCTCTTCTAGAAATACCTTTTGAACGCCTCTAAAAATAATTTCTGCAGAAATTAATTTACTTATTGTTCTTTATTTTAATTCCCATGTTTCTGCACCTTATGTCATTGTACTCATTATTATTATTGTTATTATTATTATCATCATCATCATCCGTCACGAATTAGGCCTTTGCAGACCTGTTTCGGCCCCATCTAGCAGTCTTTTAAGAAGTATTCTGGTCGATGATGTCCTTTGGGTTTATATTGCAACACAATTATTATTGTATTAAAATGTTTGTTTTTGTTTTACAACTGATCCCATAAAACACCATTTAATTTTGATGTTGTAGATTTACCCTTTCATAATCGCATTAATTTTAGCATCATGACTTCCATCTGCACCAATTTTTGTCCTCAAATATACGTATTCGTCACATGCCTTAATCTAAAACCAGACCTTTTGTTTTAACTTCTATTAAGACATATACTTAATTTTGTCCAAATATGTTTAATGCCTATTTTTCGTATTCCTTCTTCAGTTTCCTTATAATATACTATAAATCCTTGCAAACTTTTGCCATTAGTAGCTGATCACCAGTAAATAGTAATGGATAAACTGTATCTTCTAACTAACTCACTGGCACAATCGAACCGTAGATTAATGGTCGCGCGGACATAAGCTCTGCATACATCCCTATCCTGAGCTAATGTTTTTCAATCATCCCCTGTGTATTTTCTTCTACTCTATCCCCATAGGCTAACTTTTTTTTTGTTTTCGAGCAATAGTGCGTTTTGTCGTACTTACAGCAATGGCGACCATGATTGAAAGTTCAATTTCCTACATTTCGGGGTTGCCAACCTAAACAACTATACTGTAATATTACATATTACGAACCTCGTGCGGGAAGTACAAGCACTGCCCTTTATGTATGCTACGTGCAATGTTTATACAAAAATATATCCAAAAGGTAGTATTAATATACATTATACGAAACAAATCACTGCATTTTAAATGAACTGACCTCTATTTGAAACACTATGAAACTATAATTACGTACTTGCCGCCATTCAATGACTGATTGGTGTCACGGCCTGCTGTAGTCTCTACTAATAAACATTGCGCGCACTGTTAACGTTAGTCAGTTGTTTATAACGAACGCAAATATTTCCAACAACGATGTTATTATTTTACTACTAGTTATTATTTTGAAAACACCATCGCGCAAAAAATAATGTACAACGCACTTTTTTTGAAGCGTTTTACAGAATCTCGGAAATTAAAAACCTCGCTATCGTTCGGTTTTTAAACATTTCCTCACTTTTGTAAAAACCACTTCCAAACTTCGCATCGTAATATATTATTATCATTGTATAGATACATTTTGAACAAGGTCGGCGATAAACAACATGTTTGCCTTAAACTCCAAAACGAGATTAACATTTTTGCGTATTTTTACTCTAGAGGTAGATTCAACATATAACTTTTTAACTGCCTGGATACTGTTTTTAATTATTGCTATTGTACGTAAAATTTCCCATAATTTAATCAGGAGCACTTTGACATATGATTTCTTTATATCAATAAGTAGTAGGGAAACTGGTTATTGTAACTAATATATGAAGGGCACAGGAGAAACCCAGGTAAGTTAATTTTCCTTAAAACCGAGAGAAAACAGTTTCAACTAACGTACTTCTTTACCAATATGTCAAACTTTGAAAGTAAATAAACCCAAGACAACTGTTTCTTTTACTGCTTCAAACTTCTAAAATATTATCCTTTCCATGGAAAATCTAAAGTACGTGAAACTTATTTTTTGACAAAGGAAGTGACAGAGCTGGTACCCTTCATATAAGCTATATGATTACTATAAGATAAAAATTACAATTTAAATGTACCTGATGGCAGGTGCCGTCGTCCTCAACTTTGTTAAAATAATGTATTTAAAATATTATTCATTGGAGGCCTTTCGGAAGTTAACTTCCATCATCAGGCAGTATGAGTATCGCTACTAGTTGTTGTATTTAAGACGCTATAGGCATTGATGGTCTTGATGCGTCGCCAGTAGAAATTTGCTGGCTTTTAACTATCTTATATAAGAGATTGTACGTTTGGGGTGTGTTCTCATTTAGTAGCAAGGTGTTGCTTTCTTTCATGATTTCAAGGTCTTCTAGTAGAATAATTTTAGCTGGAAGTCTTTCTCAGTGTACTATCGATAGAGTGTGTTTTATTATGTTAATTCGGTGACCAGCGTTAATTATGTGTTTTGCATATATGATTACTGTATACAAAACTTTAGCAAGACATGCACTTTGCTACGGCAGTGAGGCATGTACTTTGAGGATAACAGGATAACTCCTAGTGAAATGAGATAGACCTACATAGGAGGGTACACCAAGAGGGATTACAAACACAATGAAGAAATTTTAAAGGAACTACGTTTAGAATCAGCCATTAAATACATACAAGAATACCAGAACAAATGGATGGACCATTCGCGACGAATGACTTCAAATAGTGTTTCCCTAAGCCATGCTTCGTTATTGTCCAACAGGGAAGAGATCTCTAAGGATGCACTGGAAACAAAATTCATCAGTGAGATCGTAACAGGCCTAAGATTTGTATGGAAGAAAAAGAAGAATTACTATGTATACATTCATTTTTGTACATCTTGGGTGGAAAATAAGACCCTGTGGCATTAATTCTTCCAGGTTAAATATTGATCCACGTTAAAAAAAAAGTACCCTCTTTCAAATTGGCAGTTTTTTTTATTTATAGGTTTATGCTTTTCTAACTAAAAACAATGACTGATGATAATATGTACAGAACTCTGCTCACAGTAGTTGACAGGTTGTTAAGGAACGTTGGCTGAATTTTAAATTAAATTAAAATTAATTAAATTATATTATTACATTTCAAGTCTACTGCTGTGGTCTCGAGGTAGCGTGCCTTGTCATACAGCGGGCCCGAGTTCGATCCTCGCTTAAGGGTCTTTTACGGGCCTGAGATCTTCAGACTCAGGACCACAGCTTAAAGTCCCTCCATGAGGACTTGCTCCTTGGATTTTTCCATCTTAAAACCAAAATCCATCGAACCCGGCCGGATTACAACCCGCGTCCCTCGGGACCAGAGGCAAGGAGCGCATAACCACTAGTCCATGCGGCCAACGGTGGCATTGAATAAAATAAATATATTATAAGAAACATTTGGAAGAAAAATACCTAAAATATAACAGAAAAGAAATATATCTTCTTCCTAAACATAATTTGTAGGATTTTCATCCTGTTTACTTCCAAAATCACTCCTCGGAGGAAGACGTATTGGATGTGCATTCACTGTCTATCCATCTCTTGGTTGGTCTTCCTCTTGTTCTTCTTCCGTCCATTGGTCTATCTTCTTTAGCTCTTTTTGCAAGTCGGTTTTCTTCCATTATTTCTATATGAACCCTCCAATATTTTCGTCTATCTATAATAAATTTGGCTATGTCTTGAATATGACGTTTGTCCCTAATTTATGTGTTGTGTATTTTATCAAATAATGTTTTCCCCTGAATAGTTCTTAAGATTTTCATTTCACATGTGCTTATTATTTGTTTAGATATATATATATATATATATATATATGTGTGTGTGTGTGTGTGTGTGTGTGTGTATGTCTCACTGCTGTGGTCTCGAGGTAGCGTGTTGCCTTGTCACGGAGCGGGCCCGGGTTCGATCCCCGGTCGGGGCAGTTTTTCTGGGTGAGGTTTTTATCGGGGCTTTTCCACACCTGTAAGACAAATGTCAGGAAAACTTTAAGGCCCAAACGGTCCCCGAAATCATATGGTCATCATCATCATCATCATCCTTATCATTATCATCCTTCACCGGCGTGGAAAGCAACGGGAAGCTACCACACCTACAATTCCCTAGTAAAGCTGCAAGCATAGCATGAACATGCAGTTAAGGACCTGCCTTCGGGCAGAATTACTATGGATGGGGATATATATATATGGTGACATAAAAAACACGACATTACGAGAAATAATGTTATATGTAAAGCTGGAACTGAGGACGGAAATTTTAACATCATCTTTTGGGGATAAAACGAGATTAGATAAGGAAATAAATGAAGACACTGTATCCTTACCAACCAACCGCACCTTGAGATATAAGAAACAAGCCTAACCTTTAAGCCTGTACACATGAACATATATCAACGGCCTCTCTATTGCTTCATCGGTCTTCCAAAATCTCACTTGTCATTAAGTCTGTAAGCAACATAATATATAGATACAGTACACGCCATGGGGTAGAACGAGATTCAGGCTCCCAGCTTTCAAGACAATCAGCACTGGAAGACAGCCTGTTGTCAGCCCTGCGTGACGTCTGCTTCACCCTTATAACGTAATCTGGTATTCATTTCCATTAGGGCCTCAGTCGACCCGGGGCCGCCACATGGTTTTCAGGTAGAAATACTGACCACAACATTTCCAACTCCAGATTTTTCGCATCGTAAGTTATTGTCATAAGTAGGGCTCGAAAGTTGAAAAAAAAATCCTATTTATTTTATGTCTGGAGACGAGGCCCAACATAACTAACTCTCTCACTGCCACTATCGAACCCGTAGGTTCATGGCGGCGCAGACATAAGCTGTCCATACATACCTAACGTTTTCCAACCATTCCCTGTATAATCTACTTCCCTCAAATCATAGTTAATGTTATTCTCCCACCTTATTCTTGGTCTACCAACCGAGCGTTTTCCTTTTGGTTTTCCTACAAGAAGCTTCCATGCACGTCTTTCATTCACCATTCGAGCCACAAGTATGAATTCCTTGTAACTAACTAACTGACTGACTGACAGGCACTACCATCGCAGTCTACGAGACTTAACTGTTATTATATCTGGTTTCCTATAAAGATCATGTAGTTCACTGTTATGTAGTTTTCTTCATTCACCTGTCTGTTGATCTCTCTTTGGTCCAAAAATTTTCCAAAGAACTTTATTCTCAAATACTCGTAATCTCCTTTCCTCCCTTATAGTAATAGTCCATGTTTCGCATGCATATAATATAACTGCTAGAATAATAGTTTTATATAAATTTTGTCCTTTTTCGACCTTTTTTAACTTATTGGTATTTTTTTGCTCTTTTTAGGTCTTAGTGGTATTTTTTTTGCAACTTTACCTTCTTTTGGATACATTTATACCATTTGTATAATTCAAGAATCCTCAGAATCTAGTCTCAATTCCAACTTCTTTTAAAAACACTATCTAGTTTTCCTAACCAAAGAATTTTCATATTCCTAACATTTTTGTTCTGCGAGAAACTATTGAACCCTCACAAAATACTCTGTTATTTTTAAAACACGAGCGTAATGATCGCCTCAATTATTGTACTTCGACTTCAAATTTTCTAAGAAGTTGCACCTAGAGCAGAGGGCGAAGGCAGCGAGGTTGTCTTTATCCATTTATTAGCAACTGCAACACTTTTACACTTTTTTTTTTAAATTTTTAGGTCTTTTACAGGATATATTTAGGTCTCTTTAAAGATCTTTTATAGGCATTTTTATAGGTTTTCAATTTACGAGCCGTAGTAATAACCAAATAAATGCACTATGCCAAGGCCACACACACACACACACACACACACACACACACACACACACACACACACACACACACACACACACACAACACACACACAGGTTTAAAGTGACATCAGTGCATTACTTGAATTCCATCCATAGTAATTCTGCCCGAAGGCAGGTCCTTCACTGCAATCATAGCACTTTCATGCTATGCTTGCAGCTTTACTAGGGAATTGTAGGTGTGGTAGCTTCCCGTTGCTTTCCACACCGGTGAAGGATGATAATGATGATGATGGCCATATAATTTCGAGGACCGTTTGGGCCTTAAAGTTTTCCTGACATTTGTCTTACAGGTGAGGAAACACCCCGATAATAACCTCACCCAGAAAAACTGCCCCGACCGGGAATCGAACCCGGGCCCGCTGCGTGACAAGGCAGCACGCTACCTCGAGACCACAGCGGTAGACTTACTAGAATTAAGAAGTATGAATTCCTTGTAACTAACTCACATGCACTACTAAACCCGTAGGTTCACGGCCGCGCTTATATAAGCTCTCCATACATCCCTATCCTAAGCTAATGTTTTCCAAACATCCCCTATATATGATCTTGAAGAATATTTTCGGGCTGTAGGCCGTGGTCGTGAGGCTTGTAGTTCCCCGACGTTTCGCCAGAGACTGCGTCTGGCATCCTCAAGGGTTGTCTTGAGACATGTGTATTTCCTCCCCGTAGAGGTGACTAATGTATTCATGTAGACTTTCACGGCCGGAGTTGCTATGATGATCTTGAAGAAGATTTTCGGGCTGTAGGCCGTGGTCGTGAGGCTTGTAGTTCCCCGACGTTTCGCCAGAGAATGCGTCTGCCATCCTCAAGGGTTGTCTCGGAGACAACCCTATATAATCTACTTCCCTCAAATCATGGTTCTCCCACATTATTATTGGACTAATAACTGGACGTTTTCCATCTGGTTTTCTTACAAGAATCTTTCATGTTCCTGTTTCATTGTGCAGTTGTATCAAACGTGCTGCTTACCAGAGTCTACGAGACTTAACTGTTCTTACTATATCTGGTTTCCTATAAACATCACCGTTATGTCCTTTTGGCAAGTAAAAAATGAACCTGGTCTTTGGGCCACGAACGAATGATATTCTCAAAGAAAAACTGTGCACATATGCATCACTCTACTACTTTGTTGTAATCATGGTGATTTTTTGGTCTCATTTTCATACCAGTGCATAAGGAAACGTGAAATAAACAACTTTTCCTTTTAGAATTATTCAATAAAACACATAATACGTCCCTGTAATGTCGCCAATTCTCCTTGTATTATTCTATTTAATATTTTTCTGCCCTAGGGCAGGTCCTTCACTGCAATCATAGCATTTTCATGTTAGGCTTTGCAGTTTTACACAAAGGAATTATAGGTGTGGTTGCTTTCCACACCGTGGAATGATGATGATGACCTTTTGTACCTCAACGCTTCGTAACATCTGCCTTACGGTTGAGGAAAAACCCCGAAAAGAAACCTCACCCAGGAGTTTGTCCTGACCGGGGTTCAAACCCGGACCCGCTGCGTGAGAAGACAGCACGCTACCTCGAGACCACAGCGGTGCACAAAGGTCATATAGCTCACTATTATCCAATGTTCCCCATTCACCTGTCTAATCGTCTATTTTTAGTCCAAATTTTTTCCATTCTCAAATATTCGTAATATTTCCTCCTCATGTTTCGCAGTCATGTGATACAATTGGAAGAATAACTGTTTTACATATATTTTAGATATACTTTTACATGTCATAAATCCGTAATATGGTATTATCGCCTCACTATGATGGTTGTCCAGCGGCTGGCTTTGTTTCCCCGCAGCTGTTATATATATACGAAATAAAGAAATAAGGGAAATTATGGGTGTACAAGAGGAGCCGGACATCATAGACATTATAGAAAAGAAAAGATTACAGTGGTATGACCATATCAAAAGAATGCCAGAGCAAAGATTGCCTAAAATTGTTATGAAATGGATCCCAATGGAAAAGAGGAAGACCGGAGAAAACTTGGATAGAAGGGGTACAAGCAGCTATGAATATCAGAGGAATGGAGGAAGATCAATGGATGGACAGAGAGGAATGGCGTTTGGTTTCCGGAAGACGGCGGCAGCTGCCATGATACCGGATGATGATGATATATATATAATTAAATACAAAGATGCCGACTACCGCCACTATAATAATTCCACATGTTAATAATTATTGTCAAGCAATGTCGCGCGGCACCCGCTTTTATATAAACGGACAACAGTAAAAAGCTCGCTCAAGAATTTTAAGCCCAGTTGATAGAGGTGCGGGGGAATAATATGGACGGGGGTTTGAACCTTGTACCATGAAATAAGACGTGAACATGGTAACCAAATAGATAACCGACAGAATAGAACCAATCAGGAGGTAAAATGTAACTCAACAATTACGAACTAAAGCAAAGTAAGAAAAAAAATTGCAATGTTTCTTTTTAGGGAGAAGACGTGACAGGAAGCGGATGTGAAGGACAGGAATACCAACTAACCTGTTCCTTGTCCTGCAGCACAGGAGCTCCCATAACTTCATACTGCTGCTGCGCCCTGGTGGCAAATCCCACAAACACCCACTCCATGTGATTGTTAACCACAACAATGATAACGTATTAACGCACGCACTCTGCCAGCTCAACTGCTTGCCACTGCGCAGGCGCACAAGGCTGCCCTAGTCACGTGACAAGCCCTGCAGCTCCACACGTTCTTATTATGAAGGTTTCCCTCTAATCAAACAAAATAAATAACAAGACAAGCGGTCAGTCGGGAGGTTACAAGTTTAAAACCCGGCACACTAGTGCTCTCCATTAGGTCGGAAGCAATGCGTAAGGAATCTCAGTTGTGAAGACAGACAATCATAATCTCAGTTTCAATTGACTATTAATTAAGGGTACTTTTGTTTTATTTTTCACTAGCTAATACCCGGCGTGCGTTGCTACACCTAAATAAATTATTTGTTTTCGCATTTAATTGAATAAGTAAAGGGAAAAATAAATATAAATTTATATCATTATTTTTAGATGCCCCATGTTGTCCGGGAGTCTACGCATTTCAATAATAATAATAATAATAATAATAATAATAATAATAATAATAATAATAATCGTTTTATTTTACCTGGCAGAGTTAAGGCCTTAAGGCCTTGTCTGCCACTCAACCAGGTTTTTAAAAAATACAAATTACAATATACATAAACGATTACATGTTATAAATACAATACAATTAATATTTATAATGCATTTTGATTTACTCTAAATTTAACGAATTAAATATATAATATCTACAAGATATATAAAAAACGAGAAAAATTATTAATGACATAGTATAAATTTAAATAAATAGAGAAAAATTAATTATTAGAGAACAGACAACTGTATATGCGTGACTTAAAAGTGCCAAGTGTGCGGAAACCCCTGATATCTTGAGGAAGGAAATTCCAGGAGCGGGCACAGGCTACTGTGAAGGAAGTAGAATAAGAGGGAGTGCTATGAAGAGATGTACTTGGCATAAATGAACTGAAAGACAAAATTCGTTATTTTGAGTTATCCATAAAAGAACACCCGCCGTGCGCTGCTATTCTTGCCAGAGAATCTACTTATCCCGATCTTCTTGGCATCAATGAAAGACAAAAAAAGGTTATTGTGAGTTATCCTTAAAAGATAAACATATGCTGTCGCGGACTTTTCTCTGGAGTTTTTTGAGATATTCAATTCTGCGTACAATAATTTTGTATATTTGTTATGGTTTAGGCAGCCTAAACCATTTAAGTTTACAAAAGTGGCATTTTTTCCCCACGTTTTTTCACTATAGAAGGTGCTTTTTAAGGGTGAAGGGCTTGAGCATTAAAACTCTCTTATAACCTATAACCTTCCCGGGAAAATCCTGAACATTTTGTAAAAATCCCCCATGACAATCCGATGAATGCTATGGCAGCACATGCTTGCCCTGTAATCTACTTATCCCGATCTCCTTGGCATCAATGAAAGACAAAAATGGCTATTGAGTGTTATCATAAGTAATGCCACGAGTGATTTCCAATTTATCTAGAGAATTTGGAAATCAAGAGTGGCATTTGTTAGGACTATTTAACGAATAAAATTAAGCTCTTTACTAAAAAATAATTATTTGAATATAGTTACCGGTGTTTTAAAATAATTATATAGTTAATGTAAATGGCGATGTTTGAAAACATTAATTTTGTGTATTTGTTTTGGTTTAGGCAGCGTAAGCCATTTAAGGGTAAAAAAGGGACTTTTTCACGTTTTTCGCTACAAAGGGTGTTTTTAAGGGTGTAGGAGTTGAGTATCTCAACTTTCTTTTAACCTATGTTTACCCCAGGAATTTCCTTAATGTTTTGCAAAAAAACCGATCAAAATCGGATCAACGGTATGGCCGCACATAAAGACAAAGAAACAAACATTCATTTTTATATGTAAGATTTTTATTTTTATTTATTTTACCTGAAGGAGTTAAAACCGTAAGGTCTTCTCTTCCACTTCACCAGAGTTATACATATAATAACAATTATGAATTATCTACAACTTGATTAATAACACAGCTCTACAAAAAAAATTGTTGCCCTGGATATCTCTGCGAATGTTTATGTTTTCAAGTGCACAGTTTACGAATATATTCATGAAAGTGCTGAATGTGCTCTAAAACATACACAACAACTGATGGCTACGTTCCAGGCTTGTGATATGACACTCCTACCCCTACGACCTACACATCACACTCATCACTCTGAGACGTTACTTGACTTAATTGCAACTAATAATCCAGACAGAGTACTTACTCACGGGCAACTGCCAGCCCCGGGAATATCAGCACATGATATTATATTCTTAGCATATTCACTGCAGTGCCCTAAACCGACTCGAAAGACTATTACGTATAGAGACTTAAAACATATAGACAATGCAACCCTAATTGAAGAAGCTATGCAGATGCCGTGGCATTCAATATGGACGCTGCATTCTGTAGATGAAAAAGTTGAGACACTAAATGACTTTATACTACAATTATACAACAGACATGCCCACCAAAAACTAAACTCGTGAAACGACGCCCTGCACCCTGGATGACTCTTTCAATTCGTAACTTGATGACTGATAGAGACGCAGCACATAAGAAATATAGACTCAACAAAACAGACACAAGTCTCACTCAATATAAACAGTTACGTAACAAGACAAATCAAGCTATAAGAAACGCCAAACTTAGACATTTATACAACCTAACAAATACCAATACTTCAGAAATCTGGAAAAACTTGAATAGAATGGGAATTGGGACAAAAGACACACAGGTAGACAAATTACCTGTTTCCCTGGACACACTCAATAATCACTTCACAGGTATAACTACTACTCCAAAGGATAAAGAACAAACAATAAATGAATTATCACTGACAAATCAACCCGACAGAGAACATTTCCACTTCTCATATGTTACAGATTACGACGTAAAGAAAGCCATCATGCGAATAAAAACCAAAGCAGAAGGAACTGACGGTATAAATATTACTTTACTGAATAAAATAATCGACGCTATACTACCTACTATAACTCATATTTTTAACTCCTCACTACAAACTTCTACATATCCCTCATTGTGGAAACAAGCCCTCGTACGCCCACTGCCTAAAGTTAAAATGCCCTTAACTCCGAACGATTTTCGACCCATTAGCATTTTACCTACCCTTTCAAAAGCTCTGGAACGATTAGTCCATAAACAACTGACTGACTACCTAAATAAACACAACCTTCTAGATCAATTTCAGTCAGGCTTCAGGACAGGACACAATACAAATACTGCTCTACTAAATATTTGCGAAGACATACGCGAAGCTGCTGATAATCGAAAACTTACCATTCTTACATTACTGGACTTTAGTAAAGCATTCGACACGGTAGACTTGGACTTATTGTTGTATAAACTTAAAAGCCTCTTACTCTCTGATAGTGCCACGCAATGGTTCAATTCCTACCTTCATGAGCGCCAGCAATCTGTTGTAGGAAATCATGCATTATGTTCTTCTTGGTCCTTCTGTAAAGCTGGGATTCCACAGGGTTCGGTGCTTGGACCATTACTTTTTTCAATCTACATAAATGACATATCTAACTCCCTAAAGCATTGCAAACATAATTTATTTGCAGACGACATGCAAATCTACATCCACCCAGACAAATATTCTCTAAATGACGCTGTTGCCAAAATTAACGAGGATCTTGACTCACTAATGACTTGGACAGTTAAATATGGACTGCAATTAAATCCTAGAAAGTCACAATCAATCATTATGGGTCACCAGAGACTATTATCTACAATTAACCTAAATACAGTCTCGCATGTGTCACTAAATGGAGTTCAAATCCCTTATAGGGAGACAGTAAAAATTATAGGAGTATTTATTGACAACAACTTAAATTGGAATACGCAAATAAACCATACATGCAAAACAGTCTTCTCAATAATACATTCATGAAATCGCGTAAGAAACTGTCTGCCATTCGCTCTAAAGGAAAATGTTAGTAGAAACACTTGCAATGCCCCATTTTGATTATTGTGACACTCTTTTTACAGACTTAAATATTATTTCCACTCAAAGACTTCAACGTGTTCATAATTCTTGCGCACGTTTTATTTGTGGTATTCGCAAATTTGACCATGTTACACCGTCCCTGGAACAATTATCGTGGTTTCGTCTAAGAGATCGTAGAACTGTCCATTCCCTATCCCTTCTCTATAAAATACTTCACACATCATCGCCTAATTATTTATCACGCCGCTTCATCAGACTATCCGACACACATAATCTTGACACTCGATCCCATCAGCACATTGTCCTTTATATCCCGCCTCATCACACTGTATATTATTCATTATCTTTTACGGTGTCACTTACCAAAACATGGAATTCCCTTCCACCCTATGTCAGAGACTGTCAAACTATAACATCCTTCAAAAACAAACTAAAGAATTATTTAATAACAAACTAACTTATACACCTCACTGATAGTATTCTTTTAGCAATATTAATATATTTAATTATTTATGTAAATAATATTAAGAATAACAAATATTTTTATTTGTTTTGTTTTAAATATTGTATAATCGTAAAATTAGTTTTCTATATCTCATTATTTTCCTGTTTTTTATACACTAGACAGGGACAATTTAATATGTCTTGCTTGTATACATTTTATTATTAGTTTTAGTCTTAATTTTAACTAATATTAACTGGTTGTATTATAGATCGTAATATGTATATTAGATATTATCTTTTGATCAAATTTTTACTTAGTGTTTAATATTAGAGTTAATTAAGATTGTTATATTCTTATGTAATATATGTTTGTCCTGGTGAGTGGAAGAGAAGGCCACATGGCCTTAACTCCACCAGGCTAAATAAATAAAAATCTTAAAATCTTAAATCTTAAAAATTATAGAAGAAAATCTTATAAAAGGCGTTTCACTGAAGTATAACATGGTTTTTCGATATGTTTCTTCTTATTTACGTCGGTGTATACTAATTTTTCAAAATACATTCCACATTATAAATATATGTTTTTTATATATTTTCTGAATTTTATAGTGTTAAATAAAAATAAAGATTAAAAAAACAGAGCATATCTTCCAAAATCATTGATAGTTTCATGAATTGTGAGCATAAATATATCCGAAATTAATCTTTTATAAAGGGCAATAAAACCACCGTTGACTAGAGTAATAAATACATAATAGACATAGGCTACAGAATTTATAGTTGAAAAGGAAAGAAAAAATATTAAAACAATATAATTTAATTCAGTAAGTGGCTTCATGCAGATAATTATAAAATAATAAATAATAATAAAAGTATACCTTCAACACGGTTATCTATCTATCTATCTATCTATCTATAAATAATATATATATATACATATGTATATATATATATATATATATATATATATATATGCCCTTTACAGACTTCTAAACCGTCCAACCGATCTTCGTGAAAATTTGTGTTACAGGTTTTCAGACGTGGCGAGTATCTAGCCGTTATCATTTATGTTCTAAAATCATTAGGAATAGGAGTTCACCTGAAACGAAATTTTAAAAATCGCTCTAGCGATCGCAATTCTCGATGATTCTCAACAAAGCTCGGTATTAAAATAGACCGAGGTATGTATTATTAAAAAATCAAAGAAAATCCGGCAGTTAGAAGTTGGGATTCACCTGGAATTTGAAATTAAAAATTTACTCTTAGCAACCGGGTTTGGTTCGTCGCAGTGTATATCGAATAATTAATTAACCCTCAATATTTAATTTATTTAGGCGTACAGCGCACGCGAGTATTAGCTAGTGTATTATATTGTTTACCGAATATTTTATGAGCTTTCTTTTGAACTGTTTTTTGAGTCGGGCAGTCCTTGATATACGAGCCATATTATATGAAACCATAAGTAAGCTACATAATCTTTGAATTCTGCTGATGATGGGAGTAGTCTCGAAAGCGCTACAGATAAATAACTAATACAGTTGAGGAGACGGATCTTTTAGGTAAACATTTCATAATTTTATGTTTTAATTATGATCTTTATAGGAAACCAGATATAATAAGTAGAGTTAAGTCTCGTAGACTTAAATGTGCAGGACGTTTGGTACAACTGGGGAATAAAAGAGGGACATGGAAGCTTCTTGTAGTAAAGCCAGAGGGAAAACGCCTAGTTGGTAGACCTAGAAGGTGGAGGGAGAATAACATTAATCATGATAAGGAAAGTAGATTATACAGGGGATGATTGGAAAACATTAGCTCAGGTTATGGATGTATGGAGAGATTAAGTCCGCGCGGAAATTAAACTACGAGTATAGTTTCATATAATATCCCTTGTGCCAGTAAGTTAGTTATTACGAAAAACTCTAAGTATTATATTAGTTCGATGTGTTACCCACGTATACTTTAAGGAATGAACAAACTTCCCTTTGGCTCTATTCTGCCCTAAATTGACACAGGCTCGGAGCCATGAGGAAGTATGACGTATTTTAAACATTTGTGCTTTGCTAAAAAAGACTATAATTAACGAATTAAATAACTCACTGGCACTATCGAAACCATAGGTTTATGGCGGCGCTCACATAAACACTCAACACATCTCTATCCTGAGCTAATGTTTTCCAATCATCCCCGTATAATCTACATCCCTCAAATCATGGTTAATGTTATACTCCCACCTCATTCTTGGTCTACCCTCTAGTTTTCCAACAAGAAGCTTCTACGGCCCTCTTTCAATCCCCATTCGTGTCACATATTCCGCCCATCACAGTCTACGAACTTAACTGTTATTATATCTGGTATCCCATAAATATCATGTAGCTCACTGTTATGTAGTCTCCTCCAATCGCCTGTCTGTTATACCCTCTTTGATCCAAAAAGTTTCCTAAGAACTTCATTCCCAAACACTCGTACTATTTTGTCCTCCCTTAAAGTAAGAGCCTTTCACATCCATATAATATAACTGGGAGAATAACAGTTTTATATATTTTCATAAGTAATGCCACGAGTGATTTCCAAATTATCGATAAATTCACGACTCACGAAGTTAGGAGTGAATTTATCTAGAGCATTTGGAAATCAAGAGTGGCATTTGTTAGGACTATTTAACGAATAAAATTAAGCTGATTACTCACAAATCATTGTTTAACTATAGTTATTTTAAAATATGTATGTATTTAATGTAAACGGCGATGTTCGAAAACAAATCAGAAATATGAGGTTGTGTTCATTCACTGCTGCTTGATCATATTATTTATTGCCAAATAAGATCGCAATATTGTAAGAGTGCACCCAAGTGGAGAAATAATGAAACAGATCAAAGTATATATCATAATCAACATTACGGGTTATTCATTTATTTTTTTTTTTAGTAAACAACTCAGTAAAATCAAGGAATAATTTCATTATTTGCTATATTCAATGTATTTGTTGGAGAAAAATAATGATTTGACCTGTTCAGAACATTAAAAAGGAGGAGCTTTCTTTATCACAAAAGCAGGAGCTGATAAAGAGAAATCGATAAAGAGCGAGGTGAAACACGACTGTGATTGCTTGTAAATAAAAAATCATTGTAACGTGATTGGTCATTGACTCTCATTTGGGGCATGAGTTAAACAGTCAGTTTAATTTATTTTAAGGAAGATGGAACGACAGGATTCCTTGTAATACGTAATAGCATGAATTTTGAGAATTGGGCCCATGTTTAATTTCTTTCGGGCTATTTTTTTATTTCCGAGAGTAACAACATCCAGTTCTCATAATCATCTCGTCCAATAAAGGATGGGTATGAATTCCAGCTTACAGTTATAATTAATTCTATACCTCTTCCGAGCTTTGTAATGTAAACAAACCAGATGTAAGGACTGCGTTGGTCGAATAACTGTAACCAGTCTTAAATTCATAGTATTTCAAAAATTAAGTTACTTATAAAAATTCATACATAAGTTCATCCCTATTTACATTAAACTAAATCTAGAAATTAATTATTAATAACAACATTAAAAAAAAGTTTTAAATTAAAATTATTTCCCAGCGTGTAAGAAAATGTAGTTCGCTTTTTTCTTCTTCTTCTTAAATGACACTACAGCCCAATAAGGACCTTCGCCTCCTCCAGACATCCCTCTCCAAAGAAAGCCTTTCCCAATGTGTTATTTGACTTTTTTTTTAAGATCCTGGTGGGGCACGCCTTAGCGTAGTGGTTAAGGCACTGAGCTACAAGCCGGAGGGTCGAGGGTTCAAGTCCCGTTGGGGTCAGGATTTTTAAACTGACCCAAACCCTCTGGCGGCACTATGGCCCTAGGGTCAACTCAGCCTCTAACGGAAATGAGTACCAGACGCTTGTTCTGGGGGTAAAGGCGGCCGTCACGCAGGGTTGACAACCCGGCTGACATAAAGTGCCGATTGTCTAAAAAAAGTGGGAGCCTTAACCTCCTACTACCCCAAGGGCCTTCGGGCCTGTTGTGGGATCACTTTACTTTAAGATCCTGGTGCACACAATCCCATCATCTATTCTTAGGTCTTCCTCTCAATCTGGTTCCTTGAGGTTGTGAACAGAAGATTTGTTTTACCTTTCTATTATTTGGCATTCTATTAATATGTTCAATCCATCTCAAATGGCCAAGACTTATGTGTGAGACAATATCAAGATCTCCTATTAATTGTATTATTATATCTTCTTCTCCAGATGTCATCTATACAAACTGCTCCCAATATTCTTCGCAGTACCTTTTTTTTTCAAAAATATTTAAATGATTACAGATATAAAAGTCAAGTACCCAAGTTTCAGAACCGCAATTAATAACTGGTCTAATTAATGCTTTATATATCTTGATTTTCGTACATCTAAGAACAGAATGGTTATTTAATATGGAAAAAAGAGCAATATATGCTTTATTTGCAATTCCAATTCTTCTATTTATTTAGTTCGTTTTCTAACAGTCGAAATAGATAAAAATATAAATAATAAAATATATATTATCTATCATAATAGTAGTGCCACGGTTCCCCCAACAGAGGAGTGGGCGGAGTTATAGATTATGCTACTTTCTTTACAGTTCAACTGGAAGGTAGATCGGATACAGATAGATAAAAAACTTTGGCATCGTTAATTATCATAAGTAATGTCACGAGTGATTTCCAAATTATGATAAATTCACGACTCACGAAGTGAGGACTGAATTTATCTAAAGAATTTGGAAATCAAGAGTGGCATTTGTTAGGACTATTTAACGAATAAAATTAAGCGTTTTCTCACAAATCATTATTTAACTATAGTTATTTTAAAATATTTATATATTTAATGTAAACGGCGATGTTTGAAAACAAAGGAGAAACGATTGGTACGCTTCATTTGCTTCTTTTGTTCATAACTGCAACCAGCTCATAATATTATTTATTGCCAAAAGATCGCAATGTTGTAAGAATGCACCCTAGTGGAGAAATTTATAACCAACGATATAGGTATTAATTAATTTCTGATGTCCTATGATATAAATATGTCAATTATATTTTTCCGCGTCATTTCCAGGAAAATAATTCGTTTAAGAAAATGCAATCAGTGTTTTTTTTGTGGTATAATGAATTGTTACAAATGTTTTTCATATTATCTATCGTATGCGCTTTCTGCTGACATTCATGCACTATATATACAATCAGGTAGCCGGTCTTCTTGGAGGGTCAGTCACTGCAAAATAATGCTATGACCTATTGAGAATGTATAAAAGGAGGTGCTTTCTCTATTATGATAAACTTTAGTTGGTAAATTCTAGGTGAAACACGACTGTGATTGGTTGTAAATAAAAAATCATTGAAATGTGATTGGTCATTGGGGCATGAGTTAAATAGTCATGAGTAATGTCACGAGTGATTTTTAAATCTCGATAAATTCACGAGTCACTTCGTCGTGAATTCATCTAGAGGATTTGGAAATCAGGAGTGGCATTTGTTAGATGTATTTCACGAATAATATTAAGCTGTTTACTCAAAAATCATTACCGGTATTTAAATATAGTTACCGGCATTTTAAAATATTTATATATTTAATTTATTGTAAACAGTTGTGTGTTTGAAAACAAATGAGAAGTGTTTGGTTATGTTTCATTTGTTCTTCACTGCAACTTGACTATACTATTTATTGCCAAATAGGATCGCAATATTGTAAGAATGCACCCTAGTGGAGAAAAAATGAAACACTTCAAACTGTACATTATAACCAACATTAGGCCTATAGGTTATTAATTTATTTTATTTTCGGAAACAATTTAGTAAAATCAGTATTTAAAAACACAAATATTGAACACACAATTATCAAATGTGTAGGTCGAAGAAATCTGTTCATTATTTGCTATATTCAATGTATTTGTTAGAGTGTCAGTCACTGTAAAATAATGGTCTGACCTGTTCAGAATATTAAAAAGGAGGAGCTTTCTTTATCACAGAAGCAGAAGCTGGTAAAGAGAATTCGATAAAGAGCGAGGTGTAACACGACTGTCATTGGTTGTAAAACAAAAATCATTGAAACGTGATTGGTCATTGACTACCATTTGGGGCATGAGTTAAATAGTGAGTAAAATTCAATCCTGTAATAACATTGTTTCCAAGATAACATTTTACATGTTCTTTTTTTAATGTTTTCATGAGAACAACCTCAATAGCTTTGCTATTTGTAAAAGGCTTTCCGTGGTCTTAATTTTTTCCGCCCTTAAAATTGTAAATTCCTGAAGTGAGTTTTAAAGACGCTTCTAATACGGTACGTCGATCAGACAAAAACAAAACAGTAGCTGTGCTCTGATGACTGGTGATTTTTGATGATAAGGGAAGCGCATCGATCGACGCGGAAATAAGGTCAGTCTGGTGATAAATCAAAGTGAGCATTTTCTGAATTCCCGCCAAATTCCACCGCCAGATGTCTCTAGGCGCTCAACTATCGAACTGAGCGTTGCAGTGAAGTGTAGCTAGCAGGAGCCCGCAGATGTGAAAATGTTGTGACCGGGCCCTGGAACAAGGACCTCAGCAAAAAAACCACCCGTGCACGGATCAGGTGAGTGCAAAATAAACCCATAAACTGCTAGGGTCTCGCCCCGGGGCATTAAATTCATTCCTATACAACTGTGTGTCTCTCTCATATAGTTCCCTAGTATTAATTTTATTGTCAGAGCTTTTATAGGGGACGTCGGTCTAAAGGAAGAGGGTAAAAAAAAGTACATCACTTTTTGTCTAGACGAAGTTTAAGGTTCCATTAAAATCTCCAAAGAAATGTCTAGGTTTCAAAATATATTGTAAATAATAACTATTGTAGACATACTATGTAATAATACTATCTCAGTGGCATTATCGAACCCATAGGTTCATAGCCGCGGGGTTATAAGCTCTCCATACATTCCTATCCTGAGCTAATGTTTTCCAATCATCCGCTTTATAATCTACTTCCCTCTAATCGTGGTTTATGTAATTCTCCCACCTCATTCTTGGTCTACCAACTGGACTTTTTCCTCCGGTTTTCCTATAAGAAGCTCCTGTGCCCATCTTTCATTCCCCATTCGTGGCATATATCCTGCCCACAGCAGTCTACGAGACTTAACTGTTCTTATTATATCTGATTTCCTATAAAGATCATGTAGCTTACTGTTATACAGTCTTCTCAATTCGCCTGTCTGCTAATCTCTCTTTGTCTCTTTGGTTCAAATTTTTTCCTAAGAACTTTATTCTCAAATACTCGCAATTTTCTCTCCTCACTTAAAGTAAAAGTCCATGTTTCACATCCATATAACATAACTGGGAGAATAACAGTTTTATATAATTAATTATATTTTCAGTTTAATGTTTTTTTTTTTCAGAGAAGTTGGGACGACAAGAGTATCTGTAATTCACAATATCACGCATTTACAGAACAAGCTTATGTTTAATTCCTTTTATATACCATGCAATAAATTTATTGTATATTATATGTAACAGTATTTTTGTATTTTTATAACTTGTTTAGGTGGTACACAAGGCCTTTAGCTTTAACTCTGCCAGGTAAAATAAAATTATTATTTTTTATTTAGGAATATTCCACAATACAGCGTTTCTCCTGCAACCCAAAGTGATTTGTCGCCCGAGGTTCCAGTCTAAAGCATCATCATCATCATCATCATCATCAACAACAAGGATTAAGCCAATGGTCTGTTTCGATCTCATTATAGGTCGAATTGGTCTTTCCATCTCTTCAATGGTCTTCCCAAAATTCTTCTCCCTTTTGGTTTATAATTATACATTCTTCTTGGTGTGCGCTGTTCATTCATTCGTAATAAGTGCTGAAGATAAGCATTTTGATAATATTTTATTATTTCACAGAGATTAAATATATTAAGTTCTGTTCTTATATTCTAAATCATCTTCTTCCCTCAAATCTCTAGCTTCCATACTTATCTTCATCCATCCATCCATCCATCGTTCTCCAAGCCTGCCTCTTCCACTTCTTCCATTAGCTTTCCAAATAAGGATCTTCTTTGGTATCCTCTCTTCTTCCATTCTTATAAGGTGTCCATACAATCTCAAACGTTTTTCTTCTATTTTTCCAAATATGTTTTTTTTTTCAACTTGCATAATTTCCCTTATTGTGCTATTTCTGACCTTATCCCTTATTGAAATTCTTGTCGATCACCTCCAAAAATCCATTTCTACTGCTAACAGCTTATTATTTTTAACAATTATTATTATTGTTATTATGTTTTAGAAGTGTGGAACAGTAAAATGAACAGCTTAGTCATGGTTTTATTATTTTTAATTTACAATGCCACCAGGCCCTCTTATGAAATTTATGGCATTCTTTTCTGGCACTGATGCAATTGTAACCTACTTACAAGGTGGGGGCGCCTGGAAGGGGGAGTTATTATACCCCGATGATATGATGGGCTATAAAATTATAACTAAGTACCAGAAAATTGATTAAACCAAAACTTAACCAAATTTGAGACCATGGATGACCATAGGAACATTTTTTTTCAAGAAATAATTCCAATGACCTAGGTGTGAATCGATCCCAAGGACCTCATGAACTGCAGTCAGAATCTCTGACTACAAGACCATGAGACTTAATTATCTTCAACGTTTAGGCAAACAGTAGGTAGCATACATTGTATAATTGAAAATATATTTTTAGGTTTCATGGAAAAAGTGATCAGATTTTTTTTTGCTCATTTACGAACTTCTTATTGGTAACCCTTGTATAAAATGCAATAACGAAGACGTTTGTGCGAGCAAACACTTGTATAGATGTTAGGGAACGGAATTCGGTTGGGTGAGGATAAAGAATGTCTTATTGAATCCTGCAATGAATCTATCATATTTCAGACATTCATTCTGGAAATGCATGTTTTTATGCATTACAGAGAGACTCTCCCAATTTCTCTCAAAAAACGTTAAACTGAAGTTAAATCTCGTAGTCTGCGATGGGCAGGACATGTGGCACGTATGGGGAATGAGAGAGAGGTATGGAAGATTCTTGTAGAAAAAGCAGAGAAAAAACGCCCCAGTTGGTAGATCAAGAATGAGGTGGGAAAATAACATTGTCGCATGATTTGAGGAAAGTAGATTATACAGGGGATGATTGGAAAACATTACCTCAGAATAGGGATGTGTGGAAAGCTTATGTCCGTGAGGCCATGAACCTGTGGGGTTCGATATTTCCAGTGAGTTAGTGAATATTTCAGACATTCTGCCATACAAATGGCATTCCTATTTGTTGACGCTTGAACATCTAACTCTGCGTCTATACAATTCAGTGAAAAATGTGCTTTGTGAATGCAGATCGCTGCTGTTAATTGTACCTTGAGAGTTATTAAGTCCAGGAGAATGTAATAGACCATGTAGCTCGCAGAATATATGACAGTAGAAATTAATGGTAGGGGGAGGGAAGCAAAGTAAGTCAATTTTTGTCGAGACGGAGTTTCAGGTGCCATTAGATTCTCTTTAGAAAGAACTACGTTTATTAAGTGTGTCCAGTGCCGTAGCCGAGTAGTTAAGGCAATGTATCATGGCGCAGAGCTACGGGAATTGCGCTGGTTCAGGTCTCCATGGGGGAAGAAATTTTCTCATGGAATTTCGGCCAATATGGGACCGGTGCCCGCCCAGCATTGTGCGGCATTTGGGTAGCTATATTAAGTAGCGGTTTCAGGTTGAGAAAAGGAACTATAACTGCTGGGGACCCTACATGCTGATCACATGTCACTCCTACACTGGTTGGACAATCGTCTTCCTCTGTGATTAACACGTGTGGAAGTGAGGCCAGCAGCCGGTTGGTAGGCCAAGGGACTTGTAGGCCTATAATCCGTGGAGTTATATTTAAGAATTGTGATAAAATAAAAAATAAAAAAAGTTTACTTACCATGACATTTTTCGCATACAATAGGCACGTTCTATGATTAACTAACTGGCACTATCGAACCCGTAGGTTCATGGTCGCGCGGATATAAGCTCTCCATATATCGATATCATGAACTAATGTTTTCCAATCATTCCCTGTATAATCTTTTTTTTTTTTGTAAGTCCATGTTTTCCCTTTACAGAGATTTAGGCGCTCTCCCCCTACAGGGAAGAATTTGAACCATACTAATTTAGTTACACTTGTTTTCGTATAGATGCCATTTTGAGTGGCCCGTGGTCAGCGTTCCGCCTCATACTGACATCTAGGAAACCAAGGTAGTACTAGGACGGGAAAATTCGGTAAATTTTGCTTAGAGGCCTTTTCATTCAGGCTTAAGGATTGTTTACGAGCCTGAAAATCTTCAGACTCGGGACCCACAGCTTGAAGTCCCTCCCGGAGGACTTGCTCCTTGGATTTTTCCGTCCTAAAAAATCCATCGACCTCGGCCGGGTTTGAACCCGCGACCCTCGGGACTAGAGGCAAGGAGCATAACCACTAGTCCACCGCGGCCGATTCCTGTATAATCTACTTCCCTTATATAATGATTAATGTTATTCTCCCACCTCATTCTTTGTCTAACAATTGGGCGTTTACCCTCTGGTTTTCCTACAAGAAGCTTCCATACACATCTTCCATTCCCCATTAGTGCCACATGTCCTGCCGATTGCAGTCTACGAGACTTAACTGTTCTTATTATATCTGGCTTCCTATAGAGACCATGCAATTCACTGTTATATAGTATTCTCCATTCGCCTGTATGTTCATTCTCTCTTTGGTCCAAACATTTTCCTAAGAACTTTATCTCAAATACTCGTAACGTTCTATTATTAATAGACTAATTTATTTTCTGTTTCATGGAAAAGTTTTTACCCGGATTTTTTCCACGCTTTTAAAATCATTATTTGAAATTCTTCTGTAAAAAACAATTAGGAAGATATTGGTGGAAATATAATATTAGTAAGGATGTTGGCTAACTGGATATGAGATGAATACAACTGGCTGAGGATATGGACGAATGGAAAGGCTTAGTGAACCCATCAGTTCCATCTTTAAATTATATATAATTTCAGCTTTCTTATGTTTGTGCTATGAAAATTGGAAAAGTAGTCGGTCAGTTGACTTGGAATTCTGCCACAACTTAGTTTTTTAGGTACTGTGAGTGTTTAGTCGCTATCTATTATTATCCCTGAAAAAAATGATTAGTTGTAATAAAAGTTTGGGGATTATTAATCAAGTTATGAAACCATCCCTTGTACAAAAAAACACCAGATTACGTTTATATAACACTTTGGCTAGACCAGGGTTGACCTATGGTAGTGAAGCATGGACACTAAAAAGACAACATGAAAGCAGAATAACGGCTTGTGAAATGAGATTCATGCGCAGAACAGCGGGTTACATCAGATGGGATCGGAAAAGGAACACCGATATCTTAAAAGAATTGAAGACTACGCCAATTTTGGAATATATTAAACAGTACCAACTAAATTGGAAACACCATCTTGAAAGAATGAGTTCAAATCGGATCCCCAAAGCTGTTTATAATTATATACCAAGAGGACGAAGATCTCTGGGCCGTCCTATGAAACGCTGGAGGGAAAATTTTCTATAGGATCGTAACAGGTCTTAGCCTAATACTTGGAAGGAAGACCGAGAAGAACCAATAGGTGTAGGGGTTCATCTGAAACGAAAATTTAAAAAAGTGCTCTAGCGGTCGAAGTTTTTGATGTTTCACAGATAAACTGAGTACAAGCTATTAAAATAAACCAAAGAGTAGATATTGTAAAAAAAAATCAGCGAAACCAGGTTAATAAAAGTGGGGGTTTACCTGAAATCCGAAATCTGAGTCAAGCAACAGCCATTTTTGTTTCGTCGCAATGTACACCATACAGTTTAATCATCATCATCATTAAACTTCACGGATTAGGTATTTGCCTGTTCTGATCTTACATCTGTTTACCCTATCGCTTTCTTGGTCTTCCTACCGATCTTCGTCCTCCACTATTATATATCAATGCCATCTTTGGTATCCTCTCCTCTGTCATTCATTGCATATGTTTTAACCAACTGTTCCTGTTTTCTTCTATTTGTTCAAGAAGTGGTTGTACTTTTAGTTCCTCTCTAATATTCTCATTTCTAATATGTTATTCTCTTGTACAACCTTTCTCAGCCCATAGGATTCTCATTTCCGCTGCCTGAATATTATTTTTTTCTTTTTCCTTCAGGACCCAGGCCTCACTTTCATACATCGCCACTGGTAGTGCCATCGTTGAGTAAAATATTAGCTGCGTATATTTTCTAACTTTGTTCCTCTGTTCAATTAACCGTAAATTTCTTTTAACTTTAATATATATATATATATATATATATATATATAACATTTATTAAGGTGTAGCAGCGCACAGGTACCGATTCAACAGTCGATCCTGTGCCTCACTGCATGCTTGATACCGTCGCAGCAACGATCGGCCAATACGGCCGATCATGGCAGGATTCTTTTCGACGTCCTAAAACACTTATTGTATGAACACTTATTATAAAAACATGTATTTTTCAATAATATGCTACGTCTACAATTGTTTGTATTCAATTCCGACCCTTACGGGTGAACCCCTTCATCTGCGCATAGGCCTAACTCATAAACGACGTGTTTGGGACTATACGTTCCTTCACAAAAAATGATCTTCTATGCATGGCCTATCATCTCTATCATTTTGTCGATGAAGCCCTGTTACAGCCTGTATATATCCTCAACTCGTGTCCAACTCAGGGTCGGGTCGAGGGATGAGATGAGATGAAGCCCCTATATAGAGGTCTGTGAATGACAAGGGTGCCGACTGACCATGCCTTACGCATCGTCACGGGGCAGATGAACGAAATAGATGAGTATGGAGAAATGGTGGAATGAAATTGTGGGAGGGTAAAACGGGAGAAAACCCGAAGAAAATCTGTCCAAGCTCCGTTTCGTCCACCACGAAACCCGCACCGAGTGACCGAGACTCGATCTCAGGACCCCAGCGAATATAGGCGAGCGTCTAACCGCTTGCGAAGACTCCTGGGATATCCATCCATAGTAATTCTGCCCGAGGGCAGGTCTTTCACTGCAATCATAGCATTTTCATGCTATGCTTTGCAGTTTTACTAGGGAATTGTAGGTGTGGTAGCTTCCCGTTGCTTTCCACACCGGTGAAGGATGATGATGATGATGATGATGATATGATTTCGGGGACCGTTTGGCGCTTAAAGTTTTTCTGACATATGTCTTACAGGTGAGGAAAAACCCCGATAAAACCTCACCCAGAAAAACTGTCCCGACCGGGGATCGAACCCGGACCCGCTGCGTGACAAGGCAGCACGCTATCTCGAGACCGCAGCGGTGGACTCTTGGGATATAATCCCCTTACATGTGAACAAACATGTTGGCAATTGGCTCTAGCGGAAACATGCATTATCACATTGGCCAACATGATTCTAGCAGTCAATTGTTCTCCGATCGAATATATAGAGATGGTATTTGATGGCATAGAATAGCCAATGTAGGTCATAATATTGTGTTTCTGATAGAGTTCTTTCAATTCCCAAGTTAATTACATTTTTCCATCCATGTGAAGTTTTGATTATAATAATCAAAAAGCACCTAAAGGAAGTAGCCTATCAAGTAATACAATATCAATTGATGAATTTGCAACAACTACTCCCATTTTAAAAGATAAATTCACCACACAACGAGTATCCTGAGAATCCTTTATTGAGTTAATTAAAAAAAGTTTAAACGCTGTTTTAAAACAGAGCAGAACATTCATCAATTAATGTAAGACATTCCTTTGTTTTTCATTGCTTCCTTTATCTCATTTTTACAAATGTGTTTTGTTAAATTAAATTGTGTAAAGTGGATAAGTTACTCATTCGTCCTCAAATTGTTTTAAATTTCAACCAATGTTTCATGTGAGAGTTTATTTTCTTGGTCTTCCTTTCCTATCCATTTTATTCCTAATTTGTTATATGGTGGAGTCTGGACATTGTAGCACTTGTCCTCAAAGAAAAAACAGTTCCTCGATAAAAACCAATGTTTTATTTTCAAGTTTTATAAGTGAAAACTCCGGCAGGTTTTATCAACAGTCAATCGTAGCCCGTGGTATACACAGCGACCCGATAAACTGAGAAATTTTACATTAAATATTTCCTTCTCGCTGAGAAGTTATACCATATTAAACTTTAAATTGTTTTCCTGAAAAACGATAAAAAGATGACTTCCGAGCTAAGTTCCAGTTACTCGTATAATGTAAACGATCCAGATGTATGGCTGTATTTTCATTGGTCGAATAAGGATTATACTTTTAAGCGGGGTAAGAAAATGTAGTTCCCTCTCTAAAACGCAAAACAGAGAAAATAAAAATATGTATTATTCAGTACACGTATATATATACAGTTAGTCCAAAAGTATTCAAGACTGAAAGTGTACAAAACACTGGCTCTTCCAACTCTTTTGTATGGTAGCGAAGTATGGACGTTGAAACAGAAGGATATACAGAGACTTAGATCTGCTGAAATGAGATATCTTCGGAGGACTGCAGGATACACACTACTAGATCACAAAAAAAAATGAAGACATCTTAGAAGAATTACACATGGAATCTTTAGAAAACAAAATTTCTGATTATAAGTCAAGATGGATGCAACATGTTCATCGAATGGAAGATCACAAAATACCCAAACAAATGTTAAGATATCAACCTGCAGGAAGAAGAAGACCAGGACGTCCACTCAAAAGACTTTTGGATGGTGTTTCTCTTGAGGCCGAAACAGGTCAACAAATGGCCTAAATTCGTGAATGAACTATGATGATGATGATGATGTATATATACATTATATATGAAAATCTTAAAATTTGGCTATAATTACAATTCCAATCAATTAAGTAAGCATTGTTTTATTCTTACGCATGCGCAATTCAGAATACGTTGGATTATCATCATCAATTGCAGTCATGGATTAGGCCATTGGCCTGTTCCGCTTCAGGATAGAAATTGATTCCTCCATCTCTTCTTAGGTCTTCCTGGGTCTCTAGTTCAATAGATGCAGAGGTAGTCTATTCTTTAGCATTCTAAGAAGGTGTTCATGCCAATTATTTTGGCATATTTGAATGGTTTCAGTTATTGTTAATGTGTTGGGAGCTTTGCGGATATCTTCATTACGCATGTGGTCATAAAGGTCCAAGATCACTTCAGCTGGTAGTTTAAAGTTGAAAGAAGGCTATTAATTATGGGTACAATAATATATCGTCCACCGCTGTGGTCTCGAGGTAGCCTGCTCCCTTGTCACGCAGCGGGCCCGGGTTCGATCCGGTCGGGACAAGTTTCCTGGATGAGTTTTTCCTCACCTGTAAGACAAATGTCAGGAAACTTTAAGGCCCAAACGGTATTGAATATCAATTTGGCCATCATTATCAATTGCCATATTCACCTTAAAGAATCTTACTTACTTACTCACTGGCACTATCGAACCCGTAGGTTCATGGCCGCGCGGACATAAGCTCTCCATACATCCCTATCCTGAGCTAATGTTTTTCAATCATTCCCTGTATAATATACTTCCCTCATATCATAGTTAATGTTATTCTCCCACCTCATTCTTGGTCTACCAACTGGGCGTTTTCCCTCTGGCTTTCCTACAAGAAGCTTCCATGCAAGTCTTTTATTCCCCATACGTTCAACATGTCCTGCCCATCGCAGTCTACGAGACTTAACTGTTCTTATTATATCTGGCTTCCTATAAAAACCATGTAGTTCATACCTTAAAGAATCTACCAAAATTAATTGTAGAGTAACAAAATAAGAATTTTTCAATTATTATATCAGTCTTTGGACTGACAATAGTTATGAAGATACCATTTTCCGAAATAATATTGAGACAGATTCCATAATATAATTAGAAGAATTGAACAATAGATTAAAGAAATTGAAAAATGGGAAGGCAACTGGCACAGATGCCTTGAATTCTGAATTCCACAAATATGCAGGCAAACAGTTCCAAGAAAGACTGTTCTCCTTCTTCAATAATGTATTCAAAAATGCTGATATACCACAAGAATGGAAGACAAAGCATTGCTATACCCCTGTTCAAGAAAGGAGACAAGAGAAAAATGGAAAACTATGGGGGAATCAGTTTGTTAAACACATGCTACAAAATTTATGCAAATATTCTAAATGGAAAATTGAAAAGTTTCAGCGAAAAATTCCTTATGGAATGCCAAAATGGATTTAGGAAAGGACGATCTTGTATTGATTCAGCATTTTCTGTTAAACTTTTGATTGAAAAAAGAAGAGAATTCAACTTAGAAACACATTTTGATTTCATAGATTTTGAAAAAGCATTCGATACAGTCAAGAGACCAAACCTCTTCAATATATTGGAAGACAGAAATAGCAAATTTACTTCTGCAGAACATACAAAATATTTACAAATACAGCATCATATAGATTCAATTAAATAACAAGATTTTCTGAAGAAGGAATTATAAATCGTGGCGAGACAAGGCTGCCCCCTATTCCCAATACTCTTTGCGATCTACATCAACGAAGTAATATGTTTGCTCGAACAAGAAATATAAATTTGGAATAAGAATATCAGAAAATATAAAATTAAACACCCTATTGTTTTCAGATGACCAAATAATAATTGCAAATTCAGAAGATAATCTGCAGAAAGGTCTGTATGAACTTAACAAAATTACGGAAGAATATGGATTAAGATATCTACAGAGAAAACGAAAATTATGGCATTTCAAGGTGTAGATCCTGTCAGAAGTAAAATTGTACTTGACAATAAAATTTTGGAGCAGGTGAATAATTTTACATATCTAGGATGCAATATCTCATATAAGGAAGAAAAGGATATAAATGCAAAAAATATTTAAATTTTTAAGACTTTTAGGGTTAATAAATTCTATCTTCAAGCCAAGTTAGTCCAAAAACATTCAAGACTGAAAGTGTATAAAACTCTGGGTCTTCCAACTCTTTTGTATGGTAGCGAAGTATGGACGTTGAAACAGAAGGATATACAGAGACTTAGATCTGCTGAAATGAGATACCTTCGGAGGACTGCAGGATACACACTACTAGATCACAAAAAAAAATGAAGACATCTTAGAAGAATTACACATGGAACCTTTAGAAAACAAAATTTCTGATTATAAGTCAAAATGGATACAACATGTTCATCGAATGGAAGATCACAGGATACCCAAACAAATGTTTGAAGAAAGAAGAAGAAGACCAGGACGTCCACTCAAAATATTTCTGGATGGTGTTTCTCTTCAAGCCGAAACAGGTCAACAAATGGCCTAAATTCGTGAATGTACTATGATGATGATGACCTTATTAGATTAAGTTTAAGAATAAGGCCCATCCTGGCGCATCATTATCATCATTATCGCCAATCATATCATTATCTATAATCTACAATAGCGTAGCCAATGTTGAGACATAGCCTCTCCCTTATCAGGAATCACTAGACCAACATAATTTAGTTACCTTATTTGCTCATATAAGTCATCAATGGTATGCGGTCAACACACCGTCTCAAAGAGACATTTAGCAGGCAACCAAGGAATTAATAGGACGTTCAGGTCGGTAAATTTTGCTTAGAGGACTCTTTATTCATGCTTAAGGATCTTTTACGAGCCTGAAAATCTTCAGACTCGTGACCCAGGCTGAAAGTCCATCCTGGAGAACTTGATACTTGTATTTTTTCCGTCCTGAAAAAAAATCCATCGACCCCGGGACGGGTTTGAACCCGCAACCCCCGGAAACAGAGGCAAGGAGCATAACCACTAGTCCACCGCGACCGATCCCAGCATATCATTAGGAGAGCGTAAACCCGCCTTCCAGACACCCCAATCTCAGAAGTTGATTACAATACGCCAATGCCAGGAGAGAATATCAGAAATATCGAAATGACAATCTGGTGGCATTGAATAAAAAAAAAGAAAACCATTAATGCAGCCAATTTACAAGAATACGCTAAAGACTTAAATAATAAGAAACTCCAGTGTCAAATTTAAAAAAGCTAACACGACTCACACTAAGATTATGTTTATGTATTTGTTAAGTGTTATTACGTACGGAGAAAAATCACGTGAAGCAAACATATGACGGAAACGTGAATAAACAAACATGTCCGTAACGTGAGAAGTTTCCATACAATATCTCATTTGCTCACCATTACAAGAATCATGGACTGCTATTTGCACTGGAATAGCCGCAAAAATGCACTGAGCGAGAATTTGAACCCAAACTCTCCACCTTCTCGAGCTATTCAGACACTTCTCTCTTCAATCGCCAAGTCCCTCCGTCACAAGTTTTGATGGGAAGAGTGGGGTGCTGCCATTGTGATGGAACTTGCTGTTACATCAGCTAATTTCGAAGATGATACGCAAATTAACGCATCCAAACCAGTCGACTGTTTAATAATAATAATAATAATAATAATAATAATAATAATAATAATAATAATAATAATGTTTTGGCAACAGAAATGGATTTTATACGAATGGCTGAAAGGATTTTAAGAAGAGAAAAAAATAGAAACTCAATTATAAGGGAGAAAATGAAGATTTAAGACACTATTTCATATTATATTGAAACTCTGCAATTAAGATGGTATGGAGATGTCCAGCGAATGGAAGAGGATCGGCTACCAAAATGTGTTTTGGAATGAAAACCTGAGGGAAGACGAGGCAGAGGAAGACCTAAAACCTCCCGGAGTACGGAATATATTTATACATGAAGGAGAAACATCTACAATCAGAAGATTGGATGAGCACCGAGAAAATTGATTATTAGGAATCGAACGATGTCAGAGACATTGATCAATCGATGATCTATCTATCTATATAATAATAATAATAACAACAACAACAACAATAATAACAACTCACTAGGACAGCCGAACCCGAAGGATTATGCCAGTACATATATAAGCTATCCATGCACCCTATCCTGGGTTAATGTTTTCTAATCATAACTGTATAATCTACTACTAGTATACCCCATGACGTGACAGGCCTATAAGGTCCTTGGCCTACCAGCCAGCTGCTGGCCTCACATCCACTTGTGTTAATAACAGTGTAGTGGTGACATGTGGCCAGCATGTCGGGTCACCCAGATGTTATAGCTGGATTTCTCAATCTGGAGCCGCAACTTATTCCAAATTCCATGGTTGGACAGGCCTAGAAGGCCCTTAGCCTACCAGCCGGCTACTGGCCTCACTTCCATATGTGTAAATCTCAGAGTTAGATGATCATATGGCCAATGTAGGGGTGACATGTGGTCAGCATGACCCAGCCGTTATAGCTGGTTTTCTCAACCAGGAACCGCTACTTATTGTAGCTACCCAAATGCCTCATGGAGCTGGATGGGCACCGGTCCCATACTGGCCGAAATCCTATGAGAAAATTTCTTCCCTCATGGGGACACGAACCAGCGCAATTCACGTAGCTCTGTGCCAAGGCTTCTTCCTTTAATCTACTTCAATCAAATCATGGTTAATGTAATTCTACCATCTCAATCTTGGTCTACCAAACGGGCGTTTTCCCTACGATTTTCCTACAACAAGCTTCCATGTACCTCTTTCATTACCCATTCGTGCCACATGTCCTTCCATTCGCAGTCTACGAGACTTACACTCTAATTCAACCCAGGAAGTTACTACAGACCTTATGGGCTACACCAGTGTCCCCCTAAGTACAGAGGGTAGATGTTGCCAAACTCATAATAACGGTATTTGTTTGTTTAGGGAGGGGTGGAGGGGCAAGGTCAGCAGTACTTTCTCCAAATCTATGTACTATACATTAAAAAAACACAGTTTTTCTTTTACGGCATGCAAACTAGTTTCATAGTAAATATGAGAGTCGACACTTTCACACAGGATAGTACAGATCTGCACGAGCTCAGTGACAAGTGGTAACTGTTTTTTTCTTTAAGAGGGGGTGGCTTGGATGGCTACAACTTACAACTATGTACCTGCTGTGTTGCCATCTTCTGTTTTATATAAGGATTTCTCTCAAGAAAATACTGTTAAAATGGCAACCCAGTTCCCTATTCCAAACACACAGTAACTTCCTGGCTTGAATCTGACTGTAACCGCTCTTATTATATCTACTTTTCTCATAAAGATCATGCAGCTCACTGGTATGTAGTCTTCTCCATTCGCCTGCATGTTCATCTCTCTTTGGTCCAAAAAGTTTTCTAAGACTTTTATTCTCAAATACTCATCTATCTATAAAGGCGTAGCCCATTGTTGAGTCACAGCCTCTCCTTTGTAAGGAGTTATTAGACTAAGTTAATTTTTAGTTACCTTATTTGCTCACAGATGTCATGCGGCTAACACACCGACCCAAGGAGACATCTAACAAGTAACTAAGGTATTACTAGGACGTGGATGTCTGTAAATCTTGCTTAGATGTCTCTTTATTTAGGCTTATGGATCTTTTACGAGCCTGAAAATCTTCAGACTCGGAACCCACGGCTTAAAGTCCCTCCAGGAGGATTTGCTCCTTGGATTTTTCCGTCCTAAAAAATCCATCGACCCCGGCCGGGTTTAATCTCATGACCCTGTAGACTAGAGGCAAGGAGCATAACCTCTAGTCCACCGCGGCCGACACTTGTGTCACACTTGATTAAATTTTGCTCAGAGGCTCTAATTTAGGCCTGAGGTTATTTACGAGCCTGCAAATATTCAGACTCGGGACCTGGGCTTAAAGTCCCTCCCGGAGGACTTGTCCCTTGGATTTTTCCACCCTAAACATGTTTTATAAGTTCAAAACATAGAATATCATGTGTAAACATACGAAAAGAATTGGTTAAATCACCTACGCACATTGGATTCAAATTGTTTACCAAACAAGGTGTTCCAGTATCAACAGAGACGGAGGAAGGCCTAAACAAAGCTGGAGAAATCAATAACATGTTTTGACATAGGAACAGGCGGACGAATGAAGAAAACTATATAACAGTGAGCTACATTATCTTCATGTGATAACAGATATAATAAGAACAAAATAGCAAGTTCTTTTTTATTATTGTACAAAGTGAGAGATTTTTATATTTGTTTTTATATCTGTATACATTGTCTTTTTACGTATGAGCGTAGATTACATAATTGTGTAGTCTAGGTATTGTAGACGTAGACTTACATATATTCATTGTTTTATGCCTTTTTTATCAGAATGTCCAGCAAATTACAAACATGAAATTCCCGACTCTTTCCCGGTTTTTTCATGGCCTCATAGAATAATTCCCGAGTTTTTTTTAGAGCGCTAAATTTAATTAATTCTAGTAAGGCTAATTTTGTAAAAAATATTTATTTTAATACGTGTATGTAATAAAACACGTAATTTATTTTTATGGTAAGGTCTTAAACAAGAATAACAAAGTAATTTTTTTTATTTGAACGAGGACTATGATACGAAAAACATTGCAAATAATCTCACGTTAAAATTACTTTATTCATATCTTACGAGTATTTTGTAATTATAAATTAATTGTATATACCTTTTTTCTTTCCTATTTTTACACTCTGTCTCCCTCAATATTTCTTTATTATTTTAAGTATTTTATTCTCATGAAGATGAAATAAAATTTTCGAAAAGCTTCACAAGAATAAAATACATGGATTAATAAAGAAATATTAAGGAAGATGGAGTGTAAAAAATACAAAAGAAAAAATGTATATACAATTTATTTATAATAAAATATAGCCTCAATGGTGCAATATAAAATAATTTAAAAAAATGAATTTCATAAGTATTTTTTTTAGCGTTTGATTATTTCAATGACAGCAATTTCTTTGGCTACTTCATTTTATAAAGCTTTATTTCTTTTCTTCCAGTTCTTTAACACAAATTCTCAGCTTTGCTTTTTTCAACTTTGGTTTTTTTCTTCTTCGGAAAATTTATTTTTTCCTATCTAACTCTGCTATCTTATATCTTGAATACATGTAAAGGGCTTAGGGCAGTAATATGATAAGTCACATTCTGTTAATAAATGTCATTTATTACAATGATAGCAAATAAATGTATTGAAATATCCATAAAATAATTTGAAGATGCGCCAGAGATGAGTTAAAACATACTGTTTAGACATACAATGTATTAACAATTCTGTCCAATTAATATTTATAATTTTTTGAAACATTAAAATCCTTATATCTCGGAAAGAACAATATGTGGCTTATCATGTTATTGCCCTAAGCCCTTCATATAGGCTATATATATAAAACTCCTGGCGCGACAGCTCTAGAACGCCCTTAGCCTACCAGCCGTCTGCTGGCCTCACAACCACATGTGTCAATCACAGAGGTAGATGATCAGCCAGTGTAGGGGTGACATGTGGTCAGCATGTCGAATCCCCCAGCCGTTATAGCTGGTTCTCAACCTGGAGCCTCTACTTATTGTAGCTACTCAAATGCCTCACACGATGCCGGTTGGGCACCGGTCCCATACTGGCCGAAATAGCATGAGGAAATTTCTTCCTCCATGGAGACTCGAACCAGCGCAGGTCCCGTAGCTCTGGCCAAGGCTTCCTGCCTTAACCACTCGGCTACGGCGCGAGACACTATATATAATATAGTTTTGAATATAAGATGAACGTCGCTTTACGAATTCCCGTCTATTTTCCGATTTTCCTGGTTGCTTTCAAATTCCTGACTTATACCCGGTTTTCAAGATTTTCCCACTGCTGGACACACTGTTTATGTATGAGCATAGGTGTGTACCCATGTATATATTTGTTTATATATTCTTAATATGCACATATGGCAAAACAGGCCCGTGCGCAATGTAAATGAAAATGTATTTTCTTTCTTTGGAAAAAAAAGGCAAATAAATTCCACCACTACATAATATGAACAGTTAAGTCTCGTAGACTGCGATGTGGGATGAATGGGGATTAAAAGAGGGGCATGGACAGTTCTTGTAGGAAAATCTGAGGGAAAACGCCCAGTTGGAAGATCGAGGATGAGTGTGGAAGAATAACAATAATTATTTGAGGAAAGTAGATTATACAGGTGATGATTCTAAACATTAGCTCAGGATAGGGATGTATGGAGAGCTTATGTACAGGCGGCCATGAATCTACGGGTTCGATAGTGCCAGTTAGTTAGTTAATTAGTTAGTTAGTTAGAATGGAGAATAACAATCATGATTTGAGGAAAGTAGATTATACAGGAATGATTGGAATACTTAGCTCAGGATAGGGATGCATAGAGAGTTTATGCCCGTATGGCTATGAATCTACGGGTTCGATAGTGCCAATTGAATCGTTAGGTAGACATAGAGAATATCAATCATGATTTGAGTGAATAAAATTAGAACAGTGAATACATTAGAACAGTTGAATTTGATTATATTAGAAGAAGCCTCCAAAAAACAAGACAGGATAAAATAAGAAATGAATTCCTTTGGAGAGAAATGAATGTCACCACATCTGTTGTTAAGAGGATTGAAAATCAAACGCTTAAATGGTATGGCCATGTACAAAGAATGGAAAATGAAAGATGGCCAAAAAATATATACCAATGGTCACCCCCTGGAAGAAATAAACGTGGCAGACCAAGATGGAAATGGAAAACCTACGTCAGAACTATAATGGATGATAGGAATTTGGAAGAGGGAGATTGGAATGATACGAGATAAATGGAAACTGAAGACGGCAAACCTATAAGTGGGGGAAAGCCGAAGAAGAAGAGAAGATTTGAGGGAAGTAGATATACAGGAATGGTTGAAAAACTTAGCTCAGCATAGGGATGAATGGAGAGCTTATGAATGTACGGGTTCTATAGTGTCAGTTAATTAGTTGGTTAGATATAGAAACAGGCTCAACTCAACACAAACCTAAAATGTTCATCATGATGATGAAAAATCCACCAACCCCGGGCTGTGTGATACCGCGTCCCACGGAACAAAATCCCTACACAATGGATTCGGCTGTCTGAAAACAGCAGTGTATTTCAAAGCCTCTAATCCAAGCTTTCGTTTATTTTACGAGCCTGAAAAACTTGAGACTCGGTATCACGGCTTGAAGTCCCCCTCGAAGGACTTGTCCCATCTTTAAAACCCACCAACCTTGGGGTGGGGTGGGGGTTTGAACCTCTGACCACCGAGGCATGAGAGCATGGAGGCTCAACAAGTAAGTGTAGCGGCGTCACCAGGCGAGACTAGGCGATAAGCGCCGCGCCGGTCGATTAATTGAACAGCCGCCCGAGAATACATTAAAAACACATCCAGAGTCTATTGTTTCTCAATTAAACTCATTAATTACATATCGATTCTCTTTTATTCTAGAATATATTTGCACAAACACTGTCTCCCATGCATTTTAAAGATGATAGCCAATCGCATTGTTTTAATGTTATTTTATATATTCACAAATACAATGTAAGTTACAATAAAAAATAGGCTCAACTCTGGGAACACATGGTATTATGCACTGCAGGGGCTCCTGTCATCTCAAATTCTCACAAAAAAAACTAAATATGTATAAAAAGATTATGCTTCTAGTTATATGCATGCGAAACATAGTCTGTTTAAGGGAGGAGAAAATATTATGAATATACTAGCTAATACCCCGCTTGCGCTGCTACGCCTAATAAATTAAATTTTTTTTGAATAAACAAAAAGAAAAATAATTGTAAATTTAAACCGTAATTATTTTTAGAAACTCCGTGCTGATTACCCGGCGTTGCCCGGGAATCTCCCTGATCTTCTTGGCATACATGAGCTGAAAGATAAAAATGGTTATTGAGAGTTATCTGCAAGAGAATACCCGCCGTGTGCTGCTACGCTTGCCCGGGAATCGAGTCATCCCGATCTTTTTGGCATCAATGAGCTGAAAGATAAAAATGGTTATTATGAGTTATCCGTAAAAGATAGACATATGCTGTCGCGGATTTTTTTTGTAGATTTTTGTTATATTCAATTCTATGTGCATTAATTTGGTGAGCATGTTATGGTTTAGGCAGCGTAAGCCATTTAAGTATCCAAAAAGTTCCGAAAAACACGTTTTTCACTAAAAAGGTTGAAGGAGTTGAGTATTACAACTCTCTTATAGCCTAAAACCTTCGCGGGAAATTCCTGAACATTTTGCAAAAGCCCCATCACAATCAGATGAATGGTCTAGTTATGCATAAAGGTCAAACATATTATATATATCATCAGCATCATCATCATCCGGTATCATGGCAGCTGTCACCGTCTTCCGGAAACCAAACGCCATTCCCCTCTGTCCTTCCATTGATCTTCCTCCAATCCTCTGATATTCAGAGCCGCTTGTACCCCTTCTATCCAAGTTTTCTCTTCGGTCTTCCTCTCTTCCTCCTTTCCATTGGGATCCATTCCATAAAAAAATTAGGCAATCTTTGCTCTGGCATTCTTTTGACATAGCCATACCACTGTAATATTTTCTTTTCTATAATGTCTATGATGCCCGGCTCCTCTTGCACACCCATAATTTCCCTCATTCTTTTTTTTCGTATTTATCCATTATATATATATATATATATATATATATAAGTCCCGGCCACGCGTTGCTGTAGCTAATGTATACGTTAAAAATTTAAATTAAGTTGCTGTCTTTCAACCAGATTACTTAAAACTAATACACACGAAGATAATAATACTGAAAATAAAATAAATACTGAACACACTTAAATTATGAAATAATCAATATTTGTAATTCAATTCAAATTCGCGGTTGCAACAAAAAGCACAGCCATCTGGATCTCTCTTTGTTAAATAATAAACCAATTACCTTACACCGCCATCTGTTAGAATCGTATGCAACTCACAGATAACTATAACTCTTTGTTAAATAATAAACAAATAATTTGCAATAAAAAAATAATGCGACTATAAATTTAGTTATAAACTACCCTAAGTCTCAAGTTGGATCAAACTGCACACAGTGTGCAAAATTTTATTAAAATCGGTTCAGTAGTTTAGGATTCCATCGCGGACAAACAACGTGACACGAATTATATATATATATATATATATATATATATATATATATATCCCGTACTTCCCCGTGTGGGGATTAAGGTGCACTTTTGTGGGACTGTTTTAACCAAGCTAATTTAGTTACGCTTATTTACCCATAGATTTCAACGAGTATTATCTGGGTGGGTAACGGTCGGTACATGCTAGCTGTTCTTTTACAAGCTTGAAAATCTTCAGACTCGGGGCCCACGGTTTAAAGTCCCTCCTGAAGGACTTGTTCCTTGGATTTTTCTTCCTAAAAATCCATCGACCCCTGATTTGAACCAGCGTCCCTCGAAACTGGAGGCAAGGAACATAACCACTAGACCACAGAGGCCGAATATATAAGACATGAAAATAAAAATAAACACCTGAACTGGGATTTGAACCCAGAACCTCTAACTTGATACGTTAGTGTGCTACAAGTTACGCAATCCAGGCATCCTAGCACAAACATTTATTTTTCCTTTATATATGCCTAAATACCGTAATTGGTAAGGCACTAACATATCAAGTTAGAGGTCCTGAGTTCAAATCGCAGTTCAGGCGTTTATTTTTAATTTCATGTCATATTAGGCCTTCATTGCTAAATGTCAAAATTTAATTATCCATCCATAGTAAGTCTGCCCGAATGGCAAGTCCTTCACTGCAATCATTGCATTTTCATGCTATGCTTGCAGCTTTACTAGGGAATTGTAGGTGTGGTACATTCCCGTTGCTTTCCACACCGGTGAAGGATGATGATGATGATGATGATGATGGCCATATGATTTCGGGGATCGTTTGGGCTTTAAAGTTTTCCTGACATTTGTCTTACAGGTGAGGAAAAACCCCAATAAAAACCTCACCCAGAAAAACTGCCCCGACCGGGGATCGAACCCGGGCCCGCTGCGTGACAAGGCAGCACGCTACCTCGAGACCACAGCGGTGGGTAATTTAATTATAACATCTAAATAAATAAATATCATCATCAACCGGTATCATGGCAGCTGCCGCCGTCTTCCGGAAACCAAACGCCATTCCTCTCTGTCCATCCATTGATCTTCCTCCAATCCTTTGATATTTATAGCTGCTTGTACCCATTATATCCAAGTTTTCTTCGGTCTTCCTCTCTCCTCCTTTCTATTGGGATTCATTCCATAAGAATTTTAGGCAATCTTTGCTCTGGCATCCTTTTGACATGACCATACCACTGTAATATTTTCTTTTCTATGATGTCTATGATGTCCGGTTCGTCTTGTACACCCACAATTTCCCTTATTTCTTTATTTCGTATTCTATCCCTTCTAGATTTTCCAGCTGATCATCTTAAAACATCCATTTCTGTACTTAAAATTATTTTCATTTCCCTGGTAGGGATTTGCCAGACTTCAGCACCATATGTTAAAATGCTCTGAATTATGGTTTGATATATTTGTAATTTTCTATTGTTTGTAATATTTTTGCTCCACCAAACAGAGTATAAAGCATTTATTGCTTGTATATTTTAAAGTCATTATTCATGTCCCTACTAGATTCAGTTTTAAATTACAGGAATAATATCTGTATAAATGAGGGGCCCAGTGGAAAACTGGTACATGCCACCTGTCTATCAACTCGTTTTAAATACAGATTAGTAGTTTTGGTAGAGGGATACAGCCAGCGCCATCTAGTTATGAATCTAGTAACTCCTAGCATATACTGCATTTTCACGGCATGTGCCTCTTTTTCATACACCCTACTAACTCAATGGCGTGACAGTTACACGGCTCGTGTTTGCACCCGGAATGCAGTCTCACATCCACATGTGTTAAATAGAGATGGACGAACATTCAACCAGTGTCGAGGTAACACATGATCACCTGTCGGATCCTCCAGTAGTTACAGCTGATTTTCTCAACCTGAAGCCAGTATTCACTGTAGTTGCCCAAATTTCTCACAGAAAGATAGACGATCATCCTGCCAGTGTAGGGGTAACATGTGGTCAGCATGTCGGGTCCCCAGCCATTACAGCCGGTTTTCTCAACCTGGAGCCGCTACTTATCCTCACGATGCTGGGTGGGCACCAACATTAATTAAATACCACGTAATTGTAAAACCAATCATAATTTCACGAACATAACGTCTGCCAGAATGTCGTGTTTAACCCCACGTAATGAAATATCATATAGGTCATTCCAAATATAATTGATGACCAATAGTTTTTAATGTGACTGCTGGTCTATTAATCTCATCTATGAGGTAAAGAAGACGTAGTGACCAAAAGAAAAGTGTAGTTTTCCATTTCATGAACTTGATAATCGCGGGATTTCAAGCAAATTATTTATTAATGTTCTATCTTCTTTATCAAACAAATGAAAGAAACGATGTATTGCGAACTTAATAGCTGTTATAACTATTAACAATAACAGTTATATCTACTTACACATATCAGTCTTAAAAATAATTCGTCCTTGGTATGTTATTTTTGTATAGAATTGTTATTGGTTAGTTTTAAGTTATAAGCTGCAAAGGAGCCTCATCTGGTTTTCAGACGCGGCACAGATGTTAACACTATAGTAAAAGAAGTAGTAGTAGTAGTAGTAGTAGTAGTAGTAGTAATAGTAGTAGTAGTAGTAGTTGGTTACGTGACATTTCGTTTAGGTTTTAATAATTCATGGTTTTAAACTTAATATTTGGACAGTGTTATGCATCAACCGACTAAGCACAATTTTTAAAAAAATTGATATTTTAATGCAATCTGTTGCACTGGCTCATGAAGTAAGTGTACGCACACTTTTAGCGCCAAATCTTTAAATATAGCCTAAACGTCATCAGTCCTATTAGAGAGTCTATGTTTTGCAACAAACGGTTATGAAACCAGATATTCATAAATGCTAATCTAAATGTTGCATCATGCAGCTAAGCGCCAAATGTTTCCGCTCTGAGACTGTTGATGCGCAACTGTCAAACAAGGAAAATAACTTGCAATATCCAGTATTATTAGTTTGGCGTTACAATAAATAGTGAAGATTGATTTATATTTTTTAAGTATTTTTCTCCAAACTTAGATGATGGCACATAGTCGGTTGATGCATAACGCCGTCTATTTGGGACTTTGTGTTGAGAGCTGTGGTCACTTGTAACTGTTTAAATTAGGTAAACATAATTTCATCAAAATTTACCAACATTTCTTATATTCTCTGTTATCAAATATATAAAAAATGTTTGTTTGTTTGTTCGTATTTTAAGCGCTGCCATACCGTTCATCCGTTTGTGATGGGGCTTTTTGCAAAATGTTCAGGAGTTTCCCGGGATGAACATAGGCTATAAGAGAGTTGTAATACTCAACTTCTTCACCCTTAAATTCGCCCTATGTAAAAAAAACGTGAAAAAAATGTATATTTTTGGACGCTTAAATGACTTACGCTGCCTAAACCATAACAAATGCATAAAAATACTGTACATAGAATTGAATATAAAAAAAAAACTCTACAAAAAAGTCCGCGACAACATATGTTTATCTTTCACGGATAACTCACAATAACCATTTCTGTCTTTAATTGATGCCAAGAAGATTCCCGGGCAAGCATAGCAGCGCACGGCGGGTATTCTTTTACGGATAACTCAAAATAACGAATTTTGTCTTACAGCTTGTTTATGCCAAGTACATCAGGATACGTAGATTCCGGGGCAATGCCGCGTAATCAGCACGGGTATTTAAAAATAATTACGATATGGCTTTACTTATAGCGATTGCGTGAATATTAAATTTTGGAAGATGAAATTTTATTTACTATTTGGATTGTAAGAAAGGTAGTTTGGAAATATAATTAATTAGTTTATTGGTTGCATTTAGCCGCAATAACGAAGAGAGCAAATTTATAATTGTTTTCCTTTTACTTATTCAACTAAACATAAAAACACAATTTTTGTCTTTAAGCTAATTTAGTGCCAAGAAGATCGGGATAACAGAAGGATATACAGAGACTTAGATCTGCTGAAATGAGATATCTTCGGAGGACTGCAGGATACACACTACTAGGTCACAAAAAAAATGAAGACATCTTAGAAGAATTACACATGGAATCTTTAGAAAACAAAATTTCTGATTATAAGTCAAGATGGATGCAACATGTTCATCGAATGGAAGATCACAGAATACCAAACAAATGTTAAGATATCAACCTGCAGGAAGAAGAAGACCAGGACGTCCACTCAAAAGACTTTTGGATGGTGTTTCTCTTGAGGCCGAAACAGGTCAACAAATGGCCTAAATTCGTGAATGTACTATGATGATGATGATGAAGATCGGGATAAGTAGATTATTGGACAACGCAGGGTAATCAGCTCGGGATATCTAAAAATAATAACGATATAAATTTATAATTATTTTTCCTTTTACTTATTCAACTAGACACAAAAAACACATTGTTATTTATCTAGGTGTACCAATGCACTCCGGGTATTAGCTAGTAGTTTATAAAACTTAAAAAAAAAATCCAAAGTTTATGCAACGTGTGTTTCAAATTCAGCATTTAAGAAGGGACTGCATTGCTCCCCTATCTTCAGCCTACTAAATGCAGTTCATGTCGAGATCCCTAACATCCGTTACAACTATGCCATCACCTTCCTAATTGTATTTTCCTTAATAAAAAAAGTTGAAAAAAGTTTCAGCCATTCGAGCTCCGTGACCTGACCGTCCGAGAATCAATAGTCCACCGACGAGATTTATAAGGGTACATTCCTACGTGGGAAAAGGGTGATCCCTTGCTGGAATTACATTCATTCATAGTGTTCTGCTCAAGAGCAGGTCTTTCACTGCAAACTCAGCATTCTCCACTCTTTCCTTAACTCAGCTTTCCTTTTTGTATCTGCATACAAACCATTTATATTAATATTGTCTATCATCTGATGTCTTTTTCTGCCTCTTTCTTTCTTTCCGTTGACCATTCCTTCTAGGGCATCCTTCAGCAGGCAGTTTCTTCTTAGCCAGTGGTCAATCCAATTTATTTTCCTCTTCTTTATGAGTTCCAGCATTTTTCTTCTTCCACCCACTCTGTCTAGCATATCTTCATTTTTTTATTCTGTCCGTTTTATACGTTCCATTCCTCTCCATGTCTACATGTTAAAAGCTTCCAGTCGCTTTTCCTCATTCCGTCGTAATGTCCAAGTCTCTGCACCATGCAATGCTACACTCCACACAAAGCACTTCACTAGCCTCTTCCGTAATTATTTTGCCAAAGGTCCGTAGAAAATGCTTCTCTTCTTGTTAAAAGCTTCTTTTGCCATTGCTATCCTCTGCTTTACTTCTTGACCGCAGTTCATGTTACTACTGATAGTACAACCCAAGTATTTGAAGCTCTCCACTTGCTCAATGGCCTCATCTTTAATCCTCAGGAATTACATAATAAAGTTAATTTAGTTACGTTTATTTCCCTTCAGATCTCAGCGAGCAATAAGAGGTTAGTTCATCGCCTTAAAAGGACACCTAATAGGCAAATAAAGTATTACTTGGTAAAGGAAACCAGATATAATTTTTCTCACAGGAACAAATTTAGGCTTGAGATTCTTTTATGAACTTAAAAATCTTCAGACTCGGGACCCTCGGCTTAAAGTCCTTCCCGGAGGATTTATCCTTTGGATTTCTTCGTCCTAAAAATCCATAGACCCCGAGCAAGACACTCGGAACCAGAAGCAAGGAACTTAATCCATAGACCACCGAGGTTGACAGTTTAGTAGTAACAATACAAAATAATAACATTACTACCTAATATGCGCTGTCCTCAACTTGTTTTGTTTTTAAGTTCGAAGGAATTTCGGAAGCCGGTTCCATCATCAGCAGAACATTTTATGCTGTTGTTTTGTGTAATTCACACATTCTAAATCTAAGATAAACTATACATGTGCCACAATTTATTTTATGATTTGAAACTGGCTCCTAAATTTATATATTTTGTTTTCCAACTCACTTTAACTAAAACTTTGTAGTGTATGTATTCTATATGTATTATTTCTGTAACTGAACTGTACCCAGGCACGGGTACAACATTTACTTATTCACTCAGTGTCCTATTTAGCAAACAAATGCATCTTAAGGGGCCCGACTGCTGAAAAATGTTGGGAAAAATGACAAAAATGCATTTTTTGTTACTGCTTTTTAATAACTCTGATGCTTTAGGATCATTTTCATGTAAAATGTTTTATTGTAGGAGCAAAATTGTGTCCGTGACGTAAGAGTTTAAACACCCCTGCATTTATGGTCAGCATTATTACTTAAATTTTAATATGCGTTTTTTTTTCTGTTTTCATTTTTTGGACATTTTCCAAAACTTAAAATGCTCCTTACGATGCAATTTTTATGCTACCAAAGTGAAATTTTGTGGTTAGACTTTCCAATAAATGCTAATTCAAATTTGCTATCCAGTTACTAATCTAAGACACTTGTGGTTTTTTGAATTGAGATGAAAAAAATATTTAGAGCGATAAAAAATAAATAATATTACTTTTAAAATTACTATTTAACTCATGCCCCAAAAGGAAGTCAATGACCAATCACATTTCAATGATTCTTTATTTACAGTCTTTTTCACCTCAATTTTATCAGTTCAATTTTATCACTGTAAAATCAAGCTCCTCCTTTTTAACATTCTGAACAAGTCACAGCATTATTTTGCAGTGGCTGCATATGGCTACCAGATTGTATATATAGTGCACAAATGTAACCTTATTTGTGGTTGCGGGAGATAATATAAAAACATTTGTAGCAATTGATTATAACACCAAAAAATAAACCACTGTTTGCAGTTTCTTAAAAGTATTTTTTCCCATGTAATAACGTTCCAGAAAAATATAATTGACATATTTACATCATAGGACATCAGAAATTAATTATTATACAGTTTGATGTGTTTCATTTTTTCTCCACTAGGGCGTATTGTTAAAATATTGCGATCCTTCGGCAATAAATAATATGATTTGGTTGCAGTGATAAACAAGTGATACATAACGTTTCTCACTTGTTTTTAAACATCGCCGTTTATATTAAATATATAAATATTTTAAAATAACTATATTTAAATAATGATTTTTGTGAGTAAACAGCTTAATTTTATTCGTTAAATAGTCCTAACAAATGCCACTCTTGATTTCCAAATTCTCATAAGTAATGCCACGAGTGATTTCCAATTTATCTACAGAATTTGGAAATCAAGAGTGGCATTTTTAGGACTATTTAACGAATAAAATTAAGCTGTTTACTCACAAATCATTGTTTAACTATAGTTATTTTAAAATATTTATATATTTAATGTAAACGGCGATGTTTGAAAACAAATCAGAAATGTGAGGTTATGTTCATTCACTGCTGCTTGATCATATTATTTATTGCCAAATAAGATCGCAATATTGTAAGAGTGCACCCAAGTGGAGAAATAATGAAACACATCAAACAATATATCATAATCAACATTACGGGTTATTCATTTACTTTTTTAGTAAACAACTTAGTAAAATCAAGGAATCTTTTCATTATTTGCTATATTTAATGTATTTGTTGGAGAAAAATATTGCTTTGAGCTGTTCAGAACATTAAAAAGGAGGAGCTTTCTTTATCACAAAAGCAGGAGCTGATAAAGAGAAATCGATAAAGAGCGAGGTGAAACACGACTGTGATTGGTTGTAAATAAAAAATTATTGTAACGTGATTGGTCATTGACTCCCATTTGGGGCATGAGTTAAATAGTCTAGACTATTTAACTCATGCCCCAAATGGGAGTCAATGACCAATCACGTTTCAATGATTTCTGTTTTACAACCAATCAGAGTCGTGTTTCACCAAATATTTATCAGTGTTATAATTACCATATTAAAGAAAGCTCCTCCTTACAATATTGCGTTCCTTTGGCAATAAATAGTATGATCTGGTTGCAGTGATAACAAAAGAAGCAGTTGAAGCGTACCTATCGTTTCTCATTTGTAAACATCGCCGTTTACATTAAATATATAAATATTTTAAAATAACTATAGTTAAATAATGATTTGTGAGTAAACAGCTTAATTTTATTCGTTAAATAGTCCTAACAAATGCCACTCTTGATTTCCAAATTCTCTAGATAAATTCACTCCTCACTTCGTGAGTCGTGAATTTATCGATAATTTGGAAATCACTCGTGGCATTACTTATGATAAATTCACTCTTCACTTAGTGAGCCGTGAATTTATCGATAATCAGGAAATCACTCGTGGTATTACTTATGAAAAATAAGCAGTTCCTCCCTTTATGAATAATTTTTTGCATAGCAAATGTGTTTAGTGGAATCAAAAGACCCTGAATTACAAATTTCATCAGAAAAATGTTTAAACATGTATCGTAGGGAGCACTTTTTAGAAAATATTAAAACAATAGTTTAAAAAATCATAATTCTAAAACTACTCTACTTATAAACACGAAACTTCACAAACGCTTCTATAAGCACATAATGTATGTGATAAAAATTTCAAAACAACCAGATGAAAACTAAAAAAAATAGGGCCCCTTAACAGAATAGAAGACAAACACTTAAAAACCCAGGTAATGATAGTGTGTTAATTAAAAACTAATGACGCTAATGAAGAAAAGTCTGTAACGTGACACGAATGACAGTGCATGACCTAGGCTCAATAGTTGTGATAAGTTATGCAGTGTGACGTCATGGGAGCCAGGTCACGGGGTTGACCTTTAAGGAGGCCGGGACGCGCGGGGGAGGTTCAATCAATAAACCGCCAACATAACATGTGCTTCCAGTAAGTGTTACTTTCTATGTTTCTGCAATTAAATACCAACCTTTTGTCTAACAACCTAACATTAACTCATTCACAGCCGCTATCGAACCTGTGGGATCATGGCCGTGCGAACATGTAGATCTACATATATCATCTTAAGATAAATGTTTTCCGATCATCCCCTGTATCCTCTGTCCCGAGGAAAAGTTTATATATATATATATATATATATATCATCATCATCAACAACAACAAGGATTAAGCCCCCAATGGCCTATTCCGACCTCATTATAAGTCGAATTGGTCCTTCCATCTCTGCAATGATCTTCCGAACATTCTTCTCCCTTTTGGTTTATAATTATATATTCTTCTTGGTATGCGCTGTTCATTCATTCATAATACGTACAGAGTTTAGAGACTCGGGTTCAAATCCCGACTCAAGCATTCATTTTTCATTTCATGTCATACTTACCTTCATTGCCGAATGTGAAAAAATATAGTTATAGCGTTACTGCTATAAAGTAAATATTCTCTTTAAAAATTTGCTTACCTGTTATGGTGACCACTGGATGTCAGTTGGAACGACTTCCCGCTACCTCTTGTGTGAATTGAGAATACTACATATATAAGAAAAATGTATGTTTGTGTTGGAATACTTGAGTAGCTTAGTTGGTTAGAGCACTGAACGTACAGAGTTTAGAGACTAGGGTTCAAATCCCGACTCAAGCATTCATTTTTCTTTTCATATATATATATATATATATATTTCTTTAATTGGTGCTGCCCTCGAAGAGGAAATAGTTTATCTTCTTCCCCTCAACAACTTTGACATGTTTAAGGCCAGTTTATTCTCTGTGTGAAGAAGAGTTTATTTGTGATATTTATTAAGGCTACTACTTTAAAAGTTTTTAAGCTAAGAATTAATCCTTAATTTCTGCTATAGAATATTGAAAATGTTAAAAAGCTCCTAAATATATTATATTATGTAGATTCTGTTTTAATATACTGACGGGTTTGATTTGATATTACATGACATGGCGGCTGTATAAAATAAATAAATATAACAAAGAAATTCGGTTAATGTTGACCTCCACGAGGCGGTTAATGTGGACCCTTCACGAATACGTATATTTTATCAATGAGGATGCTATCTGTAAAGGCATGCACTTGATTAATTTTATTTAATATTCTTGTAATTTTACTAAACCCAAATAACGTCACTTTCTGCAGTTGAATGGAATGTGAATGTTATATATAATTAACAATAATTTTCCAAAACATTAAATAGATAAACGCATTTTAATTATGATCAGTCATAAATATTTTCAGACAAATCTGTGCCTGTCTGTATAAATTAATACTTACTTACTTACTTACTTACTCACTGGCACTATCGAACCCGTAGGTTCATGGCCGCGGGGACATAAGCTCTCCATACATCCCTATCCTGAGCCAATGCTTTCCAATCATTCCCTGTATAATCTACTTCCCTCAAATCATAGTTAATGTTGTTCTCCCACCTCATTCTTGGTCTACCAACTGAGCGTTTTCCTTCTGGCTTTCCTACAAGAAGTTTCCATGCACGTCTTTCATTCCCCATACGTGCAACATGTCCTGCCCATCGCAGTCTATGAGACTTAACTGTTCTTATTATATCTGGCTTCCTATAAAGACCATGTAGTTCATTGTTATGTAGTCTTCTCCATTCACCTGTCTGTTCATCTCTCTTTGGTCCAAAAATTTTCCTAAGAACTTTTATTCTCAAATACTCGTTATCTCCTTTCCTCCCTTAAAGTAAGAGTCCAGGTTTCGCACCCATATCTGTATAAATTAATAGAGTATAAAAACTTAAAAACAGACTAAAAGCCGAGATGGATTCTGGGGTCCACTTTACCCGAATATTGAGGTTATAGTGAACCTTTGTTGTAATGTAAAGAAGTTCATAAATTATGAACATGTTTCCATATTTGAATAAAATAACAATGATATTCCATAGTTATTCCTGTTATAACTAGAGACAGGATGTTAGGGAAAATGCCTACAGTTATTTATTATATAGGCCCTATATTGTAAAAGTGACTTCATATAAGTTCATACCGACGACTCTAGAGTTTTTTTCCATGAGTTAATTTTGCCTATAAATGCCTATTTGCCATTTTTTCTCGAAATTAACTTAGTATTTCAATGAAATTAATTGAAATGGACAAACTTCATGACACATATCATTGCATAGAAACCTTTTATTTTTGATGTTGGTAACACTGAATTCAGTCTGTAGTCCTCGTTCACAGACAGGTGCTTCAAACACAAATTGGTGCGGTAAGTGACACTTACATGGTTTTTTTATAACAGTTGTTTTACGATGCCTAAAGAACGGACAACCAGTAAAAAGTAAGACAAGCTGAACAGCTTCGTGAAAGAATTTGCTGCAGAAGTATTCTCAAGTGATGGTTCAATATTGTTTTGCAAAGTGTGTAAAATTTTAGCGAATTGCGCGAAAAAGTGTCATATTTCGCAGCACGTACACACTGCAAAACATAAGTCTGTTCTTTGTAAAAAGGCAAAGTAAGTTCCAAAATCATCTCTGATATCTTCGTATGTTACTGATAGCATATGTTTATATTTTTTACGTAAGGCTGTAAAATTTATGTTGTAGTCCATTTTTTGTAAGAGCCTATTTTGAATTTTTAGTGCCTTTTTGCCTGCCTATCTTGAACTTTTTAAGGGCCTAACATCCGGTCTCTAGTTATAACACCAATGATAATTACTGTAATTTAACAAAAGTCAACTCCCTTAAGTAGAAGAAGAAAAACAACAAATTCAAAATAGGGATCCGCATTACCCGAAGTTCCTCTACTCATGTTTGTGCTAAACAGGTTTCTAGGGAGACAAATAACATTTTATTTTATTTTTTTGGGAGGGTTCGAAACATTTAGCGGGGCCTGAATATAGGCATAATACCACCGATCAGAGTCAGTTGGATACATTTAAAGGTAGGTTTTGACATGCAATGTTTTACAGTCTACTTGTAAGTTTGTGTTTGGAGTATGAGTATAAAATTGAACCGAAAGTACTATTTTCGGTTCGCTACTGTAGTGCCGTTATCCTCCCTGGACAGTAAAATTCGTGAACTATGCCAATGCCCTTTCTCTATGCATCTACCCCTACTCTCCTTTTTTCCTCTCCTGTTGCGTTGTTTGTGCTGCGCATCTCCCCTTCTGCCTCGGAACGCTCAAATACGCAATGCACATCAAGAACATTATCATTCGATCGGAACTTTGAGTTGAGACAACGTCGTCTGGAGCCGCGAGTGGTGTGGTTTAAGTTTTGGTCCTGAGGACCGGGGAAAGACTACCCTGGCTTGGACCGTGGTATGAATGTTGTGTGAGGTATGATATACTTTGGCTCATGTTAAAGATTATTATTTATATTTCTTATTGTGTTTAAATTTTAAGAGAAGATACAAATTTACATTTGTTATATTTTTCATCCACTTCAGACGTCTTGTTTATATTAAACATCATTTTTATATTTATCCTGGTAAATGTTTAAGTTATTTATGTGCATGCTGCTGTTTGATATTCCTATACTGAAACTTACTTATTCAGGAGATCGTTCTTGTAAAGTAAAGTGATCCCACTACAGGCCTCAGGAGGCCCTTGGGGTAGTAGGAGGTTAAGGCTCCCACTTTTTCTTGACAATCGGCACTTGATGTCAGCCGGGTTGTCAGCCCTGCGTGACGGCCGCCTTTACCCCAGAACAAGCGTCTGGTACTCATTTCAGTTAGAGGCTGAGTCGACCCCAGGGCCATAGTGCCGCCAGAAGGTTTGGGTCAGTTTAAAAATCCTGACCCCACCGGGACTCGAACCCTCGATCTTCCGGCTTGTAGCCCAGTGCCTTAACCACTACGCTACGGCGTGCCCCCCAGGAGATCATTCTAGCTTCCTTTATTTTCCGTCTAGCTTTCATGATTAATAACAATAATGATACTTTCAGTTTAAATCAGAATCATAAACTACTCTACTGTTTTGAGATCTATTGTTGATTCATGTTTAAGTGTTTAGGAAAGAAAGATGAATCAATCTTTGCCTCCTATGGGCCCCGGGCAAAGGTTTTTGATTAATAACCTCGGATGTTATGAACTCTACGCTAGTATATGCAACGGAAACAAAAGACGATCCAATAAATGATACGTACAAATAGTAGCAGTCAGCGTGGTTATATAGATGAGATATAGACACACTCTGCACAAAATCATGGTAAACGTTATTCTCCTACATGAATCTTAGCCTATCTCTGGTATCCCTAGAAAGACCTGTGTATGTAAGGCCAACAGCCGTCTTGTAAGTCAAGTGTTTTCTAGGCCTGTCGTGCTATTGGAGAAGTAACTTAGGGCCGCATGCAAATACATTAGTCTCTACTCAAATTACTTCCATCCCGGTGAGCTGACTTTCCGTGAACAAGTGCAAAGATCGAATTAGCTACCCACTAACTGGTCATGCATGAAAGTCGTTGTTTTCGTAATATTGGCAAGAAATTACCCTCAATTCTCAGCGATAAAACCACTTCCGTTATTTTCGTCTGCTATAGGCTAGAGGAACGCATTTACGCTTGCGTCCCGCAAATAATACCGTATACAACGACGTCTGCGTCGCGCAATATTACGCCGATTCTCCTGTTATTCCAGTTGAATTCTTTGGTAGACTATCAAATTCCTCTTCTCCGCGTATACCGAAAACATGATCGAAGTCTTCAAGGTCCGACATCTTGGATAAAGCTGCAAAGGTTTCAAACTACATCGGTTACCATCGGTTCCCTTCGGGATTTTCACGATAAGTTTCTATCTTGAGCTATGATCTTAAGGTACCTCGACAGGTAGCTTACAATTATTATCGCATGAATAGATTTCTGAGTAAGCAAAATGTATTAGGATAAAACTTTCTCAGGAGAGAACGCCTTTTACGGACTAATGCGTTTATAAATTCGACCCTAAGTGAAAGTGAATACCTTACGGGTTTATTTATGCCAGTTTAAATATGGTATTATTATTATTATATATTATTATTGTCCACCACTGTGGTCTCGAGGTAGCGTGCTGCCTTGTCACGCAGCGGGCCCGGGTTCGATTTCCGGTCGGGACAGGCTCCTGGGTGAGGTTTTTCCTGACCTGTAAGACAAATGTCAGGAAGCTTAGAGCCCAACGGTCCCCGAAAATCATCCGGCCATCATCATCATCATCACCCTTATCACCATCATCGTCATCCTTATCATTATCATTATCATCATCACCATCCTTAACCGGTGTGGAAAGCAACGGGAAGCTACCACACCTATTCCCTAGTAAAGCTGCAAAGCAGAGCATGAAAATGCTATGATTGCAGCGAAAGACCTGCTCTAGGGCAGAATTACTATGGATGAATGGATTATTATCATCATTATCGGGATACACACTGTGTAGTAATTAAATATAGGTACTAGAAGCCTGAATGTGAAGATTCGAGTCCTGAAGGAATCAGGATTTTTAAATCTTCTCGTGTCATCATGGTCCAGGGGTTGACTAAAAACCTAATGGAAATGAGTACCAGATGTAATAGTAATTCCTGTGTCGTTCCTCTTGAAAGCAAAGAGTCTTTGTGAAAGCACGCCACCGAAATCTGTCCTTTTTCCGCCAAATGCTTTACTTCTTTCCAGTTTTTTTGTTCAATTTCTCTTTGGCACAATGTCCAGTTGTCTTCCATTCCATTTCCATTTGCGATATTTAATCATCTTCCAGATCTCATCCTATGATGTTATCCTCCACAATTCCTAGAATGATACGGTTTTTTGGCAACCAGAATCTCATATATGTTGTGGAATAAAGGTGGATGTCACCAAGGTTAACAACTTGTGCCGAGAGTATAGAAAGGTAGGATTCTTAACCTCTCTACTACCCCAAGAGCTTCCTAAGACCTGTAGTGGGATCACTTTAACTTACTTATTATTACTTTTACTATTAACTTATATATTCTATCGCCGGTTTCATAGAGTAACCTTAAAGGTGGTTTGTTTTCTTTCAGAATGAAGCTGGGTGTGCTGCCGCAGCTCGATCAACTGAACAGAGCGGAGCTGAAACGTGATGGCCTCGCACTGTTCAGCAAACTCATCCGCACCAAGAATGTGGAGTCCATGCAGGGAGAGGCACAGCACAAGACAGAAAGAGACCCTAAGAAACTCAAACTCAAGGTATGTACAGTACCTGTGTTACAACAAACATCCAGTGTGCCTTGATTTAAGCTTCTAGTAATGATTGCCAAAATATCTGAAGAAACTGTACAGTGTATTTGGAAAAAAAGTCAAGTGTAAGTGAAGAAAATACTAGAGTTCCTGAAGAAACGTATCTGTGCCTTACGTGTGGACAGTGCTTCAAGAATGTTTCGAGTGATGCTTGAACTAATTTCTACAATTTGTGGTAAAACGTAAGCGTATGTGAAGAAAATGCTAGAATTCCTGAAGAAACGTTGTATGGAAAATACCCGGTTACAAGCAAAATTTGCATAAACAATAAGTTAATAGAAAGGGTCAATGAATTTACATATCTTGGATATAATGTAACATTTGTTGGCAAAGCAAACTTCTGACTTCTAAATTTTATCATCATCATCAACAATCACGGATTAAGCCCATGTGGTTTGTTCCGGTCTCATAGATTCTCATTCAAAAAGTTGAATCCATCTCTTTTTCGGTCTACCTATATTCCTGTCTCCTCTTGGTTTGTAATTAAGTATAATTTTTGTAATCCGATCATCTTTCATTCTTTGAACATGTTCTTTCCAGTTTTTTCCAGATTCTTTTATTTTTATCTAAAAGTTTAAAAATATTTAGCTCATTTCTAATATCTTTACTTCTTGTTTTATCTAGAAGTTTGCAGCCAGCCACACTTCTCAGAAATCTCTAAATGTTATAAATATAATAAAACTCCAAGCGTGACAGGCCTAGAAGGCCCTTGTCTACTAGCCGCTGCTGGCCTCACATCCACGTGTTAATCACAGCGGTAGACAATAATCAGGCCACAGTAGGGATGACATGTTGTCCGCATGTCGGGTCCTCCAGCCGTTATAGCTAGTCTTTTCAACCTGGAGTCGCTACTTATTGCAGCTACCCAAATGCCTCACGATGCTTGGTGGGCACCGGTCACATACTGGCCGATATTCCATGAGAAAATTTCTTTTCCCATGGGGACTTGAACCAGAGCAAGTACCGTAACTCTGCACCAATGCTTCTTGCCTTAACCACTCGGCTACGGCGCGGGACAATATAATAAAACAACAGGAATAATATTAACAAAATCAGGAAGCCTTCCCTAATACAGCAACACACAGGAATACGTGTACATAAAACCTGAACTAGATCTGTACTATGTTAGGGACCAGGAGGTGTTCTGATATGAGCAGAATAAAGGCTATTGAAATTAAAGCAACACTAGGATATACTTGCATGCATCGCAAAATAAATGAGGATATCACGCATGCACTTCAATTACGTACAACCAATCTAACAAATTATAAATAAATATCAACTACAGTGGAAAACTCATGTGCAACGAATGAATCGTAATTGACTTCCAAAAGTCATGCTTCAACACCGTCCTCAAGAGAATATATCTTACGACCGCCCTAGAAAAATATGGACCGAGAAAGCTTAATTGAAACCGTAAAAGGCTTTGGGCCATCAACTTGTTTGGACGATGACTTATCTTCCTCAATAATGTGGGCAATGCTTCTAGAAACTACCAGTCTGCCTTGATAAAGTTTAGAGTAGTGTTTGAAGAATCTGGTACAGTGTATATCTTGAAATATTACTCCAACAAGTAATCTGCGCAGGCGGAAAATATGTTAACTAACATGCTGTCTTTCTCTTTCTCTTCCTTACTATGTTGCCACTTCCTGTCCTCTGTATATGTTCGGTAGAAATCTGACAAATACTATGGATTTTAATGGTCTGTCCTTCAACGCAGTCATTGGTAAAATCACTAATTTGACAACCTTGTTATTATTGGAGTTACGTGAAGGAATGGGCTGTCCCTTCTCATTACATGTTGCCACTTGTGATTTATTGTGAGGATGGTAACGGAGACGACAAATACTGCGATTTTAAATGATCCGACTGCTTGAGCGTTCCGTGCTTAAATGGCTAATTTGACAACCATGCTGAGATCTTTCACACGTGTTTAGGGATTATCCGCCCACACCTAAAATTGAACCATTTCAGTACGTGTTCGGATGTACAATCTTCTCCTACATCCCTTCCATAGATATAGTAGTTCGGTGACACTAGCGCTAAAACTCTTCCCCTCTGACCGTGCGAAGTTAACTTGGTGGTATAATACTTAAGTGTAGCCTATGTGAAGGAAGCGTTAGCGTTCCTGAAGAAAAATCGTACCTGTTACTTCACTGTAGACACTGATTTAAGAAATTGTCACTGCGCCTTGAGGATGCCTGAAGAAACCGCTAGTTTATCTGCCAATACATCTGGAAAAAAAAAAAATGTTATATGGAGAAAATGTTAAAATTCCTGAAAATATTACTAACAAGGGAACCATTGCATGCTGAAATATAAATTGAAATTTCTTCCAGAGAAGCGTTGTGATGTACTAAGACCGTGTCAAAAAATGTATCTGTCGTTTTTAACTGCAAGACATTAAAATCAAACGCCAAATCGCTCATTTCAATTATAAGGGAATAATATAACTGCTGTATTTCCAGACTGATTCCGATTGGGGGGTCTTTCCACTTTTCAGCGGTTGCCCTTTTACCAGCCGGCTGCTGGCCCTTCACATCCACATGTGTCTATCACAGAGGTAGATCATCAACAGCCAGTGTAGGGGTGACATGTGATTAGCATGTCGAGTCCCCCAGCCGTTATAGCTGGAAAACCCTAAATACGTGTCGTCCGCGCCGCGACCCGTCTCACTCCATTCTCATAACGGATGTACATATTCTCCGTACAGTAGGTGCCCAACCATAGATTTTTGCCAATTGCTATTGAAAGAGTTTCAACAAATAAATTTATCAATTGAATTTCCACATTAAGAGAATTATCAGATGGCTGAAAGCTGCCATTGCTGGATCCTGGCTTCGATTCCTCTGTCCTGCGTTTTAAAACGGCAGATATTTTTTTTTTGGAAATTTCAAGGTAGGTTTCGGCATGCAATAGTTGACAGTTTCCTTGTAACTTTGTGTTTAGAGTACAATGATGTCATGCCTCGGATAGTGTCTGAAGAATCTGGTAAGGTGTCTGAGGAAAATAAGTGCAAGTAAAGATAAAAATATAGTGGGCGGAATTCTCAACCAAAGTATAAACCACGACCACGGTTTTCCGATTTTTTATTGTTTCCATAACAACAATAAAAACTGAAAATCTACTGCTGTTAATTACAAAAACAAATGTCTAAATCATGTCTATGGTTTCATAACAATTTTTATGAATTTTCAGTCATTTGTATAGGTGTTATGGAAACAATAAATTGGAAAACCGGGGTCGTGGTTTAGTCTTCGGTTGAGAAATCCACCTGTGTTCTTGAAAAAACTGTGCTTGAAGATCGACTTATGTAAGTAGTTCATAAGCTTCTGATTTATTTCATAAAATGTATGATGGGAACTGACATTATGAAGCTTTCAAATTAATAAAATTACAATGAGTCGTGCATCATCTCACCTCATACATTATGTTAAAGGTGGGTTGTTGGATGTGATGTCCCACGTTGTAGATATATGATTGTAATAATTTAGATCGTCCCGCGCCGTAGCCGAGTGGTTAAGGTAGGAAGCCTCGGTGCAGAGCTACGGGATTTGCGCTGGTTCGAGTCTCCATGGGGGAAGAAATTTTCTCATGGTATTTCGGCCAGTATGGGACAGTATGGGTGAGGCAATTGGGTAGCTACAATAAGTAGCGGCTCCAGGTTGAGGAACCAGCTATAACGGCTGGGGGACTCGACATGCTAACCACATGTCACCCCTGCACTGGCTGTTGATCATCTACCTCTGTGATTGACACATGTGGATGTGAAGGGCCAGCAGCCGGCTGGTAAAAGGGCAACCGCTGAAAAGTGGAAAGACCCTCAATCAGAATAATTTAGATCACTGTTATTTGCCACGACACTGATGACTCCCTTCAAGGAAATGAGGGAAAGCTTCTTACATGAACAAATAACGACACTTTGTTAACTAACTAACTCACTGGCACTATCGAACCCGTAGGTTCATAGCCGCGCGGACATAAGCTCTCCATATATCCCTATCCTGAGCCAATGTTTTCCAATCATTCCCTGTATAATCTACTTCCCTCAAATCATAGTTAGTTATTCTCCCACCTCATTCTTGGTCTACCAACTGGGCGTCTTCCCTCTGGTTTTCCTACAAGAATCTTCCATGCACGTCTTTCATTCCCCATTCGTGCCACATGACCTGCCCATCGCAGTCTACGAGACTTAACTGTTCTCATTAAATCTGGCTTCCTATAAAGACTATGTAATTCACTGTTATGCAGTCTTCTCCATTCACCTGTCTGTTCATCTCTCTTTGGTCCAAAAATTTTCCTAAGAACTTTATTCTCAAATACTCGTAATCTCCTTTCCTCCCTTAAAGTAAGAGTCCATGTTTCGCACCCATATAATATAACTGGTAGAATAATAGTTTTATATATTTTCAGTTTAACGTTTTTTGAAAGGCGTTGAGAAGTCAAGAGTCTATGTAATGCATAATAACATGAATTTCCAGACACTTTGTTAACAGTTAAATGAAATGTTATTTTATTAAAGTTTTCACTTCTGTTTACATGAATCTTGTAAATGATCAATAATTAAAAAGATTCCGGCTTAAATTAATAAATTTCACTTATAGAAGATTATTACTTCATTATACGTAATAGATGACTATTTCCAACAGTCAATTTTTCACTAACATTTTATTTTCACTTTATGGATTATTTATACTCCATATGAATTAAATTTATATTAAATATTATTTTCCACAACTTTGACACCATTTTGTCAACTAATATCAAGAAATGAACAATAATTCTCTTATTTCTTGATGAGCCGTTGTTTAACATATCTGACTTATTTCAAGTATTGTAGCCATCTTGTTATTCTGGGAAAAGTCCGATTTCATTTCTGTTATAATCTGGAAGTTCTGATTGGTCCAACTGAAAAGGAAAGAGTACTACTGGCTGACTCCTATCCAATCCCATTTATTTGTTTATAAAAAATATCAATTCAAATATTTAAAGTATTTTTACATGTATTAAACCAGTTAGAAATACATCTAACTGTATTAACAGTTTATATTGACTAGTTTGATTTTTTTATATAGGCCCTATACTTATAAATAAGATTGAATATTCTAAATCAATCCTATTTCCATTCTTACTAGAAATAAATATAATTATATTTAAATATTAAATAAAAAACCTTTATTATTATTATTATTACTTACTTACTCACTGGCACTATCGAACCCATAGGTTCATGGCCGCGCGGACATAAGCTCTCCATACATCCCTATCCTGAGCTAATGCTTTCCAATCATTCCCTGTATAATCTACTTCCCTCAAATCATAGTTAATGTTGTTCTCCCACCTCATTCTTGGTCTGCCAACTGGGCGTTTTCCCTCTGGCTTTCCTACAAGAAGCTTCCATGCGTCTTTCATTCCCCATACGCGCAACATGTCCTGCCCATCGCAGTCTACGAGACTTAACTGTTCTTATTATATCTGGCTTCCTATACAGACCATGTAGTTCATTGTTATGTAGTCTTCTCCATTCACCTGTCTGTTCATCTCTCTTTGGTCCAAAAATTTTCCTAAGTACTTTATTCTCAAATACTCATAATCTCCTTTCCTCCCTTAAAGTAAGAGTCCATATTTCGCACCCATATAATATAACTGGTAGAATAATAGTTTTATATATTTTCAGTTTAACGTTTTTTGAAAGGAGTTGGGACATCAAAAGTCTGTGCAATGCATAATAGCATGCATTTCCAGAATTGAGCCTGTTTAATTTCTTTGTGCGTCTCATTCCTATTTGTGATTATTGTTCCTAGGTATTTGCATTCAGCCACTTCCTCAAAATTTCCCTCATTTGTCATTAGCTGTCCATTTCCATTATATACTGAATTTCTACGTGTGACCATATATTTAGTTTTACTGATATTTACTTCCAGTCCTAATTTCTTAGTGTTACTCAATAGTGTGTGCGTGTTGGCCTTTAGTTATCTCCTTGCTATCGGCCAGTAGTACTACATCATCAGCATAAACTAACAGCTTATTGATACCATTCAGTTGTAAGCCTTCCTCATTCTCTAAAGATTTAATGGCATGCTCTAGTACAAAATTAAATAGTAGAGGAGATAGTGCATCTCCTTGCTTCAACCCATTCTGGATTACAAAGTGTCTGAAAACTGTTTGCCTACACGCACCTTACTCTTTGAGCCATTTAGACACATTCGTATAAGTCTAACTAACTTTTTAGGAATTCCGAACTCCAGCAGGATACTATATAACTTCTCCCTCTTAATTGAATCATATGCTTTTTTTGAAGTCTACATATAGTTGATGTGCAGTACCATTATATTCCCATTTCTTTTCTAAAATCTGTCTTATACTAAAAATCTGATCTGTTGTAGACCTGTTTCTTCTAAATGCACATTGATGATCTCCTAGAATGTCATCAATATAGGGAGTAAGTCTGCTTACTAATATATTCGTTAAAATTTTGTACGAAGTTGAAAGTAATGAGATGTCCCTGTAGTTGTTGCAATCAGTTTTATCTCCTTTCTTATAGATTGGTACGATAATTGATTCCTTCCATTCATCTGGAAGAGCTTCTTTTTCCCAAATCATACTAAGCAAGCAGCGTATCTTGTCCATCAATTTTTCTCCCCCTGATTTTATCAGTTCTGCTGGGATCTCATCTGAACCTGATGCTTTATACATCTTCAATTTTTCAATCGCCATTTCAACCTCTAATGCACTTGGCTCTGCGACTAGCATTTCTGCTGTCTGTAACTTATCCTCCTCAATGTCCTGTTCTGTATGTACATTTAATAGCTGATTAAAGTAACTTTTCCATCTATTTAATATACTCCTAGAATCTGCAATCATATCCCCATTTTCATTCCGAATTATGTTTGTTCTAGCCTGAAACCCTTTCTTCTCTATACTAATTCCCTGATATAATTCTCTAATGTTCCTATTTTTTGCATTCATTTCAAGATCATTAATCCTCTTTCTCAAATATTCCCTCTTTTTACTCTTTAGTAGCTTGGTGGTTTCCCGTCTAATACTACCCAAATGCTCTAAATTTACCTCATTTGGCTCGTGTAACCATTTCATTTTTGCTAGCTTTCTTTTCTTTACAATGTCGGCACATTCCTCATCAAACCATTTCTTGTTTTGCCTCTTTTTTAAACAACCAATGCTTTCTGATGCTGATAATTTAATAGTATCTCTTCTAGCCTCCCATTCTTTATTTATATCGGTTTCTTCTTCGTTTGCCACATTGTCATCTGAAGATTCCAGTACTTCAAATCTATTAGCAATTTTGATTTGGTATTCTTGCCGCATTTCATCATTTTTCAAGTTTTTTAATTCATATTTTTCAGAATCATCTTTAGCATTTGTTCCTCTCATAAGCGATAGCCGTTGTCTGATTTTCATATTATTATTAGTATTATTATGACATCTATACGAAAACAAGTGTAACTAAATTAGTATGGTTCAAATTCTACCCTGTAGAGGGAGAGCGCCTAAATCTCTGTAAAGGAAAAACATAGGCTTACAATACAATACAATTATTATTATTATTATTATTATGGGGATAAATATCCGGTTTTACTGTGTTCTTCATAGGACAGGACTGCGGTTTTAGAACAGTTGTTCCTATCTTCAGCCCTACCTCAGTCGAAAAAATGGCTGAATACAGGTGACTGTATTTGAAACCGCAGTCCTGTGCTGTGAAGAACATAGAGTGTAAGAGGTGAAATGATGTACGACTCATTTTAATTTTACAAATCTTCCAATTTACCTGGAAAAGAATAAGAGCAAGTACATAAAATGCTAGTATTCATGGAGAAACATTGTTGTACGTGTGAAGTAGCTATGTCATTTGCTTGAAAAAATTGTAACGGCGAACCAGAAGAAATTTAAGTATGCATCAAGAAGACGATACAGTTCCTAAGGAAATTATGCTCTGTGCCTGGAGAACAAAGTGCTATTGTTTTTGGAGAACGATGCTATTAGGCTTAAGAAATTGTATTGGGATACAAAAAAACACGTTTTGGCGCAACAGATCTATAATGCTGTTGACCTACCAGCCGGCTGCTGGTGTTTAGCACGTCGAGTCCCCAGCAATTATATTACTCCTCCAAGTTAAATCTGCACGCGGAAAATAATCTGGGCAAGTGCTGTTGATTCTCTTCCTTCTCTTACTATGTTGCCACTTGAATTTATCTGGAGAATTTGGAAATCAAGTGTCACATTTGTTAGGACTATTTAACGAATTAAAATAAGCTGTTTATTCACAAATCATTATTTAACTATAGTTATTTTAAAATATTTATATATTTAATGTAAACGGCGATGTTTGAAAACAAATGAGAAACGATAGGTATGCTTCATCTGCTTCTTTTGTTTATCACTGCAACCAGATCATACTATTTATTGCCAAAGGAACGCAATATTGTAAGAATGCTCTCTAGTGGAGAAAAAATGAAACATCAAACTGTACATTAATTCATTTATGATGTCGTATGATGTAAATATGACAATTATATTTTTCTGGATTATTACCTGGGAAAAAATACACTTAAGAAAGTGCAAACAGTGGTTTATTTTTTTTTGGTGGTATAATAAATTGCTACAAATGTTTTTATATTAACTCCTGCAAGCGCTAAGTGTTGACATCTATGCACTACATACAATCTGGTAGCCGTATTTCTTACAGGCTCAGTCACTGCAAAATAATGGTCAGACCTGTTCAGAATATTAAAAAGGAGGAGCTTTCTTTAATATGGTAAATTTAACACTGATAGATATTTCGTGAAACACGACTCTGATTGGTTGTAAAATATAAATCATTGAAACGTGATTGGTCATTGACTCCCATTTGGGGCATGAGTTAAATAGTTCTAGATAAATTGGAAATCACTCGTGGCATTACTTATGATAAATCCATTATGTTTCAATAAATTGAACTTCACTTTGTATTAAATGAATGCAACAGCAAATTAAACAAAATAAGAAGTATCCATAGCAGTATACAAACATCTGATAATCACGTGACCTAATGGAAAGCCTGCTATTGATTGAGAGGAGAATGGAGGAGAATGTGGGTTTCGCAAACCACACTCAATTTTCTTCCTTCATTTACTATAGGATTATGTGAATTTACCTATACATGGAGATCAACATTTAGAACAGGAATACAACAAAACATGTATTTCGACCAAAAGTGGAGAATGTGAGTTTTGCAGTTAGACTCTTCAATTGATACAACACTTACAGTAGTCGTTGACCAAATGTGTAATCCGGGAACCATATTACTACTGCGGAATGAGCTGTCCCTCCATTGCCTTCCTCATTACATGTTGCCAATTCCCGCCCCCTGTGTTCTGTTATGAGATGAGACTTGTAACAGAGAGATGACAAAACTGTACTTTTAAATGTTACGAAAAATGCAGCAGTCGTCAACTATATAACTAATTTCACAACCATTTAACGATTTTTCACATGTGTTCAGGGATTATCTCTTCCTTAGAGAAACAGTCTGGCGACTTACTTACTTACTCACTGGCACTATCGAACCCGTAGGTTCATGGTCGCGCGGACATAAGCTCTCCATACATCCCTATCCTGAGCCAATGCTTTCCAATCATTCCCTGTATAATCTACTTCCCTCAAATCATAGTTAATGTTGTTCTCCCACCTCATTCTTGGTCTACCAACTGGGCGTTTTCCTTCTGGCTTTCCTACAAGAAGTTTCCATGCACGTCTTTCATTCCCCATACGCGCAACATGTCCTGCCCATCGCAGTCTACGAGACTTAACTGTTCTTATTATATGTGGCTTCCTATAAAGACTATGTAATTCACTGTTATGTAGTCTTCTCCATTCACCTGTCTGTTCATCTCTCTTTGGTCCAAAAATTTTCCTAAGTACTTTATTCTCAAATACTCGTAATCTCCTTTCCTCCCTTAAAGTAAGAGTCCATGTTTCGCACCCATATAATATAACTGGTAGAATAATAGTTTTATATATTTTGAGTTTAACGTTTTTTGAAAGGAGTTGGGACATCAAGAGTCTCTGCAATGCATAATAGCACGCATTTCCAGAATTGAGCCTATGTTTAATTTCTTTGTGCATCTCATTCCTATTAACGTCCCGCGCCGTAGCCGAGCGGTTAAGGTAGGAAGCCTTGGCGCAGAGCTACGGGACTTGCGCTGGTTCGAGTCTCCATGGGGGAAGAAATTTTCTCATGGTATTTCGGCCAGTATGGGACCGGTGTCCACCCAGCATCGTGAGGCAATTGGGTAGCTACAATAAGTAGCGGCTCCAGGTTGAGGAACCAGCTATAACGGCTGGGGGACTCGACATGCTAACCACATGTCACCCCTACACTGGCTGTTGATCATCTACCTCTGTGATTGACACATGTGGATGTGAAGGGCCAGCACCCGGCTGGTAAAAGGGCAACCGCTGAAAAGTGGAAAGACCCTCAATCGGATTCCTATTAACAGTCTGGCGACACTGGCGTTCATACACTTCGCCTTTAAACGTGCAGACTTAACTTGGGCGAATAATAATTGGTTTTCTCAATCTGGAACCGCTCCCAAAATGATCACTATGTTGGGTGGACACCAGGCCCGTAATGGTAAAAATTACATGATAAATTTTCTTCCCTCATGGGGACTCGAACTAGCGCAAGGCATGATACTTATAGGTGTACTTGGATATACACGTGGAGAGAATTACAGTATCACCCAAGTTATTGAAACAGTAAATCTGGGGAAAATAGCCTTGGCGCAGAGCTACGGGACTTGCGCTGGTTCGAGTCTCCATGGGGGAAGAAATTTTCTCATGGTATTTCGGCCAGTATGGGACTGGTGCCCACCCAGCATCGTGAGGCAATTGGGTAGCTACAATAAGTAGCGGCTCCAGGTTGAGGAACCAGCTATAACGGCTGGGGGACTCGACATGCTAACACATGTCACCCCTACACTGGCTGTTGATCATCTACCTCTGTGATTGACACATGTGGATGTGAAGGGCCAGCAGCCGGCTGGTAAAAGGACAACCGCTGAAAAGTGGAAAGACCCTCAATCGGATTCCTATTAACAGTCTGGCGACACTGGCGTTCATACACTTCGCCTTTAAACGTGCAGACTTAACTTGGGCGAATAATAATTGGTTTTCTCAATCTGGAACCGCTCCCAAAACGTTCACTATGTTGGGTGGACACCAGGCCCGTAATGGTAAAAAATACATGATAAATTTTCTTCCCTCATGGGAACTCGAACTAGCGCAAGGCATGGTACTTACAGGTGTACTTGGATATACACGTGGAGAGAATTACAGTATCACCCAAGTTATCGAGACAGTAAATCTGGGGAAAATAACTTTAAGTGTGGTATGATTGGAATTTGTTTGTTACAGAAATGCCTGACGACGCTGGACCTGACGTCGCTCGGCGTGGGTTCGTGTGTAGGCACAGGCATGTACCTGGTGGCAGGTATGGTGGCTCACAACGTGGCAGGACCTGGTGTAGTTATTTCTTTCATCATAGCAGCGGTCGCCTCCATTTTCTCAGGTCAGTGATTATCGATTATTGCGCCATCTTTGTGCATTCATCGGAAATTGCCCTACATTGTCCTCTTTAATTCACTTGTCAAGTATTCGAGCCTCTTTAATTTCCGCGAGTAATGCGTCTGGCACATTCTTGGAATTCTCTCCACTTCAATTCCCCGTTTTATTCATTTTTACCGCTCAATCACCATTTCTTTCTATCAATGAAGATTTTCCAATTACTCTCGCTATTGACGGTGAAAAATTAAAAGGATCAAATTTTTGCATGCATATAACTTACACTCCATTAATAGATCCTTACATCATCTGCATCTATCGTTACATTTTATTAGAGAATTCCGAAAAAAAAGGCGCATTGAAGTTGTTCTAATGGGGGAAAAAAATGTTATAAATCTCGATGGATCCAAATTACCAGACACAAATTACCATGACTAAAAATTAGAGATGAAACGAATATCCGGCAACTATTCACCCTAAATTTACTATCCGGCCGGATTCCGGATATTTGTCACGTATCCGGCAGGATACCGGATTAAAAAAAATAATAAATGTAAGATTTAAGTTCTTTAGTTAATCCACGTAACAAATATAATCACCATGTTTTTATTTTAGAACAAACAAAATAGTACTCATACTGCAGTTAGGGCAAAATATGGTGAATGAATACCAATTTCTCTGCAGGGTGAGTCATTAGTTTATTAAAAAAAATGTTTTATACAAAAGCATATAAAATTTACACAAATAACATTAAGAAAATATTCCTGAATCATATTTTTTTTTCATACATGCCAAGATGTTTTCGACGACTTCGATTTAGGTATGTACACCCTTAGACAGAAAAAATGAGTTATCCGCAGATTCTATCAACCTATCGGGGAACTTCGTGAGCGCTCGCAGAAGCCGTATTCACATCAACAGGATTTCAGTAATTGTACTGGGTTGTTTGCTAGTTAACGCAGTGCACACTCAAGCAATATGAAAGAGAGAGCTTGGCCTGGCTTGGCTTAGTGTGTTTCCGTGGTCAAGAGGTTTAACACACATCATCTGCGTTCCCCTCACGGGTTCGATTCCCGTTCAACTTCTTTTTTTTTTTTTAACTGGATGTTAGAATAGCATTTCGCCTGTAATATAGTTTCATATTTAATTTTATATTTGAGTTTTATGGCTTTAATGCACACACACACAAACATGAATTAAAACCTTCTTCTAATCAATAAATGAGGAAAGAAAATAATATCTTCTAAAATGTAAACTTTAACAAAAACAAAATCAATATCGGACACCCAGCATCTATTATCGTCCTCAATATGCGGGGCATTGAGATTGCCTTGTGCTTTTGTCCTTGTGTATGCGCTTAGCCTTGGTAAAACTCGATATGATTAATTTTAAACAAACTTGTTAGAGGCTTTTGCGCAGACGTCTGCGCATCACAATCTATTGAATGCAATACATTGAAATTACCTAGAAAAACCCCTGAATGTAAAGTAAAGTGATCCCACAATAGGCCTCAGGAGGCCCTTGGGGTAGTAGGAGGTTAAGGCTCCCACTTTTTCTAGACAATCGGCACTTTATGTCAGCCGGGTTGTCAGCCCTGCGTGACGGCCGCCTTTACCCCAGAACAAGCGTCTGGTACTCATTTCCGTTAGAGGCTGAGTCGACCCCAGGGCCATAATGCCGCCAGAGGGTTTGGGTCAGTTTAAAAACCCTGACCCCAACGGGACTTGAACCCTCGATCCTCCGGCTTGTAGCTCAGTGCCTTAACCACTATGCTACGACGTGCCAAAACCCCTGAATGTGGTAAATATAATTGTTACAATAACGACATTAACATTGATTTAATTCAAACGTCAAAATAAAATGTTGTATTTAATTCATAAAACATTTTAATACAAATATCACGAAAAAAACTGCATAATTGAGTTCGCGAACCTGCGATCTTCATTAACAGTGATTGCATGCTTTACCGCCGACCTAACAGGACATGTAGGAGAGTCTCCAGTTAATGTCACATAACACAGTAGCTCAGGGACTTCACAATTATGATTAGTTTCCTAGTTTGAACCCAGCCCTGTGCCGAGTAGGACTTAAGAATAAATGTGCGTTCAAGAGATGACTCATTGTTATGTCTAAGGGTATAACTACAGCCACTTACCTAACCATAACATCCAATTGATAATTAGATCACTAAATTCCATGAAGTAATTAAAAACAAAATAAAAAAGGAAAGTTAGTTTTGTTTGGTACATATCTATTTTTTTCCCTTCACCATCACTAGAAATTTTAACATTGTCAACAAACAAACAGCAACTTTGGATCGTCACTATTTATATCAAAATATTTCCATAAAGGTGATGTTTTCATTACGGATGTCCTTTTTGGTCTTTTTTTTTTCCCCCTTTAAGAATTACTTCTAAAAATACTTTCATAATAACCTCAAACTAGAATAGCACGTTTTTATAATAAGCTGAAATTATCATGTTTGCAATCAATTCAACAAGTCAATGTAACACTTTCCAACTTCGCTCATGAACGAAAAGACCCGAATTCAGCCGAGTCCGCCCGATCATTTGTCCGCCACCTACACGAGTCCCTTGTTAAGATGTGACAATCGGCAATGACTGGATATCTGGCGGCACGATATCCGGCTTCACAAGGTTGGCCGGATATCCGGTATTCTGCGAAACATCGATCCGTTTCATCTCTACTAAGAAATATATATATAATTCTTCTGTACGTGTGCAAATCACTTAACTCCTAAACGACTAGACCGATTTTGATAAAACTGTTGTGTGTCTTTGAGTGGGTCCCTGGATGGTCTAGATTCACAATTGGACCTTCTAAAAACCGTTAGGTGTAGGAGTTCACCTGAAGTAAAAATTTAAAAATGGCTCTAGCTGTCACAATTTTCGATGTTTCACAACGAAACTCAATATATCCTATTAAAATAACCGAGGAAGGTATTATCAAAAAATGAGCGACATCCGACAATTAGAAGTGGAGGTTTACCTGAAATCCGAAATTAAAAACTGACTAGGAACAGCCAAGTTTGGTTCGACTCAACGTATACCATACAATTTAATTAACCTTTATTATTTCATTTATGTCCACCGCTGTGGTCTCGAGGTAGCGTGCTGCCTTGTCACGCAGCGGGCCCGGGTTCGATCCCCGGTCGGGGCAGTTTTTCTGGGTGAGGTTTTTATCGGGGTTTTTCCTCACCTGTAAAACTAATGTCAGAAAACTTTAAGGCCCAAACGGTCCCCGAAATCATACGACCATCATTATCATTAAATTACTACGCGTGGTATAGTGGACTCGGTATTTTAGTTTTCAGGCGGTATCAAAGACAACTGTTTCTCTCTGGTTTAAAAAAATGCATTGTTACTGCCAGGTAGAGTGTGTGTGTGTGTGCACACGTTCTAGCAGCATCATTTTTTTTTCAATGAAACTTCTTTAATATAGCAATCAATTAGAAAAACTGAGATGGAGTTCATTAACCAGCAGACCATTAAGGTTAGAGGTTGAACTGAAGCGAAAATTTAAAAATCGCTCTAGCGGCCGCAATTTTCTAATTCTCGCAATGAAACTCGGGATATACAACTGAAATGAAAGGTGAAATATATTGTCCAAAACCCGAAATCTAAACAATAGAAGTAGGAGCTGACCTAAAAACCGAATTATCTTGCTCCAGAGACCGCCATATTTGTTTCTTCGCAACGAATATGTAGGCCTATACATATGATTCCATTTACAAAAGATATATAGGCATATATATATATATATATATATATATACATCATCATCATGAACAAATTCGTTTTAGGCCGTGTGGCCTGTACGGTAAACCTAGCGAAGATGGTCTTGATCTTTCCACCGATGTTTTGGTCTTCCTTGGTCCCTATGTCCAGTTGGGGTATATTGGAATGCCAATTTTGGAAGTCTATTTCTTGCCATTCTTCTCAAATGATTTTTCCAATCTTGTTGGTATCTTTATATATCTTCATTTAAACTTGTTACTCCAAGTTTTCCTCTGATAATAGTGTTCCTTTGGTGATCCAGTCTATTAACTTCTAACAATGATCGTAAGAAGCGCATTTGGCTTACTTGAAGTTTATGAGAGTTTCTTTTATTTAAAATCCAAATTTCACTTCCATATTTTAGGGCAGCTTTTGATGTGATGTTATGTAATCTTAGTTTTGTCTCTGTCCTCATCTATTTACCAAAATGCCTTCGTATTACCCCATTCATTTTATTATATTTTTGTAATTTTGAATCAATGTCACTCTTGTACTCTGCAAATACACTTCCTAAGTAAGAGAAATCTGACACTTGTTCTATAATTTTTCCATCAATCTCAATTTTTACCCGTTGTATGTATATATATATATATATATATATATATATATATGGAGGCATTTGTTTTTCTTATCATACCATATTAAGCTTGCATTGCTCAATGTTAAAGATTTAATTATAACATATATATATATATATATATATTGGGCAGGACGTGTTGCGCGTATGGGGAATGAAAGACGTGCATGGAAACTTCTTGTAGGAAAGCCAGAAGGAAAACGCCCAGTTGGTAGATCAAGAATGAGGTGGGAGAACAACATTAACTATGATTTGAGGGAAGTAGATTATACAGGGAATGATTGGAAAGCATTAGCTCAAGATAGGGATGTATGGAGAGCTTATGTCCGCGCGGCCATGAACCTATGGGTTCGATTGTGCCAGTGAGTAAGTAAGTATATATATATATATATATATATATATATATTTCGTAAACCAGCAAATCGGGCTTAAATTCAACTTGCTGAGTGATTCGCGTAGTTGCCACAGTTTCTGCGTGAGGCACTTGCTGCATCCACAACATTCCACGTAAACAATGCGTTTTAGGACATAGATTTATGAACGAAATATGATCACCTGGTATTTGGTACTTCAGAGACATGTAACATATATTTCTTATATTAAACTTATCGTTCACGGTGGTCTAGTGGTTATGTTCCATGCCTCCAGACCCTTACCCGGGTCGATGGATTGATTAGGATGAAGAAATCCAATGGACAAGTCCTCCAGAAGAGACTTCAAGCCGTGGGTCCCAACTCTGAAGTTTTTCGGGTTCGTAAAAGTACCGCAAACCTCAATAAAAGACCTCTGTGCAAAATTGAACCGACCTTCACCCATTCAAGTAATACCTAGTTGCCTACTAGATGTCTCAATGAGGCGATGTGCTGACCACATGGCAGTCGTTGACATCTGTAGGTAAGTAAGGGTAACTAAATTAGCCTGGTTAAGAAACTACAGCTAAGGAGCTTCCTGTCCCCACAGGGGACGTATGAGTTATGTAAAAGCACAGGCACACACACACACACACACACATATATATTAAAATAAAACAACTCCATGGTGCGACACAGCTAAACGCTCTAGGTCTACCAGCCGGCTGCCTCACATCCACACGTCCCATTTACAGACATGGGCAATCATCCAGCCAACGTGGAGGCGAACTATGGTCAGCATGTCGAATCCCCCAGACGTTATAGCTGATTTTTTTCAACATGCAGCTGCTACTTCTTTTAACAAGCCAAATTCCTCACGAGGCTGGGCAGACAACGGTACCATACTGGCTAAAATTCTGTTAAAATTCTTCCCGTACCTCTGCGCCAAGTCATGATGCATAAGACCGCTCGGCTACAACTTATAGAATTGCGACATTGTCAACTTAGCAAGGGAAAATACAAGGTCATCAAAAAATTATTTTAAGCTGCTTCAAGGAATGGAGTAGTTAGAATAGCAGCACGTAAAGTCTATTTGAAGGCAGACGCAATGTCGTTATTTATTAACAAGTTCGATAAGTGACGCACGACAAAACATTAACCTTCCCGGAACTAAAGTCACTTCTCCAAGAAAACACGTCAAACAGCTAACAACAAATCACGTGACTCACATCCTGGTTCCTAGCGAATTATGAAGGAGGTTGTTCCTGTGAAAAGATTTTTGAAATATTTATACGCCAAGTGGTCGAAATTCGATCATAAATAACACTTGATATTAGACACTATTAGTCTCCTTTCTTCTTCTTCTTCTTCTTCATTTCACGGGCTAGGCAAAATGCCTGTTCCGCCTCACAGTTGTTCTGTCCATTTAAAACCGTCCGGCTGAACACTGTGAGAGAGATGAGTTTGGAAATTTTTTACGTGGTCGGGTTACCAGCCCAGACGCACAACCACATTCCCTAGTGGATCGGGGATTTATTTCGGAGTTTCCTTCTCCTAGACGGGTTGCTAACCAAAGCTTTGGAGTCCCATCTACCCCTTGTCTTGCAGGTTCGTTGAGAACAATATTCTTCTTCCGCTTCTAAAGCTAGTTCGCTTCCCTTCTCCTCTTACTAGATAGCAAGCTAGTTAAAAACCAGACTTCCCTATCTAGTCGTCTGGGTCATTAGGTACTGAGCCTCTCCACCACGACAAGGTCTAGCCCGTGGGGGTATTATTAGTTTTAAATTGTATTAGATCATAATAATAAAAAACAGGGTATATATTTATGTTGGAGGGTAACTGATGATGGCGGTGAGAGTATTCTAAATTAGCACCCAGCACCGTGAGGAATTTGGGTAGTTACGATAAGTAGCGGCTCCACGTCGAGAAAACCAGCTATAACGGCTGGTGGACCCGACCATGCTGACCGCATGTCACTCCTACTCTGGCAGGATGATCGTCTACCTCTGGGATTAATACAATGTATTCTTCCCGTAATTTAAATGGGAGCTTTGGCACTGGATTTTAGTGTCTTGCTGTTAAAAATGGCAGATTTTTTTTGGACATCCCCTTTATACATCACATGATTCTTTACTCTTACACAATTGTGATTTTCCATACACTCCGACTTGCAGTTAAAAACTGTTTCTAACTTTTTAAATTGATAACACTAATTGCAAACACAGCTAAACAAACATTATAGGTTATTAATTTGTTTTGTTAGCAAACAACTCAGTAACATGATTATTTAAAAAACATAATTACTGAACACACAACTATCAAATGTGTAGTTCGAAGGAATCTGTTCTTTTTTACTATATTCAATATATTTGTTGGAGAGTCAGTCGCTGCAAAATAAACTAAATATTTTAATTGAAGGGCGAAACTTTTTCCTCACTAATACGTAATAAATAAATAAACATAAATATATGAAGCTATATTATCTTTTATTAAATATATTTATAGCATTATTATTAAAACGTGGTACTGCACACACAATTAAATTTATACCGGTAGCTAAATAGTGTTATAGAGTTTACGAAGGCAGGAATATTACTTAATATAGTGTAAAGTGAACGTAGATTACGTGGCAGGAATTAAATGTTATATCACTTACAGGATGTATTTTGCGAAAATCCAAATGAATAAAAAAAACATTATATTTGAAAAGAAAAATATACGCCTAGACTGGGGTTTGAACCAGGACCTTTGACTTTCTATGTCAATGCTCTTCCATCTTTCCTGGGTTCAAACCCCAGTCTAGGCGTATATTTTTCTTTTCAAATATAATTTGTCCATCATTAAGGTGTTTAAAAACGAATAATATTAACATTAAAAAAAACATTGTTGAAGGATTCAAACCCTGGCTATCATATATATCGGTCTCTAATCTTCTTGTAAGGGTTTAACGATTTACGCTACTCGAACTTCGGTTACTAGTTGTCTTGTACTTTTGCCCTATGAACGAGAGTTTAACTTTATTTGAAATGTCGTAATTTGAGTAATATTGCATTTGTCGAACACTCGTAAATGTCTAGAAACATGTCACCTTCACTGATCTTTATCTAGCTATATAAGACGATTAAAACCAAATACAGCGCATTTAAAACATTTAATAGTGCGTTCCCTCGTGAATCACAGCTTTAGCTTTTCGAGCATGCGCAGTGGGCCATAACAGAGAGACTGCTGTTTGAAGCGGCTCATTCTTTTTGTCGCCAAGTGTACGTATTTATTTATTTATTTATTCAAACATCACTCACTCACTCACTCACTGGCACTATCGAACCCGTAGGTTCATGGCCGCACGGACATAAGCTCTCCATACACCCCCAATCCTGAGACAATCCTTTCCAATCATTCCCTGTATAATCTACTTCCCTCAAATCATAGTTAATGTTATTCTCCCACCTCATTCTTGGTCTACCAACTGGGCGTTTTCCCTCTGCCCTTCCTACGAGAAGCTTCCATGCAAGTCTTTCATTCCCCATACGTGCAACATGTCCTGCCCATCGCAGTCTACGAGACTTAAATGTTCTTATTATATCTGGCTTCCTATAAAGACCATGTAATTCATTGTTATGTAGTCTTCTCCATTCACCTGTCAGTTCATCTCTCTTTGGTCCAAAAATTTTCCTAAGTACTTTATTCTCAAATACTTGTAATCTCCTTTCCTCTCTTAAGGTAAGAGGCCATGGTTTTCGCACCCAAATAATATCACTGGTAGAATCATACTTTTTTTACTATATTTTCAGTTTAACGTTTTTTGAAAGGAGTTGGGACATCAAGATTCTGTGCAATGCATAATAGCACGCATTTCCAGAATTGAGCCTATGTTTAATTTCTTTGTGCATCTCATTCCTATTTGTGATTATTGTTCCTAGGTATTTGAATTCAGTCACTTCCTCAAAATTTCCCTCATTTGTCATTAGCTGTCCATTTCCATTATTTAATGAATTTCTACGTGTGACCATATATTTAGTTTTACTGATATTTACTTCCAGTCCTAATTTCTTAGTGTTACTCAATAGTGTGTGCGTGTTGTCCTTTAGTATCTCCTCGCTATCGGCCAACAATACCACATCATCAGCATAAACTAACAGCTTATTAATACCATTCAGTTGTAAGCCTTCCTCATTCTCTAAAGATTTAATGGCATGCTCTAGTACAAAATTAAATAGTAGAGGAGATAGTGCATCTCCTTGCTTCAACCCATTCTGGATTTCAAAAGTGTCCTAAAACTGTTTTCCTACACGCACCCAACTCTTTGTGCCATTTAGACACATTCGTATAAGTCTAACTAACTTTTTAGGAATTCCGAACTCCAGCAGGATACTATATAACTTCTCCCTCTTAATTGAATCATATGCTTTTTTGAAGTCTACGTATAGTTGATGTACAGTACGATCATATTCCCATTTCTTTTCTAAAATCTGTGTTATACTAAAAATCTGATCTGTTGTAGACCTGTTTCTTCTAAATGCACATTGATGATCTCCTAGAATGTCATCAATATAGGGAGTAAGTCTGCTTACTAATATATTTGTTAAAATTTTGTACGAAGTTGAAAGTAATGAGATGCCCCTGTAGTTGTTGCAATCAGTTTTGTCTCCCTTCTTATAAATTGGTACGATAATTGATTCCTTCCATTCATCTGGAAGAGCTTCTTTTTCCCAAATCATAGTAAGCAACCAGCGTATCTTGTCCATCAATATTTATTCAAACATATGAAATATAATTATTGATGTTACAAAGAATTCCAGCCGAAGTACAGCTCATCTGCAAAATTTCATTTTCATTCCATGTAACTATAACATAGATGTATGTAACAGTAGACCATATGTATACAATGTGCTGAAATTTCAACCCATGTATTTTTATTAGAGGCGCTATAGCTCTATCACTGCGCTACTTACAAGGGAACTGCCAACCATTGCATGCCTAAACCGACCTTGAAATTTCTTCCGGAGAAGCGTTGTGATGTACCAATGCAGTGTTAAAAAAATCCGTTTTACTTGCAAGGCACAGAAATAGAAGCGAGAACTCGGTAATGGCAACCCATTGTTCGGAGCAGATGGATGTTCCTACGTGAGTAGAGCGGAGTGGAGTGTGGCGGTACTCGACACGGGGACAGATTGTAAAGGTTATCCAATTCACCAAGTCAGGAGTTGTATTAATTCCCTATAGTTTAACAGATTCGGTGTTTTGCAGTTAAAAGCGGTAGATTTTTTAAACTCAGTCTTGGTACATCACAACGCTTCTCTGGGAGAAATTTCAAGGTAGGTTTCGTCATGCAATGGTTGACAGTTCCCTTGTAAGACACATTATCCTGTTTATGGAGACTCAACAATGACGTGAAGCTGAAAAGGTTGGTTCAAATTCTAGCACAATTAATCCAGGCCACGATATCGTTGTGTTGCAGGCGCCTGCTATGCAGAATTCGGGGTTCGAGTCCCACACACGACGGGATCAGCCTATATGTACAGTTACGTAACAGTTGGAGAGTTCATTGCATTTGTGATTGGTTGGAATATGGTACTAGAGTACCTGATTGGTACGTCTGCATGCGCATGCGCACTTAGCGCGTGTTTTGATGCTCTGGCAAACGGAGCCATCAGCGCGGCCATCGGAGGCGCAGTTGGAACTTTGTTCGGTAAGTTAACTCACGTCCTTTAATATAGGGCGCATCCTACAGTTGACTTCCTGACTTCATGTTACAGTAGATTCTTTTAACTAGCAGATAGACAAGATACAGGACGTCCCACCAACTTGTTGACATAATGTTTTAGATTGTCTCTTCGACTTTTTGACGGCAAAGTTAGAGTGTGTCACCTCGACATTTTGACGGCAATGTTACAAAGTGACCCCTCGACTTTTTGACAATGTTACAGTGTTCCCCTCGAACTTTTGACGGTAATGTTACAGGGTGTCCCCTCGACTTTTCGACGGCAATGTTACAGAGCGTACCACTGTCTAGCTGACAGTCATTTTATAGGCGTCCACGTGACTTATTGAGGCATGGTACATGGAGTCCTCTAACTTACTGAACATCGTGATACAGAGTGTCTCTTTAATTTAGTGATTGTCATGTTGACTTCCTAATGGTCATTATTATAAAGCATACACCGTATACCCTTAACAACCTAGAATCCATAATACAGGGTGTACCCTTCTACCCTTCACTAGCTGTCATGTTAAGGGTATACTTTTGAATTATTGACTTCCTTGTTACAGGGTATGCCCCTGACTTCACGACTGTCAAGTCACAAGGTATAACCATGACTTCATGACTGCAAAGGCACAGGGTGTATCCTTGACTTCATGACTGTCAAGTTAGAGAGTGTACTTTTGGTTTAATGACTGCCAAATCACAGAGTATATCCTTGACCTCCTAAAATGATATAACCACATTTGCTATCATGTTTCTACAGGGCGACCCCCTGACTTCCTGGCGTTCGTAATAACGATCCTGATGACGATACTGATGGCAGCTGGTGTCAAGAAGTCTCTGGTGTTCAACAACGTGCTGAACGCGCTGAACCTGGCCGTGTGGGTGTTCGTCATGACGGCCGGGTTGTTCTACGTGGACTCGAACAACTGGAGCCAGCACAAGGGTTTCCTGCCGTTCGGCTGGTCAGGGGTGTTCACTGGTGCTGCCACCTGCTTTTATGCTTTCATCGGGTTCGACATCATCGCGACCACAGGGGAGGAAGCTAATAACCCTAAGCGCTCCATCCCCCTCGCCATAGTGACGAGCCTCGTCATCATCCTCATTGCCTACGTCACTTCTTCCATGATGCTTACTCTTATAGGTAAGTCAACCCAATCCAACAGATATTTATTGACAGCTTCTTCCTGACGTATTGTCTTTCTCATCCACATTTATCTGTCATTCTAATCTCTACCGGCATCCTCACGGGTTGTCTTGAGGCTCTTGAGGATGCCGACGCAGTCTCTGGCGAAACGTCGAGGAACTATAAGCTTCAAAACCACGGCCAAGAGCCCGGAAATCATCTTCAAGATCATCAAATCACATATGTAGTGTCTCAACTTTGAACATCATTTACTCAAAACTGACATTTTTTTTACATATACCACTTGGCATCCCCCAGTTGTATGAACCCCAAATGGAAGGCTGCCTCTTCCGCTCCTATAGACCGTTGAGGACTTCTCCCTTGTTACCCCGGGAATGGCTCTCCAAATTTTTCCCTGGAGAAAGGGTGCCTCCTACGCACATTTATTTCTGTCCTTTGAGGTCTTCACACGTTACCCTGTGCAAGGGACCATTCGATCAGATTCTACACACCGGGCTAGTGTGACCTGAAGCTCGCGAGGGAAGGGACGCTAGACCCTTTGATGAGACTGCCTCATAGAAGATTCTCATCCGCTAACTGGATTAAACTTTTTTAATGAGAATATATGAGACCGGAACAAGCCACATGGGTTTCCGTGATTGTTGTTGTTGATGATGATGATGACCACTTGGCATCTAAGGGTCTCAATTAAAAGTGTGATGTTTATATGTTTAGTGCCGTACGAGGAGGTGGATGCGGACTCGGCGCTGGTGGAGATGTTCGGTCAAGTCGGGGCGTACAAGTGTAAGTACATAGTAGCAGTGGGAGCGCTGGCCGGCCTCACCGTTTCCATGTTCGGCTCCATGTTCCCCATGCCTCGCATAGTGTACGCCATGGCACAAGATGGCTTGATATTCCGCAGGCTGGCACAGGTGTGGCACATCACAGGCACGCCTGTGCTGGCCACCTTCATATCAGGACTTGCTGCTGCACTCGCCGCTCTGTTGATACGGCTCGAGGTGCTGGTCGAGATGATGTCCATAGGAACACTTCTAGCCTACACGCTAGTGTCAACCTGTGTGCTGATACTCAGGTATCAGCCCCACTCCACCAACCTCATCGAGCTGCTGCCGCAGAGCCTCAGAACTCCCATCAGGGGATCCCCCACCAAGGAGAACCTCAGCAACGGACAGGTCAGTTGTCAACTTGTGATCGTATGAGAAACCAATTTAGTCAATAAACTAGAGAGAAAATTAAGTTATTAATACTTGTGTTACTGTTCAATCTAAGGCCTTTTTCTGTTATAATTTCCCATTGTTTCATCAAGTATTAATAACTTAATTTTCGCCAATGATGTAATCTTATTACACCATGATGAAGATATATTACAACTAGCTGCTCATAAACCGAATACAATATGCAACGATTATAATTTTAATATTTCAGTAAGTAAAACAAAAGTAATGGCATTTTGTTGAAGAAACACTCTGCGCGCAAAAATAATCATTAGAGACGAAATGACTGAACAAGTATTCCATTTTAAGTATTTTGGATGTGATATCTGCTGATATGATATGATGAAGGCATTGCATATAAAACTGAAGAGTTTCAAGCTATTTGTGGCACAATAAATATAACATTGCATAACAAAGCCCATAAACAAACAAAATTAAAATTTTATAAAACAATGGCAGTCCCTGTCCTTTCATATGGAAGCGAATCTTGGATTACCACTACCAAACAAGAAAGTAAAATCCAAGCAGCTGAGATGACATTTTTAAGAAGAGTAAAAGCGTGTACTAGAATGGACCAAATAAGAAATGATTATGTCTGTGAAGAAATGCAGATGTACTCCATAAAAGACAATATACCTAATAACAAGAAACAGTGGAAAGAATATATAGATTGAGTGGAAGAGAGTAGATTACCAAAGAAAACCTTACATTATTTTCCGAGAGGAAGAAGAGGTATCGGACCTCCTCGGAAGAAATAGTCTTAGATCTATTAGTGAAGACGGTATAGGCAATCAATGCCCAAAGCAGGATGTGAATAAGAACAAGAAGAAGAACTAGAGAGAAACATTTTTGCCTGATCCGGGATTTGAACCCCAGATCTTCAATGTCATGCGCTGGCGCACTAACCAATTTTTATCTTTAGTTACAGTAACTTTGCCAGCAAGAAGCTTTCCTGAGCACACATTAATTTCAATACTGCGTTAGTGATATGGCACGGAATAAATTCCATCATAATATAATAACATATTGTGGAAAGAATATATAGATAGAATGGAAGAGAGTAAATTACCAAATAAAATCTTACATTATTTCCGAGAGGAAGAAGAGATATCGGACCTCCTCGGAAGAAATAGTCTTAGATCTATTAGTGAAGACGGAATAGGCAATCAATGCCGAAACCAGGAAGTGAAGAAGAATAAGAAGAAGAATTAGAGAAATTATGAAGTTTGCCTGATCCGGGATTTGAACCCCAGATCTTTAGTGTTATGCGCTGGCGCACTAACCAATTTTTGTCTTTAGTCATAGTAACTTTGCCTGCAAAAAGCTTCCCTAAGCACACATTAATTTCAATACTGCGTTAGTGATATGGCACGGAATAAATTCCATCATAATGTGTTCCTATAAGGGAACTGTCAACCAATGCATGTCGAAACCTAACTTCAAATTTCTGCCAGAGAAGCGTTGTGACGTATCAAGGCCTGTACAAAAAATCAACTTTTTTTTAAGTGCAAGGCACTAAAATTCATTACCAACTCTCTAATTGAAACTATAGGGGAGTAATACACCTGCGTCCCGCATGACTCCAATATGCTCTTACTCGGGCAGGGAGTTCATTTGCTCCGAGAAGTGTGTTGCCATTGCAGCATTCTAGCTTCGATTTCTGTGCCTTGCAGTTAAAAACAGCAGACACGTTTTTGGATACGTCTTGGTACATCACAACGCTTCTGTGAGGCGTGTCCAAAAAAAAAAATCCGTCGTTAAAAATCGATACCGGAATTCAGCTATGGCAACCCAGTGTACGGAGCAGTTGAACTCCTTGCATGAGTAAGAGCGGAGTGAACTGAAGCGAGACGATGCGCGGATGGTAGTTAGTGAGGGTTATCCAATCTACCAATCATGAGTTGTATTACTTCCCTATAGTTTAAATGAGAGGCTTTCGCTGGGTTTTAATGCCTTACAGTTAAAATTTTTTTTTGACATGGCATTGGTATATCACAACACTTCTCTGGAAGAAATTTCAAGGTAGGTTTGGGCATGCTATGGTTGACAGTGCCCTTGTATGATTAACACATGAGGATGTGAAGCTGAGAAGTGAAAGGCCTCCTAGGCCACTCACATCATGGAGTTCTTGATTGATTCCACATGTGATGATAAAATAGTTCATTTGACAAAACTGTTCTAACTTCCTAAAAGAATTGATGAAGCACTTTAAAACACAAACTAACTAACTTGCCCTATCGAACCCGTAGGCTCATGGCCGCGCGGACATAAGCTCTCCATACATCCCTATCCTGATGATGTTTTCCAGTCATCCCCTGTATAATCTACTTCCCTCAAATCATGGTTAATGTTATTCTCCCACCTCATTCTTGGTCTACCAACTGGGCGTTTTGCCTCTGGTTTTCCTACAAGAAGCTTCCATGCACGTCTTTCATTCCCCATTCGTGCCACATGTCCTGCCCATCGCAGTTTACGAGACTTAACTGTTCTTATTATATCTGGCTTCCTATAAAGACCATGTAGTTCATTGTTATGTAGTCTTCTCCATTCACCTGATTGTTCATCTCTCTTTGGTCCAAAAATTTTCCTAAGAACTTTATTCTCAAATACTTGTAATCTCCTTTCCTCCCTTGAAGTATGAGTCCATGTATCGCATCCATAAAACACAAAGCAATGAGAAATCGTAGGCGGATATCTTACAGAATAAAAACTTAATACCTGAACAACCGAGGTATGAAGCAGCAGCAATATTCAGACTCTTTAACAGTCCATGACTATCTGGCAGCACATCTATACAAAAATGGAATCTTCATCTCTCCAAATTGAATACTATATCAAGATAATAACTCAACAATGGACAAAGACCACCTTACTAAATGAAGGGTCTAAAGATATCACCTACAAGAACTCTGGCTGACTATTGGGAAGCAAAAAAGCAAATGGAACACATCCAAGCTAATGGGCATTACACTACTACTACTACAGAACTGCTATTTGTAGTTAATTCATCACCAGCTAATACCCGGTGTGCGCTGCTACTCCTAAATAAATGTTAATGTGTTTTTACCACCAGTCGTGCGCTGTTACACTTGCCCGGGAATCTGCTTATCCCGATCTTCTTGTCATCAATGAAAGACAAAAAGTTATTTTGAGTTATCCGTAGAAGATAAACATATGCTGTCGCGGACTTTTTTGTAGAGTTTTTTATGTATTCAATTCTGTGTATATTAATTTGGTGTATTTGTTATGGTTTAGGCAGCGTAAGCCATTTAAGCGTCAAAATAGGGATTTTATTTAACTTTTTCACTACAAAGGGTGATTTTTTAGGGGGTGAAGGTGTTGAATATCACAACTCTCTTATAGCCTATGTTCATCTCGGGAATCTCCAGAACATTTTGCAAAAAAACCCATCAAAATCGGATCAAGGGTATCAGCGCATAGAATACGAACAAACAAACCAACAAACAAACAAACAAACAAACATTGACTTTTATATACCGTATTAGATTTGAACTAATTTATTATATTAAGTGACCTATTCATGTGAATGAATCATTCATCTAAGTGAGTGTATCAAATAGTTATTTTAACGAAATGTTAACATAGAGACTGGGAACGTTGCAGGTTCTATACGGAAACCAACTTCATCCAGACCAACTGAGGGCGGCTCTGGGGGCCAACACTGCACCTGCCCCGGCAGCTCCGCCGCCCCCAGTACCACAACAACAGCAGCAGCAACAGCAGCGCATCATGGTGCGCAGGGTGACCAGGAGTTCTCCTGATAGCGATGACACGTTCCCTGGCGAGGAGCCGGAGGAGGACTTTTCCATGCGGGACGACCAGTTCCTGGTGTCGGATCGCAGTGAAAATAAATTCTATGGTACACTGCACGGGGGTGCCACTGGGGGCAGCAGCATGGGGGGCGGCGGGGTGGCGGGCGCTGTGGGCCCTGGGCTCGGATACATCGGCAGGAGAATTCAGGTGACACAATTCCGCTCGTTTTAACGCTTTATAAAACAATACAGGGTGTCCAGCAAATTACAAATATGAAATTCCCGACTTATTCCCCGTTTTCAAGATTTTCCCGACTGCTGGACACCCTGCAATAGTATATCACGAAGCAATGATGGAAGACAGTGTTTTACGTACGAGTTGAAATGGTTATGCCCGGGTCGACAGACGAGAACATAATGTTTCAACAAATATGTAAAACTCTTCCATTCTTGCAGTGTACGATATTTTATTACATACTATGTTTATTTTCTGACCTTTAATCAAACTAATAACATTGTGCAAATAAGACACCAGGTATACTATTATGATGCTCAATGCAGGTCGCCATTTATAACGTAACATCAAAAATATAGATGGAGCTCTGAAAGATGATTGTGAAATTACGCAAATTACTTTAGATAAGCCGAAAGAAGCAAGGATATATTAATATGTTTTAACTGAAATATTAAATTGGGCAAATTGTATTAAAAATAAGCTAAAATTAATTCAACAATACTCGTGACGTCAAGTTAATTATTGGCCGCGCGCGATATTAAATTTTCTTCCTCAGGATACAATGCTGTCAACATGTGGTTGTACATTTATAGTAGCATTCTATTTATAGTAGCATGTGAATGGGTTTTAAGGGTGAAAGGTACGCCTATTTCAAGGTAACAGGTTTGAAATTACAGATTCGGAATCGTATATAAATCACTCTGCTAAGTCGCGGGACTTACCATATTTGTAGCCAAAAAACAAAAAAAAAACTTCTGGCGCGACAGGCCTATATGGCCCTTAGCCTACCAGCCGGCTGCTGGCCTAATATCCACATGTGTCAATCACAGAGGTAGATGATCATCAGCCAGTGTTGGGGTGACATGTGGTCAGCATGTCGAGTCCCCCAGCCGTTATAGCTGGTTTTCTCAACCTGGAGCCGCTACTTAATGTAGCTACCCAAATACCTCACGATGCTGGGTGGGCACCGGTCCCATACTGGCCGAAATACCATGAGAAAATTTCTTCCCCCATGGAGACTCGAACCAGCGCAAGTCCCGTAGCTCTGCGCCAAGGCTTCCTGCCTTAACCACTCGGCTACGGCGCGGGACCATATTTGTAGCCAGTAAAGCTTATTTTCAATCTTAAATAATAAATTCATTGCTAAATGATAAATTCCATATATATTATCAAAAAATCTGTTCTATTCATTTGGAATAACATTTTTACTTAATGTTGCTATATCACCATCATCATCTTCATGGTAGACTCTCGCCTGTTCCGCTTTCAGAATTCATCTTCCCATCATCTTCTAGGACGTCCCACATCTCTATAGCCTTGAGGTTGGTACAACAGTGCTAGTTTTGTTAGCCTAGAAGAGTCCATTCTTAAATATGATCATGCCAATTTTGTTTATAGCTTTGTATTTTTTAATTTATATTATAAATTTTGAGTGCTTGCCTTACTGTTTCATTAGGAACATAGTCTTTTAGATTATATCCTGCAACGTATGTGAGGAACTTCATATCTGACGATTCTAGTAATCTTCTGTCTGATCTATTCATGACCCAATTTTCTGATCCATATGTTGCTATATTTATTATTATATTTTTACTTTACCTGAATTAAATATTTACTAAAAAACTATAAGACTAGCTAGTTACGTATTCTACCGTAGCGTAATGGTGAAGGTAGTACGCTACAAGCCGGAAGGTCCAGGATTCGAGTCTCGGTGGGGTCAGGATTTTTAAACTAACCCAAACCTTCTGGCGGCACTGTGATCGAATCAGCATCTAACAGAAATGAGTTCTGGGGTAAACGCAGCCATCACGCAGGGCTGACAACCCGACTGACATTATGTGTCGATTGTCTAGAAAAAAGTGGGAGTCTTAACCTCTTACTACCACAAGGGCCTCCTAAGGCCTGTAGTGAGATCACTTTACTTTTACCTTTATTCAGAATAGTGGAAAAATGGACTTGGTCTGTTATGGCTGTGAGCCCCTTATACAGTAAAACCTGTCTATGAAGGAACATGACGGTTCCTTAAATATATTTCCGTCTTGACAGTTTTCCTTCTTATAAAGGGTACCCAAATTACAAGCTTGAATTTTTTTCACGCAGTGTAAGGATTTTCCATGCACGCTTTAAAGACATGACGTATTGACTGAAATACAGACAAAATAGTGTATGTAACACAGCTCAGTTTGCACGGCAATACAAAACAACTTTATTATACAAAAGCGAGAAGGAACTCAACTATAGAAGACCGAAGAGTTTCCCAACTCCCTCGCAGGTAACGTAAGCAGGCAAGGAAAACCGAGGGATTCCCCACTATCACACATAAGCAAGGAGGTCACCGCAATACAATGGCAACACAAGAAGGTAAAATGATATAATGCAGAAAGCGTCATATGCAGAATTTTCACGTGTAGTCATTAATACTGTAATTAGAACGTGCTTAAGAATAATTTTCCGTCTTACTGAGGTAAAAATTAAGTATTAGTACTTTAAAAACCATCCCGTTTCCGCGTTACGAAGGTTTCAGGCTTATACAGGCCGAATTTACATATAAAATCGTACAGTTCTGGAGATTTTGTTCCGTCTCTACAGGTTTCCTTCTTATAAAGGTTCCGGCTAAGACAGGTTGCACTGTATATACATAATGCTTCTGAATTTTTAATAGGTTAACAGTTTAAAGCCGTTGCACGAGAAGATACACTTAATGATCGTTAAGTCAGAAGTTTTATGGCTATTAATTTCCAACCAATGTCGTTATACCCGGCCATAATAGTCAGTTTGATTGAGGTAAAATAACGTGATCCCATTACAGCCCTTATGGAGCCCTTGTGACTATATAAAACCTCAACTGAATTTTACCATGAAATTTATTCTCTCTTCCGAGTTAAGTTCCAGTTGTAATGTAAGCAAACCAGATGTAACACTGCATTTCCAATGGTCGAATAACAATTTTACCTTTAAGCGTGTAAGAAAACGTATTTCCCTCTAAAACTCGAAATAAAGAAAGTGAAAATATATCATATGTACTATCTAGCACATGTATAATAAGATATATAGGATAATTTTAAAATATATAATTACATTACTTACTTAATACATAAAATAAATATGAAATTATTGTATTGCCATTGTTCCTTTACAAGTATACAAAGTTTCAATACGATCCAATGATTTTAAGTGGGTGAAAATCGCGTTGAAATATTTCGTTATTAATTATTTTTTTGTGTAGATAACTAGTTTTATTCTAGATGTGTTTGAGATGATTTTTTTGTTGACCACTTTAATTTTATCCCAAGCGTGATGGAAATTAAAATTATATTTCATTTTAATATTTGAGTTTGTATTTTTTGACATTCTTACCTCATATGTTTATTTTGTTGGACGATAGTTTCAAAGCTGTTGCTCCACAAGTTTGTGGCAAGCTGAAGATGGAGCAATAGCTTTGAAACGATCGTCCAACAAAATAAACATATGAGGTAAGAATGTTAAAAAATACAAACTCAAATATTAAATTAAACCTCGTAATGTAACTTCCTAATGATTTTAAAATTATTATTTTTCATTTTTTAGTTCGGTTTTCTAATAAAGCGTGTTATTTTAGTTTTTTTAACTATTATTTATTTGTTATGGCTGACGATGGACGTAATTAGGTTTGAAACTGTACAGTATCGTAAAAAAAACACGAAATGTATGAGGTGAGTTACAAAAAAAAATGTCTCCAATGAATTTCAATTATGCAAGTTTGTTTATAGTATAACTGGAACTTAGATCGGAATTAGTATAGATTATTTTGTATTGAGCTGGAGTGTGTTTTGCAGGCCGCCACGTACCTGTGTCCTGCGATATTCCCGTGGGTGGACACAGGTCCTGCCACCGAGGAGTCAGGGATGTTCGTCATGAAGATGGTGGGACTTCTCTACCTGCTGATACTGATTTTCGACCTGATAATTGTGTGTGGGATGGGTTCCATGTCAGGAGCCACCACGTTCTTCCTGGTCCTCTTCCTGGTTCTCATCATAGCCGTGCTGCTGGTCATCTCGCGCAAACCGCAGAACCGCAAGACCTTGCTCTTCATGACGCCAGGGCTGCCCTTCGTGCCGGCCATAGCTGTCATGGTCAACATCTACCTCATCTTCAAGCTCTCCATTCTCACCCTCGTGCGCTTCACCCTCTGGATGGCCATAGGTACGCGTTTCATCAACTCATTGACACTATGGAATCCGCGCGGACATTATGCTCTCCATATATCCCATCCTAGGCTAAAGTTTTCCAATCAACCCTTGTATGATCTACTTCCCTCGAATCATGGTTAATGTTATTCTCCCACTCATTCTTGGTCTACCAACTGGGCGTTTTCCCTCTAGTGTTCCTACAATAATCATCCATTCCCCATTCCTGCCCATCGCATTATAACTTAACTCTTCTTATTATATCTGGGACCACCGCTGTGGTCTCGAGGTAGCGTGCTGCCTTGTCACGCAGCGGGCCCGGGTTCGATCTCCGGTCGGGACAGTTTTTCTGGGTGAGGTTTTTATCGGGGTTTTTCCTCACCTGTAAGACAAATGTCAGGAAAACTTTAAGGCCCAAACGGTCCCCGAAATCATATGGCCATCATCATCATCATCCTTCACCGGTGTGGAAAGCAACGGGGAAGCTACCACACCTACAATTCCCTAGAAAAGCTGCAAAGCATAGCATGAAAATGTTATGATTGCAGTTAAAGACCTGCCCTCGGGCAGAATTACTATGGATAGATTATATCTGACTTCCTATAAAGACCACGTAGCTCACTGTTGTTTAGTCTTCTCCATTCACCTGTCTGTTCATCTCTCTTTGGTCCAAACATTTTCCTAAGAACTTTATTCTCAAATACTCGTAATCTCCTTTCCTCCCTTAATGTACGAGTCCATGTTTTACATCCATATAATATAACTGGTAGAATAACAGTTTTATATTTTTTCAGTTTAACATTTTTGAAAGGAGTTGGGATGTCAAGAGTCCCTGAATGTTTAATAACACGCATTTCCAGAATTGAGCCTATGTTTAATTTCTTTGTGCATCTCATTCCTATTTGTGATTATTGTTCCTGGGTATTTGAAATCAGTCACTTCCTCAAAATTTCCCTCATTTGTCATTAGCTGTCCATTTCGATTATAAAATGTATTTCTATGTGTGACCATATATTTAGTTTTATTGAGATTTACTTCCAGTTCCAATTTCTTAGTGTTACTCAATAGAGAAAGAGGAAACTGTGTGATATAATTATATATTGTTGGCAGGTCTGGGCGTGTACTTCTACTACGGGATAAAACACAGCACGCTGGAGGAGGAGAGTCTTGCGGACCAAGATGTGGATCAGCAGCCGCAGCCACAGCAGAACATAGAACTGACTGTAACAGAAGAACAGCCTGTGGTGGAGACCAAGGCAGCAGACCTGTTCATTCCGGCCCACAACTTCCCCACGTGGGACAACTGAGACTGGTGGTAGTTCCTCCTACTAAACCAAACCAAAACTTCTGCGGCGCGGCTTTCCTACAGTGGTGTAAGTCCGGGACACTATTTATTACATCTCCGCAGTTTTATTTTTTACAATCAAAGTTCGCCATTCTTTAGAATAAGGTCTAAATTTTTCGTCTGATTCATTGTCTCCCACGCCGTTGGGTAAAGTAGATAGATCGTAGGTTCAAGTCCCGATGCACTGTGGTTTACAATCGGAAAAACACGATCAATATCCTAATTTTTAACTTTCGCTGACAAATGTTAAATTATTGTATTTTGTTGTTTTAGAACTTTATCAACTATAAAAAGTCCACCGCTGTGGTCTCGAGGTAGCGTGCTGCCTTGTCACGCAGCGGGTCCGGGTTCGATGCCCGGTCGGGGCAGTTTTTCTAGGTGAGGTTTTTATAGGGGTTTTTCCTCACCTGTAAGACACATGTCAGGAAAACTTTAAGGCCCTAACGGTCCCCGAAATCATATGGATATTATCATCATCATCATCCTTATCATTATCATCAACATCATAATCCTTCACCGGTGTGGAAAGCAACGGGAAGCTACCACACGTATAATTCCCTAGTAAAGCTGCAAGCATAGCATGAAAATGCTATGATTGCAGTGAAGGACCTGCCTTCGGGCAGAATTACTATGGATGGATGAACTATAATCGAAGAAATGTTTATATTTCACAAGTCATATAAGACTTGGACATTACGACGGAATGAGGAAAAGCGACTGGAAGCTTTTGAGATGTGGATTTGGAGAATAATGGAACGCATAAAATGGACAGACAAAATAAAAAAAAAATGAAGATGTGCTAGACAGAGTGTGTGAAAGAACTCATAAAGAAGAGGAAAAGAAATTGGATTGGTCACTGGCCAAGAAGAAACTGCTTGCTGACGGATGCCCTAGAAGGAATGGTCAACGGAAAGAAAGAAACATCAGATGATAGACAGTATTAAAATAAATGGTTTAATGCAGATACAAAACGGAAAGCTGAGTTAAGGAAATAGTGATGAATGCTGAGTTTGCAGTGAAAGACCTGCTCTTGAGCAGAACACTATGAATGAATGAAGTCATATAACATATTGTGGAAAGTAGCGGGAAGCTACCACACTTATAATTCCCTAGTAAAACTGCAAAGCATGACTTGAAAATGCTATGATTGCAGTGAACGACCTGCCCTACGGCAGAACACTGTGAATAAAAAAATATATATAACATATAGGGCGTACAAGCTCACAAACTTTGTGCAAAAATAGTCATTTTTACATGGTCACGTTTTCAGCATAAGATCTAACTGGTCTACACAAATTACTTGACAATTTATTTTAAATATAGGCCTATGTATAATTTAAAAGTTGTATCTCATAAGAACCGCTTAGGCTAATATTATTAGAAGTAGAAAAAATCTTTAAGTTACACTGGTCTTTGACGGAATTACAAAAGAATAAAATTAGAACAGTTGAATTTGATTAAACAAGATGACAAATTATCTTCTTGGGAAAAGATCAACACTGGAGTAAGACAGGGATGTGGACTTTCATCGGTGCTTTTCATTATATACATGAATAAATTAATAAATGAATGGAGGAAAACACAACGGGGATATATACCCATCAATAGGAACCTCAAACTCGATGCTATTCTTTTTGCAGACGATTTAGCTCTTCTGGCACTTTCCGAAAATGATTTGCACGATCAATTTATAATTTACAAAAAATAGGTGCCAATTTAATATGGAAATATCAATTAACAAAACTAAAATTATGGCATTTCATGGGAAGGACCCCATACAAAGTAAAATCTGTCTCCAGAATAAAATTTTAGAGAGATCTAATCAATTTAAATATCTTGGATATTATCTCTCTATCTGGGATGAAAAGGATATCCCTGAAAAAGTTACTAGTTATAATAAAAGTTTAGGAATTATTAATCAAGTTATGAAACCATCCCTTGTACAAAAAAACACCAGATTACGTTTATATAACACTTTGGCTAGACCAGTGTTGACCTATGGTAGTGAAGCATGGACACTAAAAAAACAACATGAAAGCAGAATAACGGCTTGTGAAATGAGATTCATGCGCAGAACAGCGGGTTACACCATATGGGATCGGAAAAGGAACACCGATATCTTAAAAGAATTGAAGACTACGCCAATTTTGGAATATATTAAACAGTACCAACTAAATTGGAAACACCATCTTGAAAGAATGAGTTCAAATCGGATCCCCAAAGCTGTTTATAATTATATACCAAGAGGACGAAGATCACTGGGCCGTCCTATGAAACGCTGGAGGGAAAATTTTCTATAGGATCGTAACAGGCCTTGGCCTAATACTTGGAAGGAAGAAGAAGAAGCAGAATTTGATTATTTTAGAAGAAGCCTCAAAAAAACAAGAAGGATAAAATAAGAAATGAATTCCTTTGGGGAGAAATGAAGGCCATCACATCTGTTAAGAGTTAAAAATCAAACGCTTAAATGGTATGGTCATGTACAAAGAATGGAAAATGAAAGATGGCAAAAATATATATATACCAATGGCCACTCCCTGGAAAAAATAAACGTGGCAGACCAAGATGAAAATGGAAAACCTACGTCAGAACCATAATGGATGATAGGAATTTGGAAGAGGGAGATTGGAATGATGGAGATAAATGGAAACTGAAGACGGCAAACCTATATGTGGGGGAAAGCCGAAGAAGAAGAAGAAGAAGAAGAAGAAACTGATATATGTTTACATAAGTCGTTTGGTTTAATAGTCCACACATTTTTAGAAGTACGGGTGGTTTAATTATGTGTTCAGGACGGAATGAGATTAGGGTCAAATAATTCCTTAAGAACATTTGGGATAATATTTGTGTTTGGGTAGCTGCGCTGCGGCAGGAAGTAAGTTCCCGCCCAATCGTAAGACAGTTGAGATACAAGGTCTTAATTTTAAGATGCAACCCTAGAGCCTGGCACTAATTTCGTATGGTACTCTCACCAAATAAATCTAAGTAGATATGAAAATGATTAGAGATCGCAATGGGATAAAATCTATTTTTGTGCTGTTTATTCCTTACCTTATGACAAAAGATTTTCAAAATTATCTCATTTAGCTTCAATAAAACGTTCAAATCGGCGAAGTAGATTTTGAAACACACTATCCAATTCCTGCCTTGAAGTGTTGGGAGTTCACAGTTCGAATATTTTCTTTAAGTTTCTCTAATGTTCGAGGATTTGAATTCCTGCCTTTATTTGGGACAGTTGCGTTAGAGAATTGAAGACAAAATTCATAAGACAACTTTCATAAGATTTCTTCTTTACTTACTTTTTTTTACTTTTGAGGGCCTCTCCATTTTTCAGCGGTTACCCTGTATTCCCATTCGCCATTCTTGCCGATCACGCCATTCATCCTCCTCCAGACCTCGGTCGTTCATCAATCTATGGATCTCTCCTCTCCAAGTTGTTCTTGGCCTGCCCCGTTTCCTTCTACCAGAAGGTGACCATTCCAAAAGAGTTTTGGGCCATCTATCATCCTCCATTCTCCTGGCATGGCCATACCACTGAAGAGCTCGTCTTTCGATCCTTTCCACCACTGTCTCCTCCATATCCATCATCTGCCTCACTTCTTCATTTCTTCTTCTTTCCAACCTGGACACCCTGGCACTGCGTCTTATTCCATCCATCTCCACTGCCAAGATCTTAGTTTTTTGTCCCTCTACCAAAGTCCATCGCTCAGCACCATAAGTCATTATGCTTTCCACAACAGACTTCAAAATCCTCTTCTTCGTGTGGTTTGACATGGTCCTATTCCACAGTACTCCATTCAACATTTTTATGGCTCTTCATGCTTGTACTAACCTGCTATCTACTTCAGCTTTACAGCTCCCTGATTCATCAATAAGTGAGCCCAAATATTTAAATTTTTTAACAGCTCTAATAATTCCTTGGGATAGGGATATATCTCGTCCACTTCCTCCTACTACAAGATATTCAGTTTTTTCCATGTTTACTCTTAATCCTCCTATTTCAAAAGATTTCTTCTTTGCATTTGTAAAAAATAAAAGTATCCTCTGTTCACTGATATACATCATGTTAAAGTGAAAACGCCACAATCACAACTCCACAACTTGGTTTAAAAAAACTCCGGAAAACACGTCTGTACCTTACAGTTACACAAGTAACAAAAATAGGGGTAGAAAAATGTGAATAGAACCTGCTTTGTCGCCCGCCCGCCCGCCAGTTCACTGACCGGGAATAGAGGGTGCTTTGACCGCTTGACCTGCCGACTGGTTGCCAGGTGCTTAGGGTTGCGACATATACTGAAGGCTCCAGCCTCATCAACTCGTAAACAAAAAATATTTTTACATAATATCTTGGACCAAGAAATGATACAAATAAAGTCACAAGTCATCGATATCAACGTACCATCCCTAAATCAGTTCAAATAGAGTTTTTTCTACATGGAAATAACTTTTCGGGCAACAGTGGATATGGAAGTAGACGCAGTACACCTCAGCCGTAGGCCTATGTTTTATGAGTTGTGTTATAAGTAGAGTCCCGATTTTTATGTAGTATTATCCTATGAAATATGTAGGCCTACATAAATGTGTAACAAAAACCCACAAAATATGTAATACTAAATATGTAACATCAAGATTACAAAGAAACGTTAAAATAGTTTAATTTAATTATTCTAATGGCGTGGAAATGAATTTCACCCTTTTCCCAAGCGATTACAAGTGTTTTAAAAATGCTTTTATGTTATTAAAAAAGCGGAAAAAAAAAGATTACACACAATTGTCATAATATTACAATGATATTGCGAAAAGAAAAATTAATGTCTGAGCCAGGAATCGAACCGTGGACCTCTCGTATTCCATACGAGACAGCAAGACCACTACACTATTCGAGACACAGTTCAGACATTAATTTTTATTTTTTACAGTATCATTATAATATTATAATATGATCCATTATTGGAACTGTGTTAAAATAACAGTATTGGAAAGTGTTAAATAAACACAATTCTCATACCTAAATGGAAATGAGTACCAGACGCTTGTTCTGGGGGTAAAGACGACCGTCACGCAGGGCTGACAACCCGGGTGATATCAAGTGCCGATTGTCCTACTACCCCAAGGGCCTCCTGAGGCCTGTAGTGGGATACCTTTACCTTTAAATTTAGTATGCCCCATCAGATTAGGTTCAATCCTAAAGTCTATCATGCCACAAAACACAGAAAGTCACTAGATAGTTTAGGATATTTTTGAGGAGTTAATTTTTCTTCTTCTTCTTCCTTCCAAGTATTAGGCCAAGGCCTGTTACGATCCTATAGAAAATTTTCCCTTATGGGAAATTCTCGTATAAGACTTGAAAGTATAATAATAGTCCCTTCGATTGGTTGCTGGCCAAAGGGAAGGCAAGACCAGTGATGGGGCTGCCATCTTATAGCCTCTGGTCAGGCTTTTCTGGAGAAGAAAAGAAAATAAAGGAAAGACGAAATGGAAAAAAAGGAAGGACTCTCTAGCCCTCGGATGCCCTAATAGCGTTGGGGTCGAAAAAACAAGTTAACCAAGAGAGGTTAGATAGTAAAGTTAAAAGAGTGCAAAACACAAGTAAGTGGAAGAAATGTTTTGCTCAGCTTGGGCACCTTGTGGTCGCCATCCACATATCCCCTAGATGAGGACCCCTGAGGGAAGTTAATTCTCGATGAGCAAAAATGATGTTTATTAATGAAATAAAAATAAAACTTAGTTTTATTCGATTTTCATATTTATATTATACTGAATTATATCTTAATAAATATGAAAATCAAATAAAACTAAGTTTTATTTTTATTTAATTAATAAGTATGGATTTTCATCAAGTAAACACCAACTCAATTCGTTAAAAATTATGTTCTTCACATTTTGAAAACGATCGCTCGACATCACAGAACGTCATTGGTGAATAGTTAAGCAGATGATCGTTGCGTGTTCAATTATATATTTGACATAATATGTAAAAATGTATAATTATAGGAATAAATTTAATGCTTCATACCTCTCCTCATATCCAGTCTTCTAAGTAGACCGCGGTTTCAAAGCCTTGACGGCTTCATCTTCATAGCATCAGGCAACAAGAAAGTACTGAAGATGAAGCCACCAAGGCTTTCAAACCGCGGTTTACTTAGAAGACTGGATATGAGGAGAGGTGTTAATTATAAAATTGGTACCTGTAAGTCAGTCGTCCTCAACTAAATTAATAAACTTCATCAAGTTATTCCAATATGGAGGCCTTTCAAAAACAATATTTCATCTTCTGCATTTTAATTGGTACTGATGGTGTTGTATAACGGTTTATGTCTGCGGGTATGAGAATGAGAACATACCCGCAGACATAAATCCGTTATAGAACCTATACAATACCAACAGTACATACCAGTTAAAATGCAGAAGATGAAACATTGTTTTTGAAAGGCCTCCATATTAGAATAACTTGATGAAGTTTAACAATTTAGTTGAGTACGACTCTTTATATATATATATATATATATATATATATATATATATATATACATGATATGAAAAGAAAAAAGAATGCTTGAGTCGGGATTTGAACTCGAGTCTCTAAAGTCTGTACCTTTAGCGCTCTAACCAACTGAGCTACCCAAGAATTCCAAGACAAACATACAATTTTCTTATACATGTAGTATTCTCAATTCACACAAGAGGTAGCAGAAATTTCTTCCAACTGCCATCTAGCGGCTAACATAACAGTTAAGCAAATATACTGCTATAAAGTAAATATTCTCTTTAATAATTTGCTTAACTGTTATGTTAGCCGCTAGATGGCAGTTGGAAGAAATTTCCGCTACCTCTTGTGTGAATTGAGAATACTACATGTATAAGAAAATTGTATGTTTGTCTTGGAATTCTTGGGTAGCTCAGTTGGTTAGAGCGCTAAAGGTACAGACTTTAGAGACTCGAGTTCAAATCCCGACTCAAGCATTCTTTTTTCTTTTCATATCATATTTGCCTTCATTGCCAAATGTCAAAATATATATATATATATATATATATATATATATATATATATATAATTTTATGTTGAGTTATTTTTGACTCACCTTAAACATCTTAACTCCCTCGCAGACCCGGATTTCTTCACTGCATATGTGACATTCTCAATGCAGTGAAGAAACCCGGGTCTGCGAGGGAGTTAAGAAGTATGTAAGAAGTATGAGGTGAGTAAAAAAACAACTCAACATAAATTAAAATAAACCTCATAGTGTTATTTCCTACCTACATAACGAATTTTATAATTATTAATTAAATAAAAATAAAACTTATAGTTTTATTTGATTTTCATATTTATTAAGATATAATTCAGTTACAGCTGTTTCGGTACACTGTACCTTCTTCAGACATGTTAAATTATTTTATAATTTTATAATTAACATCTTATTACATAACCTCAACGGTGCTTTAATATGAATTTCAAAAGTGTTGATGAGGTGAGGTTTGAAGTATTTAATTCAATATTAAATTAAACCTCATAGTGATTTCTTCCTACAAAAGTTCAATGTACAATTATGTTTAAAATATGTAGTATTGGTTGATACATGTAACGTGAAATACGCGTATAATGGTCATAATAGACTTGTACGTAAACATTTTAAGTTCTCGGATCGATACGTGCATAGGAAAAAATATGTAATTACGTAGAAATCCGGACTCTAATTATAAACCACCCTCTGTGCCGAAGCCGAGTGGTTAAGGCAGGAAGCCTTGGCGCAGAGCTACGGGACTTGCGCTGGTTCGAGTCTCCATGGGGGAAGAAATTTTCTCATGGTATTTCGGCCAGTACGGGACCGGTGCCCACCCAGCATCGTGATGCATTTGGGTAGCTACAATAATTAGCGGCTCCAGGTTGAGAAAACCAGCTATAACGGCTGGGGGACTCGACATGCTGACCACATGTCACCCCTACACTGGCTGATTATCATCTACCTCTGTGATTGACACATGTGGATGTGAGGTCAGCAGCCGGCTGGTAGGCTAAGGGCCTTGTAGGCCTGTCGCGCCAGGAGTTTTTTCTCTGTACTTAAACGTGGACCAGTCATAGTTAAAGAAGCACAAGAAACCAAAAATAAGTATATCACAAAATATCGTCACAGTCATACGAGAAATAGTATGTGTGGGAAAAGTATATGGAGATCTATTACACAGACTCCATATTAGAGTTCGTTTGTTATCAGCCGAACGGAGCATAGAGATATGCTGAAATTAATTAAAACTGATAACAAAGGTGAAGAAATTATTTCCCAGTATGACGCAGGAGAAGATCATGAATAATTTATACATTTTTAAAATTTGAATTCTTACACGTACGTCACTTCTTCGGGGATTACAAACAAAAACTAAACAGTTTATTATGCAATATGTCAGACGCTCTTGTGTACAACTTTGTAAATATTTGACAATTAAGCATCAACATTAAAATATCCCTTGCATTAAGATTGTCTCTCAGTTATATTCGGACCCTTACAAAGAACGTCTGTGGGCACGCCGTAGCGTAGTGGTTAAGGCACTGGGCTACAAGCCGGAGGGTCGAGGGTTCAAGTCCCGTTGGGGTCAGGATTTTTAAACTGACGCAAACCCTCTGGAGGCACTATGGCCCTGGGGTCGACTCAGCCTCTAACGGAAATGAGTACCAGACGCTTGTTCTGGGGTAAAGGCGGCCGTCACGCAGGGCTGACAACCCGGCTGACATCAAGTGCCGATTGTCTAGAAAAAGTGGGAGCCTTAACCTCCTACTACCCCAAAGGCCTCCTGAGGCCTGTTGTGGGATCACTTTACTTTACTTTAAAAGAACGTCGGCCGCGGCCGATGGATTTTTTTAGGATGGAAAAATGCAAGGAGCAAATGCTCCGGGAGGGACTTTAAGCCCTGGATCCCGAGTCTGAAGATTTTCAGGCTCGTAAAAGATCCTTAAGTCTGAATAAAAAAGCTCTCTAAGCAAACTTTACCGATCTCAAACAACCTAGTAATACCTTAATTGCCTGCTAGATGTCTCATTGAGTCTGTGTGTTGACCGCATGTCACTCATGACATCTATGGACAAATAAGGTAACTAAATGAATTTGGTCTATTAACTCTTAACATAGGAGAGGTCATGGCTCAACACTGGGCTATGCCTTTATAAATATATATTGCATACAAACAATACAAGATTACATTTTCTTCGTTATTACTTATAGAACTCTTGACAAAAAAATTTTGGAGCAGGTGAATAATTTTACATATCTAGGATGCAATATCTCATATGAAGAAGAAAAGGATGTAAATGCAAAAATATTTATTTTTTTAAAGAATTTTAGGGTTAATAAATTCTATCTTGAAGCTACAGTTAGTCCAAAAACATTCAAGCCTAAAAGCGTAGAAAACACTGGCTCTTCCAACTCTTTTGTATGGTAGCGAAGTATGAACGTTGAAACAGAAGGATATACAGAGACTTAGATCTGCTGAAATGAGATACCTTCGGAGGACTGCAGGATACACACTACTAGATCACAAAAAAAAATGAAGACATCTTAGAAGAATTACACATGGAACCTTTAGAAAACAACATTTCTGGTTATAAGTCAAGATGGATGCAACATGTTCATCGAATAGAGGATCACAGAATACCCGAACAAATGTTAAAATATCAACCTGCAGGAAGTAGAAGACCAGGTCGTCCACTCAAAAGACTTCTGGATGGTGTTTCTCTTGAGGCCGAAACAGGACAACAAATGGCCTAAATTCGTGAATGTACTATGATGATGATGACTTATAGAACTTGAGGACATATTGATTTTGATTGTGTTTGTTCAATTGTAAACCAGTATGCGAATTGGGCGAGGGGACAAGATTTTTAAAGTAACCTAAACATTCTAGTGGCACCGTGACCCTCGCGTTTAATGGAAAATGAGCACCGGACGTAGGATATGCTCTAAGGGCAAAGGCGGCCATCACGCAGGGCTGACATCTTGTGCCATTCTCTACAATATGCGAGCCTTAATCTCCTACTACCCGAAGGACCTGTTAAGACCCTTTAACCTATCTGGCATGGGTAATCTTTCTGTTAGGGATGATACGGAATAGCTCGCAAACAAGCCCCGCTTTCAAAAACAATGTAAAGAAAACATCAAAGTGGATAGCAGTACAAATTGAATTCAGTATATAATATTTATTTTGTCCTGCGCCGTAGCCGAGTGGTTAAGGCAAGAAGGCTTGGCGAAGAACTATGGGACTTCCGCTGGTGCGCGTCTCCATGGGGGAAGAAATTTTCTCATGGTATTTCGGCCAGTATGGCACCGGTGCCCACCCAGCATCGTGAGGCATTTGGGTAGCTACAATAAGTAGCGGCTCCACGTTGAGAAAACCAGCTATAACGGCTGGGGGACTCGACGTGCTGACCACATTAAAGGAAAGTTTTAAATTGAATTATTTTCCCATAAAACCAGATATCCTATCTACCGATTAACATGTCACCCCTACACTGGCTGGATGATCATCTACCTCTGTGATTGACACATGTGGATATGAGGCCAGCAGCCGGATATTAGGGTAAGGCCTTCTAGGCCTGTCGCACCAGGAGTTGATATAATAAATTTGGCGAATTCTTTACAACATGTGACACGAAATTTATTTCTAAGTTCCAATCATATACCATGCGCATGCGTCAACAAAAGAGAAACGGTTTACACTATGCAATCACGGGATGCAGTCAACATGTACACGATATTTAACGAACCTAATAGCTAACTTAACGCAATTTAAGTACTCTAACCTGTGAAAGACCAACCTAAAAGCTAACCTAATGCAATTTAAGTACTCTAACCTGTGAAAGGCCAACCTAAAAGCTAACCTAATGCAATTTAAGTACTCTAACCTGTGAAAGACCAACCTAAAAGCTAACCTAATGCAATTTAAATACTCTAACCTGTGAAAGACCAACCTAAAAGCTAACCTAATGCAATTTAAGTAATCTAACCTGTGAAAGACCAACCTAAAAGCTAACCTAATGCAATTTAAATACTCTAACCTTAGAAAGACCAACCTAAAAGCTAACCTAATGCAATTTAAGTAATCTAACCTGTCAAAGACCAACCTAAAAGCTAACTTAACGCAATTTAAGTACTCTAACCTGTGAAAGGCCAACCTAAGAGCTAACCTAATGCAATTTAAGTACTCTAACCTGTGAAAGACCAACCTAAAAGCTAACCTAATACAATTTAAGTACTCTAACCTGTGAAAGACCAACCTAAAAGCTAACCTAATGCAATTTAAGTACTCTAACCTGTGAAAGACCAACCTAAAAGCTAACCTAATGCAATTTAAGTAATCTAACCTGTCAAAGACCAAACCTAAAAGCTAACCTAATGCAATTTAAGTACTCTAACCTGTGAAAGACCACCCTAAAATCTAACCTAACGCAATTTAAGCACTCTAATCTGTGAAAGAATGCAACATCCAAAAATAAATAATAAGTTCTGAAATTTTGAAGTATATGTGTACAGTTAATTAGTACATACTGTATGTTGACTATGTCGGAAGACGACTTTGTTTTTGCATAGAATATTCGTTAAAATCAATATGGTTGTCACATCTCCATGCTAAGTATGTAGTTAAATGTCACAGAAAAAGATATTGAAATAATATAAGAAGTTTAAAAATCATTGTAAATGGTGGGAAATAATTTGAAAAATGGAACCCTAAGAATAAAATAGACAGTAATTTACAAAGGAATTAAAAAAGTCGCGTCACATGTAAATAATAGTCTAAATTTGTGATATATCTAGAATAACATGATATTTTTGTTTCAGAATTAATTGTAGAGTGTTTGCGTTGCGTCAATTCCTGGAAACCAAAGAGAATGATACTTAGACCATTTTAACATTAAACTAACAAAATACGAGCTTAAAAAAATATGTTCACAGGTCAGAGCAACTCTGTGGAAAAATGGCATTCGCTTCACAGTGTGGGCACTTCTTCCAGGGGTGAGCACTTTTTGCAGAAGTTTCTCCTCATGCTGAAGTGAGTGGCCATCTTCAGCATCACAAACCTCAGAACAACACCCCATTTCTGGACGAACAAATTCCGAAGATACTTCAGAACTCTGGAGGTATTTAAAACGATGGAACTTATGTGGTTAAATCCAAAAAGAAACTGAATAATATTAAACGGTAAATGTTTAAAAAGAGATACAAAAGTTTTAAATGTTTACTTTGTTAAACAGATGTTAAAAATTGTGGAGTGCAGGCTTTCACGGCCGGTAATAATAAAATTAAAAGATTCCGGGCTATGTGGCCGTGGTCTATAACTGGCGTTTCTTCCAGACGTTTCTCCCTCAACTGCGGAGGGCATCTTCAGTGGCGAGTGCTTTTAGGTGGTGCTCCCTTGTCGTAGACTCGACTGCTCCACCTATTCTCTATTTCAAACCAGTTGATAGAGATCCTCCCTTCACTCACTCCACTAGCAGGTATAGGCAGCTAGTAAAGGGGAAGGTACGACTCCCTGTTACAAATACATCAGTCTTCTAAATTATCTTATGAAAATAAAATTATATTGGATTATATACTGAACAATTCGAAAATGTATAATAGTAATATAATATATATTAGTTATTTTTCAAACTTATACCTATATATACATTTTTGTTTTGTTTTGTTTCTACTTGTTTAACATCTCCCATGTATGCATATTTAAATCCCAGCTTCTACTGTGTCTAAATCATGTTCAAATGTATACCGAAGCTAATATATATATATATATATATACTCAAACGTTTAACTGTGTTTTCCTTATATCTATCACACAATAACTAAGCACGAAGTATTACTAAAAAAATAATTATTATCTAAATATTTTTTTAAATGTATAAAAACAATCTATTAAACGCTAACTAAACAATTCCACTAAATAAATTATGTATTAACTGAATTTTCAAGACAATTCTAAAATCCACCACACTGCTAGAACTAAGAACAGTCTACTGAGAAAAACAATTTTTTTTGTACTGTCAATACAATGTCAGTACTGAACTACACTATTAACAATAGATGGCCCTCCGCCGTCTGCCACCCCGCACTAAAACTCTGTGTTTTGTATTATATTAGTTATAGAAATCTTAATATAAATTCAAAGTATAACAAAGTAAGTCAGGAATTAAAAACTATATATCATATTTTGTTACCAAAATCCTCTAAAAAAGGATAAATTATAATATTTTATTTTCTGGTTTTCACAGCTTTGGGGAGTTGGTTTATAACTGGTAACAGCCACGTTCCTAGCTTTGGCCTACTTATTGTATGCACCCCTACAGTAGTCAGGGTAGTAAAATGACGTCCCTTCTATCAACTCCGTTGACATAGATAATAGAAACATTCGCCACTGAAGATGCCCTCCGCAGTTGAGGGAGAAACGTTTGGAAGAAACATCAGTTATCGACCACGGCCACATAGCCCGGAATCTTTTAATATTAAAATAATACAAATGTTTAAGAACATACACTGCATGCGGCAGAATCACTGATATCAACAAATACTGAGCAACTGTCCCATGGAATACCATTCAAGGGCAAACTTGGAGCAAGGTCGGCGTGTAGCACTGTATCGCGGTAGCTCTCAGCCAGAGCTTCTGACTACTAACACCACAAGTGTTTTAACACATGTTAACAAAAATTATTATTAAACTCACAAGGGAACTGTCAACCATTTCATGCCGAAACCTACCTTGAAATATCTCCCAGAGAAGCGTTGTGTTGTATCAAGGACGGGTCCAAAAAATTACCCATCGATTTTAACTCAGTGGCGAGGCGTCAATGGAAGCGCTGGATGCGGCGCTTCCCTATAATTTTTACAAAAATAAACTATTTTAAATATTATTTAAAATTCTCACGTTAGAAGTTGAATTATTTTAAAATAAATTTATAAGTAAATAATTTATAAGTTAAATCTGTAGGCTAGTGTCACCTATCGGAGCTTCTCCAAATTACATCATCAGTTTCCGGTGGCTTGGATGCGCTACGCCTAGCCGCTTCTTACCGGATACCGCTGACATTTAATGCGGGTGCAATTGAGAGAAAAATTAAAGTTCGTTGTCCTCAGTATTGAAATTGTATTAATTTTACTTAGTTTAATTGTTTATAGTATATAGTTTGTATGTTTTGATTGTGACCTTGTCACTATTCAAATAGAATGAATGTAAATTGTGAATTTTGAAAGGTTTATTGTAATTTATTTTATTCTACGTTTTGTCATGAGTGAATCGTTTAGAAGCGAGCTAGCGATGAGCTTCCAAGAATCCACTCATGCTAGTAGCTCTGCCGCGAACGTTCAAACGGAGTTGCAACAGCATCATGAACCTGTAATATGGGAGTGTGCTATTGAAAAACTTTTACAATGCCCGTTTAATTCACTTACATTTCAAGACAAAATAAAATTAATAGAAAATTAAATACTCAACATATCAAGCCGTAAAATTTTCACAGGACATTTCAATCCAAATTCGTACCAAACTATCCCCTGGTTATGTAGTTTCGATAATCTCAAAAAATTGTTCTGCTGGCCGTGTCTTTTGTTCTCGCCTGAAAAGAACGTTTGAAACAAGACAGGGTTTGAGAATTTAAATATTTTTCATGAAGCAAGAAAAAAAACTCATTTCTTCATATACCAAGCTTTAAGCAGTTGAAAAAGTTCGCGAAACTAAAATTGATTTTTTTTTACTATGGAGCTTCCTTTCTTCCCAAACTCACGCCTCGCCACTGTTTTAACTACAAGGCACATAAATCTAAGTCAGAATCCAGCAATGTCAACCCACTCTACGGTGCGGATGGACTTCCTGCATGAATAAGAGCGGAGTGACGTAAGGCAGGACGCGGCGCAGACGGAAGGTAGTTCGGATTTTCCAATCTACCAATTCAGATGTTATATTACTTCAGAGATTTGGCATTGGATTTGAGTGCCTTGCAGTTAAAAACGGCAGATATTTTTGAACATGTCCTTGGCATATCACAATGCTTCTGTGAAAGAAATTTCAAGATAGGTTTTAGCATGCAATAATTGACAATTCCCTAGTAAATATAATACAAAATTACGGATCCTATAATAATCTTATAATCTACCCTTATAACTTCCTGTTCATATTGGGCAAACGTTTAATAAAGTGAATTAAACTCGCTTTTATTAAATGATTTCACCTCTATAATCATGAATTAGTATTTGTAGGAATAACAATTATAAACTTTTATGCTCCGCGTGTATTTGATATATTTTGCCTCAAGTTTTTCATGTTACAAAGATAACAAGTAGATGGCAGCAAAAATTCAATTACATATTCTGTTATACCTTCGCTTGTAGAGATCGGACATGCGAAGTATCTAAAATCTACAGTCTGTTCTTGGAAAGTGTAGAGAAATTCGCGCATCGTGTTAGTGGAAGACAGGGCGGAGCCTAAGAGCGATGTCTAATCGGAAATCTCACGGTGTTGCGTTCTCGACAGCTTGAAGCTCAGGAGCGAAATGAATAATGTCACGTGATCTGTTCTCCCTCCTAAACTCCCTTCCGCGGCTTAATTGGTAAAATGCATTGCATTTTATCCCGACTCCTGCGTAGATGGCTTATTTGGAACAGCTTCTCTACAGATTCTACGGACAGACTTTAGTATTACACGCCCAAGTTAAGTCTGCACGGCCAAAGGGCATGTGTATTACCTCTAGTGTACCCAAACTATTTCTCTACGGAAGCGAGAATCTCTAAACACATGTGAATATCATTACATGGTTGCTAATTTAGTAATTTAGTCGACGTCTGCTGAAGGTTTTGGAACATTTAAAATCACGGTGTTTGTCATCTTTCTATTACCAGCCTCACAACACAACACATGACGAGAATTGACAACATGTAACGAGGAAGGCAAAGGAGGCACAGCTCATTCTCCGGTAGTAACATGGTTGCCGGATTATTCACTTGGTCAACGACTACTGTAGGTGTCGTATCATTTAAAAAGCACTCTGACAGCGCTCCTCTCCCAGTCAAACAACAAATACAGAAGACAGGAAGTGGCAACATACCAATAGAAGGAAGAGAATCGACAGCACGTTCTTAGCATATTTTCCGCGTTCAGATTTAACTTGGGCGATTAATACTGTACATTTGTTACTATTCTTTCCATCATATTGGTAAATGTACGTCCCAGGTCGGTATTGTACATCGTATCCATAAAGTCTTTCCAATATTACAACTTCCTGTAAGATAAAAACTATAAAAGTTAGAATTGTGTGGTTTGTAGCAGATGTAAGACAAGCTCTCAATTTTTTTAGGTATAATCTACAATGACGTCAAACCAGGAAAAAGCGCAATGTATTTTATGGTACTATGAGACAAAGTCACCAACCTTCAGGCTACATTAATCAATAATTTCCATAACTTGTTTCGAAACGAAAATACGATGATTGATAATAGCATACGGTTATGCATAATGTGTTTTCTATCCAGTCCGACACTTATAAATTGAGCTTTTACTTCTGTAAAAGTAAATCCCACACTTTCCTTCAGTCACGCCATAAGTTCTGGCAATCAAACTCAACAAGGCACTGCTCGAGCACAGACGCAGCCTGTATTTCACCCCTTAATGACCGAACAGGCACAACAGGCACTCCAAGACTTCCAGCCTATATTGGTTGGCTTTAAGTCTCCAATGGAGCGCTTGTTGTTCCTGTCACAATTGGTGAATATGTGTATCAGTGATAATGGCTAAAATGTAAGCAAGATGTATACATTTACATCTTTGCATGAAATGCTTTGGTAATCAGTATGGGACGCCTTGCCTCAGCGGTGTGCTGTACAAAAAAAACATATATACCCAATTTAACCCTCATTAAATCCAGCCAGAGATTTGGCGACGTGCTCTCACCTGGAGTGGCGTGGCTCATTCCACACTGCTGGATTTCCGACTCTCGGCTTGAAGGCAGTGTGGATTCTGATGCCCTACTTCAGTTCATCACATCCCAAATCTCTGTCCAATTTTCATCACCATCGGCACGCAAATACTGGCGCCGCCAAGTAGGCTCAGATTAAGTGAACTAAAACCCCGTAACGATAGCCACTATCTACTTAGCTAGACTTCGCCTTATTCAGTCAGTCAGTCAGTCAGTCAGTCAGTCAGTCAGAGCTTCTCCAACTTTCCAAAAGAAATGCTGCATAATGTATGGCGAGAAATTGAATATCACTTAGATGTTTTGTGGGCGACATGTGGAAGTACACTGATATTGCTTAATAAAGTTTCATAATTTGTTTTTCATCTGCCACAAACCACACAATTCTAACTTTTGTAGTTTTCATCTTATGGCAAGATGTAATATTGGAAAGACTTTATAGACAGGGTGTATATCTCTCCCCGTGTCTTTTGGAGTGTCAGCCCAAGTTACTACAATGTTACGAGTATAAACACTTGAGAAAGTTTTTAGAGAACACAAAATGAAAATCACATTTGATTTTTCTGACTGACAGTGATTGTGCCGCACACAGTGGTTCGTGAGGTGAGATGAAAACAGGTGTTGGGCCGTGGATATATTTAAACGCGCGCCGAGAAATTAGATAATATTTTTGTTGGGAGCACAGAAGTTTTGGGCACTCTAGTAGTCCAGTAGCTAGTCAGTCTTCCAGATGTGGTTCGCACTGCAATAACATCACCCGCACATCCAGTGCCTGTCACAACTCACTTTGTATTCTAGTTCTCTACGGTAATAACATTTACACTCCGAGAGTCCCGAATTACGTCCATTACATGGCGGATTATCAAATTGTCCAAAATACTTACAGAATTTTCAAGTTATGTTTGTAAGTTCAAGTTAAGTTGGCCATACAATTAAATTGATGTGATGTTACTAAGCCAGTAAACGGGCTGGAAGTAATATAAATGCGTACATTTTATGCAGGAATTCCTTGTGGAAAATATAATCAAAATACAATCATTTCTGAGCCGTAAATATATGTTGATTTTTTTTAGGATCACTCGTAGATTTGACAAAAATGGACAAGAAAAGAAACACAGATAAACGCGATAAATTAAAAGTTCAAAATATAGTTGAAGAAATTCAGAATTATCAAATCAATTGGATAGAACACATTGGATCCACTTCGCTTTCCAAAATTAACATTAAGGTATAAACCTAAAGGACGAGAAAGAGCAAAATTAAGATGAACTGATCAACCATATCTTGAGATCTCATAGGAACAGGCTCAGATGACCAATATATAAGTAAGTTCATGATGATCTTGAAGAATAAGTTCGGGCTGTAAGGCCGTGGTCGTGAGGCTTGTAGTTCCCCGACGTTTCGCCAAGAGACTGCGTCTGGCATCCTCAAGGGTTGTCTTGAGGCTGGCAATTCTGTCCACTGTTTGTCCTATTTGTACGTTCACCGCGATGTGTTCGTAAATTATATCTGCCTTCTGATTGGTCCGAGTTAGGAACTTCCATTGCTCCAATGAGATTACTGTCGATGGTCTAGTCGACTGTTCATTACATCTGCAGTTTTAATAGAAAAGAAGAATCATTAAAAGTCAACAAAGTATGGATACCGGTTCTAAAAAACGCAGAATGTAAACCTCTACAAGTACAGTCGATCCTAGAGCAATTATTTAAGGTGTGGATTTGGTACCGACCTTACGAAGGTCTTGACCCGATAACTTCATGTGCTTGTAGGAAGGTGGTGGCGAAATTGTGTGTTATGCTGTGTAGAGTGCTCCTCTAAACAGTTGTCTTCTTCAGGTGAGCTTGTCGGTCTTGAAAAACGGCTTTTTCTTGTAGTGTCTGGATCTTGCAGTCTAAGTTCTAGATGAGACTTGAGTATTCACAAAGGATAGTGTGGTTTGAAGGACTTGAGGGTTTTGAAGGATGGTGGTGAGGAGAATAAGGAGGGATTGGAGTATATTCTCCGGCGGGTTCTGAGAAGGTAAGGGAGGGAAGTTTTCTTCGGTCTTTTGAGGTGTTCTTGGAGTGGTTTTTGAAGTGATTTCAGGCTTTCTCGTGGTAGATGGTTTGCTTGTTCCTTGCGTTTGTCTCATTTTCAGATACTTCTGGAATGATGGACATTTTCGATGACTTGCTGCATGGTCTGCGTTGCAGTTGGTACACTTGACTTCCGTCTGGGTGCAGTCGGAGACTCTGTGGTTTCCGGAACACCTGACGCATTTTGTGTCTCGAAAGCAGAATTCTGCAATATGTCCAAAGCCTTGACATTTGAAGCACTGGGTGCCTCCTGTGGGTTTCCGGTAAGGTTCCAATCTGATTCGGATGTTGAATAGCTCTTTTAGATTTTCTTCAATTTTTTCCTTGATGTCTGGTGTTTTGTGGAGTGTTAGGATGTAAATAGGAAGCTCTATCTTCTTCTTTACTCCTTCTATGAAGACTTGTTTTTCAATGCTTCTTAATTCTTTGACGGGCAGGTTCCTACTCATAATTTCATCATATACTTCATGTGTTGTGATGGACTTAGGAAGTCCCTTCACAACTAGTTTGATGATAGGAGGCCTGCCGTAGCCATGGGTATAAAACTGAGTCTCAGATTTCTTGAGCTCTTTGTAAGCTCGCCGATAGGCTGCTTTTGTTGAGGTCCTAATGGTGAGAACGCCCTGGTTGTACTTCATGTGTACATCATTTTTGTTTCCTGCAGTGATGCTTTCCAATTTTAGTGGCGTGATGTCTTTGGAATATACCACTAAGGGAGGTGGAGTTTCTGCCTTTTCTTCGTATAGATGTTCAAACAGATTTCTTGTTTCTATTGGTGTTCGTTGTTTATAGTGGTGTTGATTATTTCTAGCAGTGCGACGTGCTGGCGGGTGGACGAATCCATCCCGGTCTTGCATTTCTGCGTAGTGCTTCTTTCGACGAGGTGCTCTAGTTGCCAGCTCGATGAGAATGAGAATGAATGAGAATCTAGACCATCAAACAGCAATTTCATTGGAACAATGGAAGTCCCTACCGCTGACCAATCAGAAGACAGATATAATGTATAGTCGGCTAGACCATCAAACAGCAATCTCATTGGAGCAATGGAAGTCCCTAACACGGACCAATCAGAAGGCAGATACAATTTACGAACACATCACAGTGAACGTACAAATAGGACAGACAGTGGACAGAATAGCCGGTCTCAAGACAACCCTTGAGGGTGCCAGACGCAGTCTCTGGCGAAACGTCAGGGAACTACAAGCCTCACGGCCACGGCCTACAGCCCGAAAATCTTCTTCACGATCATCATAGCAACACTCCGGCCGAGAAAGTCTACGTGAATACATAAGTTCATGATGATTATCGGACAGTGAGAACACGACAATCTACCAGAATACAAGCTGACTGAAATGAAATTCCTCATACCAATAGCAGGATATCAAAGAACAGGATATACAAGAAACACAATACAGAAATAAGACAGAAGTAAAGGTAGAGGAATTATACACAACAGCAGTAAAATACAGAACAAACTGCAAAGAACACTTGGCAAGGATGAATGAGAACAGAATACCAAAGGCAGCATACAACTATTCATCACAAGGAAGAAGCATGGGAAGACCAAAGAAAAGATGGAAGCAGCAGCAATTTGGAGCCTGAAGAGGCTAACAAATAAGCCTAAACCGTGACGAAGAAGAAGATGATGATGTTGATTAAATATATGGTTAACACACAAAAAATGCGGAGAAATTTATTGGTGCATTATTTTATAATACCAAGTACTGGACTGGTTTTCACACAGTACCTAGGGACATGAAATGGGACAGAAGTTTCTTCTGATATATATTTTATTAATCTCATTGATAATCTGACCTTTGAATTCAAAAGATACGAAATTAAATAAACATTTATATTGACATTACACCATGACAATTAGCAACACTGCAGGGGTGTATTATGTATTTATTGAAAAATACTATAGGGAAAAGTTCTGTGTTCCCTGTGTGAAATCACAATCTTTGCACCAATAAACATCTGCATACCTACTTATTTTTATAAAACTGTATATTTGCGATCCATGCACCACAATACATTTTTATCATATTTGCCACTAGGAATTCATACTTAACCCTTAAATTCGTAATGTATCCTTTTGGATACATCAGTTGGTTGAATTAATTTAATATTTTAAATAAATCAGAAGAAAAGAAACCACTTAAATGTGTGTCTAATTATAAACATACCTAATAATAACAGTTATACAAGATTTCGTTTTCACTGCGGTCCGCCACATTAAAAAACCAATAGAAGAAATTTGTGTTTTGCCAATTTAAGCGTTAAAATATGCGCACTTATATTACTTCCAGCCTGTATTCAGTTACATGAATATATTATATATTTGTTACATGCACAGAGATAACAAAAGATGGAACTCAAGTCTCAGCGTTTTCTACTACTTGCTAAAGCTTAAATTTCTGAAAGTGGAATCTTCCAAAATAAACTTCAGGCTCTTTATGTATAGTGTAATGGTTAGGATGTCCCAGAGGTATCTGGGACTATATTGTTCCAATAACAGGAGCTAGAAATGTAACATTTATGCCAGATCAAAATAAAACAATCAAAGTTCTTGCCTTTAAATTATTGGTGTCTTGAATAAAATGTTGATGTTTTTTTCGGAGGTGGCCGTGGTATCGAACTAATGTTGATCCGGGCAGATGCATGTCCTTTTTTTATGTGATCTAGGGTTATAAATCCTCTCCTGGCAAATTATGTTAGGTATAGGGCACGTCAAAGTACAACAAAGTGAGACGAATTAAAAAAAATAAAGACTTTAATACTGTTAAAAATTGTTTATGTATTTCATTGTTAGTCTTTTGTTGGATCTGTGTCTCAAACTTGTAGATGAAAAACGTTGACAATTTTATTTTCATCTGGCACCAGTACTATCTAATCCACTGCCAATATCGGACCCGTAGGTTCATGGCCGCGCGCACGTAAGATCTCCATACAGCCCTATACTGAGTTAATGTTTACAAATATGTTTTATAATTTACTTCTTCAAATAATTGTTAATGTTATTCTCCCACCTCATTTTTGGCATACCAATTGGGCGCTTCCCGTTTGGTTTTCATACAATTAGTTACCATGGCCCTCTTTCATTCTCAATTTGTGTCACATATCCTGTCCATCGCAGTCTACGAGACTTAATTGTTCTTATTATATCTGTCTTCCTATAAAGGCCATGTAGTTCACTCACTTTTAAGTAGTTTCCATTCGCCTGTCTGTTCATCTCTCTTCGATCCGAAAATTTTCATAAGAACTTTATTCTCAAATATTTTGTTAGTAATCTTTCCTCCTCCCTTAAAGTAAGAGTCCATGTTTCGCATCCACATAATATAACTGTTGAGAATAATAGTTTTATATATTATCAGTTTAACGATTTTTTTTAAAAAAGTTGGGATGACGAAAGTCCCAGTAATGTCCCTGGCACAAGTATTTTTAGGCCTACATTTCTAGCTCTGTTCATGCTCTGAAACCTCAAAACGACACGGTGGAGTAGAATTCAATCCGGTACATCCTCCAAAGTAACTGCACTTTTGGAAGATTCCCTTGTCATGAAATATAATTACAGTATTTAATGTTTACACTGGAATATGTCTTAGACAAACTGCCACATAATGTTGTGTTGCGAGTTAGCAAGTAGACAAATTTAAATGGAGTTGTGAAGAAGGTAAAAAGCAACTCGTAAATGCCTCACATTACAATTTTTGTATTATTAAAGGTACCTTTGGCTTGAAATATATATATATATATATTGTCCAATGCCACCAGGTAGTATTTTGTGACATTTCTGACTTTCTCCCCTGGCGGAATTGTGATACATTTCTTAGGTTGAGGCGCCTGGAAGGCGTAGTTATGTTACCACGATATGATGGGCGATAAATGATAATGAAGTGCCAGGAGAGTTCTTAACCTAAATTCCAGACCATGGGCAACCACAGAAATAATTGCCTTTAAGGAAAAATTCCTAAGGTCTGACCGCGAATCAAACCCGGGACCTCATGAGCTGTAATCAGAAACGCTGGCCAATAGCGCAAGAGGCTGGTCGGCTATAAATAAATAAATTCATATATATATACAGGGTGTAACATAACTCAACGGCAAAATTTGAGGAATGAGTTCCTCATATGGAGAGAATAAAAAAAGTGTATTTACAACATGGGTCCGGAAATTGATAATTACGGAGTTATTCGAACTTTTATGAATGTTAGTACATGGCAACAAAAATGCAAGGGACTTGTTCGAGCGCTCTGTTCTGTCTGATGAATTGTTCAAATTGACCTCCTTTTGCCTCAATACGGGCATATTCTTCATTTGTGTACATCACAGCAGCCTACAATCAACAGAAAACAGACTGTCAATAACTACTGTAAACCTTAATAATCTAACATTCATAAAAGTTCGAATAACTCTGTAATTATCAGTTTCCGGACCCATGTTGTAATACACTTTTTTTATTCTCTCCATATGAGAAACTCATTCCTGAAATTTTGCTGTTGAGTTATGTTACACCCTTTTATATATATATATATATATTATATATATATATATATATATATATACACACACACACACATATACATTTAGATATCTTAAATATTCAGTCTGAATTAAGTTGTAGAAATTTCGGGGAAAATCACCATATTTGCACACTTTTCTTAGGAAGTGCTCGAGACAGGGGGATAGAATTTTTAAGACAAGTTGATACCACTGTATGAACATACAGAATCTTCATGCTCATGTTACACATTTTATCAATATTAAAACCCAATCACCAAACTAAATTAAAAAGACGTTTCAATAGGTAAGCTATCATTATCAATAGGCTATTGAGTCACTCAATACACAGTCTTGATAATGACAGCATAGCTGTCGAAACGCATCCACGAATGTTCAATGTTTTTAATATTTTGTTTGGTGATGGGTTTTAATTGATGTCATAACACAATTTGATCACTATATTATGAAGTTCCTGAGCAGATTCATAAAATAGTGCAAAAACCTTATTTTCATCAATAGTTTTTATGAAAAACAATCTGAAAGTTGGGAATCGATCACATCCTGCATTCAAAATATTAGAGGTACAACAATAAACTGCTGGGACAAGGTTTTAAATATACGTAATGACAAGTTGTAGTTAAAATTTCACTTTCTTATTTATTGCAGAAGATGTACCTCAATATAGGTGTGTGATAACCGAATTTCAATTATTATAAAATGAATAGAGACTGAATATTCATAGTTAAATATGGGAAATAACATCATGAAGTTCTTAATTCGTAAATTAACGAGTCATTTATTAACATCTTATCTCATATTTTATGTTTCTTCAAACACGGGAACTAGTTTTCAAGAGAAGGATCTCTCTCATTTTCAACCGACATTATGACTACCGGATTTTCGTTGGAATCTCCATCAATACCGTTGCCATCTGGTGCTGATTTGATGAACTTAGAGATGAGGTCACGTTCATCAGGAATCTCGAAATTCATTGATCTAAATTTGTTCTTCCGAATATATATATCTTCTCCCAAATTGTCAATTCTAAAGGTTTTTCCAAATGTTTTAAAAGTAGAGTTTCTTTTTCAATGTTATGATTCTCCAATCAACTATGTGCTGTAATAGCTGATTTTTCAATTTCACCAGCTATTGCAGCACATAGTTTATTGGAGAATGATAAAACTGAAAAAGAAGCCCTACTTTTAAAACATTTGGAAAAACCTTTAGAATTGACAATTTGGAAGAAGATATATATTCGGAAGAACAAATTTAGATCCGTGAATTTCGAGATTCCAGATGAACGTGACCTCATCTCAAAGTTCATCAAATCAACACCAGATTGCAACGTTATTGATGGAGATTCCAACGACAATCCGGTAGTCATAATGTCGGTTTTCTCTCGAAAACTAGTTCCCATGTTTGAAGAAACACAAAATATGAGGTAAGATGTTAATAAATGACTAATCAATTTACAGACTGAATAGTTTAACCTCTCCAAAAAAAAGCATTATATTTTTAAAACTAAATGTAAATTAACAAAATCAATAGTAAGAATGTGAGGTGTCAAAAACAGAAATATATTTTTTTATTGAGTTGCTTTTTATCTCTCTTCACTTGACGAGGTCTTGAATTTGTACTTCTAGTAATTAATGGGTGAAACTTATCCATTCAAAAAAAAAAAAAGGCATTTTTCTAAATGAAATTAATTCCTACAACAAATTTCCCTGTTTGTATATTCAAAACACGAGTTTAGCTTTGGTCCCTAAACGCCATCAGAGTAACTGCACATCACAAAACTTGTGCTTTATGACAGATCTTGTGAATGTGGTCTGTGCCATTATTTAAGAGAAAAAAACAGAAACCGAATGCTTTCGAGATGAAGATATATGACAAAATTTGTATTGAATATTTCATTACAGACTGACATACTCCTCTACCTCATGGGACGACAGACCTACCACCCGGCTACTGGCCTCACATCCACATGTGTCATTTATAGCCAGTAAACGGCTGATGTGTGATGAGCACCCAAGTTTTCTTAACCTTAACACATCCAAAATCTCACAATTCCGGTCCCATCTGACCGAAATTTCAAATGAACATTTCTTCCCGCACGGAGACTCCAACAGCGGGCGTCCCTGATAAGAGGCTTCTCATAGATTACAAAGAAAACGTAAAAAGTAAACCACCTAATCGTCATCTGAAGTAGCTTCTGTAAAAATCAGAATACACCTACTTTGGATTTTGGCGCCATTATTATTTGATTGAAGTTTGCTTACAAGCAAAAGTACGCAAGTCCACATAAAGCACAGGTTTTGACGGGCATGGAATTAATATATAATAATTTTGATTAATATTTAATCATTTTGTTGCTCTACGTCAACACATTCCTGATAACATATTTACCGCTAGATTATAAAACAGCTAATATAATTACTTTAGTAGGTTTTAGTTTGGTGGCACCAGAGACCATACAGCGTGGGTAGAAACCAAAGTGTATAAGTAAATCTTATAATACCGATCTCCAGATAGTTTGTACAGCGTGAACCGTGTTGCTTACGGGCCACTCCACAACTATTTATTCAGATTACATACAATGTTTGATTCATTTTAAGTGTTCATATATACATAATTTATATTATTGAAGTATTTAATGTGTTTATTGTATGGTTTTACAGTTGTAAATATGTAAAATATCAGTATTAAAACAATGCAATTAGTAGTTTTCACGGCCGATTGTACAATGATGAACATTTTCGTCCCACGTTGAAATATATTATTAAATGGAATGGACATTCAACAACAAATGAGGAAAAATTTAAAGAAGTGGCGGAATTCAAAATACTAGGAACAAAAACAGACGGATGGGGTGCAGAAAGAAATTAAACATAGGCTCAACTCTCGAACTTGTTATGCATTACAGAGCCTCTTGTCGTTTCAACTTCTCTAGAAATAAAAATAAGTAAGACGGTTATTCATTCAGTTATATTATGCAGATGCGCAACATGGACGCTTACTTTAAGGAAGAAGAAAATATTACGAGTATTTGAGAATAGAAACATTTTTGGACCAAAGAGAGATGAACAGACTGGTTAATGACGATGACTACATAACAGTGAGCTATGTGATCTTTATAGGAAATCAGGTATAGTCCAGTTCTGGTAAATGTAGCCGTCTTTGTGAATCCTAAGGCATATGGGAATATTGCCAAGTGGGGGAGGGAAGTAGTAGCCATGCAAAAATAAGTCTTAATAATAATAATAATAACAATAATAATAATAATAATAATAATAATAATAATAATAATAATAATAATCTTCCTTCCAAGTATTAGGCCAAGGCCTTTTACGATCCTATAGAAAATTTTCCCTCTAGCGTCCGGGAAATTCTCGTATAAAACTTGAAAGAATAATAACAATCCCTTCGATTGGTTGCTGGCCAAAGGAAGGCAAGACCAGTGATGGGGCTGCCATCTTATAGCCTCTGGTCAGTCTTTTCTGGAGAAGAAAAGAAAATAAAGGAAAGAAGAAATGGAAGAAAGGAAAGACTCCCTAGTCCTCGGATGCCCTAATAGCGTCGGGGTCGAAAAAAACAAGAGTTAACCAAGAGAGGTTTAGATAGTAAAGTTAAAAGAGTGCAAAACACAAGTGGAAGAAATGTTTTGCTCAGCTTGGGCATCTTGTGGTCGCCATCCACATATCCCCTACATGAGGACCTCTGAGGGAAATAATAATAATAATAATAAACTGGAACAACTTGGACAGATGAGAGAAAACAAGCTCATAGCAAAAGAATGAAAGAAATTTGGGCTCAAAGGAAACACCTCTAAGTACTTTGCGTAGTCCTACATGGGTTCATCCGCAATTAAATAATAATAATAATAATAATAATAAAATAAATTGATATAAAAAACACTATTCTATAATGAACACTCCAAACATATGAGAAAACATAGGTATCCACTAACACAGAACTACTAGATAAAACAATTCAACCTGTGGTAACTACTGTTATCAAAACCGGTGTAGTTGCTGGCAGTACCTGCAACTCGCTCTTCCCTCTTACCGCACCATACAACACAGACCACTCAAATGGGGCTACGGAAGTCAGAACTAAACTATAGGGCCTATAATAAGAACACTGTACACTGCTATAGGCAGGAATCGTGGCACGAATGGGGAATGAAGGAGAGGAATGTAAAGCTTCTTAATCGAGAAACAGAGGGAAAACGCCCAGAAAGTAACTCAAGAATGGGATGGGAGAATAACATTAACCACGATTTCAAGAAGATGATTGGAAAACATCAAGTTAGGATACTGATGTATGGAAAGCTTAAGTCTGAACCTCCGGGTTCGATAGTGCCAGTGAGTTAGTTATGTCGTGCTTGATAGTCGTTGTGCGGCCAGACATTCCCTCTCCGGAACCTACTCAGCAACTGAAGAAGTCTCCCAGAACCGGAGTCGAAACGTCTGGCAGCAACGCTACTACCTACCACGGCTTAAGAGCCCGGGAAATGTTCATCAATGTAGTTTGATCCATTTTAAAAATCTAGGGACCAAAGTTAAGATCGTGAAGCATGAAAATGTAGATGGACGTAAATCAAATTATATTGTTAACAAAAACACTGTATACAACTATCATGTGGAAATGTTATTACTGTAAAAGGGACATAAAATGGTCCTACTGACATGAGTTTAGAAGTTTACCTATATAAATATATATAGTTATATTAATAACAAAACAAAAATGAAGGCCTATATACCTATCTATCTATTTATGTGTGGAGTGTAATGTTGACACCCCTGGGTGTTGTAAGACTGACAACACAACTTGGTGTAGTTCTTCTTATTCTTCTTCTCGCTGTGTTCAGGTTTAACAATAGTCGTGTTGAAGTGTTAAAGACATTGTTGAATGAATAAAGGACAACGGAGAAATGTTTTTTCTCTTAACAAAAGTTAAAAAGAATATATTGTTGAGTTTTTTATTGTTGCATGATGTTCATTTTTAAATTAATTTAAAATGGAATGCTATATTATAATGAACATATTATAGATGGAAATAAAGAGATTCAAGCAATAATCTGCCTTTTTCATTCCCACCAACGCCACCACAACAAAGGTATGCAATAACACAATGTACAGTAATACCAATGCATAACAGTATTTCCCTTTTTAGCGAATTCCGAAAGAATAAGGATAGCCTACCTTGAGGTTGTTCTCATGAAAATATTTTTAAAAATTGTATCATTGGTCTTACCTAGAAGGCACCGAAAATGGCCATGACAAATATATGAGATGTCTAGTATCAAAACCGGCCGAGTCACTGAAGGCATATTTTTCAATATGCATGAAAAACCTCTACAGACAAAACAATGATTGTTATAAACATTTTTAATATTTAAGCTCCACTGTTTTGGGAAATCTGATACATAATACATACATAGTGTTCTCCCTAATAACAGGTCTTCCACTGCAAACTCAACATTCTCCACTCTTTCCACAACTCAGTCTTCCTTTTTGTATCCGCACACAAACTATTTATTTTAATACTACCATCTGATGCCCTTTTATGCCTCTAACCTTCTTTCCTTTGACCATTCCTTCTAGGGCATCCGACAGAACGCAGTTTCTTCTTAAATGGCCAAACCTATTTATTTTCCTCTTCCTTATGAGTTCCACCATTGTTCTTCCTTCACCCACTCTATCTAGCATATCTTTACGATTCATAATGAACCCATATTTTGTTTCATTAAATGTTGACTTATGTATTGACGTATACTTTCACGGCCGGAGTTGTTATGATGATCTTGAAGAAGATTTTCGGGCTGTAGGCCGTGGTCGTGAGGCTTGTAGTTCCCCGACATTTCGCCAGAGACTGCGTCTGGCATCCTCACGAGTTGATACTGTCTCAAGACACCCTTGAGGATGCCAGACGCAGTCTCTGGCGAAACGTCGGGGAACTACAAGCCTCACGACCATGACCTACAGCCCGAAAATCTTCTTCCAGATCATCATACATTTTGACTTGTTTTTGTTACAATTTTATATAATTTTACTTATTTTTGTAAAATTGTGTTTTTTTTAAATCCCAAAATCTTGTGAAAAACAAAAAATTAATGAAAATAAAGTGAGATTGCACTTTTCTTTATTGAAATAAAAAAAATATTTCAACAAAGGAGTGATGAATTATCTGGAGAATTGGAAAATCAAGAGTGTGTTAATTTGGTTTAGGACTATTTAACGAATAAAATAAAGATGTTTATCCATAAATCATTATTTAAACTATAGGTATTTTGAAAATATTTATTTATTTAATGTAAACGGCGATGTTTTAAACAAATGAGAAAGGTTTGGTATGCTTCATTTGTTCATCACTGCAACCAGATCATATTACTCGTATTTACTGCCAAAGGATCGCAATATTGTAAGAATGCACCCTAGTGGAGAAAAAATGAAACACATCGAACTGTTTATAACCAACATTATAGGTTATTAATTAATTTCTGGTGCGGTATGATGTAAATTATATTTTTTCTGGAACATAAATTCCTGGGAAATAATACGTTTAAGAAAATGCAAACAGTGGTTTCTTTTTTTAGTGGTATAATCAATTACTACGATTTTTTTCTATCATATCCCGCAAGCAGTATCTATTTACATTCGTGCACTATATATACAATCTGGTAGCCGTATTTCTTGGTGAGTCAGCCACTCCAAAATAATGCTCTGACCTATTCAGAATGTTAAAAAGGAGGAGCTTTCTTTAATAAGATAAATTTATTTGATAAATTCCAGGCGAAACACGACTGTGATTGGTTGTAAATTAAAATTAATTGAAACGCGATTGGTATTGACTCCCATTTGGGGCATGAGTTAAATAGTCATTGTAAATGGTGGGAAATAATTTGAAAAGTGAATCCCTAAGAATAAAATTTGACAGGAGTTCATGAAGGAATTAAAAGAGTCGTTCATAGGTTCTAAAGTTTAGCTTTATTTAAATTTGTGTCAAATTATTCAACAACATGCAATAATTTATTACGGTTATGTATGTTTTCACTGCAGCCCTACACATTTTAATAAGCTGACATAAGAAATTGAGTTTCACCAATTTGAGGATTAACAAAAGGAAGGTACATTCCGTAAACCAACAAAATCTCGGTGGGACCTTCAATTTTTATTCTTCTTGGGAATATGTCTTCTGTCGTTCTTTTTACATGAGGATACTATTTTAATTGTTTGTTTTTTATGAAATTCAAATTGAAATTTGATATTTCATCTTTTGTTTAATTACACCGTTTGTTTTATCTCTTCTAGAAATTCCAGCTGAACGCAATATATAAAAGAGTATATGTCCTTCATCGGGATAATAAAAGCTCTTTACACTGCATTCCTCATAATCCTGTCCAATTCTGTTTGTTTTTATAACTCTAAGATGGAAGTTGTGTTTCCTTAGGAGGTAAAAATCAATATTTTACACGCTTTATATTAGCTTGACCTGTATCTGTCTATGTAACGAAATCTTTGATCACGATTTTCACCCACTTAAAAACATTGGATCGACTTGAAACTTTGTATACTTGTAAAGGACCCATGACAATACAATCATTTCATTTTTTTCTAAAATCCTGGCCAGAATCATCAGAAAATCAAAATAATAAAAACCGGTATAATAGGTTGCGGACTTATCGACTTTTTAGACAATCGTTAAGAGCTCAGTTGGTAGAGCGGTGAACTGTAGTGGTATATAATTTCAGTAATACATAGGTCGCTGATTCAAATCCGGCCCAGAGGATTTTTTAGAAGAGTATTAATCAATTAAATTTTCATGGAATTCCTGTTTATGACAACCAATTAAACTAAAAAATTGGACCATAAATTCGATCTGCTGAGGAATTCGCTTAGTTTACGCAGTTCCTGCGTGATGGACTATTATTATCATTACAGTCCATCCCTGTGGTAACCTCAGAAGCAGCGGACCCGGAATCGATCCGCAGACGAGAAAAGCTTCCTGAGGACTTTTTTTCGGGGGTTTTCCTTACCTGTATGACATGTCTCAGGAATAATATTATAATGATATTGTAAAAAAAAAATAATGTCTGAACCAGGAATCGAACCGTGGACCTCTAGTTCTCCAGACTAGTGTGCAGCCCACTACACCATTCTAGACCTGGCACAAACATTCACAATATCATTGCAATATTATAATATGTTTAACTATTGGAACTGTGTTAAAATAACAGTATTGGAAAATGTTAAATTCTCAGGAACTTTTAAACACCATCTGGCTATCGCAGTACATCCTATCATTTTTGCCTTGTTTAGTATGAGTGTACTGTCTGCCTTGTTTTAAATGTTGGTGTTGTCTATAAGGTGGCATTGAAATTAAGCGATCATTCATCCGTGAAGAAACTCTATGGCCTTGTGTAGTCACAAGGAGTAAGGGGTCCTCAGTTAAAATCCTCTACCAAAAGATAATGTGTACCTGTGACGTGGGAACGTAAAAGTATCTAGAAATAGAAAGATTAAATTAACGAAAGTAAATTCAGTTTTATATGCCTAATAATAATAATAATAATAATAATAATAATAATAATAATAATAATAATAATAATAATAATAATAATAATAATAATGCCACCAGATTGTTTTTATGACATTTCTGGTAATCTCTCCTAGCATTGGCGGAATTCTAACCCACTTTCCTAAGTTGGGGTGCCTCAAAGGCGGAGTTAACTAAACCCGATGATATGACAGGCGATGAATAATAATGAAGCACCTGGAGAGTCCTCAAAAAATCCTGACTATGGGCGACCACAGGCATACCTAATTCATTTTAAGAAACAATCCTATGGTCTGACCGGAAACTAATAATAAATATAAATACCCTCAACTCAGGGTCGGATCGAGGGATGAGATGAGATGATACCCCATATATATACAGAGGTCTGTGAATGACAAGGGTGCCGGCCGACCACGCCTGAGGCACCATCATAGGGCCAGATGAATGAAATGAAACGAAATTGATTAGATGAGTATGGAGAGATGGTGGCAGGGAAAACGGGAGGAACCCCGAGAAAAATCTGCCCAACCTCCGTTTCGTCCACTACGAAACCCACTTGGAGTGACCGAGACTCGATCTAGAGACCCCAGCGGTGGGAGGCTAGCGTCTAACCGCTTGCGCCACGGAGCCGCCAGGAAACCAATAATAATAATAATAATAATAATAATAATAATTGTAGGGGGCACGCCGTAGCGTAGTGGTTAAGGCACTGCGCTACAAGCCGGAAGGTCGAGGGTTCGAGTCCCGGTGGGGTCAGGATTTTTAAACTGACCCAAACCTTCTGGCGGCACTATGGCCCTGGGGTCGACTCAGCCTCTAACTGAAATGAGTACCAGACGCTTGTTCTGGGGTAAAGGCGGCCGTCACGCAGGGCTTACAACCCGGCTGACATCAAGTGCCGATTGTCAAGAAAAAGTGGGAGCCTTAACCTCCTACTACCCCAAGGGCCTCCTGAGGCATGTAGTGGGAACACTTTACCTTTATTATTATTATAACATTTGCAAAACTATCTTCTCAATAATACACTCATTAAATCGTATAAGAAATTGTTTACCGTTTTCTCTAAGAAAAATGCTAGTAGAAACACTTGCAATGCCCCATTTTGATTATTGTGATACTCTTTTTACTGACCTAAATACTGTTCTTACCCAAAGACTTCAACGTGTTCACAATTCTTGCATACGTTTTATTTGTGGTGTACGTAGATTTGATCACGTTACAGCTTCCCTGGAACAATTGTCATGGCTTCGTCTTCAAGATCGTAGAACCATCCATTCCCTATGCCTTCTCTATAACATATTACACACATCTTTACCTTATTATTTATCACACCGCTTCACTAAACTCTCTGATACACATAACTTAGATACCCGATCCCTTGAGCACAGTGTCCTTTATATCCCTCCTCATCATACTACCTATTATTCGAAATCTTTTACAGTTTCTCTTGCTAGAACATGGAATTCACTTCCACCCTATGTCAGAGACTGCCAAACTTTACCATCTTTCAGAAATAAATTGAAAATAAAATCACTAACAGAAACAACTCACTAATACTACTTTTAAGAATTAATAATGCGTTTTTGCATTATTTAATAAAAATAGACTTAGGATTTGTTAATATATTTACCTAATACCTTGTATAAAAAGTGTAGATTAATTCATTGTAGTTTATTACTTTCTTTGTATTTTTTTTTCTCTTCCTTTATTGCATAGTAGATTCGAGCTGTTATTCCTTTTTTTATTCATTGTATCATTAATTTAATTTTAATTGTATTTAGTTTCATTCTATTATTAGACATTAATTTCATTATTATTCAATATGACATAATTAATTGTTCAATGACTATTATTGTAACTTTTTTTGTATTCATATGTAACATGTTTGTCCTGTTTAATATGACTATTATTGTAATTTTTTTGTATTCATGTGTAACATATGTTTGTCCTGTTTTATATGACTATTATTGTATTTTTTTGTATTCATATGTAACATATGCTTGTTCTGGTGAGTGGAAGAGAAGGCCACATGGCCTTAACTCCACCAGGCTAAATAAATCTATTCTAAATATTCTAAATTCTAAATTATTATTATTATTATTAATTTTAATTATTATTATTATTATTATTATTATTATTATTATTATTATTATTATTATTATTATTTTCATAGTGTTCTACCCGAGGGCAGGTCTTTCACTGCAATCATAGAATTTTCATCCTATGATTTGCAGTTTTACCAGGGAATTATAGGTGTGGTAGCTTCCCCTTGCTTTCCACACCGGTGAAGAATAATGACGATAGTGATGAGGATGATGATGATGGCCGGATGATTTTCGGGGACCGTTGGGCCCTAACCTTCCTGACATTTGTCTTACAGGGGAGGAAAAACCCCGAAAAAGAACTCTACCAGGAGCCTGCCTCGATCGGGGAATCCAAATCGGGCCCGCTGCGTGATACATCATGTTTCCTCGAGTCCACAGCGGTGGACTTATTATTATTATTATTATTATTATTATTTTATTTATTTACTTATTTAGCGTGTTTCACATCATCTTCCTGCGCTAAACTAATTTACTTTGATTCTCCTCCACATCTCTCTGACATTGGAATCCCCTTCGTCCAATACTTTTTTCGTCACGTTGTTTGAAATTTCATCAAACCACGTTATTTTTGGCTGACATCCTCTTATTCTACCAGGTGATACTCATTCTAATATTTTTCTTAGGAATCTGTCAATATTTTTACGTGACCTCACCATTTTAGTTCTTTGCTTTTTTAATGAAATCCACAATTTGAAGTTGGAACAATCAGTACACCGCTGTGATCTCGAGATAACGTGCTGCCTTATTGGGCAGTGGACCTGAAATTTGATCTCCGGCCGGGACAATTTCCCTGGATGAGGTTTTCTCCTGTAAGACAAATTTCTAAGAACTTTAAGGCCTGGCAAACATCATATTCGCTTCATTACATTAAGTTTAGATTATGGACCCTCCTGGCGCATCACTACTATCATCACCTCTCATATCATCGGGGTAGCGTAACCCCGCCTTCCAGGAGCCCCAACCTCAGAAGTGTGGTACAAGTACGCCATGTCAGGAGAGAACACAAGAAATGTCGTAATGACAACCAGGTGGTATTGATTAAAAATAAGTTTTTGCACAATAGTGCGCCCTGTCGTACCATGATTGAATGTTCAGTTTCCTAAATTTCGAGGTTGCCAACCTATAAATAACTATACAATTGCAAATTACCTACCTAGTGTGGGAAGTAAAATCATTGTCCTTTATGTATACTACGTAAAGTAAAGTGATCCCACTACAGGCCTCAGGAGGCCCTTCGTGTAGCAAGAGGTTAAGGTTCCCACTTTTTCTGAACAATCGACACTTGATGTCAGCCGGGTTGTCAGCCCTGCGTAACGGCCGCCTTTACCCCCAGAACAAGCGTCTGATACTCATTTCCGTTAGAGGCTGAGTCGACCCCAGGGCCATAGTGCCGCCAGAGGGTTTGGGTCAGTTTAAAAATCCTGACCCCACCGGGACTTGAACCCTCGACCTTCCGGCTTGTAGCGCAGTGCCTTAACCACTACGCTACGGCGTGCCCCCTATGTATACTACGTACAATGTATATACAGAAATATATATACATTATACGAAACAAATCACTGCATTTTAAATGAACTTAACTTTATTTGAAACAATACAAAAAATAAATTCGTAGTTGCAACCATTTTATGACTGATTCGTGTCACGGCCTGCTGTAGTTTCAACTAAATTTATATTCGGCATTTACCGTATAAACATTGGTCAGACTGTTAACTTTAGTCTGTTTTTTATAAATGAACGAAAATATTTCCAACAAATATATTATTTTACTTACTCACTGGCACTATCGAACCCGTAGGTTCATGGCCGCGCCGACACACACTCTCCATAGATCCCTATCCTGAGCTAATGCTTTCCAATCATTCCCTGTATAATCTACTTCCCTCAAATCATAGTAAATGCTGTTCTCCCACCTCATTCTTGGTCTACCAACTGGGCGTTTTCCCTCTGGCTTTCCTACAATAAGCTTCCATGCAAGTCTTTCATTCCCCATACGTGCAACATGTCCTGCCCATCGCAGTCTACGAGACTTAACTGTTCTTATTATATCTGGCTTCCTATAAAGGTCATGTAGTTCATTGTTATCTAGTCTTCTCCATTCACCTGTCTGTTCATCTCTCTTTAGTCCAAAATTTTCCTAAGTACTTTATTCTCAAATACTCGTAATCTCCTTTCCTCCCTTAAAGTAAGAGTCCATGTTTCCCACCCATATAATATAACTGGTAGAATAATAGTTTTATATATTTTCAGTTTAACGTTTTTTTGAAAGGAGTTGGGACATCAATAGTCTCTGCAATGCATAATAGCACGCATTTCCAGAATTGAGCCTATGTTTAATTTATTTGTGCATCTCATTCCTATTTGTGATTATTGTTCCTAGGTATTTGAATTCATATTATTTTACTATTATTTATTATTTTGAAAACACCATCGTGCAAAAATTAATGTACAACGCAAGTTTGTGAAGTGTTTTACAGAATTTCGGAAATTAAAAGCCTCGCTATCGCTCGGTTTTTAATCATTTCCTCGCTTCTGTAAAAAAAAACTACTTCCCAACCTCGTATTGTAATATACTACTGAACTTTCACTTTTTGTTTAATTACACTTTCTTATTTTACCTATTACTATTATTGTTTTAAGGAACGCTGATGGTTTCTCTAAGCAGGGTGGCCTCTGTACCTCTCACTACTTGATATTCAAATGAGTAAAAACAAAGGACGGTCGTACGAAAAACTATTTTTTTTTTTTTAACTAGGTTGGAATATTATTGGATTCCTGGGATATTTGTTCCATCAAGACGGTACTCTTCCCGCATCCTAACCTGCACTAGGAGTGATGTCACGTTTACGCAGGTATTTCTTCATAAAGCGATCGGCAACAGGGTGTACATGACAATAGGTAACCGGGATTAAATTTACCAATAAGAAAGTTTTGTGGCTCGGTAAGGCATTCTTATGACCTTAAAGTTAACACAGAACGCAGTACAGTACAGATTATGAGAATGGTATATTATTTCTTTCCTATTGCAAAAGCAGCACAAAAGGAGATTAATTTATCCATTTTTATAAATTTGTACGAAGTGTTTTTTTTATTCAGTGCCCCATGCTGTCGTTTCGACATTTCTGGTGTTCTCTCCTGGCACTGGCTTAATTGTAATCCACTTCTGAAGTTGGGGCGCCTACAAAGCGGAGTTACATTACACCGATGATATATGATGGGTGATAAATGATAATGACGCGCCAGGAGAGTTCTTAACCTAAACTTAACCTACATTCCAGACCATGAGCAACCTTTTATGGAAAATTTCCTATGGTCTGACCGGGAATCGAACCCGGGACCTCATGAACGATAGTCAGAATCGCAGACAACTAGTCCATGAAGCTGGTCAATTTGTGTGAAGTAACGTAAAGTAATTTTGCTCTATACAGAGGTTTATTTAGATTACAAAAAACACTTTTAACGCATGATTTCAATAATGTTCTGAAAACAAATGGTAGTAATCATTTGTATCGGCTATATGAAGACACAAAAAACATCAATTTGAATATAAGGTGGACTAGAGCCGTTTCGAAAATGGTTTTAAAAATAAATAATCGGCCATGGTGGGCTAGTGGTTGTTACTTATTTCTGGTTCCCAGGGTCGGGGATTCAAACCCGGCCAAGATCGATGGATTTTTTTAAGGATAAAATCCAAGGTCCTCCATATCTGGGGGTTAGGCGTCAGGCTGGCAACCTGGCCCTGGAAAAAAGTATATCTCTACGTGCTTCAGTAAAATATGTCAGGCAGATGGATTTAAATATGACAGACTTAAGCTACTAAAACAGACCTTTGCTATTGGCACATGGAATGTTCAAGGCTTGAATATCAAAGAACAAGAAGTAATAGATGAGATTACAGCAATGAAGGCAGATATTATTGAGATCCCGGAAACAAAAAAGAAAGGGAAAGGGCAGGAAAAAATTAGGAAATTATACACATATCTGGAGTGGAGTACCAAAAACTAGTAGAGCAATCAGAGGTGTATCCATTTTGATAAAAAATAAGTTGGTAAAAAATATAGTATCTTGGGAAGAAATTTATGAAAGAATAATTATTAACCCTTAAATTCGTAATGTATCCTTTTAGATACATCAGTTGGTTCAATTAATTTAATATTTTAAACAAATCAGAAGAAAACGAACAAAAAGAAACCACTTAAATGTGTGTATAATTATACAATGTACCTAATAATAACAGTTATACAAGATTCCGTTTTCACTGCGGTCCGCCACATTCAAATATCTAAAAGAAGAAATTTGTGTTTTGCCGATTTAAGGATTAAATTAAATCTCAAACTTTTTGGAACAGAGCTTATAATAATAGGAGTATATGCCATAAATGAGGATGCATCTACCATAGAGAAAAATGAATTTTTTAACAAATTGTCAGAAATTTTGGAGAAAATAAAAGAACATCAAGAAGTAATAATAACAGGAGATTTTAACAGTCGAGTAGGAAGTAGAATGAAAGATGAAGTGATTGGACCATTTGGGGAAAATTGGAAAATGACAATGGAGATAGATTGATAAGTTCATGTAAACAACATGGCTATATGATAATGAATAGTTTCTTCCAACATCGGTAAATACATAAATACACATGGGAACAGCCAACAAAAAGTCTCACATCAATAATTGATTATGTAATTGTGAAACAAAAAGTGATATGATAGTGAAAGGTGTTAGAGTGTATAGAAAACCAGATTGCGGAAGTCATCATTATATGCTTTTGAAATTCATATTAACAAGTAGGAAAAAACAATAATGAAGTAACGGAAGACAGAATAAATACAATCCTTTTGAAGGAACAAAGATATAAAGTAAGTTTACTCTATGATGAGAGTATAAACTATATTTTTCAAACAAGATTAAAACAAAAACTAAATTTAAATAAATCTGCAGTAGAAATGTATGATCAATTAAAGAAAAGTATACATTCAGCAGACTTAGAAGCACTTGGGACAGAAAATTTAGAATTAAAAAGAAATAATGAATGGTTTAATCACGATATTAAAAAATGTGTAGAAGAAAAAAAAAGAACGCACGGATGAAATTGTTATCAGATCACTCAACATCATCTCGAAATGAATATATCACTTTAAAACATAAAACAAAGGTGGAAGTGAGAAGAGCAAAAAATTAAAACTGAGATAATAATATTATATGCTCGAATATAGAGCATTCGATTGGAAAACACATAAAATATCAGGAAATCAGAAAGAAAGAAGATAAATATTTAGATGAATGGATGCAACATTATAAAGTTTTACTTCAAGAAAATAGAAATGAGTTTCAACTTCAAGATACGGATGTATCCAGAGATAACAGAAGATGAAGTAAAAAGAGCTTTGAAAGAGGCAAAAAATGGGAGAGCACCAGGACCAGGAAATATTCAGACAGAACTCCTAAAACATGGAGGAGATATTTTAGTAATATTTTTAATAAAACTTTTTAATAAAATTGAAATTGGAGACGAGATACCAGAAGACTGGAATTTATCGTATATTACTCCTATTTAAAAAAAAAAGTGATAAAAGTCTGTGTTCCAATTATAGAGGTTTAAGTGTTTTATTTTACCTTCAACAGCTAGGAGTTTTAGTAAAATTATAAATTTTAAACTTAAGGAGGTAAAGGATAACTTAAGAGAAGAACAATGTGGATTCCGGAGTGGAAGATCATGTATTGATAATATTTTCTGTATTAGACAATTACAGAGAAAATACTAGCAAAAAATAAATACCTACATATGACATTTATTGATTTAGAGATGGCATATGATAGTGTACCTCGGCAATTGTTATGGACGGCAATGAAAAATATGAATATCTGTGATAAATGGATTAATAGTGTTAGAAAGATCTATAGTAATACAAAAGCTAAAGTAAAAGTACAGAATAAATTAACAGAGGAATTCACAGTGAATAAAGGCCTTAAGCAGGGATGCAGTTTATCACCAATTCTTTTTAAGACCAGGCTCTTAACTTATGGTATAAAAAATGTTCTGAAATGGGTATTCCTGTAGGAGGAAAAGTACTGCATTCATTGCTGTTTGCAGATGATCAAATAATTTTTGCAGGCGATGAAGATGATATGAAATATATGATACATAAACTGATGGAAGAATATAAAAAATGGGGACTGAGTATAAATTTACAGAAAACAGAATATATGTGTTTGGGAAAGGATGTGGATGATCTCATAGTCGAAACAGGGAAAATAAAAAAAATGTGAATTTTTTTTAAATATCTTGGGTCAATAATTACAAGTTTAGGTACCTGTGAAAGAGATGTACAGACTAAAATTGCAATGGCAAAAAATGCAACTAAGACATTACATGGGATAATTTGGAACAAAAATATTACAAAGGAAACTAAAATGAAATTTATAAGAGCATAATACAGAATATTTTGTCATATGAAAGTGAAATTTGGTATTTGACAGAATTACAAAAGGATAAAATTAGAACAGTTGAATTTGATTATTTTAGGAGAAGCCTCCAAAAAACAAGACAGGATAAAATAACAAACGAATTCCTTTGGAGAGAAATGAATGTCACCACATCTGCTGTTAAGAGGATTGGAAATCAAACACTTAAATGGTATGGCCATGTACAAAGGATGGAAAATGAAATATGGCAAAAAAAAAATATACCAATGGTCACCCCCTGGAAGACATAAACGTGGCAGATCAAGATGGAAATGGAAAACCTACGTCAGAACTATAATGGATGATAAGAATTTGGAAGGAGATTGGAATGGTGGAAATGAATGGAAACTGAGGATGAAAAAGGTCGGTAAATTTTGCTTAGTGGCCTCTTTATTTGGGCTTAAAGATCTTTTACAAGCTTGCAAATCTTTAGACTCGGGATCCACGGATTGAAGTCCCTCCAGGAGGACTTGCTCCCTAGATTTTTCTTCATCAACGTCTTCTTCTTCTTCTTCGGCTTTCTACCACCGAAGAAGAAGAAGAAGAAGAAGAAGATGATGATGATGAAAAGTCCTCCGGGAGGGACTTCAATCCGTGGATCCCGAATCTGAAGATTTTCAGGCTTGTAAAAGATCCTTAAGCCCGAATAAAGAGGCCACTAAGCAAATTTTACCGACCTTTTCATCCTAGTTGTACCTGAGTTGCCTACTATATTTTTCATTAGGTCGGTATGTTGACCGCATATCATTCATGACATATTTGAGAAATAAGTGGAATTAAATTAATTTGGTCCAGTAATTCCTAACAAAGGAGAGGTTAAAGCTCAACGTTAGGCCCTTACGCCATTATATATATATATATATATACATACATACATACATACATACATACATACATACATACATACATACATACATACATACATACATACATACATACGCACACATACATACATACATACATACATACATACATACATACATACATACATACATACATACATACATACATACATACATACATACATACATACATACATACATACATACATACATACATACACACACACACACACGCACAATGTACCTCCACAAAAAGCGTCTGGTACTCATTTCATTTAGAGGTTGAGTCAACACCAGAGCCACAGTGCTGACTGACGTTTTAAATCAGATTAAAAATCCTGACCCCATCGGGACTCGACCACGACCTTGCGCCTAGTAGCGTATTGCCTTAACCAACTACGCTACGGCGTATCCGTTTAACTTAATTATGCTTGGTTAAGTAATTCCCGCAAGGGAGAACACCACAGATGGGTCCTCATTACTTTAATAATTCTGTACGTTGAAAAATGTCTTTATTTCCGGAAAATGTTATTACATTATCCAAGAGCGTATAGTTGGCAACACTGGTTCACAATCTGTTAAGTGAAGTACACAGGTGATTAAAAGCGTTGATTGCACTTTAGCTCCCCAGAGGGCTCTGGCAATCTAATATACACACAAGTAACTAACAATAGTAACTGTTATTAAATAAAGTGCTACCAACTGTCATATCGTAAACAAACTTCCCTCTATTAATTTACACAAGTGAATTACACAGGCTGCAAGTCAAACTTTCCTATCCTGTGTCCAATAACTTCCAACCAAAGGTCCGGAAACTTCGCAAATTAAGGGAATTCCTCAACAAGTTGAATTTATGGCCCGATTTTCTTTGTTTGTGGAATGTATGTTTCTTCTGTTAACTCTTGGTCCTCCGCTGCGGTCTCGAGATAGCGTGCTACCTTGTCACGCAGCGGGCCCGGGTTCGATCCCCGGTTGGGACAGTTTTTCTGGGTGAGGTTTTTATCGGGGGTTTTCCTCACCTGTAAGACATATGTCAGGAAAACTTTAAGGCTCAAACGGTCCCCGAAATCATATGGCCATCGCAATCATCATTGATATTCATCTTAGATTAAACTTAGGATTAGGGACTCTCCTGGCGCACCACTATCATCATCATCACCCATCATATCATCGGGGTAACGTAACCCCGCTTTCCAGGCGCCCCAACCTCAGAAGTGGGTTACAAGTACGCCATGTCAGGAGAGAACACCAGGAATGGCAAAAGACAACCTGGGACATTTGCAAAAAATCTATTAACTCTTAAATTAGCGGAACTATGATTTCCCCAGCCAGTTATTTATATGTTCCCGACCGCTATGAAAACAAAATCATGTAAAACTATAAGTTATTATGTAATTCGTCACAAATTTAAGTAATTTGAATTTTTTGTGTTTCTATTGATTTATAAACAGTTTTAAATAAATTAAATAAAGATATCTTATAGGATACATTGCCAATTTAAGGATTAATTAAATCGCATGTATTCAGTTAAGTTGCAAGAAAACAAACATAGCAGCATCTACCGAGTTTTAAATTGCTACTTTGGATAACCCCGCCCACTCTTAATTGTCGGAATTCGTTGAATTTTCGAGAATACATTTCATCTTTTATTTCATTGGTATATATCAAATTTCGTTGCGGCAAATCGAAAATTGGGTCCACTAGAACTATTCTAAACCCTCGTTTCACATGAAACTCCACTCATAATTTATTGGTGGTTAATGAAATCGAGATCATATTTGTTAACTGATTAATATGTCCCAAATTTTGTTTAAAAAATAATATCCCGCTACAGCATTTATAGGCTATACTTTTTAATTACCTTTTTTATGTCTAATAAGTAAGATCTTGCTTATGTGTGAGAACGGGGAATCCCTCGCTTTTCCTTCCCTGCTTACGTAACCTGCGAGGGAGTTCGGAAACTCTTCAGTTCTCCTGTAGTTGAGTTCCTTCTCGTTTTTGTGTAATAAAGTTGTTTTGTATTGCCGTGCAAACTGTGCTGTGTTACATAGGCCTACACCATTTTGTCTGCATTTCAGTTCAATTATTTTTAAAGCGTGCATGTAAAACTCTTACACTGCATGAGAAAATTCAAGCTTCAATTTGGGAACCCTTTATAAGGAGAAAAACTGCCAAGACGGAAATATATTTAAGGAACCGTCATGTTCCTTCATAGACAGATTTTACTGTATAAACAAGGCGAATCTGTTGCATCTTAGCTCACAAAAGTTGAGTTTTTTTAGGATATGTTTCAAAGCACTTCTGTTTCATCGTCAGCTTGTCTAGTTTGCACAAGATGAAGATGAAAGAGAAGCATTTTGAAACATATCCTGAAAGAACTCGCCTTTTATGAGGTAAGATGTAACAGATTCGGCTTATTTATATAAAATAATCTGACAATGTTACTTCCTATTGTAATTTTATAATAGCATTTTATGTCGGCCGCGGTGGACTAGTGATTATGCTCCTTGCTTCTAGTTCCGAGGTTCGCGGGTTCAAACTCGGCCGGGGTCGATGGATTTTTTAGAACGGAAATATCCAAGGACCAAGTCTTCCGGGAGGGACTTTAAGGCGTGAGTCCCGAGTCTGAAGATTTCCAGGTTCGTAAAAGATCCTTAAGCCTGAATAAAGAAGCCTTCTCATTCTTCCTTTCCAGGATTAGGTCAATGTGACCTGTTCCAGTCTTAGGTCCATCGTTTCCTTGGCCGTCCCAAAGATCTTTTTCCATGTGGTTTGTAGGTGTTGATCGTTTTGGGTAATCTTGTATTGTCAATTCTGTCTAAATGTTCTTTCCATCGGTATTTGTGCTCTTGTAGTTTATCGAGTATTGAAAATATCTCCAGTTCATTTCTTATTGATTCATTGTGTAATCTATCCATGCGTGTACATCCTTTTACGGATGACTGGGGCCGATCTGAGGATGAGCTCTCAGACTCTACAAATTGCTCCAAATAGTCAGCGCAAAATATAGCCTCTTTCTACCAAACCCTTCCATATACCTTCACGTGGTGGGGCTGTTTTTCTTACTGAAGATGGAGGTTGAATGACGAGTTTCTGGCGTCATAAAACCAGATTCTCGGAGCAGACAGAGCTCTGTAGCCTTGTAAGGCAGTTTGTCTAGGAGAAAGACAACTCCGAAATTAAACTCTGGTCCTCCAGGTTGGGGTTTTGCGGCTGGACTGGTAACTCACAAAAGTATTTAAAAAAAAAATCAATCAGAAGTCTCGAGTGCGAATACGAAACCCGGACAGATTCAATAAAGAAACGTCTAAAGTCTAAGCTAAATTAAGAGACCTCAATGTCCTAGAATTATATTAGATGTCTCATTGGGTCGGTGTGTGACCGCTTGCCATCCATGACATCTATGAGCAAATAAGGTAACTAAAAATTAACTTGGTCTCTAGTAACGCCTTATAAAGGAGAGACCACGGCTCAACAATGAGCTATGCCATTATAGATAGATTTTATGTTTATGCATAGATTAGAAAATGTGGTAGACCCCAGGCGGATTTGAACCAGCCAGCGTATCTGATATGATAAACAGATGATGTAATCAGAAGGAAGTGTACGTGGGCTGTGAGGAAATATCTTCTAAAGGTCGACAAAACAAGACACGAATGACAGAAGAAGACGTACTACAAATTAGTTCAATTTATCAAATAACATGCGCGCGCAGTTAACGATCACATTCTCGCGACTTTCTTCCAGCGGAGGCTATGTTTATAAGTTCAATTAATATGTATGTATGTAGTTATGGAGTTAATAATGTTATTTTCCTTCTTGCTTCCCTATACTTGGATGTCAAATCTTGATAATTTCAAAGAGCTTCACAATTTGTTTAATGTTCTCTCTCCATTATAAATTTAATTGTTGTGCACCACCAAACTCATAAGGGGAGAAACTAACTCACTGGCATTATCGACCCCATAGGTTCATGGCAACACGGGCGTAAGCTCTCAATGCATCCCTATCATGAGATGTTTACCGATCATCTCCGACTCACTGAAATAACGGTTAATTTTATTCTCTCGGTCGGTCGCGGTGGACTAGTGGTTATGCTCTTTGTCACTGGTTCCGAAGGTCACGGGTTCAAACCCGGCCGTGGTCGATGGATTTTTTTAGGATGGAAAAATCCAAGGAGCAAGTCTTCGGGAGGGACTTTAAGCCGTGGGTCCCAAGTGTGAAGATTTTCTGGCTCGTAAAAGATCCTTAAGCCTGAACAAAGAGGCCTCTAAGCAAAATTTACCGATCGATCTCGAACAATCTAGTAATATCTTAGTTGTCTGCTAGATGTCTCATTGAGTCAATATGTTGACCGCATGTCACTCATGACATCTCTGGACAAATAAGGTAACTAAAAATTAACTTATCTATAAACTCCTGACAAAGGAGCTAAGAGCTATGAATCATCACTCTCTCTCTCTCTTATTCTCTCGCCTTATTTTCTAGGACTTCCTGCTAGGTACTTTTCCTCAAGATTTCCTACAAATTTCATGCCACCTGCCCTCGTGATATTACAAGGGAACTGTCAACCATTACATGCCGAAGCCTTCCTTGAAATTTCATCCAGTAAAGCGTTGTGATGTACCAAGGCATAGCCAAAAAATTAACTGCCGATTTTAACTGCACGACATTAAAATCCAGCGTCAAATCTCTCATTAAAAATATAGGCAAGTAATACAAAACTTGAATTGGTAAATTGGATAACCGTCACTACCTGCCGTCCGCACCATGTCCCGCCTCACTCCACTCCGCTCTTAGTCATACAAGAAATCCATCTGCTTCTTACAGTGAGTTGGCATTGCTGGAGTCTAACTTCGATTTCTGTGCCTTGCAGTTAAATACGGTAGCTAATGTTTTATGACACGGCCTTAGTACATCGTAAAGCTTCTCTGGCAGGCATTTCTAGGTAGGTCTCGACATGCAATTGTTGACAGTTCCCTTGTCAGTCTACGAGTCTTGACTAACTCACTGGCACTATCGAATCTGTACGTTCATCGTCGTGCGGACATAAGCTCTCCATACATCCGTATCCTGAGCCAATGTTTTCCAATCATTCCCTCTACAATCTACTTCCCTCAAATCTTGATTAATGTTATTTTCCCACCTCATTCTTGTTCTACCAACTGGGCGTTTTTCCTCTGGTTTTCCTATAAGATACTTCCATGCACGTCTTTCATTCCCCATTCGTGCCACATGTCCTGACTTAACTATTCTTATTTAATCGGGTTTCCCCATAAGAAGTAAATCACTGAGAATGAAATCCGGAGGTTCATGGCACACGGATAAGATCTCCACACATCCCTATCCACCTATCTGATAGATATACACAATTGAAGGATGTAAACTGCCAGACGAAGACCGATAGGCAGATTTCTTCAGTTAGAAGGCATAAACTCAATGGACGAGTAGAGCAAAAGACACCTATGAAGAGATCTGGATTCATACGTCCTCGCTATCCAGTGTTTAGTTTAATGTGGTGCGAATAAAAAGAAGACTTAAGAGTGGATATAGGATTGGATTAGTGCATAGAAACACAGAAGTGCATCCACTATCGATGCTATCACTCCTGAGGACTAGCTCACCTAACGAGTGAAATATACTGGACCAAGCCTTGTTAATAAGGAGGCACTTGCCCTTACGGAAACTAACTCACTGGCTCTATCGAACCCATAGGTTCACGGCCGCGCGGACATAAGCTCTCCATATATCCCAATCCTGAGCTAATGTTTTCCAATAATCCCCTTATAATCTAGTTCCTTCAAATCATGGATATTATTCTCCCACCTCATTCTTGGTCTACCAACTGGGCGTTTTCCTTCTGGTTTCCCTACAAGAAGCTTCCATGCCCCTCTTTCATTCCCCATTCGTGCCATTATAACTGGCATCCTGTACATACCATGTAGCTCACTAAGTATGTAGTTTTCTCCATTCGCCTGTCTTAATCTCTTTTTGGCCCAAAATGTTTTCTAAGAACTTTACTTTCAAATACTCGTAATCTTCTTTCTTCCCTTAAAGTAGGAGTCCATGTTTTGCATCCATATAATATATATCTACAGAAAAAACAAAAATTATGGCATTTCAAGGTGTAGATCCTGTCAGAAGTAAAATTGTACTGGACAATACAATTTTGGAGCAGGTGAATAATTTTACATATCTAGGATGCAATATCTCATATGAAGAAGAAAAGGATGTAACTGCAAAAATATCTAAATTTTTAAGAATTGTAGGGTTAATAAATTCTATCTTCAAGCCACAGTTAGTCCAAAAGCATTCAAGATTAAAAGTGTATAAAACACTGGCTCTTCCAACTCTTTTGTATGATAGCGAAGTATGGACGTTGAAACAGAAGGATATACAGAGACTTAGATCTGCTGAAATGAGATACCTTCGAGTACTGCAGGATACACACTACTAGATCACAAAAAAATGAAGACATCTTAGAAGAATTACACATGGAATCTTTAGAAAACAAAATTTCTGATTATAAGTCAAGATGGATGCAACATGTTCATCGAATGGAAGATCACAGAATACACAAACAAATGTTAAGATATCAACCTGCAGGAAGAAGAAGACCAGGACGTCCACTCAAAAGACTTTTGGATGGTGTTTCTCTTGAGGCCGAAACAGGTCAACAAATGGCCTAAATTCGTGAATGTACTATGATGATGATGATAATATAACTAGGAGAATAACAGTTTTATAAATTTTCAGTTTAGCGTTTTTTGAAAGGAGTTGGGATGACAAGAGTCCCTGTAATGCATAATAGCATGCATTACCAGAATTGAGCCTATGTTATGAGATGTGGAGCTGGGACTGACTAATTACCATATTGAAATTAAATACGATATTTAAAGGAAACGGGCTATTTGGGAGGATCAGCCAAACTGTTAAAAAAACGTTAAGCTGAAAATGTATGGAACTGTTATTCTCCCAGTTACATTATATTGGTGAGAAATATGGACTCTTACTTTAAGGGAAGAAAGAAGATTACTATTATTTGAAAATAAAGTTCTTAGGAAAAGTTTTGGATCAAAGAGAGATGAACAGACAGGTTAATGGAGAAGACTTTATAATGGTGAGATACATAATCTTTATAGGAAACCAGATATAAAAAGAACAGTTAAGTCTCGAAGATTGCGATGGGCAGAACATGTGGCACGAATGTGGAATAACAGAGGGGCAAGGAAGTTTCTTGTAGGAAACCAGAGGGAAAAGGACAGTTAATACACTAATAATGATGTGGGAGAATAACAGTAACCGTGATTTGAGGAAAGTACAATATAGATTGGATGATTGAATAACAATGCCTCAGGATAGGGATGTATGGAGAGCTTATGTCCGCGCGGATTAGATAGTTGCAGTGAATTAGTTATATTGCGATGGGAAATACATGTTACACAAATGGGAAATGAAAGAGGAGGATGGAAACTCGTAGGAAAACCAGTGGAAGAACGTCCATTAGGCAGGCCAAGAAAGAGGCGGTCTCATAATATTAACCATGATTTTAAGGAAATAGATTATACAAGGGGGTAATTTGATAGCACTGATTCATGGGATGTACGGAGAGATTATATCCACACGACTATGGAATTACGGGTTCCATAGTGTCGTGAGTTAGACTGCAATGGGCAGGACATGTAAAACGAATTGTGGAAGGATGAAAGAAGGGCACGGAAAGTTGTAGGAAAACCAGAGCCAAAATACGGGCAGTAGAATAAAATGGGAGGGGGGATATTAATCTTGAATCGGCAGAGAATGATAAGTCAGGATAGCGACGTGTTCGCTCGGCAATGAACCTCTTGGTTCGATAGTGCCAGTAAGTTATTACTTAAAACTGCCACCATGCAATACAAGGCCCGGGTTTGAACCCATGTAGCGCAGGCGTCGGTTTATAAAGAGCGTCGGGTCGCTGTGGACGGCAGTTGGCGGTGTTGTACCGTCATGTGAAGACGACCTGACGTCACAGATATAAACAGTAAGTAACTAACTCTCACTGCACGCCTCAAGTTTTACTTCCATGGAGTAGACAGTAGAAATTCAGACTCACATTGGAGAGACCGCGGGTTCAAATTCCGGTGCCCACCAGTCTCACTATATTTCTTCTTTTTTTTTCTCGTAATCTTAAAATATACGTAAAATTAAATTTTTTATTTTTATTTTTCAGAAAAAGCACGTAATAATACACAAAACAGATCCCAGAAATTATATGATCTTAGATGTTGAAGCTTCTAAAACGGAGAATTAGATTAATTGGCACTATTAACACAAATATTCAACGCCGCACATAAGCTCTCCATAATAATAATAATAATAATAATAATAATAATAATAATAATAATAATAATAATAATAATAATAATAATAATAATAATAATAATAATTTTATTTATATACAGAATTTTGCTTTCTGTGCCTAAAGTTTTATTTTTCTTTTCCACTCGTCTCTCTCCATCCAATGCATGTCCTCCAGTCCTCTTGCTCTCATTCCAGTTCTTATTTCCTGCATCCACGAGTTTCGAGGTCTTCTTCTCCTCCTTCTTCCAGGTGGACACCATTCCAATGTTTTCCTGGGTAATCTTTCTTTTTGCATTCGTCGTACGTGCCCATACCAATTTAATTGCTTATACCGTATATAATCTACTATTGAATAACCAATATTCATTTTTTCTCTTATGACAGTATTTCTTATTTTGTCTAATTTTGAACATCTTGCTGCTCTCCTCAAGAAATCCATTTCCATCGACATAAGTTTTTGTTGAATAATAATAATAAAATAATAATAATAATAACAAGAAGAAGTGAACCCACAACAGACCCGGAGTCCCTCGGGGTAGTAGGATGTTAAGGCTCCCACTTTTTCTAGACAATCGGCACTTTATGTCAGCCGGGTTGTCAGCCCTGCGTGACGGCCGCCTTTACCCCCAGAACAAGCGTCTGGTACTCATTTCCGTTAGAGGCTGAGTCGACCCCAGGGTCATAGCGCCGCCAGAGGGTTTGGGTCAGTTTAAAAATCGTGACCCCAACGGGACTTGAACCCTCGACCCTCCGGCTTGTAGCTCAGTGCCTTAACCACTACGCTACGGCGTGCCCCCAATAATAATAATAATAATAATAAATAATAATGATAATAATAACTGTATTTTACCTAGCATAGTTAAGGCCTTAAGGCCTTGGCTACCATTCAACCAGGTTAAAAAAAAAACAAAATGATTCTTACAACTAAATTACAATAAACCTACATATACATGGTATGTCTACTTACTTACTTACTTACTTATTTACTTACTCACTGGCACTATCGAACCCGTAGGTTCATGGCCGCGCGGACATACGCTCTCCATACATCCCTATCCTGAGCTAATACTTTCCAATCATTCCCTGTATAATCTACTTCCCTCAAATCATAGTTAATGTTATTCTCCCACCTCATTACATGGTATGTCTACAATATAATTATTATTTACAAACTATTTGATTCAATCTAGATTTAACGATTGAAATGTGAAATACACAAGATAGAAAAGTCAGTTAAAAAATTAATTTAGTTGTCGAGAAAAATTAATTATTTAACAACTTGTATCTGCATAAGTGTGACTTAAAAGTGCGGCAACCCCTGATATATTGAGGAAGGAAATTCCAGGAGCGGGCAGAGGCTACTGTGAAAGAAGTAGAATAAGAGGAAGTGCTATGAAGAGGGATTATTAGCAGACCATACATCCTTATGCTGAGCTAATTGTGTTCAATCATCCCTGTGTAATGTATCTCCTTCCGTCTATGATTAATTCATTCTCCTGCCTCATTCTTGCGTAAATAGTGGGCGTTTTCCCTCTGGTTTTCCGAACTCCTCTTTAATTCCACATTCGTGTCACATGTCCAGCCCATCGCAGTCTACGAGACTCAACTATTATCATATCTGGTTTCCTATAAAGATTATAAACTGACGTAAGTGACGGATTGTCGGACAAACTGCAGCGTGTCCATAATATGTGAATCAGATTCATATTTAATGTTCGAAAATACGATCACATTTCTCCATTTTTCCACGAATTGTCTTGGCTACATCTAAAAGAGAGAAGAAAATCGCACTGTCTAATTCTCTTATTTAAGATCCTACATACCTCGATTCCCAAATAGTTATCATCTCGTTTCCAGTATCTATCCTCAAACCATAACTTAAACACAAGATCACAACATAGTCTCTTGCTTAATATACCGCAACATAGGACATCACATCACTCCATGTCATATACTATCTTCACTTCTTGGAACTGAAATTCCCTACCACAAGAAATAAGGGGCTGCCGGATATTGGCATCTTTTATAATAAATCTAAATTTATATTTGCTCTAACCTCGACTTCATCATTACCCAGTGTAAGGTATATATATATATATTAATTGGTGTTCTCGTATAATTTATCATATTTATATTATTACTATTATCATTATATTATTATTATTATTATCATTATTACATTATTATTATTATCATCATTATATTATTATTATCATCATCATTATATTATTATTATTATCGTAAGTATTATTATTGTTATTATCATATAAAATGTTGTTTGTACATGAAATTTACATTGCTACATTTAATGTATCTTAAACTGTTTATAATTAGTATAGTGTATATCTATATTTGTCAAATATTTATTTGTGCTGGTGGAGTGGAAGAGAAGGCCTTAACTCTACCAGAATAAATAAAACATTATTATTATTATTATTATTATTATTATTATTATTATTATTATCATTATTATTATTATTATTATTATTATTATTATTATTATTATTATTATTATTATTATTATTATTATTATTATTATTATTATTAAAGATCTTATAGCTCACTGTTATATAGTCTTCTCCATGTATGTCTCTTCATCTCTTTGGTCCAATTATAATTTTTCCAAGAACTTTATTATCAAATACTCGCAATATTTTCATCTCCCTTAAAGTAAGAGCCCATGTTTTACATCCATATAACTGGAAGAAAAACAGTTTTGTATATCTTTAATATTTTCTGAGAGAAGTTGGAACGACAAGAGTCTCTGTAATGTACCGGGCTTCCAATATAAACCCGGACCGGCCTCACGGGGTTTCATACGTCAGGCAGCGCTCTCTCCTCGTCCGCATTTCACTCTGCCAGCCGCTCGTCCTTGAACTAGTCAGTTTACTATCGTTCGACAAGATGAGACGTCAGCTGACATTAGAGCAGCGCATTTATGTGTGTAAATGTTGTTATAAATACGAATCAGCTCGTCGCGTTCGCGAGGAATTTATTCGGAACTTCCCTGGACAATTGCCTCCTTCCAGATCGACAATCCACGATCTTGTGACTAAATTTGAGACCACTGGTTCAGTACAAAATAAGAAACACACGCGAAGGCGTACGGTTCTCACCGAAGAAAAATTAGACGAAATTGGCGAAAATTTGGAACGTTCACCACAAAAATCATTACCGAAATTAGCACAAGTTGGGATTTCAGTATCTATAAGGTAAGAAACAGTTCAAGGACGGGTGGCAGGCAGGGTGAATTGCGGGAGGAAGAGACAGCACTGCGTGCCGGGTGAAACTCCGTGAGGCCGGTCCGGTTTTATATTGGAAGCCCGTTATAATAGCACGCATTTCCAGAATTGGACCCATGTTTAATTTCTTAGTACACCTCATTCCTATTTGTAATGATTCCTAGGTATTTGAATTCAGCCACTTCTTCAACAATTCCGTAATTTATCTTGAACTGTTAAGTTTCATCACAAAATGTATTTCTGCGTTAGACCATATATTTAGTCTCATTGATGTTTACTTGCACACACATTTTTAGTGTTACTTAAAAAGAATAGTATTAGATTTTGGTATCACCTAATAATGCTGCATCAGCAGGTACTAATTGTTCATTTACCCATCCAATTCGCACCAGGGATGCAACATCGCTGATAATAAATACCGATGTTAGAACATCGATATTTTCAAAATGAAAACATCGATGTTTGTGAACGATATATCGATGTTTTTGGGAAAACAAATAACACAAAAGAATGTTGAAAATGTTTATTGATTATTTATTTCGCAAAACAGAATTTAAAAACAACAATTTTGACAATCTTGTGCCCAGTAAGCGGTTTCTTTCTTGGGTAATCGTAGCCCCAGCCTCTGAAAACAGCCGCTCACTGGGCACCGACGTTGCTATGATAGGCAAATATATTATCGCCAGTTTATACAGCCCAGGAAATGTCATCCCACATTTCTAAAGCATCTGCTTTTTGGCTGAGGAAGCGAACTAACAGCGAAAATAACACAATAGATGTCGCTAGGCGTGACAAAATATCGCTCATAAAGAAAGATGTAGGCCCCTATCATATGAACGATACATCGATCTATCGTTTGCATTCCTAATTCGCACACACATGCTTATAATATATAGTCATTTTCGGTGTCTAGTAAGTGGGATCTCTCAATATTTCTACAAATTAAAAATAATATATAAAATCCTTAGAAAAAATTGGACCAAAGAGAGATGGACAGACGAATGGAGAAAACTATATAACAGTGAGCTATATGATATTTATGGGAAACCAGATGTAATAAGAACACTCATGTGTCGTCGACTGCGATGGGGAGGACATGTGGCACGAATGAGAAATGAAAGAGGGGCATGGAAACTCCTTGTAGGAAAACCAGAGGGAAAGCGACCATTAGGTATGCCAATAACAAGGAGGCAGAATAATATTAACAATTATTTGAGGGAACTAGATTATTCAGGGAATGATTGGTAAACATTAGCTCAGGATGGGAAAATATGATGAGCTTATATCCGCGTGGCCATGAACCTACGGGTTCGGTACTGCCAGTGAGTTAATTTTCAATGTCAGAATTGCTAAACTCCAGATTGTGCACCAAGTAGACTGCGGTACTGTTGATAGAAATTTGTTTGTCTGTTGTCGGATGGGAATGATAAGCCTGGCGGTCCCCTTGGCGCTTTTCACGCTACGTGATGGCACTAATCACCCCTCACACATGCACTAACAAGTATAGTCGGCTCAGTTGTTGATAGGTAGGTCCATTTTGCACGCATAAGTGTTTAGCATATCAAGCGGCATTGCCACGTTTTATTCACAAGAATACATTTTTACCAACTAAATATACTGCTTTTTCTTCTTCTTCTTCCTTTCCAGGATTAGGTCAATGCGACCTGTTCCGGTCTCAAGTCCATCGTTTCCTTGGCCGTCCTAAAGATATTTTCCCATGTGATTTGTAGGTGTTGATCTTTTCGTGTAATCTTGTATTCTCCATTCTGTCTAAATGTTCTTTCCATTGGTATTTGTGCTCTTCTAGTTTATCAACTATTGAAAATATCTCCAGTTCATTTCTTACTGATTCATTGTGTAACCTATCCATGCGTGTACATCCATTTACGGATCTTAAAAATGTCATTTCAGTGGCTTGAATGTGTGAGATATCTTTTTTTTTTGTAAGTACCCAAGATCCAGATCCATATAAAAGAACAGGAACAGCCATAATTTTATAAAACCTGAGCTGAGTTTCTCTTCGAGTCTTTCGGAGGGTTCTTCTTATGGTGCCACACATCATTTGATATCGGTTTAATGTATTATGTATATCCCAATCATAGCTATATGTTATAGGCCTATCAGAACCAAGATAATTAAAGTGTGCTATCTGTTCTATTATTTCATTATTGATCACTATTTTTGCTCTGACTGGCATTTTGCCCTGAAAAGCCATAATTTTTGTTTTTGAAGTTGAGACTTTGAGATTATAACAGAGTCCTAATTGATTCAACAAATGGCTCTTTGTAAATCATCCTCTGACTTCTGTATAATTACCAGATCGTCTGCATACATTAAAATATTCATATACTCGTACATTTCCTTAATAATTTGTATTCCTATTGAACTTGATTTTTTTTCCATTTTCGTACAACCTCGTCAAAATATATATTAAACAATGTAGGTGATAATGTACACACTTGTCGAACTACTTGATTTATTAAAATTTCTTCTCTGGAATAAAGATATTGCAAAAGACAAATGTTGCAACGCTGTTACGATAATTATATCCACGTGGAGTAGACATGGAAGCCTCGCGTCATTTAAAAATGCGAAGACATTATTGGCAGTGAACTGTTTTCAATTTTTGGTGATTGGAGCGGTATCCTAGAACCTCTAAATGCAATTCCTCGGCTCTACCTAGGAGTAACAATGTATTTGTTTTTTAATCAGAGGGAAAGTTGCCTTTGATGCCGCCTGTAAACTAAATGACTGAGGCGACTATACTTGAGTGGTGATATATGTGTTTTAATGTTGTGCAGACGATGGAGAACTTCTACACGGCGAGGGTACACGGGTTCCCGAACCTGACGGCTCGTGGTCTCATCCCAGGCAGTGCAGAACATATGACCCAGGAGGGCCTGTTGTCCCTAGTGGTGGTGTTGGGCAGCAGCGTGTCCCTGGTTGGCCTCGTCTTCGCCTTCATTACGTACAGGTAACAACATCTTGTCCTCACATGAGCGAGATCCCGGGTTCTAACTCCAGTGCTTACCAATCTCACTCCTCTTTTAGCCCTGTATTCACTTGTTTGACTAGCCTGACTACAGTTCATGAGGTCCCGAGTTTGATTGTCGATCAGACCACAGGAATTTATCAACATCATTAGTTTACAGAATTCACACGTCCCCTCCTCGAATTTCTCTCTTCACCTTGAATTCTGTCTTCCTATGTGTCTTGTTACTCTGAGTTAGAAGAAATGAAGCTATTGACGTTTTCATGAAAATATTATATATATATATTCTCTTTAATTTACTTACTTCTTATAGTCAGCTACTAGGTGGCAGTGAAGACAGAGTTCTCGCGACATCTAGTAATAATGGAGAATATATACATATATATAAGAAAAATAAGTGTTTGAATTGGATTCGCCTGGTGGTGTAATGGATAACACGCTGGGGTACCAACCCAGAATTCCGGGTTCGAATCCCGTCCAGGCATTTATTTTTCTTATCATGTCATATATATACACACACACATATACACATACTAGCTAATACCCGGCGTGCGCTGCTACGCCTAAATAAACGAAATATTAGGGATTAGTTATATGTAATCCTATACACTGCGACAAATCAAACATGGCGGTTCCGAGTCAATTTTTAATTTTGAATTTCAGGTAACCCACACTTCTAACGGCCGGATTTCGATGATTTTTGGCCAATATCTACCTCGATTTATTTTAATGTCATATAGTGAGTTTCGTTGTTAAACATAGAAAATTCCGAGCGTTAGAGCGATTTTCTAATTTATGTTTCAGTTGACTCCTACAGCTAATGGTTTTACCGGGTCCAATTGAGAACCTAAACCACCCAAGGACCCACTCAAACACACACACACAAAATTTAATCAAAATCGGTCCAGTCGTTTAGGAGTTCAGTGACATAAACACGTACAGAAGAATTATATATATACATTCTACCCAGCAGACATGTGTAAGTGTGTGTGCGCGTGTGTCCATTAACGCTCTAGCAGCCGTAAGTTTTGTTTCATCACAACCAAATGTGACATATAAATCAATTTAAAAAAAGTCGAGTTCATTAGGCAGCAAAATCGGACGATTAGAAGTAGAGTTCACCTGAAATGAAAAGTTAAAAATCGCTCTAGCGGCTACAATTTTGGATATAAAAAAATTACATTAAAACGAGGAAGGTATTCTCCAAAAATCAGCGAAATCCGGCGATTAGTAACCCGAAATTAAAAAATAGTTACCACTGCATTATATAGAGGCTCCGTTTGCATGTAAGGTTCGTAGAAGTCAACCATAATTTACATCTCGACAAATGTGGTTAACTCTATTAAATGCTAGTGGTTTGCAGTAGATAATGCCACTTTAAACCGATTCTTTACTTTTCATTTTCTATTGCCCTTTATTATCGTAGCAATAGTAATAATTGATTTAAATAACTGATACGATAAATTATATTGCGATATAAGTGAGGTAAGCACTTGTAACTGACGGAGAAAAAGTTTTTTTTCATTTTCGAGATCTGTTACATGCTTACCTCATGTGTATTGCATACTATTTTTTGGTCAATGTGACTATTATTAAATATAGTAATAAATAAATTAAAATATTGGTTGGGTGTAAATGACTTCTATGAGAAAGAAACATTTGATGATCGTTGCTATGTAGCTTTTCATTTGTTTTATTATAAGCAAGGATTGTTGGCTGTGGAAACATTTTTATATGTAGTACCGTGATTAGAATCTGTTTGATAATGTTGTTATGGAAGGAGTCATGGTAGATGATAGAGAAATTTAAGAAGCTTAGAGAGTGGGATGTTCTGCATTAATTCCGGAAGAGTCTAAAGAAAGGTACGAGTTAGTGTACAAAACATTCAAGACATGTTTTATTTTACTTAACGAACGTGTGTTTTTTGACTCCATATCAGCATTGCGATTGCTTTTGTTTGCATAGCAACCAGGTTAGATGTGGGAACGTTGACTTGCTTCCAGTAACAACAATGTTGTTAAGTATAAGAAATTAATCACATCGACCAAAAATTATATTTCATGCTTAACAAAAGAAAGATATCGCACCTTGAGAAGAAGACGACCACAAGTGTAAAAAGTTTAGTTCCGAGTTATTCGCAATTAAAGTTAAAAGAAAAAAATATAGTAAATTCAATTTTTGATATGGACACAATTTCATCCTGTCTTCATTTTCTTACACATGACATGTGGCGACAAAGAAATAAATTTGTAACCATTTTATCTAACAGATAGTAGTCTTAACTCAATTTATGACTTTTTTACACTTGTGAACCTCTTCTTCCCAAGATGACAAATATTCTGTAAACCAGGAAAATCGAACCATAAATTCTATTTGCTGAGGAATTTGTTTGGCTTACGCAGTAATTGTGTGATGGACTTTTTTTTTTTACTTTTCACTAAACAAGGAAAATGCTAGATAGTAACTTGATTACAAGACAAATTTCATCACAATATATTCCAAGGAAGCCATAAACAGGATTTTGTGTTTGAAGACGTCATGCCTAATATAAGCTTTAAACGTCTAAGAAAATGTAAGATGGAGAAAAGTAAGAATCGGCTTCGGTCATCTAGGGGTTATTTATATTGCCTCTGATTCTGACGGCCGCCACAATTCGTAACCAGTCCATTGTGAATCATCGAAAATTTGCGACCAATTTTTAAACTTTCCCTTCAGGTGAACTCCTCCGCCCTATAGTTTTAGAGCATAACAGACAGAGGCTAAAACACTCGCTATAACTTATAGTCCGAGATCCAGCTGCAAGATTACTACGTTCATCGAGTGTATGAACATTTTTTTTCATAAAATTGTGAATTACTGAATACATTTTTGCCGAGTTGCCTATTAAATTTCGGCCGCCAGTATGTTTAATTAAAATATAATTAATTAATTTGTTCGAAATAATTTGATTCACTTGTTATTAAAATAAATTATAATCCAGTTCGCAAAAATCGATGTATAGAGCTTGACAAGTTTTGGTTGCCATTGCAAACTTAGCCGTAACCTCCTCGCAGCGGGAAGTAAAACCACTGCCCTTTATGTATACTACGTACAATGTATAGGCCCTATACAAAAATATATCCAAAAGGTTGTGTTAATATATATTATACGAAACAAATCACAACATTTTAAATGAACTGAACTTTATTTGAAACAATATAAAACAATAAATACATACTGCCATTTTATTATTGATTGGTGTCACAGCTTGCTGTAGGCGCGAGGAGTTTTACGGCCAAGTTTGTAATGGCAACCAAATCTTTTCAAGCTCTATACATCGATTTCTGCGAACTGGATTATCTTCTTTTCTTCTTCTCTTCTCTTCCGAATGCAGTATTGGGTGAAGATGCCCGTTCTGCGACTACAAAAACTGATCTTTCCATCGGTTGAAGGGTCTTCCGAGGTCTCTTTTGCCTTTAGGGTTGAGGTGGTAAATCATCTTTGGTAAACGGGAATTTGACATTCTCTGGACGTGTTGGAACCATTTAATCTGATCATTTTGTTTATGTTCAACCATTTCCCTACTATTCCACTGCATCCTTATCTCATCACTTTTCATTCTATCCCTTAATGTTACTCCAGTTAGTGATCGGAGGAATCTCATTTGTGAACTATTAATGCGGGATTTATCTTTTGCTCGAAGTGGCGAACTGGATTATAATTTATTTTAATAACAAGTGAATCAAATTATTTCGAATAAATAAATTATTTATAATTTAATTAAACATACTGGCGGCCGAATTTTAATAGGCAACTCAGCAAAAATGTATTCAGTCATTCACAATTTTATAATATACTATGTTCATACACTCGATGAACGTAGTAATCTTGTAGCCGGATCTCGGACTATTAAAACATGTATGTACAAATTTTTATGAAGATCTGTTGAACGGTTTGGAGGTCTATAAATCACAAACGTATGCAGGCTGAATTTTTATATAATGCTAGCTAATATCCGGCGTGCGGTGCTACGCCTAAATAAATGAAACGTGTTTTTATGTTTAGTTGAATAAATAAATAGAAAAAATAATTATAAACTAGTGGTCGTCCAGCGGTCAAAATTCGACCACAATTAATTAATTTTTTAAGTATGTCACAAATACGTCATTGTGCATTTATTTTCCATTTATTTTAAAAATACGAACGACACGAAATACATATGTGGTTAGAGCGTGGCTAAGCCATATTTAACAAACAATAACGCGTCATTTGACATTTGTATAGTATTTATACTATTTACATTTGCATTTGGCCTATTATTATCTGAACGGGAATATATACATGTCCCTTCTGTTTGTCTCTCACAACCGACCCGTCAATGTTCTACGTTGAGGCATAATAGAAGTAGGTGCGAATATGTAAATAAAAAAAAGATATGTAATGAAATTACTGAAACCAAGATTACACAGGATTTAATTTAGATAATAAAATGTAATCATCATCATCTTAAGACAAGATAACTTTAAAAGTGAAAGTTTTGGCATTCTCAATAATCCTCCTCCATGCCAATCTGTCTCTTGCCATATTCAAACTAGTCACTTTCATTTTCCTTAAATCGTTCATTGTGCCATCCCCCATCTGATCTTCGATCTTCCAACAGCCCTGCCTCCTAATAAAATGCACTCACTTTTTTAAATCACTAATAATAAACCACTAATAATAAATACGCGAGAGGAAGTCAATTCACATTGCTGCTGCATGATTTTCTTTTTACAACAATTAACTTTCAGTTATGAACATAAATAAACGAATGAGGAGATAAATGAATGAGCAATACACACAAATACCTTAGAAAAAAATAATTTCATTTTTTGCGCGATAGTGCGTTTTGTCGTACTTACCAACAACGGCGACCATTATTGAAAGTTCAACTTCCAACATTTCGGGGTTGCCAACCTAAATAACTATACTGTAATATTACATTTACACCCACGTGCGGGAAGTAAAACCACTGCTTTCTATGTATATTACGTACAACGTATATACAGAAAATATCCAAAAGGTAGTGTTAATATACATTATACGAAACAAATCACTGCATTTTAAATGAACTGAACTTAAATTGAAACAATATAAAACAATAAATACATACTTGCGGCCATTATATCATAAGTAATGCCACTAGTGATTTCCAATTCACGACTCACGAAGTGAGGGGAGTGAATTTATCTAGAGAATTTGTAAATCAAGAGTGGCATTTGTTAGGACTATTTAACGAATAAAATTAAGGTGTTTACTCATAAATAATTATTTAACTATAGTTATTTTCAAATATTTATATATTTAATGAAAACGGCGATATTTGGAAACAAATGAGAAACGATTGGTACGCTTCATTTGCTTCTTTTGTTTGTCACTGCAACCAGATCATATTATTTATTGCCAAAGGATCGCAATATTGTATGAATGCATCCTAGTGGATAAATTTATAACCAACATTATAGGTATTAATTAATTTTTGGTGTTCTATGATGTAAATATGTCAATTATATTTTTCTGCAACGTCATTTCCTGGAATATAATTCGTTTAAGAAAATTCAAACAGTGGTTTCTTTTTTGTGGTATAATCAATTGCTACAAATGTTTTTATATTATCTCCCGCATGCGCTATCAGCTGACATTCATGCACTATATATACAATCCTGTAGCCGTATTTCTTAGAGAGTCAGTCACTGCAAAATAATGCTATGACCTATTCAGAATGTTAAAAAGGAGGTGATTTCTTTATTATGATAAACTTTAGTTGGTAAATTCTAGGCGAAACACGACTGTGATTGGTTGTAAATAAAAAATCATTGAAACGTGATGGGTCATTGACTCCCATTTGGGGCATGAGTTAAATAGTCAATAATATTGTTCTCAAGGCCTCCTGTTGTTTCAACTAATAAACATTACCCACACTGCTAACGTTAGTCAATTGTTTATAATGAACGCAAATATCTCCAACAAAGATATTATTATTTTACTACTATTTATTATTTTCAAAACACCATCGCGCAAAAATAATGTACAACGCACGTTTGTAGAGTGCTTTACAGAATCTCGGAAATGAAAAACCTCGCCATCGTTCGGTTTTTAAACATTTTCCCTAGATTCTGTAAAAACGACTTCCCAACATCGCATCGTAATATACTATTGTTTAATTTAATATATTTCAACACATATTATACAAAAATGTTATTTTTCTGCACTCCTTCTCTGTATGAACTTTCTCTATCTATCTTCGGGTTTTTACAGCTGCTGCCGTCTTCCCGTGCCAAACCTCCAAAGCCTACGGTCTTGGGCATCTTCGATGCTTAGCCCTCTAGCTTGCATTACTGTCTTCATGTTTTCCTTCCATGTTAACCTTGGTCTTCCTCTTTTCTTCTTTCTGTTAGGATGCCATTCATATAGTTGCTTCGGCCATCGCTCTGTATGAACTTTAATTATGCCAAATATCACACTTCTCCGTGCCCGCAATCTGCTTAAATGTTCACAATCTGCTTGCATGTTAATTTCCTTCACGTATTAATATATAGATTATATCGTAATTATTTTTAGATACCCCGTGCTGATTATCTGACGTTGCCCGGGAATCTACTAACCCCGATCTTCTTCGACATAATTGAGCTGAAAGACAAAAATGTTTATTGTGAGTTATCCGTAAAGGATAGACATAAGCTGTTGCGGACTTTTTTGTGGAATCTTTTTGAGGTCATTTAACTCATGTCGCAAATGGTAGTCAATGACCAATCACGTTTCAATGAATTCTGTTTTACAACCAATGACAGTCGTGTTTCACCTCGCTCTTTATCGATTTCTCTTTATGAGCTCCTGCTTTTGTGATAAAGAAAGCTCCTCCTTTTTTAATATCCTGAACAGGTTAGACCATTATTTTTCTCCAACAAATACATTGAATATAGCAAATAATGAATAGATTCAGTGATTTTACTGAGTTGTTTATTCAAAATATAAATGATTAACCTATAATATTGATTATAATAATTTGATGTGTTTCATTATTTCTCCACTAGAGTGCATTCTTACAATATTGCGATCCTATTTGGCAATAAATGATATGATCGAGTTGCAGTGAATATACATAACCTAACATTTATAATTTGTTTTCAAACATCGCCGTTTACATTAACTACATAAATATTTTAAAACACCAGTAACTACATTCAAATAATTATTTTTTAGTAAAGAGCATTATTCGTTAAATAGTCCTAACAAATGCCACTCTTGATTTCCAAATTCTCTAGATATATTCACACCTCACTTCGTGAGTCGTGAATTTATCGATAATTTGGAAATCACTCGTGGCATTACTTATGACAAATTCTGTGTACATTAATTTTGTGTATTTGTTATGGTTTAGGCAGCGTACGCCATTTAAGCATCCAAAAAGCTACTTTTTTAGTGCACCGTTACACTTTTTTTAAGCTCCGATCCTATAGTATGCACGGTAATATATATGTTAATTGTACCAGAGAATTTCTGTAAATGATGGTGAAAACCCCATTCAAGTCGGTCAAGTAGTTTTTGAGTCCATAAAGGACAGATAGACACACAGACACACACTCATTTTTATATACAAAAAAGATAGATGTGGGAGTTTGATTAAATAGCGTCACGTTGGATTTATTAGGGAAATGAGTTGAGAATCTGGTGCCCCAGATACGGAGGACGCATTTTTAATGTGTTAATGGATCTCTGTGATGTAGAAGGCCACTGTAATCCTAGATATGCGCTCACGGCGTCCCAGATGATCCGTTGTCAGATCAGCAATTCAAAGAAGTAATGTCAGCGAGAAGACGTCGCGGAATAGCAGGGAATTAGGGGTGTACATACTCATCCCACAGTTCAAATATTACCAAACCAGCCATAGAAGCAGCTATTTCAAATCCATATTAACCCTTAAATTCGCAATGCATCCTAGAGGATACATCAATTGTTTTAATTTAGCCAATAATTTTAATAAAAACAGAAGAAAGCTAACGATAAGAAATTACTGAAATACATGTGGAATAACACAATATACATAATAATAACAGTTATGCACGATTTCACTTTTTTAGTGCGGTCCGATACATTTAAATAACTGATACGAAAAATTGCCTTGCCAATTTAAGAGTTAATTATGGCCCTTCACTGGACCCTATTTTCAGCCCAGCGAATCCATTTAATATTTCAGATATCTAGTTTTCATTAGACGTCAGAGAACTCTAATGAGTCAACCGTGCAGGCTCAGGTCGTAACACGCCTGCTTCCTGGGTTCGATACTCGGGAGGAGTTGAAAATTTTAATTATTATATTAATCTAGTCCACCGCTGTGATCTCGAGGTAGCGTGCTGCCTTGTCACGCAGCTGGCCAGGTTTCGATTCCCGGTCGGGACAGGCTCATGGGTGAGGTTTTTATTCGGGGTTTTTCCTCACCTATAAGACAAATGTCAGGAAGCTTAGGGCCCAACGGTCCCCGAAAATCATCCGACCATCATCATCCTTATCATTATCATCATCATCCTTCACCGGTGTGGAAAGCAACGGGAAGCTACCACACGTATAATTCCCTAGTAAAGCTGCAAAGCATAGCATGAAAATGTTATGATTGCAGTGAAAGACCTGCCCTCGGGCAGAATTACAATGGATGGATGGATAGGCCTATTAATCTAATTAAGTTAATTTTAATTGTAAAACTTTCAATCTCAGGGCCAGGAAAGGTGATGGTGTACATTTATTAATCGGTAGATTGTGCACTAAATTTCTGCAATAAATTGCAAACCTCTCCGCAGTACATATGTTGAAAAGTTACGTGGTATTGTTGCTAACAATTCGTCCGACGAATAGGGATGTTAAGCCTCGTGGCCCTCTTGGTGCTTTTCGACACGCTCGTGCCGGCACCGGATTTCACCTTCTCCCTTCTCTTCACCATCATCCCTCGCACTTTATACTCCACTCCACAGCGCTACAGATCTTGAAGGCCTTTGGCCTACAAGCCGGCTTCTGGTTTCGCATGTGCTAATCACAGAGGTAGACGATCATCCAGTCAGTGTAGGGATGACGTGGTCAGCATATCGGGTCACCCAGCCGTTATAGCTGGTTTTCTCAACCTGGAGCGCTAATTATTGTCTTCTTGTATCTTGTAAGCACATGCTTTCCTTAACAGAGATTTAGGCGCTCTCTCCCTACAGGGAAGAATTTGAACCATACTAATTTACTTACACTTGTTTTCGTATAGATGTCATTTGAGTGGTCCATGGTCAGCGTTCCGCCTCATACTGACATCTAGGAAACCAAGGTAGTACTAGGACGGGAAAATTCGGTAAATTTTGCTTAGAGGCCTTTTTATTCAGGCTTAAGGATCTTTTACGAGCCTGAAAATCTTCATACTCGGAACCCACGGCTTAAAGTCCCTCCCGGAGGACTTGCTCCTTAGATTTTTCCATCCTAAAAAAAATCCATCGACCCCGGCCGGGTGCTAATTATTGTAGCTACTTAAATCCCTCACAATGCTGGGTGTAACTCCCATACTGGCTGAAATACCATGACAACATTTATTTCCCAACGTGACTCTAACCAGCTCAAGTCCCATAGCTCAGCGCCAAGGCTACAAGCGGGACACGTTACACTACGCGAACACACTAACATATACTCATCCTACCCTCCACTCTGTCTCAATACAAGAATACGTCATTTACGTAAAGTTGACTGCCAAGTGGTGCTTTGAAAATATGGAAACACCTTACAACATGTGACGCGAAAACAAAATGCTAAGTACCAATCATACACCACGCGCATGTGTCAACAAACACGAAGCTGTTTACACTATGGAATCATGCGATGCAGCCAACATATACACGATATTTAATGAACCTAAAAGCTAACCTAACGCAATTTAAGCACTCTAACCTGTGAAATAATGTAACGCCCAAAAATAAATAGTAAGTTCTGAAATTCGGAAGTATATGTGTACAGTTAATTAGTACATACTCTATGTTGGCTGCACTGGAATACGTCTTTGTTGTTGCATAGAATATTCGTTAAAATCAATACGGTTGTCACATCTTCATGCTATGTATGTAGTTAAATATCATAAACAAATATATTGAAATAATCGTTAGAAAAAGTGTAAAGATCATTGTAAATGGTGGGAAATAATTTGAAAAATGAAACCCTAAGAATAAAATTTGACAGGAGTTATTGAAGGAATTTAAAAAATGCCGCGTCACAGGTTGTAAAGTTTAGCCGAAAATATATCACATTAACACCATCTAGTCCACCGCTGTGGTCTCGAGGTAGCGTGCTGCCTTGTCACGCAGCGGGCCCGGGTTCGATCCCCGGTCGGGGCAGTTTTTCTGGGTGAGATTTTTACCGGGGTTCTTCCCCACCTGTAACACAAATGTCAGGAAAACTTTAAAGCCCAAACATTCCCCGAAATCATATGGCCATCATCATCCTTATGATTATCATTATCATCCTTCACCGGTGTGGAAAGCAACGGGAAGCTACCACATCTACAATTCCCTAGTAAAGCTACAAAGCATAGCATGAAAAAAATATGATTGCAGTGAAATACCTGCCCTCTGGCAGAATTACTATGTATGGATGGAACGCCATCTATTCGTCCAGCGCGGAACCCGAAACACGTGAAATGCAGTGGGCGACAGAAGAACACACACACGCGCCTAATAACCATCCTCTAAGGGTCAATTTCA